>CM051238.1:30303178-31045053 GCA_027917425.1 Gastrophryne carolinensis | reverse complement strand
CAGATAGATTACTTACACTTGGGTTATCCTCCGCCAGATGGCACTGCACTGCAGAGACATGTAAAACAGGCTCCTCCCGGCCCCTCAAATACCCGGGACCTCCCACAAATCCCCAGCATTGAAAAGCAGTGAACGAGAAGCCGGGAGAATTTAACCACCCAAACTGGTAACTATAACAATGATAATAATCACCATACAGGGGATCCAGAATAATGTAAAACCAAGGGTGGGGTGGAGCAGGACGTACTGTATACTTATAATACCGATTCTACAGGTGAGTATTTCACAGAATTGTATTATTCTTAGTATACAGTACGTCCTGCTCCAGATAGATTACTTACACTTGGGACATCCAATAGCAGTGTCCATAAAGTAGGGTGGGATCCCCAGCAAAAAAGGTAACAGCAGACAGTTTAAACCACTGCCGCCTGCAAAACCTTTCGGCCAAAAACAGCATGAGCTGAGGCCCTAACATCAACCTTGTAAAACTTTGAAAAGGTATGAACAGAAGACCAAGTAGCAGCCTTGCAAACTTGTTCAACAGAAGCCTGGTGCTGGAAGACCTGAGAGGCACCAATAGCACGAGTAGAATGAGCAGTAATGCGAAAAGGAGGACTCTTCCCCTTAACAGAATAGGCCTGAATCACAGCCTAATAGTAGACTTGGCAGGAGCCAAACCCTTCCTGGGCCCAGAAGGGACCACAAAAAGAGCATCAGTTTTCCTGAAGGACACAGTGATCACCAGGTAACACTTCAAACGCCTGACCACATTCAAGGAATGCAAAACCCTCTCCTTAGCGTTGCTAGGATTAGGGCACAAAGAAGGAAGAATATCTTAATGCAAATGAAAGGCAGACACTACCTTAGGCAGAAAATCTGGCTTAAAGCGGAACAGCTAAATAGAAAGAGCCACCAACTCAGACACACGCCTGACCGAAGTAATGGCTACCAGAAAGACAACCTTAAGGGTAAGAACAGCCAGAGCAGCATCCTGCATAGGTTCAAAGGTAGCACCCT
Organism: Gastrophryne carolinensis; assembly: GCA_027917425.1. Classification (NCBI taxonomy): domain Eukaryota; kingdom Metazoa; phylum Chordata; class Amphibia; order Anura; family Microhylidae; genus Gastrophryne; species Gastrophryne carolinensis. Next base: position 31,044,036 of record CM051238.1, on the reverse strand, counting down.
GCAAGGCAGACAAAACCAAGTGCAAATCCCAACAGGGACCACAGGTTTACGCGGGGGACGCACATGAGCTACCCCCTGGAAAAAAGGTCTTAAGCAAAGAATGCTGAGCAAAATACTTCTGAAAGAAAACAGACAGGGCAGAAAACCCGACCCTTCAGAGTACTGAGTTGGAGTCCCGACTTCAAACCATGCTGTAAGAACTCCAGAACCCTGGGGACTGAAAACACCCGACAGGGAAGAGACCTAGAATCACACCAAAGTAGGTACGCCATACCCTGTAATAGATGGAAGAAGAAGTTTTCTTCCTAGCCATCACCATGGTCTCAACCACCGAGGCGGAAAAGCCTTGTTTCAGCTGCCAGGCCGTCAAAGCCAGAGTTTGTAAATTGGGATGGCGTAAGGGGCCCTGAGTGAGTAGATCTGGCACCCCTGGCAGAACGTACTGGTCGACTGCCATCTGCACCACGTCTGCGAACCACACTCTTCTTGGCCACCTGGGGGCCACAGAATTGCTGGCATCCCTTCCAGAGCAATCTTGCGCCGAACCCTGCACAGCAGGGGGAATGGAGGAAAGACATACAGTAACTGAATGTCCTGCCATGACAGTGCTAAAGGATCCGAGGTCAAGGCCAGAGGATCCTGGGACAAGGAGACGCAGGCCGGGACCTTGTGATTGTGACGGGACACAAACAGTTCCACATCTGGTTGACCCCAACGGTGGTACAGAGATTGGAACACCCTGTTGCAGAGGCACCATTCTCCCTGGCGAGAGGTCCCCCTGCTCAGAGGGTCTGCCAGCAGAATTTTCACCCCCGGAATGTACACCACTGATATGCAGGGAACATTGGCCTCCACCCAGGTCAGGATCAGAAAACACTACATGGAGGACCCTCTTGCTCCGGGTCCCTCCCTGATGATTATTGTAGGCAACTGCCGTCTGGTTGTCCAAACGCCCCTGAACAGGCAGGCCCTGAAGATGAGTAGTCAAGCGAGCCAGAACTAACCTGAGGACTCGCAGCTTCAAGACATTGATAGGAGTGTGGGCCTCCTGAGGGCCCCACCTTCCAGGAAGGGGCAAGAAAGGATCTGCCCCCCAACAGGTTCCTTGAGTCCATCCACCACAAGAGGGACCTCCTGACCAGGAGGGAGAGCACACAGACCCTGTCCAGGGATGCTGGGTCCTTGTCCCATACAGACAAGGAACCACTGCGAAGCACGCCACCATCAAGCCCACCAGCTGCATCCCCTGCCTAATGGAGGGATGGGAACAAGCTACGAGGGCCTGAGCCTGTGCAATCAGATTGTCCACCTTCTGCAGAGGCAGGAGGATCCTTACCTGAACTGTATCCAGATTCATTCCTAGGAATGGAGTTACCAAGGAAGGGGAAAGTGAGGACTTGGGGTGATTGAACACCCATCCAAAAGACTCCAGAATGGGCACCACCAGCTGAGTATCCAACTCTGCCTGATATAGAGACTGGGAAGCGATGAGGATGTCGTCCAGATAGGGAAGCATGCTGACATCCTGACGTCTGAGAAGAGACATCCCGCCAGCCAGCACCTTGGTGAACATCCTGGGAGCTGAAGTGAGGCCGAAGGCCAAGGCCACAACTTGGTAATGTTGATCCATCAGAGCGAACCTGAGGAACTTGTGATGGCCTGGGAACACAGGAATATGAAGGTAAGCCTCTTTGATGTCCACAGAAGTCATGAAATCCCCTTGGCGCAGGGAACTGATGGCAGAGAGCCGAGTCTCCATGCGAAAGCGCCTGCCCCTGACAAAACTTGTTGAGAATCTTTAAGCCCAGGATGGGCCTGACAGAACCAACTTTTTTGGGGTACTGTGAATAGGTTGGATTAAAAACCCTTTCCCTTTGTCTCTTAAAGGCACCTGGCAGATGACCCCCAGCTCCAGGAGGCCTTGCACTGCATGCACCTCCTGATCTGACACAGGGCCCTGAGGAATCCGGGACCTGATGAATCTTGGAGGGGGATCGGCAGCAAACTCCAACTTGTAACCGGAGGACACTACCTCCTGAATCCGCCGGTCTGAGACATGAAGCCTCCAGACGTGAGCGAAGTGCTGCAACCGTCCCCCCACCCGGATGGGCGAGGGCGCCCCATCATGCCTGAGGGGGCTTGGGAGAAGATTTGGCTTTGGGACCCCCGGAGGAGCCAGGACGTCCACGTCCTCTGCCTCTACCCCAGAAAACTCCCCGGGCCCCAGGGAAAGATGCCCCCCTTCCCTGTCCTGCACCACGGTAAGGGGAGGAGAAGGAGCCCTGACCCCGAAAGGGCCGGGACTGCCGTCTGCGCTGGGGTAACTTACCTCCCTTAGCAAAAAGGTCCAGGCGGTCCCCAAACAGGCGTAGCCCCTTAAATGGAAGCCCAGTGAGGGCCTTCTTTGCAGCCTTGTCAGCAGCCCACTGGCGCAGCCAAACCGAGCGGCGTATAGCCACCACGAGGGCAGAAGTTCTGGCACACATTTTGATGGTGTCATCCAATGCTGAAAGGACAAAATTTACAAAAGCAGCACAACTGGAGAGTGCATTAAACACCTCACAAGGGAAATCATCAGGGGCACTATTAAGCATATTTCTGATAAGGGTTCTAGTGGCCACAGCAGTAATAACAGAGGCACAAACCGGGCGCAACGCCGTCCCCGCACATGCAAAGGCGTGGGAGGCCAGCTGGTCAATGCGCCGGTCCTCAGCATCCCGTAGGGTAGTAGAATCAGGGGAATGCATGACAGAGGTGTTAGATAGCCCTAGGATCGGGGCATCCACCTCGGGGGGAGATGACCAACATTTAACCACCTCAGCAGTAAAGGGATACTTCCTATCGCAACTCTTTGGGACCCCGGGAAGTTTACTGGGGCGCTCCCATTCCTTGAGCACAAGGTTATGGAAATGTGCCTGCCCTGGAAATTCCAAACGTGATCTTGCCCACTAACTGCATCCCCTGCCGAACGGAGGGGTGAAGACACAAGAGCAGGGCCCGTGCCTGCATTTGAAGGCCCTCCACTTTCTGCTGAGGGAGAAATACCTTGACCTGAGAGGTATCCAGTGTCATGCCCAGGGAGGACCTCGCCAAAGAAGGAGACAGTGAAGACTTGGGATAGTTGATCACCCAGCCGAACGACTCGAGAGTGGACGTCACCACCTGAGTATCCTTCTCGGCCTGACGAAGAGACTGAGCAGCAATCAGAATGTCATCCAGGTAAGGGAGGATGCGAATGCCCTGGTTCCTCAGGAGAGCCATTACGCCAGCCAGCACCTTGGTGAATACCCAAGGTGATACCGAACGGTAAGGCCACAAACTGGTAATGCTGATCCTCCAGAGCGAACCTCAGGAATCTCTGATGACCTGGGAAGATTCGTACGTGAAGATAGGCATCCTTGATGTCCACAGTGGTCATGAAGTCGCCCGGCCGAAGAGAACTGACAGCCGAGCGTAGCGTCTCCATACGAAAGTGCTTGAACCGGACAAACTTGTTGAGACCCTTCAAGTCCAGGATGGGCCTCAGAGAACCGTCCTTTTTGGGCACCGTGAATAGATTGGAGTAGTACCCCTGACCCTGTTCCTGGCGAGGTACCAGACAAATGACTCCTGACGCCAAAAGGCGTTGAATGGCTAGGCGCAAACCCTGAGCTGACAGAGGATTTTGAGATATCCGGGATCTGAGAAATCTTGGGGGCGGCCAGGCTGCAAACTCTATTTTGGAACCGGAGGACACCACCTCCTGAATCCACTGGTCTGAGACGCGAAGCCTCCAGACGTGAGCAAAGAGCCGAAGCCGCCCCCCCACCCGGTCGGGGGAGGGCGCCTCCTCATGCCTGAGGAGCCTTGGGAGGGGGTTTAGGCTTGGTTCCCCATGAGAGACTGGGACGACCACGGGATGTGCCACGGCCCCAAGAGTCTCTGCGACTACCCGAGAAGTGGGAGCCACGACCTCCCCTTGAGGCAGGAAAGGAGGAGGAGGACCCCCAAAAGGGCCGTGACTGCTTCCTATGCTGAGGGAGCCTACCATCCTTGGCCAGAACATCCAGACGCTCACCAAAAAGACGGAGACCCGTGAAGGGAAGCCCGGTGAGGGACTTCTTAGCTGCAGTGTCAGCTGCCCACTGGCGCAACCAAACAGACCAGCGCATAGCCACCAAGAGGGCTGAGGCCCTACCGCCCAGCCGGACGGCATCATCCATGGCGGCCAGCACAAAAGCTACAAAATCAGAGCAAAGCAAGAGGTCCCTATAATCCTCCTTTCTCTTACCAGACATGGCACCTTCAGCAAGACGCTTGAGCTTCCTCTTAATGGCAATGGCTGTAATGGCCGCGGCGCAGACCGGACGCAAGCCTGCCCCTACAAAGGTGAAAGCATGGCAAGCCAGCTGATCCATACGCCGGTCCGTGCTGTCACGCAGTGTAGTAGTGTCAGGGGACGGCGTGACCGAAGTGTTAGACAATCCCAGAACCGGAGCGTCCACCTCAGGAGGGCAAGACCAGCGCTTAACCAAATCAGCCGAAAAGGAAAACCTGTCCAATCCCTTGGGCACCGTGGGTAACCTGTTAGGACGTTCCCACTCCTTGAGCACCATATTGGAGAAATGGCCCTGTTCCGGGAACTCCAAACGTTGCTTACCAGGGTGAAAGAGCTCACCCTGCGCTCTCCTTGCCGCCTTAGGGGGGGCGATGTGTAATGTCTCGAAAATAGCCGACAGCAGTCTGTCAGTGTCATCCAGGAGCCAGGTATCCTCATCAGAGGAGGACCCCAGGTCACTGTCATAACCTTCCTGATGACCCCCAGAGGAGTCTGAATCACGGAAAAGCTCCCCCTCCTCTAGGGAGTCACGTCCGCCATACACATCAAGGCCCTCATCCTCCTCTGCAAATAGGGACAGCGCGGCGTTAAGGTGCTGCATCTTGCCGGAGGCCTTGCCCGCCACCGGTCGGGCCAACTGCCTTTCAATGCTGGCCACGCGTAGTGCCAGATCAGATTGGGACCCCTGCTAGTATCCCCCTCACTGGGGGCTAAATGCAGGCGCGAAGAAGTAGGAGATGCCGGAGGGAGCGCAGAGCTGGAAAGAGAAGCGCTCATCCCAGCCTGGTCCGCAATAATACTTTGAGCGCACGGCACCCAAACCACGCCACCACCACTCAAAGGGATGCCCCGCACATGACACATAGTCGAGGCTGCCCCGAAGGGCCCCCAAGGTCGCTATCCCCAGAAGCCTCCATATGGTGATTATCACAGGCACAATAGGCCAGTACAGGGTAAGGGCTAAGAAAAGCCACCCAGGATGCCCCCCAAGGGATGCCCACTGAGAAGGCCAGGAGGGAAAAGGGGGAGGGATAGGACCGGGAGAAACCACAACACACTGTTATCCCGCCTGAAAGACATAATCAAAAAAACACCATATGTATCCCGCAGCACATGCCCCAACGAGAATCCCTATGGAAGACTCACGGACCAAGAGCGCAGCACACACCAGCGACAGGAGTACAGGCTAAAGATCCGCGGAGCCCACACTGAATGGATCCTCCGGAGCTGGGTTCTCCTGCGATGCAGCGTGCCAAGCAAGATGCCGCCGCAACAGAAGTAAGGATTAAATGAAACAGGCCGTGCTGTACACTGGGAAAATAATATTAATTGCCAAACACAGTATTTATACACAAACAAATGAAAGCCCACTGAAATGTATAGGAGAGAACGACACTGAGCGAAAGGTAATACGTGGTGCTCCTGAGCTTAGAGTGCCGGCGCTATACACCGAGCCACCTCTAGTGATACATGTGACGCTACATGGTGCTGTTAGAGACGCTCACCAGAATCGCTTTCTTAAATGTGGTTTTGCGTACAGCACCCAGCGTTCACCAGACGCTACCTGCCACTACGAGGCACTACCTGCCGCTATCCCTTCCTAAATAACCGCCTAAGTATATCTCCTTTGAGGACAGGGGATTACCCTGACCACCTATTATTATGCTCAATTAGTTAAAGGAGTTCCACAAGGATTTTGGTCTGCCCAACTTATAGCAATCTGTTTACGAGTCTCTGCGATCGCTATTAATTCCACTAAGTTATAATCAACATTTGTTTGTACATTTAAGAGACATGCGGCTGGTTGACATTGGACTTTAGTTGTTTAAATACAATTTATGTAATCTAATGCTTTCACCCAGAGAGCCCAAAAGTTTCCATTATTGTGAGCCAAAATGATGTGCTCAATGTGCTGATCATTGATAAGAATTGTTTTCTCTTTTGTTTGTTTGCAACATTGTGTCTTGTGACCTTTTCTGGAGCAACAATGTGTTTAAGTTATCAACATACATCAACGTGGTGTTTTCAAATACATATAGGAGATTTGAGTTGCTAATCATCTTGATTGGCTGAGGCACAGATTACATGTTTAGCCCCATGTGTTTGAATTCAAACTCTGTAGATAAGGGGATAACAATCTTGTGTACCAGTAGCTAAAGGGTTACTGTCAGCATTCTTGCCCGGGGTCATTACTGCTGTGTGATTTACCCAAAGCTAATGCTGATGAGTTCACCTGTTACAGTGGAGGGATGCTGAGACATGAAGTCAATAGTTTTTACACAAGGCCAGGAAAGCTGCTCCCACTGCTCCACTAGGATCACAGACACACAGAACTATAAGAAACTTGGAAGCAGCGTGCCGAAAAGTAAATCAGGATGAGGGGACACAATCCTAAAGCAGGTTTATTTTACATCGCAGAAGTGGAAAACAATAAGGCAAAAACACCATGGAAGCTGATCAATCTGCATTGTCCTCCTGCAAACCACCCATTCAAATTCTTTAAAGAGCCACTCCAGCCCCTTTCCTTCACCCTGAATCCAGCATGCTGGGACTTCAGGTGCCCCCTCACCTGGAATATGCCGTCCAGTTCTGGGCACCCATTCATAGAAAGGAAGCTCTGACTATGGAAAGGGTGCAGAGGAGAGCCACCAAACTAATAAGGGGAAATCTTAGTTATGAGGAAAGATTACGATCTGTTTAGTCTTGAGAGGAGACGACTGAGGGGGGACATGATTAACTTGTATAAATATATAAATGGGCAATACAAAAAATATGGGAGAACACTATTTCAGATAAAATCCTCTCTAAAGACAAGGGGGCACTGCCTCGATTGAAAAAAAAGAAATTTAGTCTGCGGAGGCGACAATCGTTTTATACCATAAGAACTATAAATCTAATAGCCTCCCACAGAAGCTTGTCACAGCATCAACCGCTGACAGCTTCAAAAAAGGATTAGATGCTTATTTAGAAGAAGATAACATTAACAGTTACTATTAGCGGTTATCAGTAAAAAAAAAAAAATAAACAAAAAATAAAAAAAGCTTCTCCTATAGAATAAAATAACTAAAATAAAAACGACATATGTATTTTTTTCAACCGTATTAACTATGTAAGGAAGATGGTGGTGGGTGATTGGTGCCGCAAGCAGACTTCGCCGGCTGGATTCGGGGTGAAGGTGAGTGTCTTTTCTGTGGCTAATAGGAGGGGGCAGGGGCATTTTTTTTTTTTACTAAAGGGGCTGAAGTGGCCCGTTAAATCAAGAGCGTGTAACTGCTTACTAGTGACCGGCCTCTGCAGAGCCCAAACATCACAGGAGTTCATGGGAGGATGAAAGGGATTAGCCAGTGAGCTTCTTGCCACTGGAGCTGTATATTGAAACTTCTGGTTATTATTAAGTTTATGCAATGTTTTGGTACAAAAAAAAAAATCACATTGGAAGGGGAAGAAAGGCGAGGGGAGTCTGCTGTTTGTTATGTATAGGGCGCTGCTTTTAATAGAATTTGTCTTTTCATTAATAAAAAAAGTGAGAATTCATTATATATTATAGAAACATAGAAAGGTGACAGCAGAAGGATCCCATACGCTCCATCTAGTCTGCCTTTATATGTATACCGTATGTTCTCTTTATCTTAGGATAGATGGAGGCTTATCCCAGGCATGTTTAAATTCACTGACTGTTAGTTTTTCCAACTACCTCTGCTGGAAGTTTGTTACAAGCATCTACTACTCTTTCTGTAAAATAATATTTTCTAACATTGCTCCTGATCTTCCCCATGATTATCTTATTGCTTTGCGAGCAGGACCCCCCCCCCTCACTTAAAGCAGAAGATTGTGTGGATCAGATAAGTTGTTCAATTATTTTAATTCCCAAATTGGGCTTAGCACAGGGGGAGGGTGGGGTGGCTTCAGAATTACAAAAAGCTTGGAGTTCCTCCTTAAAATTGTCTCAATTAGGCACTTTTACGCAGGTCTGTGGAGCCGGTAAGCCAAAGTCCCAAGTCCAACTCATACCTCTTCATAATTGGCCAATAATTAGTAATATAAAATTTCTATTGGGCCATTTCTCACCATTATAAAAGTAGGCAGGCTCCTTAGAACATAAAGCATGTGTTCTGGAATACATTTACTGAACAAATAACTTTTTGTCCAGGCAAATAAAATGAATGAATGGTGTGTGTGTGTGTGTGTGTGTGTGTGTGTGTGTGTGTGTGTGTGTGTGTGTGTATATATATATATATATATATATATATATATATATATATATATAGCGAGAGAGAGAGAAAGATGTTAAATATATATATATTTATGGACCTTGGCTGACCCCCCTCCTCTGTTTAACTCTCCTCATTTATTCCCCCTCCTACATGCCCGCCATATAATCCCCTGAGTGCACATAGGGTCAGCTGGGATGACTGTCTTCCCTCATAAAACTCCCCAGCATAAACAAAGTAATGGAGTAAAGGTTATCAGAACAAATCACCCAACTATGGAAAGCAGAGACAGGGCCCATCTCCTGCCCCTGCCCCCCTCCCACCTAGTAACAACTACAGTGTGAATAGAGTAATAAAACCCCTAGAGTGGTTGGAAAGCAAAATAAACAAATCACATCAATAGATCCCACAGTAGCACAGCAAGGTTTCTCTCCTGCTTGTGTCACCCCCTCCCATGTAATGTGTTCAGCCAGTATCATATAGCAGAAATGAGATTGGAATATTTTGAGACAGGATGTAATACCAACACCACCCACCTGGTAGGAGAGGTAGGGAGACCCCCTTTTCTGGGGCCTATAAGCATGGCTGGCAACAATGGCCAGGGACACTCGAGTTTTACCATCAAGGGTGACACACGCTCTCTCTTATAACATCTAAGGAGAAGACTAGGAACCATTGGTCATTTGAAAATGTGTGAGGACTGACAGACAATTGATTTGATCGAACCGCAGCCCAGACAGACTCTTTAAGTATTTTCCCCCCATTTTATTTGTATTGCTATCAATTTAGTTGTACCGTGTTTTATAGTTAATCCTGTTTTATCACCCTGCACCGTTTTTCTTGTGTGTTTTTTTGAGCTGGATATCAACGATTGTTATAAACATGGGCTTCAGATTGAGAGAACATCCAATATATTTATGATTAACATTAATAAACCTCCTGTGAAAGTTACATTCATTATAATACAATTCTGTGAAATACTCACCTGTAGAATTGGTATTATACGTATACAGTACGTCCTGCTCCAGATATAACACTTACACTTGGGTAATCCTCCGCCAGATGGCGCTGCACTGCAGAGACATGCAAAAACAGGCTCCTCCCGGCCCTTCATATACCCGGGGACCTCCCACAAATCCCCAAAAGTAGTGAACAAGAAACCGGGAGAATTAACCACCAAAAACTGGTAATAACAACAATGGTAACAATCACCATACAGGGGATCCAGAACAATGCAAAAAACAGGGTGGGGTGGAGCAGGACGTACTGTATACGTATAATACCAATTCTACAGGTGAGTATTTCACAGAATTGTATTATTCTAAGTATACAGTATGTCCTGCTCCAGATATAATACTTACACTTGGGACATCCAATAGCAGTATCCATAAAGTAGGGTGGGATCCCCAATAAAAAGCCAACAGCAGGCAGTTTAAACTACTGCCGCCTGCAAAACCTTGCGGCCAAAAACAGCATCTGCTGAGGCCCTAACATCAACCTTGTAAAACTTGGAAAAGGTATGAACAGAAGACCAAGTAGCGGCCTTGCAAACTTGTTCAACAGAAGCCTGGTGCTGGAAGGCCCAGGAGGCCCCAATAGCACGAGTAGAATGAGCCGTAAGGCGGAAGGGAGGACTCTTCCCCTTAGCAGAATAGGCCTGAACCACGACGGATCCATTTGCTAATAGTAGACTTGGCAGGAGTCAAACCCTTCCTAGGCCCGGAAGGCACAACGAAGAGAGCATCAGTCTTCCTGAAAGCCACAGTGACTACCAGGTAATACTTCAAACACCTGACCACGTCCAAGGAATGCAGAACCCTTTCCTTGTCGTTGCTAGGATTGGGACACAATGAAGGAAGAACAATGTCCTGATTCAAATGAAAGGCAGACACAACCTTAGGCAGAAAATCCGGCTTGAAGCGGAACACCACCTTGTCCTGGTGCCTCTCATAGTACGGAGGCTGAATAGATAGAGCAGCCAGCTCAGACACACTCCTAACCGAAGTAATGGCCACCAAAAAGACAACCTTGAGGGTAAGAACAGCAAGAGCAGCATCGTGAATATGCTCAAAGGGAGCACAAAAATCCCAAACGGGGACCATAGGTTTACGAGGGGGACGCGTATGAGTGACCCCCTGAAAGAAGGTCTTAACCAAATGATGCTGAGCAAAGGACTTCTGAAAGAAGACGGACAGGGCAGAAACCTGACCCTTCAGAGTACTGAGTTTTAGACCTAACTCCAAACCATGCTGCAAGAACTCCAGAACCCTGGGGACAGAGAACTCCCTACAGGGAAGAGACCTAGACTCACACCAGTCAATGTAGGTACGCCATACTCTATAATAGATAGCAGAAGAAGTCTTCTTCCTAGCCTGCACCATAGTACCTACCACAGAGGCAGACAAACCGTTCTCCATCAAGATGGAGGTTTCAGCAGCCAGGCCGTCAAAGCCAGAGTTTGTAAATTGGGATGGCGTAGGGAGCCCTGAGCTAGAAGATCTGGCGCCCCTGGCAGGTCGTACTGGTCTACTGCCATTTGAAACACGTCTGCGAACCACACTCTTCTTGGCCACCTGGGGGCCACTAGAATCATAGGTACCCCTTCCAGAGCAATCTTGCGCAGAACCCTGCCCAGAAGGGGGAATGGTGGAAATACATACAGGAGCCGAAACTCCTTCCATGACATGGTCAGGGCATCCGCGGCCAAGGCCAGAGGATCCTGAGACAGGGATACGAAAGCCGGGAGCTTGTGATTGTGACGGGATGCAAACAGGTCCACATCCGGTAGACCCCAACGGTGACACAGGGACTGGAATACCCTGTTGCAGAAGGACCACTCCCCCTGACGGGACGCCCCCCTGCTCAGAGCGTCTGCTAGCAGATTCTCTGCCCCCGGAATGTACACAGCCGAAATGCATTGGACATTGGCCTCCGCCCATGTCAGAATCTGAGACACCTCCTGGAGGGCACCCTTGCTCCGGGTCCCTCCCTGATGGTTGATGTAGGCAACCGCAGTCCTGTTGTCTGAGCGCACCTGTACCGACAGACTCTTCAGGAGGTGGGTCAACTGCTCCAGTACCAACCTGACTGCCCGTAATTCCAGAATGTTGATGGGTAAATGGGCCTCCTGAGGGCCCCACCTCCCCTGGAAGCGCAGGGACTTCCAGAATCCCCCCCAACCTGACAGACTGGCATCCGTTGTGACCGTCTCCCAGGAGGGGGCCAGAAAGGACCTGCCCCTCATCAAGTTCCTGTGGTCCAGCCACCACGCAAGGGACTGTCTGACCAAGGGGGGAAGCACACATACCCCGTCCAAGGACACTGGGTTCTTGTCCCACACTGACAGAAGGTGAAGCTGTAGAGGCCTCAAATGGAACTGAGCAAAGGGCACCGCCTCGAAGCATGCCACCATCAGGCCCACCAGCTGCATTCCCTGCCTGATGGAGGGCTGGGGGCACGAGAGCAGGAACCTGGCCTGCGCAGTCAGAGCTTCCACCTTCTGTTGCGGAAGGAATATCCTTGACTGAACCGTATCCAGAATCATTCCCAGGAACGGAGACACAGAGGAGGGGGACAGAGAGGACTTGGGGTAATTGATCACTCAGCCGAAGGACTCCAGGGTGGACACTACCAGCTGAGTGTCCAACTCTGCCTGCCACAGAGACCGAGAGGTGATGAGTATATCGTCCAGGTAGGGTAGCACACGTATGCCCCTTAACCTTATCAGGGACATCACCCCTGCCAGCACCTTGGTGAACACCCTGGGAGCTGACGTGAGACCGAATGGCAAGGCCACAAATTGGTAATGCTGATCTTTCAGTGCAAATCTGAGAAACCTTTGGTGTCCTGGAAACACCGGGACGTGAAGGTAAGCATCCTTGATGTCCACAGACGTCATAAAGTCCCCTGGGCACAGAGAGCCGATGGCCGAGCGCAGAGTTTCCATGCGAAAGTGCCTGTTCTTGACAAATTTGTTGAGGATTTTTAAATCCAGAATGGGCCTGACTGACCCATCCTTCTTGGGTACTGTGGAAAGGTTGGAATAGAACCCCATGCCCCTGTCTCCTAAGGGGACCTTGCAAATGACCCCTAGATCCAGGAGACCCTGCACGGCCAGCAACAAGACCTGAGCTGAGGCAGGGTCCTGTGGAATCCGGGACCCAATGAATCTGGTGGGGGGCCGTACAACAAATTCTATCTTGTAGCAGGAGGACACTACCTCCTGAATCCACCGGTCTGAGACGTGGCGCCTCCAGACGTGCTCGAAGTGCTGCAGACGTCCCCCCACCCTGACGGGCGAGAGCGCCCCTTCATGCCTGAGGGGTCTTGGGAGGGGCTTTGGGCTTGGACCCCCAGGAGGAACCAGGACGGCGTCCTCTGTTCCTGTGCCAGGAATCTGCGCGGGACCCAGCAAAGGACAACCCTTTTCCCTGTTTAACCCCACGGTAGGGGATTGAAAGGGTGCCCTGGCCCCGAAAGGGCCGAGTCTGTCGCCTGCGCTGGTGCAACTTGCCTCCTTTGGCAAAGAGGTCTAGACGGTCCCCAAACAGGCGCAGCCCCTTAAATGGAAGCCCAGTAAGGGCTTTCTTAGCAGCATTGTCAGCAGCCCACTGGCGCAACCAAACCGCGCGGCGTATAGCTACCGCCAGGGCAGAAGATCTGGCACACATCCTAATAGCATCATCCGATGCAGACAGGATAAAGTTCACAAACATATTACAATTAGACAGTGCATTGACAGTATCAGGTGGCAACTCATCGGGGCCATCAAGAGCATTCCTGACCAAGGCCCTAAGCGCTACTGCCGTAATAGCTAAGGCACAAACTGGGCGCAGAGTCGCTCCCCCAAATGCAAAGGCATGGCATGCCAATTGGTCAATACGCCGGTCCTCAGAGTCCCGCAGCGTAGTAGTGTCAGGGGAGTGCATAATAGAGGTGTTGGACAACCCTAAAATAGGAGCATCGACCTCGGGGGGCAATGACCAGCACTTAACCAAGTCAGCAGGGAAGGGATACTTCCTGTCCACACTCTTAGGGATCCCGGGAAGTCTACTGGGATGTTCCCATTCTTTAAAGTGGACCAACACCGAGAGGTGATCGGACCGGAAATCTATAAGATTCCCGGGCCGATCACCTCGAACCCCGCGGGACATCCGAGATCGGGATGTCCCGCGGGGTGAAACCCCCCCAGACACCCCAAATCGCTTACCTGATCTTCGGCGGCGGCCGGCCGACGCCGCCTCCCTCGCGCCCCTGTAGACGTGCGCGCGCCCGCGCCGGCCGTCTGCGAATGGCCGGCGGGGGCGCACGCGCGCGCCGAAAGTGACGCGAGGGAGGCGGCGGCGGCGGCAGTCGCTTGGACGTTCCTGATCCCCGCCTGGACGTTGGCGGGGATTGGACCATCCAGTCACGTGGCAGCGGGGACAGGTAAGATTTTGGGGCTTTCTGGGGGGTTTCACACAGCGGGGCCCGATCGGGGTGCCCCGCCGAAGTGGACCAAAACCCAGGATAGTCAAAATCCTGGGTGTTGGTCCACTTTAAGCACGAGGCTATTGAAATGGGTTTGCTCAGGAAATTCCAGACGAGCCTTAGCAATATGAAAAAGCTCACCCCTTTGCCTGGGAGCCGCAACAGGGGGAGAGATGGACAAAACGTCAAAAATCTGAATCAGCAGTCTGTCAATGTCATCCGGGGTCCAGTGCTCGGACCCAGATTCGTCATGACCCCTTGACTTCTCGTCGGATGACCCTGAGTCAGAGAACAGCTCCCCTTCGTCCGAGGAGGTATGGCCGTAAGGATGTAATAATTAATCAGATTCCATAGGGAAAAGAGCAGAGTCAGGGGTTAAATGCCGCCTCTTTGCGGTGGCTTTACGCGCTATGGAACTAGCAAGAAATTTTTCAACACTGGCCAGTCTACTAGCCACATCAGGATGAGAATCCCCGCTTGTATTGGGGGTTAGACTCAGGCTTGGGGGAGTAGGTGAAGTGAGGCGAGGTGCAGGTCCGGCCACTGAAGAGGCGGGAAGAACCCATAGCGCCTGCTGTGCACAAGGAACACAGACCTGTACATTGTCACCACTGCTAGTTAAAGACCCCACAAGCTACACACAGCCGGGCTTGTCCCGAAGGAACCCCGTCGCATTATCCTGGGATGCCTCCATATGGTGATTAATCGGCACAATAGGCCAGTAGGGATTGACGCTGTAAGCTACCCTGGATGCCCCAATAACCCGCGGGGAAGTGGGAGTAATTTTAATAGGCTCAACCGGGAGCTACACTGGGCCGGGAGAAGCCACCGGAATCCACGGTATGAAAGACATAAAGGGAACAAAAAATGTCAGAGCCATGTGCAAGAAAGAGAAGTAATGAAAAGTCGCCCGCGAGGGCACTTACAGACCGAGGGGGGGAGGACGGTCTTCACCACGCGCGCACAAGTAAAAAATGGCGCCAAGTGAACCTCGAAGGGCGGGCCAGAGCTGGCCGTGACGCGAAGCGCGCCAAGTCAGGACCCCGCCCCCCCGGAGAGCGTGAAGCTCCAAAGCCCGTAGCTAAAATAGAAGCAGGGCAGTGACACTTGAAAAGGAATTGATCGAGTGGATTACTTCAGAAGAGCCACTGCAACACTAAAAAGAGACGCCGCAGCGTCTGCAGAGCCGCCGCCGCCCGTGCATTACAACCATAAAAGACGCGGCGGCGACCAATACAAGATAAAAGCAAACAGCGCGGCTCTGACACCCATTCCCAGTCAAAAGCAATACTAAGGCCATAAGCGTGTAAGGGTACACTGAGACCGCCATTCTCACAACCCCCCCCCCCCCCCCGGGCTAAGGGGGGAACGAGGGAGGATGGCGACCCTTTGAGCAGGGTCCACCGCTACACGGGGCGTGAGACAATGATGCGGGAGGGGCATCCCCTAAAGGCTCACCATCAGCCTAAACCGCCTACCCTTTGGTGGGGGACTGCGGTGGAGCATGGCTCCATAAGCACGCATGGTGCTGCCTACCTTCACCCGACCAGCGCAGCCCAGGCTGGGAGGCACATCACAAGGAGGACGGGTGGGAGTAGTCCAACAGGGCCGCAGGCTGTAATAGCCCCGCTCACCTGCGAGAGAGTGAAACTTCATGTCTTCGCAGTCAGCACTGCAGAGAAATCTGGGGATTTGTGGGAGGTCCCCGGGTATATGAAGGGCCGGGAGGAGCCTGTTTTTTTGCATGTCTGCAATGCACAGCGCCATCTGGCGGAGGATATCCCAAGTGTAAGTATTATATCTGGAGCAGGATGTACTGTATACTTAGAATATAATATTAGTAAGAGATTTTCTCTATTTTTGCTCCGACTCCACAGCCCTTCTTTTATGTAGTATGCAGGTATGACAATCTTAACCTTGCATGTCAGAATTGAGACCATGGAAAGCGAGTTGCTGCAGAAAAGGGAATTTTATTTATTACTTACTGTAACAATTCCAGTCACACAGTATTCCTTACAATAGGGGATATACTAATGTCCCCAGGAGTGACAGATAATACTGGAAAGAATTAAACTGAAAAGTACCCGCTCTTCCTCCTTGGCGGCTCCTATCTCAGTGAGGTTCATCCATCCCCAGTTTTGGTAACAAGCATTAGGAAGCATGATCCAGTTGCTGATGTTTGGCTGTCAAGCTGGAAGGCCTGGCCACGAATAGAGGAGCAGTGTTTCTGCAGGAGGACAAAGCCAACAGATGGAACTTTAAGGTCCTGACCACATCGAATGCAACCTCCCCTTGATGGGGTGAGAGGGGTTTGGACATAAGGAAGGCACGACAATGTCTTCGTTGATGTTGGAGGACACCACTTTTATAAGAAATGAGCCACGAGACAAAACACTGCCCTATCCTTGTGAAAAACAAGGTAAGTAGATTCCACCGACAGTGCTGCCAGTTCGGACACAGATAGATGTTGTGGCCACCAGAAAGGCCTCTGACTTGGGCTCAAAAGGAGGTTCCTGAAGCGCTGAGAGAACAAGGTTAAGCTTCCATTTTGGAACCGGAGATTTGAAAATGGGCCTGACATGAGCCGCCCCTTCTTAACCTGCCCCACCAGGGTCACTTGCCACTTGTCGTCTGCGTCTATCATGAAAAAGCTCACCTGACTCGCCTTCTGCTCCTCACCGCATGATCCTCTTCTTGCAACCACGGGGTCTTTCGTTGTGTCTGGGCGAGAAAGACGGTTCTGGGCAGGCGGGCAATCTACACAGCTATGCAGCTGTGTCTGGCCCTGACATCCTTAAAGTGGACCAACACCCAGGATTTTGACTATCCTGGGTTTTGGTCCACTTCGGCGGGGCACCCCGATCGGGGGTGCCCCGCTGTGTGAAACCCCCCAGAAACCCCAAAAAACTCACCTCTCAACGCTCCCACGTGAACGCCGCAGCCAATCCCCGCCAACGTCCAGGCGGGGATCAGGAACGTCCAAGCTGCTTCCACCGCCACCGCCGCCGCCGCCTCCCGCGCGTCACTCTCGGCGCGCGCGCGCCCCCGCCGGCCATTCACAGAGGGCCGGCGCGGGCGCGCGCACGTCTGGAGGGGCGCGCGGGAGGCGGCGGCGGCGGCGGAAGCGGCGGCGGATCAGGTAAGATGTTTTTGGGGTTTCTGGGGGGTTTCACCCCGCGGGACATCCCGTTCTCGGATGTCCCGCGGGGTGGGAGGTGATCGGCCCCTGGGTGTTGGTCCTCTTTAAATAAAAAAATAAATCCAAAAATATCTGCAGCTCTGGAGCTGGCAAAAAAAGCATGTCTGTACCACCTAGTGGAAGAGTAAAAAGGGAGGAGCCGTCGAGGAGGTACTTTTCAGTTTAATTTAACCAGTACTGTCTGTCACTTCTGGGGACAGGAGTACATCCCCAATCGTAAGGAACACTGTGCGAGTGAGTGAAGTGAAGAAAAATGTGATGTTTAATTCATATAGAATCCTGAAAAGCCTGACGGCAGAACTGGATGGGATGTGTTAGTAGACAGACGAGACAGAGTAGGTGAGAACCATAACACTGAACAAGGTAACTTCTAAATGAAAATGATTTACATAAAATCAGGTGTGTAGAGAACACAATTGTTTTTTTACCATCTGTAGTTTCTTGAAACTTGTCACTGACATTCTGCAGCTTCTCCAATGCTTTCAAGTTTGGAGCTTGTGTTTTTAGCAGAGTATTTTCATGAGCAATACATTCTTGTCGTAGTCTCATAAGTTCAGCTGAAATTTCATCATCATTTAATAATCTCTGCAATGTAGATGAATACATGAAAAACAGTTGTCTCATTTCTTCCATATACACTTACATGCAAAGGGGTAACAATGTTTAGAACTTTAGACTGTCAGGCTCCAGATCTCACCATCCACTACAGCTTTGACTGCCAGAATTATATATACATACATCTTTGCTATCTCAACCATAAATTGGATTGCAACTATTTAGCAAATGATATGTTCTACTGATTCTTTTCATGTAACTGCATTGTTACTGTTTTGCTCTTGGTGGTTGAACACATTTTTGGTCCTACCCTTACAGATTTGTTCAGTCTGCTGTTTTCCTGCAGTAAGCTGTCGCTTAACCCTTTAAGTGCCAGCCTACCTAGAGATGTTGTCACCCTCTGTTGCCAGGCCATTTCTACCATTTTGCGCTCTACATGTTTTACAGTGATTTTTGAAGTAATGTCTAGGGATTTCCCAGGATAATTCTATATTGTTTTTTTCAGAGTAGAGTTTGAGCTTTAACATGAAATGTCTTGTCTGTCATTTATTCAGTTCCTTCTCAAAATTTTTGGATGAAATATGTGGAAAATAACATTTTGTAGCTTTTTTTTTTTAAATAAAAAATGTATGTTTTTCCAGGCAATCATACTGAAAAGAGTGCATTAGGAGACTTTCAAATAAAATACATAAACATCTTTACTAGAGAACACTTCCCAGTGTTGTCTTACAGGACTCCTCCCCAGTCTGACAGACTGGCATCCATTATCACCACTGTACAGCAGAGGCAAAGCGGACTTGCCTTGAAGGACTAGAGGGTATGTCAACAACTAACGTAGACTGTCCTTGAATTGCTCTGAAAGAGTGCACACTTGGGCCAGATATTCCAGGGACTTGTCCCAGGCTGGCAGGACTGCAAGTTTGAGGGGTCTCATAGCAAAAAAGCAATTCACCTGTAGAATCGTTTTTGTTCCTGCATGGCACAGCCTGCTTCGGTATTCATAACAGTTGGGTTATTCCGCCACAAGGTGGCGCAGTGGTACTGCAGAAGAGCTGTGGCGTCTCCCGGCCCCCTATAAAAACGGGATTAACCATAGAGTTCCCAGCGTAGACAAGCAGTGAGACAAGAAGCCGGGAGAGAATAAAGGTAAAAAATGTAAAAAAGGTAAAAAAATCCCAATTAACTTGGAACAATCACCATAAAGAGGCAACCAAGAATAATGCTAACAAGGGTGGGTCGAAGCAGACCGTGCCATGCAAGAACAATTCTACAGGTGACTACTCACAGAATTGCTTTTTTCTTTATTGCATGGCACGGCCTGCTTCGGTATTCATAACAGTTGGGACATCCAAAAGCAGTGTCCAAAAGTAGGGTGGGAACCCCAAAGAGTAACGGCCGGCAGTTCAGGTCACTACCGCCTGAAGCACCTTGCAGCCAAAAGCAGCATCCGCTGAGGCCTTAACATCAACCTTGTAAAACTTGGAAAAAGTATGAACAGAAGTCTAAGTAGCGGCCTTGCAAACTTGTTCAACAGAAGCTTAGTGCTGAAAAGCCCAAGAGGCACCAATAGCACGAGTGGAATGAGCAGTAATTCTAAAGGGAGGTTCCTTCCCCTTAGCAGAATAGGCTTGAACCACCGCCTGACGGATCCACTTGCTTATAGTGGATTTAGCCGGAGGCAAGCCCTTCCTAGGTCCAGAAGAGAGAACAAAAAGAGCAGATTTCCTGAAAGGCTCAGTAGCGATCAAATAAAATTTCAGAGCCCTGACCACATCCAGAGAATGCAGAATTCGCTCCTTGCATTGGCAGGATTAGGACACAATGAAGGCAAGACAATGTCCTGATTGAGATGAAAGGCAGACTCCACCTCAGGCAAGAAATCAGGCTTAAGCCGAAACACCACCTTATCCTGATGCCTCTTAAAATAAGGAGGTTTGATGGAAAGCGCCGCCAGCTCAGAAACTCACCGTACAGAAGTGATAGCCACCAAAAAGGCTACCTTAAGAGTCAGAATAGGCAAAGCAGCCCCACGGATAGGCTCAAAGGGAGGAGCCTGCAGAGCAGGCAACACCAGATTCAAATCCCAGACTGGTAGCATAGGCTTACGAGGTGGACGCACATGAGTAACAACCTTGAAAAAAGTTTTAACCAAACGGTGGTTGGCAAAGGATCTTTGGAAAAAAAATTGCCAGAGCTGAAACATGGCCTTTGAGGGTACAAAGTTGAAGGCCAGAATCCAAACCATGTTGCAAAAATTCCAGAATCCTGGGAATGGAAAAAAACCCTACAGGGAAGAGACTTGGACTCACATCAGGCAATGTAAGCATGCCAGACCCTGTAATAGATAAAGGACGAGGACTTCTTCCTAGCCCGAATCATGGTATCCACAACAGAGTCAGGCAACCCCTTCTCTGTCAAGATGAAGGTTTCAGCAGCCAAGCCGCTAAAGCCAGAGTTTGTAAATTGGGATGGCGTAGCTGTCCCTGAGTGAGAAGATCTGGATCCCTGGGCAAGAAGAATTGGTCTACTGCCAACTGCACAATGTCTGCGAACCACACCCTTCTTGGCCAACAGGGGGCCACCAAGATGGCTGACACCCCCTCCTGGGTTATCTTGCGCATGACCCTTCCCAGTAGAGGGAACGGAGGGAACACATAGGGTAGCCAAAACTCTGTCCAAGGCATCGCCAGTGCATCCATGGCGAAGGCCAGAGGATCCTGTGACAGGGAGACAAACCTGGGAAGTTTGTGATTGTGACGGGACGCAAACAGGTCCACATCCGGCTGACCCCAGCGGTGACACAGGGAGAGAAACACCTGGTTGTTGACGGACCATTCCCCCAGACCAGATGTCCCCCTGCTCAGGGAGTCCGCCACCTGGTTCTCCACCCCCGGAATGTATACCGCTGAGATGCAGGGAACATTCTGTTCCACCCAAGACAGTATCAGGGACACTTCCTTGAAGGCCCGCTTGCTTCGAGTTCCTCCTTGATGGTTGATGTAGGCAACCGCCGTCTGGTTGTCTGAGCGGATCTGAACAGCCCGACCCCGAAGGTGTGTGGTCAGGTGGGACAGAACCAACCTGATCACCCTCAGTTCCAGGACATTGATGGGAGCATGGGCCTCCTGAGGGGCCCAACAACCCAGGAACTGTAGAGACTTCCAAAAGCCCCCCCAGCCCATCAAACTGGCATCCGTGGTGACAGCCTCCCAGCACGGGGGCAGGAAGGTCCTGCCCACCAGAAGATTCCTTGAGTCCAGCCACTACGAAAGGGACTGCCTGGCCAGAGGAGACAGAGCAAATTCTTGATCCAGAGACACAGGGTCCCAATCCCAAACCGACAAGAGGTGCAACTGAAGAGGTCTCATGTGAAACTGAGCAAAGGGGAATGCCTTGAAGCAGAACACCATCAGGTGGAAGGCCTTCAGAAGCAGGCACGGGTTCTGCTCTTGTGTCCTCATCCCTCCATTCGTCTGGGGATGCAGTTGGTGGGCCCAGAAAGGACCTCACCAAGGACGGGGACAGTGAAGGCTTGGGAAAATTGATCACCCAGCCGAAGGACTCCAGAGTGGAGATCACCACCTGGGTGTCCTACTTGGCCTGATGAAAGGACTGAGTCACAATGAGGATGTCGTCCAGATAAGGAAAGATGCGAATGCCCCGGGTTCGTAGCAGAGCCATCACTCCTGCCAGCACCTTGGTGAACACCCGAGGCGCCGAGGTGATACCGAATGGTAAGGCCACAAACTGGTAATGCTGATCCTCCAGCACGAACCTCAGAAATCTCTGATGACCTGGGAAGATAGGCACATGAAGATAAGCATCCTTGATGTCTACAGTGGTCATGAAGTCGCCCAGGCAAAGGGTACTGATAGCAGAGCGTAGCGTCTCCATGCGAAAATATTTGAATCTGACAAACTTGTTGAGGCCCTTCAAGTTCAGAATGGGCCGCAGAGAGCCGTCCTTTTTGGGGACCGTGAATAGATCGCCGAAAGCAACCCTTGAACTGACAGGGGGTTTAAAGACATCCGGGATTTGATGAATCTTGGGGGCGGCCAGGCTGCAAACTCTATCTTGTAACCGGAGGACACCACCTCCTGAATCCACCGGTCTGAGAAGTGGAGCCTCCAGACGTGAGCAAAGAGCCGAAGCCGTCCCCCCACCCGGATGGGTGAGGGCGCCCCCTCATGCCTGGGGGGCCTTGGAAGGAGGTTTGGGCTTGGAACCCCAGGAGAGACCGGGACGTCCACGGGCTCTGCCACGGCCCCAAGAATCTCTGGCTACCTGAGAAGAGGGAGCCACGACCCCCTCTGGAAGTACGAAAGCAGGGGAGGGAGACGGAGGTCCCCCCCCGAAAGGGCCGGGGCTGGCTCCTACGCTGAGGCAGCTTGCCATCCTTGGCCAAAACATCAAGACGCTCACCAAAGCGTCACAGCCCCGCAAAAGGGAGCCCAGTGAGGGCCATCTTAGCAGCAGCGTCAGCTGCCCACTGACGCAACCAAACGGAGCAGCGCATAGCCACCAAAAGTGCAGAGGCCCTACCGCCCAGCCTTACAGCATCATCCATGGCAGTAAGGATAAATGCAGCAAAATCAGAGCAAAGCAAGAGGGCCCTATAACCCTCCCTTCTCCTACCAGCCATAGCGCCATCACAGAGACGCTTGAGCAGCTTTTTAAGGGCAAAAGCAGTAATGGCAGCAGCACAGGCCGGGCGCAGTCCAGCCCCCACACAACTAAAAGAATGGCAGGCCAGCTGATCCATGCGCCGGTCCTCGCTGTCCTTCAGAGTGGTAGTGTCAGGGGAAGGCATGACCGAGGTATTAGACAGGCCTAGCACGGGAGCATCCACCTCAGGGGGACAGGACCAACGCTTTACTAGATCAGCAGGAAAGGGATACCTCTTATCCAATCTCTTGGGCACAGCGGGCAGCCTGTTAGGACGTTCCCACTCCTTAAGCACCATAGAAGTGAAATGGCCCTGCTCAGGGAACTCCAGACGCTGTTTACCAGGACGAAAAAGCTCACCCTGTTTTCTCTTTACCACCTCAGGTGGTAAAAAAAATACAATTCTGTGATTACTCACCTTGTAGAATTGGTATAATAAGTATGCAGCATGTCCTGCTCCAGATAATGATTCATAACATCTGGGATATACCTCCACAAGAGGGCACTTTACTGCAGAGATGGCAAAAAGAGGCCCCTCCCGGTCCATATATACCCGGGACCTCCCACTAATTCCCCAGTATAGAAAAGCAGTAAGGGAACCAGGAGAAGCCAATAACAAATTCAACAACGTTAACAAGGAAAACAATCACCATATAGAGGATCCAAGAATAAAGCAATCAGGGTGGGATGGAGCAGGACGTGCTGCATACTTATAATACCAATTCTACAAGGTGAGTAATCACAGAATTGTATTATTCTAAGTATGCAGCACGTCCTGCTCCAGATAATGATTCATAACAGATGGGACATCCAATAGCAGTGTCCATAAACGGGTGGGGATCCCAAAAAGACAACAACGCGCAGTTCAAACCACTGCTGCCTGCAGAACCTTACGGCCAAAAACAGCATCCGCTGATCAACCTTGTAAAACCTGGAAAAGGTATGAACAGAAGACCACGTAGCAGCCTTACAAACTTGTTCAACAGAAGCCAGGTGCTGGAAGGCCCAGGAAGCCCCAACAGCCCGGTAGAATGAGCAGTAACACGGAAAAGAGGATCCTTACCCCTAGTAGAATAGGCCCTAACAATATTCTGACGAATCCATTTGCTAATAGTAGACTTAGCCGGAGCCAAACCCTTCTTGGGACCCGAGGGAACCACAAACAAGGCGTCCGTCTTTCTGAAAGGCGCAGTAGCCACCAGGTAGTATTTCAAATTCCTGACAACATCCAGAGAATGCAAGGCTCTCTCCTTGGAATTACCAGGATTGGGGCACAAAGAAGGATGCACAATGTCCTGATTGAGATGGAAGGCGGAGACAACCTTAGGCAAGAAGTCTGGTTTAAAGCGGAAAACCACCTTGTCCTGGGGTCTCTCAAAGTAGGGGGCCTGAATAGACAGAGCCGCCAACTCAGAAACACGCCGTCAGAGGTGATAGCCACCAAAAAGGCAACCTTCAGGGTAAGGATAGACAAGGCAGTCTCATGCACAGGTTCAAATGGAGGACCCTGAAGGACAGACAATACCAAATTAAAATCCCAGACCGGTAACATGGGTTTGCGGGGAGGGCGCACATGAGCGACCCCCTGGAAGAAGGTCTTGACCAGAGGATGTAGAGCGAAGGACCTCTGGAAGAAAACAGCCAAGGCGGACATGTGACCCTTCAAAGTGCTGAGCTAAAAAACCCATATTCAAACCATGTTGAAGGAACTCCAGGATCCTAGGAATGGAAAACACACGACAGGGAAAGGCCCTAGACTCACACCAGTCAACGTAGGTCCGCCAGGTCCTATAGTAGATAGTAGAGGAGGATTTCTTCCTAGCCCTGACAAGAGTATGAACAACCGAATCAGACAGTCCATTTTCCTTTAGGATGGAGGTTTCAGTAGCCAGCGTTGGTAAATTGGGATAACAGAGCCGTCCTTGAGTGAGAAGGTCAGGAACCAAGGGTAGGGTGTACTGATCCACTGCCAGCAGCACGACGTCTGCGAACTACACATGTCTTGGCCACCTGGGGGCCACCAGAATGGCTGGCACCCTCTCCTATACCAACTTGCTCAGAAGAGGAAACGGGGGGAAGAGGTACAGGAGACCGAGTCCCTGCCAGGGCAGAGACAGAGCAGCCACCGCCAGAGCCAGATGATCCTGGGACAGGGAGCCAAATGCTGGCAGCTTGTGATTGTGGCGAGAAGCAAACAGATCCACGTCTGGCATCCCCCAACGGTGAAAAAGGGATAGGAAGACCTCGCTGTTGAGGGACCATTCCCCCCAGCGAGAGGTCCCCCTGCTCAGGGAATCCGCCTCCAGATTCTCCGCTCCCGGAATGTAAACTGATGAATTGCACGGGACATTGTCCTCGGCCCAGGACAGAATCAACGACACCTCATTGAGGGCACTCTTGCTCCGAGTCCCTCCCTGATGATTCATATAGGCGACCGCCGTCTGGTTGTCGGAGCGAACCTGTACCGGCAGGCCCTGAAGGTGAGGAGTCAACTGCGCCAGCACCAACCGAACCGCCCTCAGCTCCAGGACGTTGATGGGGGCATGGGCCTCCTGAGGGCCCCACAGCCCCTGGAATTGGAGGGCTCTCCAGTAGCCCCCCCCAACCTGACAGACTGGCATCTGTAGTGACCCTCTCCCAACATGGTGTCAGAAATGATCTGCCCCCCCAGAAGATTCCTCGAGTCCAGCCACCACAGGAGGGACCGCCGGACCAGAGGAGAGAGAACAAAGGCCTGATCCAGAGACAGGGGGCTCTTGCCCCAGACTGAAAGGAGATGGAGCTGAAGGGGTCTCATGTGAAATTGAGCGTAAGGGACTGCCTCGAAGCAGGCCACTATCTGTCCCACCAATTGCATCCCTTGCCGGATGGAAGGACGAGGACTGGACAGCATGAAATGAACCAGAGCTTGAAGAGAATCCACTTTCTGCTGAGGAAGAAAAATCCTGGCCTGAATGGTATCCAGATTCATGCCCAGGAAGGGGGTCACCCGGGACGGGGAGAGGGAGGACTTGGGATATTTGATCACCCATCCGAATGTTTCCAGAGCAGTCACCACCTGCTGGGTATCCAATTCTGCCTGCTGGAGAGAATGAGATGTAATGAGAAGGTCGTCCAGATAAGGGAAAATGCGAATGCCCCCGGCTCTGAGGAGGGCCATCACCCCCGCCAGCACCTCGGTGAACACTCTGGGGGCTGAGGTGAGACCGAAGGGAAGTGCCACAAATTGGTAGTGCTGGTCCTCCACGGCGAACCTGAGGAACTGCTGATGCCCTGGGAAGACTGGCACATGAAGGTAAGCATCCTTGATGTCTATGGAGGTCATGAAGTCCCCCGGGCGCAAAGAGCTGATCGCGGAGCGCAGGGTCTCCATGCGAAAGCGTCTGGTTCTGATGAACTTGTTGAGAAGCTTTAAGTCCAGGATGGGCCTGATGGAACCATTCTTTTTGAGTATTGTGAAGAGATTGGAATAATAACCTTGACCTCTCTTCCCTGGAGGGACCAGACAGATGATTCCCATATCCAATAGGTTCTGTACAGCCAGAAACAGACCCTGTGCTGCCAGGGGGTCTAGAGGAATCTGAGACCTGAGGAATCTTGGAGGGGGCCATGCAGCGAACTCTAGCTCTAGCAGAAACTCCAGAATCCACCTGTCTGAGACCTGTTGCCCCCAGACATGAGCAAAGAGCCACAGCCCTCCCCCCACCCATAAGGGCTTGATGACAGATTTGGGCTTGGAGCCCCAGGAGGATCCGGGACGGGCACGTCCTCTGCCCTTGCCCCAGAAGTCTCCCCTTTGCCCCGCAAAGGATACCCTCCTCCCTGACCTGGATCCACGAAAGGAGGGAGTAAAGGACCCTGAACCCCGAAAGGGCCGCGGCTGTCTTTTGGGGGCAACTTATCTCCCTTTGCAAAAAGGTCCAAACGGTCACCAAAAAGGCGCAGCCCCTTAAAGGGTAGCCCTGTGAGAGCCTTCTTAGCAGCATTGTCAGCTGCCCACTGGCGCAGCCAGACCGAGCGGCGAATAGAAACAACCAGAGCCGAGGTCCTGCTGCACATCGTATGGTGTCATCTAAGGCAGAAAGAATATAAGCAATAAACAGCTCACGTTGTGATAAGGCTCTAAATTCGGCACTGGAAGAATCATCAGGATAGCCTTCTAACACGCCCTTGACCAGAGTCCTAATGGCAACAGCAGTAATGGCTGAAGTATCGACCGGGCGCAGGGCCAATCCTGCACAGGCAAAGGCATGGGAAGCCAGCTGGTCAATACGCTGGTCCTCACTATCCTTCAAGGTAGTGGAATCAGGGGAATGCACCACAGAAGTGTTGGACAACCCCAGCACGGGGGCATCCCCTTCTGGGGGAGTTGACCAACGTTTGACCACATCCGAGGGGAAAGGATACCTCTTATCCCATCCCTTAGGTATACCAGGGAGCAGGCTAGGCCGCTCCCATTCCTTGAGAACCAGATTATTGAAATGTGCCTCCCCTGGGACAGGGAGCCAAATGCTGGCAGCTTGTGATTGTGGCGAGAAGCAAACAGATCCACGTCTGGCATCCCCCAACGGTGAAAAAGGGATAGGAAGACCTCGCTGTTGAGGGACCATTCCCCCCAGCGAGAGGTCCCCCTGCTCAGGGAATCCGCCTCCAGATTCTCCGCTCCCGGAATGTAAACTGATGAATTGCACGGGACATTGTCCTCGGCCCAGGACAGAATCAACGACACCTCATTGAGGGCACTCTTGCTCCGAGTCCCTCCCTGATGATTCATATAGGCGACCGCCGTCTGGTTGTCGGAGCGAACCTGTACCGGCAGGCCCTGAAGGTGAGGAGTCAACTGCGCCAGCACCAACCGAACCGCCCTCAGCTCCAGGACGTTGATGGGGGCATGGGCCTCCTGAGGGCCCCACAGCCCCTGGAATTGGAGGGCTCTCCAGTAGCCCCCCCCAACCTGACAGACTGGCATCTGTAGTGACCCTCTCCCAACATGGTGTCAGAAATGATCTGCCCCCCCAGAAGATTCCTCGAGTCCAGCCACCACAGGAGGGACCGCCGGACCAGAGGAGAGAGAACAAAGGCCTGATCCAGAGACAGGGGGCTCTTGCCCCAGACTGAAAGGAGATGGAGCTGAAGGGGTCTCATGTGAAATTGAGCGTAAGGGACTGCCTCGAAGCAGGCCACTATCTGTCCCACCAATTGCATCCCTTGCCGGATGGAAGGACGAGGACTGGACAGCATGAAATGAACCAGAGCTTGAAGAGAATCCACTTTCTGCTGAGGAAGAAAAATCCTGGCCTGAATGGTATCCAGATTCATGCCCAGGAAGGGGGTCACCCGGGACGGGGAGAGGGAGGACTTGGGATATTTGATCACCCATCCGAATGTTTCCAGAGCAGTCACCACCTGCTGGGTATCCAATTCTGCCTGCTGGAGAGAATGAGATGTAATGAGAAGGTCGTCCAGATAAGGGAAAATGCGAATGCCCCCGGCTCTGAGGAGGGCCATCACCCCCGCCAGCACCTCGGTGAACACTCTGGGGGCTGAGGTGAGACCGAAGGGAAGTGCCACAAATTGGTAGTGCTGGTCCTCCACGGCGAACCTGAGGAACTGCTGATGCCCTGGGAAGACTGGCACATGAAGGTAAGCATCCTTGATGTCTATGGAGGTCATGAAGTCCCCCGGGCGCAAAGAGCTGATCGCGGAGCGCAGGGTCTCCATGCGAAAGCGTCTGGTTCTGATGAACTTGTTGAGAAGCTTTAAGTCCAGGATGGGCCTGATGGAACCATTCTTTTTGAGTATTGTGAAGAGATTGGAATAATAACCTTGACCTCTCTTCCCTGGAGGGACCAGACAGATGATTCCCATATCCAATAGGTTCTGTACAGCCAGAAACAGACCCTGTGCTGCCAGGGGGTCTAGAGGAATCTGAGACCTGAGGAATCTTGGAGGGGGCCATGCAGCGAACTCTAGCTCTAGCAGAAACTCCAGAATCCACCTGTCTGAGACCTGTTGCCCCCAGACATGAGCAAAGAGCCACAGCCCTCCCCCCACCCATAAGGGCTTGATGACAGATTTGGGCTTGGAGCCCCAGGAGGATCCGGGACGGGCACGTCCTCTGCCCTTGCCCCAGAAGTCTCCCCTTTGCCCCGCAAAGGATACCCTCCTCCCTGACCTGGATCCACGAAAGGAGGGAGTAAAGGACCCTGAACCCCGAAAGGGCCGCGGCTGTCTTTTGGGGGCAACTTATCTCCCTTTGCAAAAAGGTCCAAACGGTCACCAAAAAGGCGCAGCCCCTTAAAGGGTAGCCCTGTGAGAGCCTTCTTAGCAGCATTGTCAGCTGCCCACTGGCGCAGCCAGACCGAGCGGCGAATAGAAACAACCAGAGCCGAGGTCCTGCTGCACATCGTATGGTGTCATCTAAGGCAGAAAGAATATAAGCAATAAACAGCTCACGTTGTGATAAGGCTCTAAATTCGGCACTGGAAGAATCATCAGGATGGCCTTCTAACACGCCCTTGACCAGAGTCCTAATGGCAACAGCAGTAATGGCTGAAGCATCGACCGGGCGCAGGGCCAATCCTGCACAGGCAAAGGCATGGGAAGCCAGCTGGTCAATACGCTGGTCCTCACTATCCTTCAAGGTAGTGGAATCAGGGGAATGCACCACAGAAGTGTTGGACAACCCCAGCACGGGGGCATCCACTTCTGGGGGAGTTGACCAACGTTTGACCACATCCGAGGGGAAAGGATACCTCTTATCCCATCCCTTAGGTATACCAGGGAGCAGGCTAGGCCGCTCCCATTCCTTGAGAACCAGATTATTGAAATGTGCCTGTTCTGGAAATTCCAGACGTGGTTTTGCGGTACCGAACAATTCCCCCTGTTGCTTAGGCGCCGCAGCAGAAAGGGAAATGGAAAGTACTTCAAAGATTTGAGTCAAAAGTCTATGGGTGTTATCAGCATCCCAATGCTCTGAGCCGGCATCAGCGCCAAGGTAATGCTGATCATCAGAAAATTCTGAATCTGAGAACAATTCCCCTTCCTCAAGTGGGGTATAGTCAGATAAATCGAGAAATTCTTCAGACTCCATAGGAAAAGCTGACGCAGCAGGCGCCACGTGCCATCTTTTAGCTGGGGCCTTACGGGCCGCAGAGCTAGCAATCAATCTCTCAATGTTGGCCAGCCTGGAAGACACGTCAGGCTGAGACTCCCCACTAGTATTGATCTCACTGGGAGTCATAATCAAGCGAGGGGGTGTGGGAGAAGACATCGTGGGCGCAGATCCAGACACAGGCAGCCCAGAGTGCCGCGCAAGCGCCTGCTGGGCGCAGGGTACACAGACCCGCACATCATCGCTCAGAGGGGATGCCCCACACACCACACACAACCGGGCTTGTCCCGATGGGAACCCGAGCACCATATCCTGTGAAGACTCCATATGGTGATTTTTGGTGGCACAACTGGCCAATAGGAATTACGCTGTACAGCTACCCGGGATGCCCCTTAAATGTCCGCTAGGATAGATGGAGGATTTAATTGTTTAGGCCTCTAATAAAGTTAACCAGAACTAATAGAGGACACAGGGCCGGGAGAAACCTCTAACCAGTTTTCCCGCCTGAAAGACATAAAGACAATACACCCAATCAGTTATACAGAAAATAAAAGTATAATAAAGGCTTGCTGGGGCACTCACGGACCGCCGAAGAGCTCGCAATCGATCCGGCAGAAGAGGCAAGATGGCGCTGGAGGGCTCTGAAGGGGCTGGCCGCATGAGGTGAAAACGCCACGTCCCCTCCAGGAAGCGCGGGGAAAGGCTGAAAGTCAGCCACCCCGCGTACATCAGGCCCTGGAGTCACGTTGCAGCTGACCGCGGACGCCGCAGGGCGGGGTAGGTGATGCCGGAGGGGGCACAGAGCTGGAAAGCGATGCAGGCAAACCAAGCTGGAGCGCAAGGACACTTTGAGCGCACGGCCCGCACACCGTGACGCTGTTACTAATAGGGGATACCCCACACATGGAACACAGCCGGGATTGCCCCGAAGGTCCCCCAAGCACGCTATCCCCAGAAGCCTCCTTATGGTAATTAACAAAGGCACAATAGGCCAGCGCTGGGTAAAGGCTAATACAAAAGCCACCCGGGATTCCCTCCCATGGGATGCCCCCCGATCAGCGAAAGGGGGGGAGGGAAGAGGGGGAGGAAGGAGTAGAGCCGGGAGAAACCACAACCCACTGGTATCCCGCCTGAAAGACATAAGTAAAAACGACACATGAGCATCCCGCAGCACATGCCCCATGAGACCAATAAAAACATCCCCAAGGGGGACTCACGGACCAAGTAAACCGCCGGAGCACCAGGCCTCAGACCGCTGGATGAAGCGACGCCCGGGAGGATACACCACTGCAGCCAGGAAGGAAGAAATCCAGACGCGCAGCAGATCCAAAATGACGCCGGTAGAGGTATCTCGAGGTCCCCAAAACACTCACCCTCTGAGAAGCCAGGACAGGAACTCCGCATCCCTAGCAGGCTCACCATAAAGCCTATGGCCGGCTACCCTTTGTGGTACAGGGTCTGCGGCTAAAGCAGCGCTCCCGGAGCACTTGACCCCAGTGCTCTTCTACCCTCACCCGATCTGTCAGCCGAGGCTGGGAGGCAGAAAGGGTCCAGAAACGGGTGGAAATAGACTTGCAGGGCCACAGGCTTGGTTGCCCCACTCACCTGCGCATAGAGAGAGAGCCATCTTCTATCTTCGCAGTGTCACTGCAGAGGAAGACTGGGAACTCTATGGTTAATCCTGTTTTTATAGGGGGCCGGGAGATGCCACAGCTCTTCTGCAGTACCACTGCGCCACCTTGTGGCGCAATAACCCAACTGTTATGAATACAGAAGCAGGCCGTGCCATGCAATAAAGAAAAATACAATTCTGTATTCACCTGTAGAATTGATTTTGCCGGTGTTTGGTCCGGGCTGTACGTGTGGGACAGCCCGGACTGAACACAGGGAAAAAATACAATTCTGTGATTACTCACCTAGTATGCAGCACGTCCTGCTCCAGATAATGATTCATAACAGATGGGATTACCTCCACCAGAGGGCGCTTGACTGCAGAGATGGCAAAAAGAGGCCCCTCCCGGTCCATATATACCCTCCCCTATAAGACCTCCCACAAATTCCCCAGTAAGGAGAACCAGAACCAACGTTAACAAGGATAACAATCACCATACAGAGGATCCAAGATAATGCAAACAGGGTGGGGTGGAGGAGGACATGCTGCATACTTATAATACCGATTCTACAAGGTGAGTAATCACAGAATTGTATTATTCTAAGTATGCAGCACGTCCTGCTCCAGATAATGATTCATAACAGATGGGACATCCAAAAGCAGTGTCCGTAAACAGGGTGGGATCCCAAAAGCAACAACGCGCAGTTCACACCACTGCCGCCTGCAGAACCTTGCGGCCAAAAACAGCATCCGCTGAGGCCTGAATATCAACCTTGAAAAACTTGGAAAAGGTATGAACAGAAGACCAAGTAGCAGCCTTACAAACTTGTTCAACAGAAGCCTGGTGCTGGAAGGCCCAGGAGGCCCCAACAGCACGTGTGTGTAGAATGAGCAGTAACACGGAAAGGAGGATACTTTCCCCTAGCAGAATAGGCCCTAAAAATAGCCTGACGAATCCATTTGTTAATAGTAGACTTAGCAGGGGCCAGGCCCTTCTTGGGACCCGAAGGAACCACAAACAAGGCATCAGTCTTTCTAAAAGGTGCAATAGCCACCAAGTAGAACATTAAATTCCTGACCACATCCAGGGAATGTAATGCCCTTTCCTTGGAATTACCAGGATTAGGGCACAAGGAAGGAAGCACAATGTCCTGATTGAGATGGAAGGCAGAGACAACCTTAGGCAAGAAATCAGGTTTAAATCTGAACACCACCTTGTCCTGGTGTCTCTCAAAGTAGGGGGCCTGAATAGAAAGGGCTGCCAACTACGAAACACGCCTGACCGAGGTGATAGCCACCAAAAAGGCAACTTTAAGAGTAAGAATAGACAGATCATGCACAGGCTCAAAAGAAGGGCCCTGAAGGGCAGACAAAACCAAATTCAAGTCCCAAACTGGCAACAGAGGTTTGCGAGGGGGACGCACATGAGCAACCCCCTGGAAGAAAGTCTTGACCAGAGGATGTTGAGCGAAAGATCTCTGGAAGAAAACAGCCAAGACAGAAACGTGACCCTTGAGCGTGCTGAGCTGAAGTCCCAGATCCAAACCATGCTGAAGGAACTCCAGAATCCTAGGAATGGAAAACACCCGACATGGAAGGACCCTAGACTCACATCAGTCAATGTAGGCCCGCCAAATCCTATAGTAGATGGTAGAAGAGTATTTCCTCCTAGCCCTGATTAGAGTGTTAACCACAGACTCAGAAAGCCCCTCATCCCTTAAGATGGAGGTTTCAGCAGCCAGGCCGTCAAAGCCAGTGTTTGTCAATTGGGATGGCATAGCCACCCTTGAGTGAGAAGGTCCGGGACCAGGGGCAGAGCGTACTGATCTACCGCCAGCTGAACGATATCTGTGAACCACACCTGTCGTGGCCACCAGGATTGCTGGCACCTTTTCCTGAGCCAGCTTGCGCAGAAACTTGCCCAGCAGGGGGAATGGAGGAAAAAGATACAGGAGACGGAACCCCTGCCAGGATAGAGTCAGAGCATCCACCACAAGGGCCAGGGGATCCTGGGACAGAGAGACAAATGTAGCAGGTGACATAAGGACAGGACGACCTCGCTGCTGAGAGACCATTCCCCCAGGCAAGAGGTCCCCCTGCTCAGAGAGTCCGCCTCCAGATTCTCCACCCCCAGAATGTACACTGCTGAGATGCAAGGAACATTGTCCTCCGCCCAGGACAGAATCATGGGCACCTCCTTGAGGGCACTCTTGCTCCGAGTCCCTCCCTGATGATTGATGTAGGCAACCGCCATCTGGTTGTCTGAGCGAACTTAGACCGGCCGGCCCTGAAGGTGAGGAGTAAACTGGGCCAGTACCACCCGAACCGCCCTCAGTTCCAGGACGTTGATGGGGGCATGGGCATGTAGCCGGAGGACACAACCTCCAGAATCCACCTGTCTGAGACCTGCTGTCCCCAGACATGAGCGAAGAGCCGCAGCCGTCCCCCCACCCGGATGGGTGAGGGCGCCCCTTCATGACTGAGGAGGCTTGGCGACAGATTTGGGCTTGGACCCCCAGGAAGATCCGGAGCGGGCACAACCTCTGCCCCTGCCCCAGAAGTCTCTCCTAGGACCTGCAAAGGAAACCTCTCTCCCAGACCTGGATCCACAGTAGGAGGGGGCAAAGGCACCCCAACCCCAAAAGGGCCGCAGCTGCTTCTTACGTTGAGGCAACTTACCCCCCTTGGCAAACAGGTCCAAGCGATCACCAAATAGGCGCAGCCCCTTAAAGGGGAGCCCCGTGAGGGCCTTCTTAGCAGCGTTATCAGCTGCCCACTGACGCAGCCAAACAGAGCGGCGTATAGCAACCACCAAGGCAGAGGTTCCACTACACATCCTAATGGTGTCATCTAAGGCAGAAAGGACATATGCAATGAACATTTCACACTGTGACAAGGCCCTGAACTCGGCACTAGAAGTATCATCAGGGGCGCCTTCCAACAGACCCTTGAGGAGAGTCCTAACAGCAACAGCAGTAATAGCAGAAGCACAGACAGGGCGCAAGGCAGACCCCACACAGGCAAAAGCATGGGAAGCCAGCTGGTCAATGCGCCGGTCCTCACTATCCTTAAGGGTAGTGGACAGAGACAGATGTGTTGGACAATCCCAATACTTGTGCATCCACTTCTGGGGGGGTTGACCAACATTTAACCACATCAGTGAAAAAAGGGTACCTTTTATCCCAGCCCTTAGGGATTCCGGGAAGCCGGCTGGGACGCTCCCATTCTTTGAGAACAAGATTATTGAAATGGGCCTGTTCTGGAAACAGACGTGGTTTAGCAGTACTGAAAAGTTCCCCCTGTAGCTTGAGAGCCGCAGCAGGAAGGAAGATAGAAAGCACATCAAAAATATGAGTTAACAGTCTATTGGTGTCATCAGCATCCCAATGATCAGAGCCATAGTCAGCACCACTGAAATGCTGATCATCAGATAACTCTGAATCCGAGAATAATTCCCCCCCCTCAAGTGGGGTATAATCAGACAAATCAAGGAAATTCTCAGTCTCCATAGGAAGGGCAGACGCACCCGTCGCCACATGCCGCCTTTTAGCCGGGGCCTTACGGGCCGCAGAGCTAGCAATCAGCCTCTCAATGTTAGCCAACCTGGAAGACACGTCAGGCTGAGACTCCCCACTAGTATTTAGCTCACTGGGAGTCATAATCAAGCGAGGGGGAGTGGGTAAGGACATAGTGGGCGCAGGCCCAGTCACAGATAGCCCAGAATGCAGCGCAAGCGCCTGCTGGGCGCTGGGTACACAGACCCGCACATCATCGCTCACAGGGGATGCCCCACACACTACACACAGCCGGGCTTGTCCCGAGGGGACCCCGAGCACAATATCCTGTGAAGTCTCCATATGGTGATTAAGGTGGCACAACTGGCCAATAGGAATTACGCCGTATAAGCAACCCGGGATGCCCCAAATATCCGCCAGGAAAGTGGGAGGATTAGTTATAACTAATAGAGGGGACAGGACCGCGAGAAACCTCTTAAAAACAGTTATCCCGCCTGAAAGACATAATAGTAACACCCCATAAGCACAAAGCAATGACAATTGAATAAGAGCCAAGCCCACAGGGGCACTCACGGCCCGCGGTGGGAAGCCAGCAATCACACCAGGAGAGGACCAAAATGGCGCTGGAGGAACCTCAAGGGGCGGGCCGCAGGAGGGTCCGACGCGGAACGCGCCAGCAGAGCAAGCCACGCCCCCTCCGAGAAGCGCAGACAGGCCAGACGCTACAGCCAATGGACGCGCAGGGATTCTTGATGATGATGCCGCCGCTGACTGCGGACGCCAGAAGGCGCGCGTGTCAGCGGCGGCAAATTCAAGATGATAAAGTGAAAGACAGAGCGCAGAGCCCTGAATGAAGTGCAATCACACACACACACAAGGCAATAAGCGGAAATACACCCCCCCCCCCGAACGGGATAACGAGAGAGGGGGGAGAGTGGATGTCAAATAAAAGACCCACCAATGACCAGGGCAGGGAAGGGCAAGAGCGGACGGGGCATCCCAAATTAGGTTCACCATAACCTGCACCGCCTACCCTTTGGTGGGGGATTGCGGTCAGAGCCAGGCTCTGCAAAAAAGAGCACCTGTGATAGGTGCTGCCTACCGTCACCCGACCAGCGCAGCCAAGGCTGGGAGGCATAAGAAGTAAGTGGAACGGGTGGGAATAGTCCTACAGGGCCATGGGCTGTTAAGCCTCGCTCACCTGCGATAAGAGAAGCCTTCGCAGCCGACTGCAGAGAGGAAACTGGGGAATTTGTGGGAGGTCCCGGGTATATATGGACCG
Source organism: Gastrophryne carolinensis (assembly GCA_027917425.1). NCBI lineage: Eukaryota > Metazoa > Chordata > Amphibia > Anura > Microhylidae > Gastrophryne > Gastrophryne carolinensis. The sequence goes on along the minus strand of CM051238.1, from coordinate 31,008,096 downwards.
GGAGGGGCCTCTTTTTGCCATCTCTGCAGTCAAGCGCCCTCTGGTGGAGGTAATCCCATCTGTTATGAATCATTATCTGGAGCAGGACGTGCTGCATACTTAGAATAATCACCCTGCTTCCTCTTAGCCACTCTGGGAGGAACAATGTGTAGGGTATCAAACACGGAAGAGAGCAAACTCTCTGTATCATCCGGGAGGCAAGAATCCTCGTCTGAGGAGGAACCAGAGATGCTGTCACTAGCGGAAAACTCCACCATTGAAAGTGAATCATCTGGCAACTCACCTTCCTCCGCAGATCCCAAGAAATCATAAAAATCATCATCCAAGTAAATCGGCTCCAAATGCCGCTTCTTACTCGAGGCCTTCTTAGGGGCTGTCAACGTCATCTGCTTATCGAGACTAGCCAGCCTGTGCGCAAAATCAGTATGAGATCCCTTGCTGGCTCCCCCCTCACTAGGGGCAACTGCAGCAGCGGAGGGTCTGGAGAGGCCGATGGTAATATAGGGCTAGGATCAGGAGCGACCACCCGCTCATGGTCCAAAGCAATGCTCTGCCTCTGGCACAAGTGGGACAAATAGTGCTGAATCCGTCCAGAGGATTCCTTCTGCACAAGGGGCATAGCCTGTCCTGCCCAAATGGGGCCCCCGGCTCACTATCCCCTGATGCGTTTAATGGAAATCGCCCGCCAACTCAGAAACACGCCTAACAGAAGTGATAGCCACCAAAAAGGCTACCTTAAAGTGGACCAACACCCGATGCTGATCGGCCCGGGAATCTCAGCATCGGGCCTGCTGAGCACCCTGATCGGGGGTTCCCCCGGTGTGTGAAACCCCCCAGAAAGCCCCGAAATCCCTACCTGATCCTCGATCCAGCGGCGCATGAATGGCCGGCGCGGGCGCGCTTCGCTTGTCCATCGGCGGGGATTGGCTGCAGCGGTCACGTGGGACAGGTGAGTTTTTGGGGCTTTCTGGGGGGTTTCACACAGCGGGGGTGCCCGATCGGGGTGCCCCACCGAAGTGGACCAAAACCCAGGAATCCTGGGTGTTGGTCCACTTTAAGAGTCAAAATAGGCAAAGCAGCCTCACGTAGAGGCTCAAAAGGAGGACCCTGCAAGGCAGATAAAACCAAATTCAAATCCCAGACTGGTAACATAGGCTTACGTGGCGGGCGCACGTGAGTAACCCCCTGGAAAAAAGTCTTAACCAAACAGTGGTTGGCAAAAGATCTTCGGAAGAAAATAGCAAAGGCTGAAACATGTCCCTTGAGAGTACTAAGTTGAAGGCCCAAATCCAAACCATGCTGCAAGAATTCCAGGATCCTGGGAATAGAAAACACCCGACAGGGAAGAGACTTAGACTCACACCAGGCAATGTAAGCATGCCATACCCTATAGTAGATAAAGGATGAGAACTTCTTCTTAGCCCGAATCATGGTAGTAACAACAGAGGCAGGCAGCCCCTTTTCCATCAAGATGGAGGTCTCAGCAGCCAGGCCGTTAAAGCCAGCGTTTGTAAATTGGGATGGTGTAGCTGCCCCTGAGTGAGCAGGTCTGGAACCTTGGGCAGCACATATTGATCTACTGCCAACTGCACGATGTCTGCGAACCACACCTTTCTTGGCCAACGGGGCCACCAGGATGGTTGGCACCCCTTCCTGGGCTATCTTGCGCAGCACCCTGCCCAGCAGAGGAAACGGAGGGAACACATAGAGGAGCCGAAAGCTCTTCCAAGACATCGCTAGTGCATCCATGGCTAAGGCCAGATGGTCCTGGGACAGAGAGACAAAGACTGGAAGCTTGTGATTGTGACGGGATGCAAACAGATCCACATTCGGCTGACCCCAGCAGTGGCACAGGGAGCGAAACACCCTGCTGCTGAGGGACCATTCTCCCAGACGAGAAGTCCCCCTGCTCAGGGAGTCCGCTTCCAGATTTTTCACCCCCGGGATGTACACTGCCGAGATGCAGGGAACATTCTCCTCCGCCCATGACATTATCAGAGACACTTCCTTGAGGGCCCTCTTGCTCCAGGTCCCTTCTTGATGATTGATGTAGGCAACCGCCGTCTGGTTGTCCGAGCGGATCTGAACAGCCCAACCCCGAAGGTGTGGGGTCAATTGGGCGAGAACCAACCTTACCGCCCTCAGTTCCAGAATATTGATAGGAGTATGGGCCTCCTGGGGGGCCCACTGACCCTGGAATTTCAAGGACTTCCAGAAGCCCCCCCAACCTGTCTGGGACTGGCATCTGTGGTCAGTCGCCCACCAAGAGGTTCCTTGAGTCCAGCCACCACAAGAGGGACCGTCTGGCCAGGGGGGACAGAGCAAACACCTGATCCAGGGACACAGGGTCCCGATCCCACACTGATAAGAGGTGTAGCTGCAGAGGTCTCATGTGAAACTGAGCATAGGGTACCGCCTCGAAGCAAGACACCATCAGGCCCACCAGTTGCATCCCCTGCCGGATGGAGGGATGAGGACAAGAAAGAAGAAACTGGGCCTGAGCTTGAAGACTCTCCACCTTCTGTTGAGGGAGAAAAACCTTGACCTGAGATGTATCCAGAGTCATGCCCAGAAAGGACCTCACCACTGACGGGGACAGACAAGACTTGGGATGGTTGATCACCCAGCTGAAGGACTCTAATGTGGACACCACCATCTGGGTATCCAGTTCTGCATGATGGAAGGGATGAGACGAGATCAGAATGTCGTCCAAATAAGGAAGGATGCGAATGCCCTGAGATCTCAAGTGTAGGGTCTCCATGCGAAAATGCTTGAATCTGACAAAATTGTTGAGGCGCTTTAAATCCAGGATGGGCCTGAGGGACCCATCCTTTTTGGGAACCGTGAATAGATTGGAGCAGAAGCCTCTGCCCCTTTCCCTGAGAGGCACAGGGCAGATGACCCCCAACTCCAGAAGGTTTCGGACCGCAAGCCCTGAGCTGACAGGGGGTTTAGAGCCATCCGGGATCTGATAAATCTTGGGGGCTGCAAACTCTATCTTGTATCCGGAGGACACCACCTCCTGAATCCATCTGTCTGCTACACGTAGCCTCCAGACGTGAGCAATGAGCCGAAGCCATCCCCCCACCCGGATGGGTGAGGGCACCTCCTCATGCCTGAGGGGGCTTGGGACCCCATGAGAGCCCGTGACGGCCTCGTCCTCTACCCCTGCCCCAATAGTCTCTGCGTGCCCCAGCAAAGGAAACTCCTCGACCAGCCCAGGAAGCGCGGATGGAGGGGAGAGAAGCACCAGTCCCCCCGAAAGGGCCGTGACGGCCTCCTACGTTGAGGCAGCCTACCGCCCCTGGCAAATAGGTCCAAGCGTTCACCAAAGAGCCGCAGCCCCTTAAAGGGAAAACCAGTGAGAGCCTGTTTAGCAGCATTATCAGCCACCCACTGACGTAGCCAGACAGAGCGTCGTATAGCCACCAAAAGGGCAGAAGTCCTACCACACATTCTAATGGCATCATCCATGGCAGAAAGAATATATGCAACAAATTCATAGCAAAGTAGGAGAGATCTATATTCCTCACCTCCCGCGTCATCAGAGGCACCCTCTAAGAGACACTTAAGCAGCCCCTTAATAGCAATAGCCATTATGGCAGAGGCACAAACCGGGCGCAGTGCAGTCACAACACAGGCAAAGGCATGACAAGACAGCTGGTCCATGCGCCGGTCCTCACCATCCCGCAGGGTAGTATTGTCAGGTGAATGCATGACTGATGTATTAGACAACCCTAGGACGGGCGCGTCCACCTCGGGAGGACATGACCAACGCTTAATCACATCAGCGGGAAAAGGATACCTCCTGTCCCAACTCTTGGGCACCCCAGGTAGCTTACTAGGGCGTTCCCACTCTTTGAGCACCAGATTATTAAAGTGATTCTGCTCAGGGAACTCCAAGTGTAGTTTAACAGAATGGGAAGGCTCACCCTGCTGCTGCTGAGCCACGGCAGGAGGGGAAATACAAAGCACTTCAAAAATGTGAGTCAATAACCTGTCAGTGTCATCTGAGGATCATGGATCTTCTCCAAAGGGAGACCCGGTACCACCATATAACTTAGACTGTTCCTCAGAGGATTCTGAATCAGAGAATAATTCCCCCAACCTTAAAGCCAAGTCATATTGAGACTCCCCGCTAGTGTGCCCCTCACTGGGAGTCAGATAAAAGCGTGGGGGGGGGGGGGGGGGGTAGGCGAAGCAGAAAGGCGCGCAGCACCGGGACCCGTAGCAGATGACCCAGGCTGCAGCGCAAGTACATGCTGGGCGCAGGTCAAACACACCCTGGCACTGTCACTAACAGGGGATACCCCACACGCAACACACAGCCGGTCTTGTCCCGAAGGAACCCTAAGCACATTGTCCCCGGAAGCCTCCATATGGTGATTAGATACAGGCGTAACGGCCAATACAGGCACACAGCTAGCAATAGCCACCCTTTTTGGGATGCCCCCCAAAGCCCGCTAGGGAAGGTGGGAGATTGGTAAGGGGCAGGGCCGGGAGAACCACAGTCAAAGGTGACCCGCCTGCAAGACACAATAAGTACAAAATAAACATCCCCAGCGCATACAGAGTAAGCAATATAAAAACCCCGTAATGGACTTACAGACCAAGCGGACAGATCACCCAGAGAGGTAAAACACAGCCAGACCGCGTCGCAGCACCGCAAGGACGAGGCCACAAAAATACAATTCTGTGATTACTCACCTGTAGAATTGTTATTATGAGTATACATCACGTCCCGTTCTGAAAGATAACCTTACACATGGGTTATTCATCTTTAGATGTCATGTGACTGCAGAGCAGAAAAAGTGGCCCCTCCCGGCCCATATATACCAAGGCACCTCCCACAGAACCCCAGTATTTAAAAAGCAGTTAACAAAGGCTGGGAGAATATAAACAACAATCACCATAAAGAGGTAACAAGAACAACAAGGGTGGGGCGGAACGGGACGTGATGTATACTCATAATAACAATTCTACAGGTGAGTAATCACAGAATTGTATTATTCTTAGTATACATCACGTCCCGTTCCGAAAGATATCCTTACACATGGGACATCCAATAGTAGTGTCCGTAAGGTAGGGTGGGATCCCCAAAACAACAGCAAGCAGTCTAAACCACTGCCGCCTGCAGAACTTTGCGGCCAAAAGCAGCATCAGCTGAGGCCTTAACATCAACCTTGTAAAACTTAGAAAAGGTATGAACAGAAGACCAAGTTGCGGCCTTGCAAACTTGTTCAACAGAAGCCTGGTGCTGAAAAGCCCAAGAGGCACCAATAGCACGAGTAGAATGAGCAGTAAGGCGGAAAGGAGGTTTCTTTCCCTTAGCAGAATAGGCCTGAATCACGGCCTGACGGATCCACTTGCTGATAGTGGAATTAACAGGAGCCTGGCCCTTCTTAGGACCAGACGGAACCACAAAGAAAGCATCAGTCTTCCAAAAGGATTCAGTAGCCACCAAATAGAACTTCACAGCCCTAACTACATCAAGAGAGTGTAGCACCCTTTCCTTTGGGTTACCAGGGGTAGGGCACAAGGGAGGCAACACAATGTCCTGATTGAGATGAAAAGCAGACACAACACCAGTCAATGTAAGCACGCCAAACCCTGTAGTAAATGGTAGAAGAAGACTTCTTCCTAGCTCTGATCATGGTATTAACTACAGAGGGCGGCAACCCTTTGTCCATCAAGATGGAGATTTCAGCAGCCAGGCCGTCAAAGCCAGCGTTTGTTAATTGAGGTGGCGCAGTCGCCCCTGAGTGAGCAGGTCTGGCACCAGGGGCAGGATGAAACAATCTACTACCAACTGTACGATTTCTGCGAACCAAATTCTTCTTGGCCAACATGGGGCCACCAGAATGGCTGGCACCCCTTCCTGGGCTATTTTGCGCAGCACCTTGCCCAGCAAAGGAGATGGAGGAAAAACATAAAGGAGCTGAAAGCTCTTCCAAGACATTGCCAGAGCATCCACTGACAGGGCCAGGGGATCCTGTGACAGGGAGACAAAGGCTGGAAGCTTGTGATTGTGACGGGACGCAAACAGGTCCACATCCGGCTGGCCCCAACGGAGGCACAGAGAGTGAAACACCCTGTTGCTGAGGGACCATTCTCCCATGCGAGAAGCCCCCCTGCTCAGAGTCTGCTTCCAGATTCTCCACCCCCGGAATGTACACAGCCGAGATGCAGGGAACATTGTCCTCTGCCCATGAGAGAATCAGGGATACTTCCTTGAGAGCCCTCTTGCTCCTGGTTCCTCCCTGATGATTGATGTAGGCAACCGCCGTCTGGTTGTCTGAGCAGATCTGTACCGCCAGACCCCGAAGGCGCGTGGTCAGATGGGAAAGCACTAACCTTATTGCCTTCAGTTCCAGAATGTTGATTGGGGCATGGGCCTCCTGAGGACCCCACAGGGACTTCCAAAAGCCCCCCAACCAGTCAGACTGGCATCCGTGGTGACCACCTCCCAGCAGGGAGTCAGAAAAGATCTGCCCACTAGCAGATTCCTTGGATCCAGCCACCATGACAGAGACCGCCTGGCCAGAGGGGACAGCACAAATACCTAATCCAGGGACCCTGGGTCCCGATCCCATACTGACAAGAGATGAACCTGGAGAGGCCTCATGTGAAACTGAGCGTGTGGGACAGCCTCGAAGCTGGACACCATCAAACCCACTAGCTGCATTGCCTGTCTGATGGACGGATGAGGGCAAGACAGAAGGAGCTGTGTTTGTGACTGAAGACTCTCTACCTTCAGCTGAGGGAGAAATATCTTGACCTGAGATGTATCCAGAGTCATGCCCAGAAATGACTTTACCCTGGAAGGAGACAGGGAAGATTTGGGAAGATTGATCACCCAGCCAAACGTTTCCAGAGTGGATACCACTGTCTGAACGTCCATCTCTGCTTGTTGCAAAGTCTGAGAAGCTACAAGAATGTCGTCCAGGTAAGGAAGAATGCAGATGCCCTGAGATCTCAACAGAGCCACCACTCCTGCCAGCACCTTGGTGAACACCCTGGGAGCAGAGGTAAGACCAAATGGCAGAGCCACAAACTGGTAATGCTGATCTCCCACTGCGAACCTGAGAAATTTTTGATGGCCTGCAAAAATTGGCACATGAAGGTAAGCATCCTTGATGTCTATAGTGGACAAGAAGTCCCCTTCTTGGCAGAACTTATGGCAGAACGCAGAGTCTCCATGCGAAAGTGCCTGAATCTGATAAATTTGTTGAGGAGCTTTAAATCCAGGATAGGCCTGACGGATCCGTCCTTTTTGGGGACAGTGAAAAGATTGGAATAATAGGCTTTGCCCCTTTCCCGCAGAGGAACAGGGCAAATGACCCCCAATTCCAGTAGGTTTTGGACAGCAAGACACAGACACTGAGCTGACAGGGGGTCTTGAGCCATCCGGGATTTTATGAATCTTGGGGGTGGCCAGGCTGCAAACTCTATCTTGTAACCGGAGGAGACTACCTCCTGAATCTACTGGTCTGAGACAAGGCGTCTCCAGACGTGAGCAAAAAACCCGGATGGGTGAGGGCGCCCCTTCATGCCTGAGGTGGCTTGGGGGAGGATCTAGGCTTGGAACCCCAGGAAGGACCGGGCCTGCCACAGTCTCTGCCCCTGCCCCATAACTCACCCCGGCCCCCAGCGGGGGGAGCCCCCCTTCCTTTCCTGGGGGAATAAAAGGGGACAGAGCAACTCTGGAACCCCGAAAGGGCCTGAGTGGCTTCTTGCGCTGAGGCAGCTTGCCTTCCTTGGCAAACAGATCCAGACATTCCCCAAAAAGGCGCAGTCCTTTAAAGGGAGCCCCAGTAAGAACCTTCTTAGCAGCAATATCAGCCATCCATTGGCGCAGCCAAACAGAACGGTGTATAGCAACCAGCAGGGCAGAGGTTCTGCCGCACATTCTAATGGCATCTTCCAGGGCAGCAAGAACATATGAAGTAAATTCCTCACAATACATAAGCCAGTTAAATACATCTCTGCCCAAAGCCGCAGAACCGCCCCCTAAGGCACTTCTGATCAATCTTCTGATCGCAACAGTTGTAATAGCAGATGAACACACAGGGCGCAGAGCGGTCCCCGCACAGGCAAAACCATGAGAGGCCAGCTGATCAATGCGCCGGTCTTCCACATCTTTTGAAGTGGTAGTGTCAGGTGAGTGCACCACAGAGGTATGAGATAGTCCAAGTATTGGTGCCTCAACCTTGGGTGGGGAACACCATAATTTAGCTGTTTCCAGAGGAAAGGGATACCTCTTACCCCAGCTTTTAGGTACACCAGGAAGCCTACTAGGCTTCTCCCATTCCTGGGAAACGAGATTGTTGAAATGTGCCTGTGCAGGGAATTCCCAGCGCGGTTTAGCAGCATAAAATAATTCTCCCTGCTGCTGCGGAGGAGCAACAGGGGGAGAGATTTCAAGCACTTCAAATAAATGGGCTAGCAGCCTGTCAGTATCAGCTGCATCCCAAGGCTTGGACCCCGTCATGGATCATCATGGGATCTATTCTGATCCTCAGATTCAGACTCAGAGAATAATTCCCCCTCAGGGGAAAACCCAACAATGCCATCAATTGCTTCAGAAGTCATAGGGCAAACATACACATTATCAATCAAATGGCGTGTCTTGCCAATGGCTTTGCGCGGCTCAGAACCGCCCATCCGCCTCTCCAGATCGGCCAATCTAGTAGCAAAATCAGATTGAGCATCCCCGCTAGCGTGCGCGACAACCTGAGCTGTATGTAAGCGAGGGGGAGTAGGCAAGGCCCCAGGGGACGCAGCCCCCAGAAGGGGCATCCCAGACAACCGCGCAACAGTCTGCTGGGAATGGGAATAACCCATGTGTAAGGATATCTTTCGGAACGGGACGTGATGTATACTAAGAATATGGCACCGGCAGCAGTACCTAGAGGGGCAGGCCACGAGAGTATGACGCAGAACGCGTCAAACCGCGGTTCCCGCCCCCCCCTAAAAGCGCGAAACTGTGACCACGTGAGACGCCGGCGTCATGACAGTAACAAAAAAATACATAGCGCCAACCACCGCGGAGCGCCGTACAAAGGCCCACACACAAACCAATAAAAAAATAACACACACAAATCACAGACACCCAGGTGCCCCCTGCCAGCGGGCCACAACAAAAGGGGGTTGCGCACAACCTACTAGAGGGTAGGGTAGAAGGGTGAGGCGAACAAGGACCAATATTTGAGGCTGGGGCATCCCAATGAGGCTCACCACAGAAAGCCTGTCGCCGACTACCCTTTGGTACAGGGCCTTGCGGCCCGGAGAAATGCTCTTTCAGCACCTGTTCCTAGTGCTGTCCTACCTTCACCCGAACCGTCATCCGAGGCTGGGAGGCAGTGGGTCCAGAACGGGTGGAAATAAACCTGCAGGGCCCTAGGCTTAAAAAGCTCCACTCCCTGCGCAATAGAGAGCCATCTTCTATCTTCGCAGTCCAGTCTGCAGAAAAACACTGGAAATTGGTGGGAGGTACCTGGCTATTTATGGGAGTGGCCACAAGTCTTTCTGCAGTCCACTGCGCCACCTTGTGGCGGAATAACCCAAGTGTAAGGAATTATTGGAACAGGACATGCTGTATACTTGGAAAAATAAAGCAGTGGGCAGGGAGGGACATATATAAGAAAATATATAAGTGGTTCCCCATCAGGCTCACCATAAGCCTGTGGCCGGCTACCTTTTAATAAGAAGGTCTGCAGCCCAGAGCATGTGCTCTGCCGAACGCCACAGACCCCAGCGTTCACCCTACCTTCACGGATCCCTGTAGCAGCCAAGGGCTGGGAGGCAGGAATGGGTCAGAAGAGATCCACGGGAATAGGGTCCTGCAGCGGCCGACAGGCTAGGTGGCCCCACTCAGCTGCCAAATTCTGATAGAGAGTGACTAACGATCTTATGCAGCCAACTGCAAGATGAACAACTGGGGAATGATAGAGGGGCAGCTGCCTTTATAGGGGGCCGGAAGGAGCTACATCTTTGATCTTGCAGTCAAGCGCCCCCTAGGGGCGAACACCCAATCGTGAAGATATCGGGACTGCCTGGACTGGATGGAAGAGAAAAAAGTGTTTTCTCAAAAAAATGAGTAAAAAAGAAAGAGACAGTGCAAAATCGACCCTTAGGCTCTTTTCACACCTCTCTGTTGCGTTAAGTGCAGGCGTTTTTTAATAGGTGCATTGTATAAAAACAAATGCTGTGCTTTTGATGCTTTGGCAATGTGTTTGCAAAAAATTAATTTGCGCTTGCGTTGCCATAGACTTCTATTGATCTGCAATGTTACTACGTTGCACTGAAAAAGGTGTTTGCCATTCTTTTTTGACAAGTTCCGTCACGCAGTGCAGATGTGTGAACTATCTCATCTAGAATTATGTACAGTGCATTCTCTGCGTTGTAACTACGCTGCATCGCAGCACAGCAACGCAGAGAAAGTGCAGAGGTGTGAACATAGCCCTATATGGGCCCTTGGAAAAATTGCTGGCCACTAAGAACAGAGGAGGCAAGAAGCATTGGGATATGATCCAGAGTGTGGAGTAAGAGGATTCAAATAGTTGGTATAATGGTAAACATGCTCGTTGATATTAGACAACTTACATTCCCCAGCACCTAAAATTAATATATGTTAAGTTTTTAGTCGCTTTAGTCCCCTGCTGGGCTTCAACTCTGTTCAGGACTCCAGGATATGGGAGCCGCCATCTTGTCTCAGAAGCACCACATACTAAGGAGAGGGGTGAAAAGTACAGAAGAGGCAGGGGGTTATAGCTGTGCTTTGCACAGACAGAGCAGAGCTGGGGTCAGGAAAAGGACAGCAATCCCAGAATGCAGAGTGGCATAGTCAAAAGACACTTCCTGTCTGCAGGCAGCCTGACAATCCACAGGCTGCCATCTTGGAAGATAAATGCTCAAAAAATACAATAGGTGCAGGGAGGATGATTTTTAAAGTGGGCAATCTGTATGTACAGGGTGGGGAAACATAAAAGATAGGCTCTTATTCAGGGTGAAGATCCAGTTTAAGCCCTCAAAATGCCTATGCCATCTATCAAAAGAAGTGAATCAATTTACTAAACTTTCATTTTTTGCCTGGAGGTCTGCTTTAAGGTGAAGGAGCACATATGACTGTTAATGAGCAGTGATGGCATTATAGAACTGCTGGGGGCTCTGTGGTACCATATATGTCTTGTCCATCCCTTTAGAGGAAATGCACAATATATGGAAACGGGGACCCCTCATGAGGGGCATGTTGCGGGGCTTAACAAGGCCTGGACTTTTGTTTCAACTCCCATTTGTTTTTGTAAACTAAACCAATGTGGCTTTAGTAATAAAAAAAAGAAAAAGACTATAGTACTACATAATGTCAGTCACAAACCGTAATATGTGTATAACAGGGCAGATCTTTTGCTCATTCCCGACGTGTCCGACACTAAATTGATTAGCAATTTATGAAAATAAAGCAGGAAACAAGACAGTAAAAATTAATTAGGTAACTGCTCCAGTAGAAATGACAAGAAGTTACCAATAGCTGATCAGGAAGCCTTCTGTAGTCCATCCGAATGTTTGATTCTCTCTCATAGATGTCAGCGGTAGCCACAGTGCTTTCACTTTCTGCCTCCAGCTAAATGAAATACATATTTTTTTCATTTTGCAAAAATATGAAACATTGCAAACCAAAGGCATTTTGCCCATCGCAGTATAGAGAGAAAATAAATGATTTAGTTCATATTTTACCTCAATTTCCATGATGTCATCCAAGGAGCCGGCCAGCAGAGTTATGGGCAGATCCTGCACCTTGCAGTCCAGGAGCAAATTGTGCCTTTCCAACCTTTTTTGTTCTATCAGACTTTCAATTGTCATAAGCACCTTCTGCTTTTTGCCAATTTCCCTGCGGAAATAAGGTAGAACATTGTGTAAATAGATGTGTGTGAACCTGTGCTCACTAATCCAGGTAACTTTCAAAATCCTCATTGAAGAACACTATAGGTTTAGATGTGCCTGTTTACGGTTTCACTAGCAGCAAAGTCATCTGGACATATGGGGGTCGATTCAGAGCCAGGTGAGAATTCTCACCCCCTTATTTTACATGAAAAAAACTGCCATTCACTTTCATTGTCTACTGGGTGTAAATTTTAACATGGCTCTGAATCAGTCCGAAGGTAGACAATGAAAGTTAATGGCAGTTTTCTCTCCTAAAAAGGAGCTCTAAATCGACCCCATGATTTCAGTGTTCAGAATCCGAAGCATCATTTAAGCAGAACAAAACCCACCAGCGGCTGACCTAGAATCTAAAATATTCCAGGGCCGGATGCTGGCTTTGCCTCCTTGCTGCCAAATATATATTAATATATATCAAAAATGATTTTAGAGAATAAAACAATAAATGTGAAATAATTTTGAAATCATGTATCCTTGAATATTTATTGGCGGGGTCGAACCCAGAGGTTTATTCACAGCAAGTTATGGCTGACCTATGCCCAACTGAATCGGATATTCTCTTCTGTGTGAAACCCCCCAGAGCGCCTGTAAAAACTCACCATTCCCCGCTCTAGCGGTGCATACGTCGCTCTCGTCCTATCAGGGCTGTCTGTTGAACAATAGGGTTGGCTCATACAATGGGGCTATTCAGATAAGCTGGGACGGGAGCGCACACAAGGATGCGGCAGTGTTCCTCTATGATTTCAATCAGAGCCCTTTGCTGAAAGTAAGTAAACACAACAAAGGGCTCTGATTGGATGAGAGCCTGCGCATGCACTGCTGGATCAAGGATGGGCAGATTTCACACAGGGGGGCATCCCAATTAAAAAAAAGTCAAATTCCTGGGTATTGTTCCCCTAAAGTCTTGGTTAAAGTGAACTCTATTTTACATTTTTTTAAATGGGTCAATGGCCAGGTGAAGCCTCTTACGTTTTCAGTATTCGAAAGAAAACCCAACCACGTAACTGCCATTTAGGCGGGAAGGCACATATTTTGGGCTGGATGTGATGTATTCATGGAAGGGGCATCGGGAAGCCACCGCATTCCCCCATGCATTGACCAAACCTCACAAGCTTAAAGGGTAAGGCCACCTTCGATGGAATTTTTGAAAGTGCTTTTGCGTGTGCCAAAACGATGTTGAGCTGATCTAGTTTTTTTTTTCTTCTTATGTTAAAAAATGCGTGTTTGAAGAAGAGTTTTTTCCCTTTTGTTTGGTTCGGGCTGTCACAGTTATCCATATAGGAGCGGGTAGTCCGCCACAAGGTGGTGGCAGTTACTGCAAGATACAAAGCTGTAACTCCTCCCGGCCTCCCAAAAAGGATCAGTCTCCATAGAAACCCCAGATTTGTCTTGCAGTATTTCCGGTTTTCCCAGAACAAATTGACGGCACAGGGCCTAAGAATGGCCGTTCAACGCCTTCCGCTATCAGGTGTGATTGTCCCGTGCCATAGGAACGGGGTCGAGGGTTCTACTCCAATCTGTTCACGGTGCCCAAGAAGGACGGAACGCTGAGACCTATCCTGGATCTGAAGGGTCTCAACAAGTTTGTCAGAGTCAGACATTTCCGCATGGAGACCTAACAGTCCGCGGTGAGCTCGCTTCGGCCGGGCGACTTCATGACCACGGTGGACATCAAGGATGCTTATCTGCACATCCTGATTTTTCAGGGACATCAGAAGTTCCTGAGGTTTGCATTGAAGGATCAGCATTACCAGTTTGTGGCACTGCCGTTCGGAATATCTTCAGCCCCCCGTGTATTCATCAAGGTGCTGGCGGGCATCATGGCTATCCTGAGGAACCAGGGCAATCGTGTTCTTCCTTATCTGGATGATTTGCTGATTGCAGCTCAGTCCCTTCAGCAGCCGAGAGCGGTGGTGTTATCCACTCTCGAGGATTTCGGATGGGTAATCATTTACCCCAAGTCTTCTATCACTCCCTCAATGGTGAGGTCCTTTCTGGGCATGACACCTCTCAGGTCAAGGTATTCCTGCCCAGCAGAAGGTGGCGGGCCTCCAGATGCAGGTGCAGGCCTTACTGTCTTGTCAGCGGCCATCGATCTGTCTGGGGATGAAACTGGTGGGCCTAATGGTGTCATGCTTCGAGGCAGTGCCCTTCGCTAAGTTCCTCATGAGACCTCTTCAATTGAATCTGTTGACCGGTTGGGACCGGACGCTGGAGTCTCTGGAACAAGAATTTTCACTGTCCCCCGTGGCCAGACAGTCCCTCTTGTGGTGGTTGCACCCCAGAAATCTGTCGGTGGGCAAGTCCTTTCTGACTCCCCGTTGGGAGGTTGTCACCACGGACACCAGTCTGACTGGCTGGGGAGGTTTTTGGCAAATGCTGAAGTTCCAGGGCCAGTGGGGACCGCAGGAGGCCCACTTGCCCATCAATCTCCTGGAGCTGAGAGTGATCCGGTTGGTGCTTCTTCACTTGACGCCCCATCTCAGGGGTCGTGAGATTCAGATCCGCTCGGACAATCAGACGGCGGTTGCCTATGTCAATCACCAGGGCGGGACTCGGAGCAAGCGAGCCCTCCAGGAGGTGACCCAGATCCTGACTTGGGCAGAGGAGAATGTTCCCTTCATCTTGGCGGTTTATCTCCCCGGGGTAGAGAACCAGGAGGCAGACACCCTGAGCAGGGGGGCCTTTCGTCTGGGGTGAATGGTCTCTCAGCAACAAGAGCTTTCACGCTCTGTGTCTCCGCTGAGGTCTACCGGATGTCCAGACACAATCACAAGCACCCAGGGCTTCTCACACAGGGGTGGCTGCGGCACCCCAATTCACGGACGCTGGCTTTGACAGCCTGGCTATTGAAACCTCAATCCTACGGAGAAGGGGTTGTCTGCTAAGGTTGTTCAGACCATGATTCAGACGCGGAACAAGTCGTCTTCCATGATTTACTACAGAGTTTGGCATGCCTACATTGCTTGGTGTGAATCCAAGAGTTTCCCTTGTCGCACATTCTCTTTTTTAAGATTTTGGAATTTTTACAACACAGCTTAGCCTTGGGTCTACAGCTGGGCACCCTCAAGGGCCAAGTCTCGGCCTTGGCCGTCTTTTTCCAAAGATCCTTTGCCAATCATAGACTGCTTTGGTCTTTTTTCCAAGGAGTTACCCATGTGCGTCGACCTCGTAAGCCTGTATTACCGATGTGGGATTTGCTCTCCAGGGTCCCCCCTTTGAGCTTTTGTGCGAGGCTGCCTTGTCTATCCTGACTCTAAAGGTGGTCTTTTGGAAGCCATCACCTCGGTACACCGGGTGTCAGAACCGGCTGCACTTTGTATGAAGCCCCCTTATTTTGAGCGGCATAAGGATAAGAAGGTTTTTCGCTTTAAACCTGATTTTTTACCTAAGGTTGTGCCTCCCTTTCATCTTAATGAGGAGGTTATTTTGCCTTCTCTGTGTCCAGATCCGTCTAAATCTAAGGAAAGGGCCCTTTGTTCCTTGGATGTGGTCAGAGCCATTAAGTACTACCTGGTTGCGACTGAATCCTTCAGGAAGTCGGATTCTCTTTTTGTCCTCTCTGAAGGTGTTAGGAAGGGTTTGTCTCCGGCTAAGTCCACTCTTAGTAGGTGGATTAGACAGGCGGTGGTGCAAGCCTACTCTGCCAAGGGGAAGGATCCCCCTTTTCGTGTTACCGCTCACTCTACTAGAGCTATTGGTGCTTCCTGGGCTTTTCAGCACCAGGCCTCTGTTGAACAAGTTTGCAAGGCCACTACCTGGTCTTTGGTTCATACCTTTACAAAGTTTTATAAGGTTGATGTTTTGGCATCAGCTGATGCTGCTTTTGGCCGAAAGGTGCTTCAGGCGGTAGTGAAATGAACGACATGCTTTTCCGCTCTGGGGATCCCGCCCTATTTTGGACACTGCTTTTGGATGTCCCACTCGTATATGGATAACTGGGACAGCCCGGACCGAACACAGGGAAAAATACAATTATGTGAGTACTCACCTGTAGAATTGATTTTGCCAGTGTTCGGTCTGGGATGTCCCACCCCGCCCTTGGTTCATTTCCTCTTTTGCCTTTTATGGTGATTATTGTTGTTTGTATTGGACCTTTGTCCTTATCTTTTTTTGCTGTAGCATGTTAGTTAACATGTTTTTTCTTGGCCTCCCGGCCTGTCTCATTTAATGCTTTTTAACTTTTTGGGGTTTCTATGGAGACTGATCCCTTTTATGGGAGGCCGGGAGGAGTTACAGCTTTGTATCTTGCAGTAACTGGCGCCACCTTGTGGCGGACTACCCACTCGTATATGGATAACTGGGACAGCCTGGACCGAACACCGGCAAAATCAATTCTACAGGTGAGTACCCACAGAATTGTATTTTCACTACCTACAATCTGTTATTGGTAATGTACACCAAGAAGAAAGAAGTGAGCCCTGTATACACAAAAATACAATTCTGTGAGATACTCACCTGTAGAATTGGTATTATATGTATACAGTACGTCCTGCTCCAGATATAATACTTACACTTGGATAATCCTCCGCCAGATGGCGCTGTGCACTGCAGACATGCAAAAACAGGCTCCTCCCGGCCCTTCATATACCCAGGGACCTCCCACAAATCCTCAGCATTGAAAAGCAGTGAAAAAGAAGCCGGGAGAAACTAACCACCAAAACTGGTAATAACAACAATGATAACAATCACCATACAGGGGATCCAGAATAATGCAAAAACCAGGGTGGGGTGGAGCAGGACGTACTGTATACGTATAATACAAATTCTACAGGTGAGTATTTCACAGAATTGTATTATTCTAAGTATACAGTACGTCCTGCTCCAGATATAATACTTACACTTGGGACATCCAATAGCAGTGTCCATAAAAGTAGGGTGGGATCCCCAACAAAAAAGGCAACAGCAGGCAGTTTAAACTACTGCCGCCTGCAAAACCTTGCGGCCAAACACAGCATCAGCTGAGGCCTTGTAAAACTTTGAAAAGGTATGAACGGAAGACCAAGTAGCGGCCTTGCAAACTTGTTCAACAGAAGCCTGGTGCTGGAAGGCCCAGGAGGCCCCAATAGCACGAGTAGAATGGGCAGTAAGACGGAAAGGGAGGCTCTTCCCCTTAGCAGAATAGGCCTGAATCACAGCCTGACGAATCCATTTGCTGATAGTAGACTTGGCAGGAGCCAAACCCTTCCTAGGCCCGGAAGGCACAACGAAGAGAGCATCAGTTTTCCTGAAAGCCGCAGTGACTACCAGGTGCTTCAAGCACCTGACTACGTCCAAGGAATGCAGAACCCTCTCCTTGTCGTTGCTAGGATTGGGACACAATGAAGGAAGAACAATATCTTGATTCAAATGAAAAGCAGACACAACCTTAAGCAGAAAATCTGGTTTGAAGCGGAACACCACCTTGTCCTGGTGCCTCTCATAGTACGGAGGCTGAATAGATAGAGCAGCCAGCTCAGACACACGCCTAACCGAAGTAATAGCCACCAAAAAAACAACCTTGAGAGTAAGAACAGCGAGAGCAGCATCATGAATAGGCTCAAAGGGAGCACCCTGCAAGGCAGATAAAACCAAGTTTAACTCCTAGACGGAGACCATAGGTTTACGAGGGGGACGCACATGAGTGACCCCCTGAAAGAAGGTCTTAATCAAGTGATGCTGAGCAAAAGACTTCTGAAAGAAGACGGACAGGGCAGAAACCTGACCCTTCAGAGTACTGAGTTTTAGACCTAACTCCAAGCCATGCTGTAAGAAATCCAGAACCCTAGAGACTGAGAATTCCCTACAGGGAAGAGACCTAGACTCACACCAGTCAATGTAGGTATGCCATACTCTATAATAGATAGCAGAAGAAGTCTTCTTCCTAGCCTGCACCATAGTACCTACCACAGAGGCAGACAAACCCTTCTCCATCAAGATGGAGGTTTCAGCAGCCAGGCCGCCAAAGCCAGCGTTTGTAAATTGGGATGGCGTAAGGAGCCCTGAGTTAGCAGATTTGGCACCCCTGGCAGGTCGAACTGGTCTACTGCCATTTGAACCACGTCTGCGAACCACACTCTTCTTGGCCACAGGTACCCCTTCCAGAGCAATCTTGCTGAGAAACCTTTGGTGTCCTGGAAACACCGGGACGTGAAGGTAAGCATCCTTGATGTCTACGGACATCATAAAGTCCCCTGGGCGCAGAGAGCCCATGGCCGAGCGCAGCGTTTCCATACGAAAGTGCCTGTTCTTGACAAATTTGTTGAGGATTTTTAAATCCAGAATGGGCCTGACTGACCCATCCTTCTTGAGTACTGTGAAAAGGTTGGAATAGAACCCCATGCCCCTGTCTCCTAAGGGGACCTTGCAAATGACCCCTAGATCCAGGAGACCCTGCACGGCCAGCAACAAGACCTGAGCTGAGGCAGGGTCCTGTGGAATCCAGGACCCAATGAATCTGGTGGGGGGCTGTACAGCAAATTCTATCCTGTAGCCGGAGGACACTACCTCCTGAATCCACCGGTCTGAGACGTGGCGCCTCCAGACATGCTCGAAGTGCTGCAGACGTCCTCCCACCCTGACGGGCGAGGGCGCCCCTTCATGCCTGAGGGGTCTTGGGAGGGGCTTTGGGCTTGGATCCCCAGGAGGAACCAGGACGGCGTCCTCTGTTTCTGTGCCAGGAATCTGTGCGGGACCCAGCGAAGGACACTCCTCTTCCCTGTTTAGCCCCACGGTAGGGGATCGAGAGGGTGCCCTGGCCTCGAAAGGGCCGAATCTGCCGCCTGCGCTGGGGTAACTTGCCTCCTTTGGCGAAGAGATCTAGACGGTCCCCAAACAGGCGCAGCCCCTTAAATGGAAGCCCAGTAAGGGCTTTCTTAGTGGCATTGTCATCAGCCCACTGGCACAACCAAACCGCGCGGCGTATAGCTCCCGCCAGGGCAGAAGATCTGGCACACATCCTAATAGCATCGTCTGATGCAGACAGGATAAAGCTTACAAACACATCACAGTTAAACAGTGCATTGACAGTATCAGGTGGCAACTCATCTGTGCCATCGAGCGTATTCCTGACCATGGCCCTGAGCGCTACTGCCTTGATGGCTAAGGCGCAAACCGGGCGCAAAGTCGCTCCCCCAAATGCAAAGGCATGGCATGCCAATTGGTCAATACGCCGGTCATCAGAGTCCCGCAGCGTAGTAATGTCAGGGGAGTGCATAATAGAGGTGTTGGACAACCCTAGAATAGGAGCATCGACCTTGGGGGGCGATGACCAGCACTTAACCAAGTCAGCAGGGAAGGGATACTTCCTATCCACACTCTTAGGGATTCCAGGAAGTCTACTGGGATGTTCCCATTCTTTAAGCACTAGGCTATTGAAATGGGTTTGCTCGGGAAATTCCAAACGAGCCTTAGCAGTATGAAAGAGCTCACCCCTTTGCCTGGGAGCCGCAACAGGGGGAGAAATGGACAAAACCTCAATAATCTGAACCAGCAGCCTGTCAGTATCATCCGGGGTCCAGTGCTCGGAACCAGACTCGTCATGACCCCTTGACTTCTCGTCAGATGACCCTGAGTCAGAGAACAGCTCCCCTTCGTCCGAGGGGGTATGGCCATAAGGATGCAACAACTCATCAGATTCCGTAGGGAAAAGAGCAGAGTCAGGGGTTAAATGCCGCTTCTTTGCGGTAGCCTTACGCGCTAATGAATTAGCAAGCAATTTTTCAACACTAGCCATATCAGAATGAGAATCCCCGCTTGTATTGGGGGTTAGACTCAGGCTTGGGGGAGTAGGTGAAGTGAGGCGAGGTGCAGGCCCAGCCACAGAAGAGGCGGGAAGAACCGATAGCGCCTGCTGTGCAAAAGGAGCACAGACCCGTGCATTGTCACCGCTACTGGGTAACACCCCACAAGCTACACACAGCCGGGCTTGTCCCGAAGGAACCCCGGTCGCATTATCCTGGGATGCCTCCATATGGTAATTAATCGGCAACAATAGGCCAGTAGGAATTGACTCTGTAAGCTACCCTGGATGCCCCAATAACCCACGGGGAAGTGGGAGTAATTTTAATAGGCCCAACACCGGGCCGGGAAAAGCCACAGGATTCCACGGTCTGAAAGACATAAAGGGAACAAAGATGTCAGAGCCATGCGCAAGAAAGGGAATAATGAAAATCGCCCGCGAGGGCACTTATAGACCGAGGGGGGAGGATGGTCTTCACCACGCGCGCGCGACTAGGAGTAAAATGGCGCCAAGTGAACCTCGAAGGGCAGGCCAGAGCTGGCCGTGAGGCGGAGCGCGCCAAGCCAGGGCCCCGCCCCCCTGGAGAGCGCGAAGCTCCAAAACCCGTAGTCAATGTAGACAGCAAGGGAATGACACATGAAAAGGAATTGATCGAGTGGATTACTTCAGAAGAGCCACTACGACACTAAAGGAGACGCCACAGCGTGCAGTACAGTCAGTACAGGAGAGACGCGGCGGCGACCGATAAAAAATATAAAGCAAACAGCGCGGCTCTGACACCCATTCCCAGTGAAGGGCAAGACTAAGGTCATAAGCGTGTAATAGGGTACACTGAGGCCGTCATACTCACACACACCGCCCCCCCCCCTTTTCTCCCGGGCTAAGGGGGGGACGAGGGAGGATGGCGACTCTTTGGACAGGGTCCACCGCTACACGGGGCATGGGGCAACGATGCGGGAGCGGCATCCCCTAAAGGCTCACCATCAGCCTAAACCGCCTACCCTTTGGTGGGGGACTGCGGTGGAGCGTGGCTCCATAAGCACACATGGTGCTGCCTACCTTCACCCGACCAGTGCAGCCCAGGCTGGGAGGCACATCACAAGAAGGACGGGTGGGAGTAGTCCAACAGGGCCGCAGGCTGTAATAGCCCCGCTCACCTGCGAGAGAGTGATACTTCATGTCTTCGCAGTCGGCACTGCAGAGAAATCTGGGGATTTGTGGGAGGTCCCCGGGTATTTGAGGGGCCGGGAGGAGCCTGTTTTGCATGTCTCTGCAGTGCAGCGACATCTGGCGGAGGATTACCCAAGTGTAAGTATTATATCTGGAGCAGGACGTACTGTATACTTAGAATATACAGTAAGAGTATCTCCAGCAAGTTGTAAATTAAAGAGGGGTGGGCAAGTAGATAACAATGCCTCCTACATGACTTGATGCCACCACTTCACTTAGGCTCTATTAACACCTCTCTGCTTGTGCTGCGTTAGACAACGCAGTCACTACAAAAAGGAAAATGCTGCCCATTAATCTTAAAGCGGACCTTCACCCTGAATAAGAGCCTATCTTATATGTTTCCCACACCCTGTACATACAGATTGCTCACATTAAAAGTCATCCTACCCGCATCTACTGCAAGTTATGAGCCTTTAAACATCCAAGATGGCGGCTCATGGATCAGGCAGCCTGCAAACAGGAAGTGCCTTCTGACTGTGCTGCTCTGGGACTGCTGACCTTTTCCTGACCCCAGCTCTGCTCTGTCTGAGCAAAGCACAGCTATAACCCGCCCTCCTGTACTTTATCCCGCTCTCCTCTCCACAGTAAGTGTGATGCTTCTGATTCAAGATGGCGGCGGATCCTAAAGTCCTGAACAGAGTTGCAGCCCAATGGGGGAAAGAATAATAAGTAAGTGACTAAAAACTTAAAATATATTCATGTTAGATGCTGGGGAATCGTTTTATAAGGGCTTTGGGCTTTTCAATAAATCATGGTGAAAGTCTGGTTTAATGGGCCAGTTCACATATGTCCGCAGCATATTAATGTGAACTGGCCAATAAAAAATGATGGGCAGCAACTTCACTTGCGTTGTAACTGTGTTGCCCAGTGCAGCGCAAGCAGAAGGGTGTAAATAGACCTGTAGACTTTCCTGGGGTTCTCACCTTAACAGACCCGACCACAGTAGTATGGAGGCCGTTACCTGCTGATATTCAGAAGTGTCTTTCGAGTTGTTTCAACGGCCTTCTGAGCATCGGAGACCTCTGATTTTTTTAGCGTTAGCTGGTTTTTAAACCGTTGTTGCTGAGATAAGGTTTCATCAACTGAAGCAAGGACTTGCCGTTCATCCTAAAAAAAAAACAAAAACGTGCCAAGCCATTTGTGAAGGAACAATCCAGTTTAAGTGCAGAAACCTCTGGAGTTCCCCTTTATTCCCCCTGTTATAAATGCACAGGTCCTTATCTCTTCAGGAAGAGAAATTCACATTTATGGGTTGAACAGCGCAGATCACAGCCCCCCCCCCCCCCCCGCTGATTGTCACACCTCTAGTCTGAGGAGACTCCGCTGGGTCTGCAGCTCGCTCGACCCCTGGCTGTGAATTTGTCACATGAAAAGGGGAGCTGCAGACAGCCGGCACCAACAGAAATCGGACCATAGCTGCGCCCCCATGCGTCCCAGCACCAAACCAGGTACAGAATCAGAACCGGCTCACAAAACCACACGAGGATAGGTAACGGCGGGCTAAGCAATAAAGGAAAACCCGGAAAACGGAGATCTAAGGTTCTGACCCGCTTAGGCACGCCATCTCTGGACTCATCGGATGCCCGGCATCCAGCCCAACTGTTTGATACCGCTTCCAAAGCCATACGACCCCCCTGCTCAAAGCAAGCTGAACGTGAACACCAGCTCCAAGTACTGCAGCTAAAGCTTCAGCACCCTCAACCCAGCACAGCTGGTAGCGGCCCCTGGAACCAGGCCCCAAAGTTGCATGCGGAGGATTTCCCCATCTTGGACAAAGGTACAGATCTGGACACCTTTCTGCTGGCTTTTGAAACTGTTTGCCATCAATACCATGTACTGGAGGATCAGTGGGTCAGGTACTTAAGCCCTCGACTTAGGGGTAAAGCCCTTGAAATCTTTGGGTACCTACCCAGCGACACCACCCTGAGCTATGAGGGGGTCAAGCAAGCTCTGATCCATCAATATAACCTTACCCCGGAATTTTATCGCAAGAAACTGCGGAGTTTGCGACGGGGCCCCACCGACAGCTGGGCTGACCACATGAGGGCGCTACAGAGAGCAGTCGAGCAGTGGACCACCGGCTTAGAAATCACCACTATCCAGCAACTAAAGGAGCTGATTGCCACAGAACAGTTCCTCTGCAATTGCCCCGAGGATCTGCAGCAGTTTCTGCGTGACCGAAAGCCCAAAGGAGCCTCAGCAACTGCAATCCTCGCTGACTGAGCCCCGCAAACCTGTCAGCTGGAAAGTGGGTAAGTCGCCGCTGGCGTCTGTTGTCCCATGCCCATCAGCCCAAGACCCCTGCCCCTACTCCCTTCTCCCGACAAGAGGGAGAGGGGCCCCAACTGTGTCACCACTGCAACCAACCAGAACACTTCAAGGCCGCCTGCCCCCCAGCGCCAGCGGGGTGCGGCCCAGCACTCCTCCACTGTGTTGTGTGTGGGTGAGGGGGCAGGGAGGTATCGGGACAATGTACAGCCCGTAACTGTAGGCTAGGCTGTGGCCATGGGACACTGGTGCAGAGATGACCCTCGTGCGACCAGAATTAGTGTCCCCACAGGATTTGGTGACCGGGAAGACCCTTGTGGTCTCCGGGATTGGAGGAACTGAACCAGCATTGCCCGTTCCCAAGGTTTATTTGGACTGGGGTGCTGGACAGGGAGTGCGGGAGGTTGGGGTAACGTCGAATATCCCTGCCATTGTTTTGCTAGGGACAGACTTGGGGTGGCTAGTGTCTCACTATGTGGTCACTGGACCCCCAAGGTCTGGTCCCCTAGACGGTAATGTAATGTATGAGACGATGTGTACAATCAATAAGAGTAATGTTTGTAACCTGCCTGCTACAGGGAATGTGGGGGTGGGTGAAGTGGGGTGCCCTTCTTCCCTCAGGGAAGAGGAGGGCGACCCAGTCGGCTGTAATCTTTTGTCCCCAGAGCTCATCCCCAACGCGATGAGCCAGGGACAAGCAAAGGCTGTGGTAGGACCAGCAACTGAGGAAGGGGCCGTTCCAGGAGACGTGGGGCCCCTAGGTGAGTCTGCATCGCAGGATTGCTCTACTGCCGGAGTATTAAGGGCCCCGGCCAGCCAGTCTGGTCTGGCGACTGGGCTGGAAGCAGAAGGGGAGCTAGCGCTACTGTGGCCGCTGTCACCCGCAGTGGGGGCGCTAGGGGCCCAGGGGCACCCCAGGGTGTGCTCCCTTCCAGCCAAGTGGCTGCCAGGACAGATGGAGGTCAGGTGACAGATCCGGAGGAACGATCTGAGGACATGGCCGCCTTTTCGATACTGGCCACGTCCAGTCAGGGGTTTTAGGCGGCTTTGGAAGCCGATGAAAGCCTCCATGCTCTCAAGGAGCAGGCGGCACAGCCTCCCTCGGGCTCAGACAAAGAGCGAGTTGTCTGGGACCAAGGACGGCTGTATCGCATGACGGTCTCGCAGGATTCACCAGAGGAGTGGCCTAGGGACCGACAGTTGGTGGTCCCCTACCCCTCCTGGGCGGAATTGTTGCGGGTTGCGCATGAGATTCCGATGGCAGGACACTTGGGTGTCACAAAAGCCAGATTAGCCCAGCACTTCTACTGGCCAAAAATGGGGGTTGATGTGTCCGCCTACTGCCGTTCGTGTGAGGTCTGTCAGAAGGTGGGGAAGGCAGGGCCTCGCCCCAAAGCACCACTGGTGCCTCTGACAAGCATAGACGAGCCTTTCAGGAGGGTGGCTGTGGATTTGATTGGACCCCTGTCCATTCCCAGCAGCTCCGGGAAACGCTTCATACTAACGGTAGTAGATTATGCCCCACGGTACTCAGAGGCAGTGGCCTTATCTATTCGGGCCGACAAGGTGGCCACAGCCTTGCTGGAGATATTTTCTCGGGTAGGCTTTCCCCAGGAAATGCTCACGGATCGGGGGACACAGTTCATGTCGCAGCTGATGGAGTCTCTCTGTAAGCAGATCCAGGTGCAACATCTGGTGAAAAGCCCATACCACCCACAGACAAATGGCCTCTGTGAATGGTTCAATGGCACCCTGAAGCAGATGCTTAAGATGTTGGTTGATGCCCATGGGCGTGACTGGGAGCAGTATCTCCCTCACCTGCTGTTTGCCTACAGGGAGGTCCCACAGGCCTCAACGGGGTTCTCCTCCTTTGAGCTCCTGTATGGACGACGTGTGCGGGGACCCCTGGCCCTGGTGAGGGAGGCTTGGGAAGGGGATCTGCCCCCCCCCAAAGTGTCGGTCATCGAGTATGTGATGCGCTTCCGGGACAAGATGCAGGCCTTGGCGCAGCTGATGCACGACAATATGGTACAGGCCCAGGCCGAGCAGAAGAGGTGGTATGACCAGAACACCTGTGATCGGACCTACCAGGTGGGCCAAAAGGTGTGGGTGTTGGTCCCGGTACCCCAGGATAAGCTTCAGGTTGCCTGGGAAGGCCCCTATCTCGTGCACCAGCAGCTCAATGCCGTAACGTATCTAGTCACCCTAGACCCTGCTCGTGGACAGCGGAAGGCCTTCCACGTGAACATGATGAAGGCCCATCATGAGCGGGAAGCCTGTGCTCTCCCGATCTGCAACCTGCCAGAGTAGGGGGAAGCTGAAACCCTCCTGGATATGCTGGACCAGGTCAGGGAGGGGGGGACCCTCGAGGATGCCCAGATTGGTCATCAACCCACAACAGACCAACGGTCCCAGCTCTGGGCCACCCTGCACCCCTTCAGAGACTTGTTAAAAAGCAAGCCCGGACGAACGAAGCTAGCCGTCCACCATGTGGACACCGGGACTCACCGTGTCTCCCTGGAGATCCAGCAGCAAATGCGTCAAGAGATTGACGAGATGTTGCAGCTAGGGGTCATCCAAGAATCCAGCAGTGCTTGGGCCGCCCCGGTGGTCCTTGTCCCCAAGAAGGACCGGACCCTCCGGTTCTGCGTGGACTACAGGGGGCTCAATGCTGTCACAGTTGCCGATGCATACCCCATGCCGCGCATCGATGACCTGCTTGACCAGCTGGTGGGGCTAGGTACCTGACCATCATGGACCTGAGCCGGGGATACTGGCAGATTCCTCTGACCCCCGAGGCCAGGGAACGGTCATCCTTCATAACCCCATTTGGATTATATGAATCCACCGTCATGCCGTTTGGCATGAAAAATGCCCCTGCCACTTTCCAGCGGATGGTCAATAACCTGCTCCAGGGACTAGAGGGGTACGCGGCTGCATACCTGGATGACACTGGCGTCTTCAGTCCCACATGGGAAGAACACCTAGAGCACCTGTTGCAGGTGCTCGGGCGGGTTCGGCAAGCAGTTTTGACCATCAAGCCAGGAAAGTGCCAGTTGGGCATGGGCGAGGTCCAGTACCTAGGGCATAGGGTAGGAGGGGGACCCTGAAACCAGAGCCAGGGAAGGTGGAGGCAATCGCCTCCTGGCCAACCCCTAGGACCAAGACCCAGGTACAGTCCTTTTTGGGCACCGCCGGATACTATACGAAGTTCGTCCCCCACTATAGTACCCAGGCCAAGCCCTTGACGGACCTCCACAGTCAATTAGACCCGTGTATGTGAGACAGCCTTCCAAGCACTGAAAGATGCCCTCTGACGCCAGTGACTTTGGCCTTGGCGCCGTGTTAAGCCAGGTCGACCTGACGGGACAGGAACACCCTGTATTGTACTTGAGCCGCAAGCTCCTACCCAGGGAAGTGGCGTATTCAGTCATGGAGAAGAAGTGTCTCGCAATTGTCTGGTCACTGCAGCGGCTGCAGCCATATTTGTATGGTCGCCACTTCTTTGTGGAGACTGATCATAACCCTCTCCGCGGGCTACACGTGCTCTTTGGCACCAATGGGAGATTGTTGCGGTGGAGCCTGGCTCTCCAACAATATCAGTTTGACATCCGCCATAGAAAGGGCCGAGACCATGGAAATGCAGATGGCCTGTCCCGGCAGGGGGAGGTAGCCAGTGGGTGCATGGGTCAGCACCAACAGGTTCTGGCCCCTAGCACCCTCTAAAGGAGGGAGGTGTGAAGGAACAATCCAGCTTATGTGCAGAAACCTCACATATCCAAGTCTGGAGTTCCCCTTTATTCCCCCTGTTATAAATGCACAGGTCCTTATCTCTTCAGGAAGAGAAATTCACATTTATAGGTTGAACAGCGCAGATCACAGACCCCCCCCCCCCCCCGCTGATTGTCACACCTTTAGTCTGAGGAGACTCCGCTGGGTCTGCAGCTCGCTCGACCCCTGGCTGTGAATTTGTCACATAAAAAGGGGAGCTGCAGACAGCCGGCACCAACAGAAATCGGACCATAGCTGCGCCCCATGCGTCCCAATACCAAACCAGGTACAGAATCAGAACCGGCTCACAAAACCGCACACGGGGATAGGTAACGGCGGGCTCAGCAATAAAGGAAAACCCGGAAAACGGAGATCTAAGGTTCTGACCCACTTAGATATCCCATTTCTGGACTTATCGGATGCCCGGCGTCCAGCCCAATCGTTTGATACCGCTTCCAAAGCCATACGACCCCCCTGCTCAAAGTTATAGCCCCTAAAGGGTTTTAGGGGCTGAAGCGAGCCCCAGAACAGTGGGAGGTGACAACCCGCCCCACAGAGGGGAGGGGGTGGAGGGGTCTCGCCGCATAAATAGGGTAACCCTGAGCCAGGCATTTGTCATTCTCTGGAGAGGTCACGAGTCACGTGCTGGAGGTGCCCACAGCATATTTGTATCATCTGTATCATTTCATATTACATCATAGCTAAAGGTTTGTTATCACTGCCTAGTGTGCTTATAGCATTAAAACTTAAATTTTAACTTGAGTGATCTGTTTGCCTTAAACCAAGAATCTGTGTGTCCGCAGGCTTTGGGCCTGGTATTCCTGATAGGACTCGGACAAGGGTATTGGGGAACGCAGTCTGTGTGTACGGAGGTCCCTGGTTTATAGTTGACCCGCGGTTCCCTGACACCATTAATTTGCAAACCAAACCATGCTACCGTTAATGCTCAAAAGCAAAGTCCCAACGGTTGAGACTTTGGCTTCCCCATTTGAGCACTGCAGAACGAGAATCCTGTAATGGACAATCAGCAGCTGCGGACGCTCAGGTGACTGACGTCATGTATTAAAGCGGACCTTAATCCTGAATAAGAGCATATCTTATACGTTTCCCACACCCTGTACATACAGATTGCTCACATTAAAAATCATTCTACCTGCATCTACTGCATGTTATGAGCCTTTAAACATTCAAGATGGCGGCTCATGTAGCATCAGGCAGCCTGCAAACAGGAACTGTCTTCTGACTGGGATTGCTGTCCTTTCCCTGACCCCAGCTCTGCTCTGTCTGTGCAAAGCACAGCTATAACCCTGCCCATGCACCTTATCTCTCTCTCCTCTTCTCAGTATGTGGGATGCTTCTGAGTCAAGATGGAGGCACCCGTATCTTAGAGTCCTGAACAGAGTTGCAGCTTGGTGGGGGAAAGAATAATAAGTGACTAAAAACTTAAAAATATATTGAATTTAGATTCTAGGAATAGTTTATTAAAGGTTTGGGCTTTTCATTAAATCATGCTGTAGGTCCGGTTTAATCTTTGCCACCAGAACAACCTTGAAGGCTACACCCAGAAGGATTTGGGATACATAGCAGCATGATTATCAAAGTCCTTTATTATTTGATATGGTAAACATTTAAAAAAAGTAACAAAGAAAAACTGACTTTCAGTCAAAGAGGAACATTGGCTGATTATCTATCCCAGATGTGTAAAGCCCACGGACAATCCCGCGGCACATGTGGCTGCATTCACACTACACCGTTCGCTATAGCCATGACATTTGTGAATGGCTGGGGTGGGTCCAGCCCTCAGCTAAAGGTGACCAGGATTAGAGCCAGAAACATGCCGGCTTTATTCAGCTTGCTTTCCTGCTCTGATATCAGTGGAAGAGGCTGAATGTAGCTGAGCGCATTTATTGGTTGCTCACTCAAACCATGGGATCGCCCAAAAGGTGAATTTTCCACAGAGAAACACACAGAGGTAGATTAAAAATACAATTACGTGAAACTCAACTGTAGAATTGTTTTTGAATATATCCAGTCCAGGTCATCCCAGAAGTAATGACAGTTGGGTTAACCGCCACCAGGTGGCGCAGTTACTGCAAGATCCAGAGCTGTAACTCCTCCCGGCCCCCTATAAAATGAGCCGTCTCAATAGAATTCCCAGAGTGTCAAAAAGCAGTAAAAGGAGACAGGCCGGGAGACCAAGAAATCATGTTAACTCACATAGCTTCAGCATGTACTCTCTCCAACAAACACTAAGGACAACGGTCCAATATAAAAGGTAATCACCATAAAAGGCAACAAGAGATAATGAAACCAAGGGCGGGGTGGGACAACCTGGACTGGATATATTCAAAAACAATTCTACAGGCGAGTTTCACAGAATTGTATTTTTCACTATATCCAGTCCAGGTCGTCCCAGAAGCAATGACAGTTGGGACATCCAAAAGCAGTGTCCATTAGGGCGGGATCCCCAGTGCGGAAAATACCATTTTGTGAATACTCACCTGTAAAATGGGTATTGTAAGTATGTCATACACCCCGCTTCAGGACAATCATTACATGTGGGTATACTGACCTGTAGATGGCGATCTTGCAGAGATGACAATAAAAAAAGTTAAGACCCTCCCGGCCCATAAATACCTGGGACCTCCCACTCATTCCCCAGTATAAAGATAGCAGTAAGAGAAAGGAACCAGGAAAGCCAATTAAACTAACAAAGGTTCACCATATAAAGGATCCAGAATACAAAAGGGCAGGGTGAAGCGGGGTGTGTGACATACTTACAATACCCATTTTACAGGTGAGTATTCACAAAATGGTATTATTCTAAGTATGTCACACACCCCGCTTCAAGACACTCATTACATGTGGGACATCCAATAGCAGTGTCCATAAAGGGCGGGGATCCAAAAAAACAAGGCAACAAGGCACAAACTTAAACCACTGCAGCTTGCAGAACTTTGCGGCCAAAAACAGCATCCGCTGAGGCCGAACATCAACCTTGTAAAACTTGGAAAAAGTGTGAACCGAAGACCAAGTAGCAGCCTTACAAATCTGCTCAACAGAAGCCTGGTGCTGGAAGGCCCAGGGCGCCCCAAAAGCACGAGTAGAATGAGCAGTAACACTAAAAGGGGGAACCTTCCCCTTGGCAGAATAGGCCCCAACAATGGCCTGGCAAGTCCATTTACTAATGGAAGACTTGGCAGGAGCCAAACCCTTCCTAGGCCCAGAGGGCACCACAAAAAGGGCGTCAGTCCTACGAAAAGGAGAAGTAGCCACCAAATAGTACTTCACACAGCGAACCACATTCAAAGAATGCAAAACCCTCTCCTTGTCATTGCTAGGCTTAGGACACAAGGAGGGAAGAACAATATCCTGATTAAGATGAAAAGCAGAGACCACCTTAGGAAGGAAATCTGGCTTGAAGCGGAAAACTACCTTGTCCTGATGCCTCTCAAAGTATAGGGGCCTTAATGGACAAGGCCGCCAACTCCGAAACACGCCGAACATAAGTGATGTCAACCAGAAAAACAACCTTCTGAATAAGCGTAGAAAGTGCAATATCCTGCAAAGGTTCAAAAGGAGGACCCTGCAAGGCAGACAAAACCAAATTTAAATCCCAAACTGGGAGCAAAGGCTTCCTAGGAGGCCGCACATGCGTAACCCCCTGGAAAAAGGTCTTAACCAGAGGATGAAGAGCAAAAGACTTTTGAAAGAAAAACGCCAGGGCAGAAACATGCCCTTTCAGCGTACTAAGCTTCAAACCTAGGTCCAGACCATGTTGCAAAAATTCCAAGATCCTAGGGATAGAAAACGCCCTGCAAGGCAAGGCCCTGACCTCACACCAATCAATATAAGACCTCCAAATCCTATAGTAGATGGCAGAGGAAGACTTCTTTCTAGCCCTAACCAGAGTCTGAATGACAGCATCAGAAAGACCTTCCTCCTTCAAGATGGAGGTTTCAGCAACCACGCCGGCAAAGCCAGCGTTGGTAAATTGGGGTAGAACAGTGGACCCTGAGTGAGTAGATCCGGCAGAAGGGGCAGAACCAACTGATCCTCTGCCAACCTTACCACGTCTGTGAACCAAACCTGTCTTGGCCACCTTGGAGCCACCAGAATTGCTGACGCGCCCTCTAGGGCCAGCTTGCGCACCACTTTGCCCACCATGGGAAACTGAGGAAACAGGTATGGAAACCCCAGATCCCTCCAGTTCAGAGACATGGCATCCGCCGGCAGAGCCAGCGGATCCCGCGAGAGAGACACAAATGCCGGAAGCTTGTGATTGTGACGAGAGGCAAAGATGTCCACCACCGGAGTCCCCCACCGGTGGCAAAATGACCGAAACACCTTGGGGCAGAGCGACCATGCCCCCCGGCGAGATGACCCCCTGCTCAGTGAGTCCGCCTCCGTGTTCTCCACTCCCGGAATGTACACTGCCGAGATGCATGGGACATTGCCCTCTGCCCAATCCAGGATCAAAGACACTTCCCTGAGGGCACGCCTGCTGCGAGCCCCTCCCTGGTGATTGATGTAGGCGACCGCCGTCCGATTGTCCGACCGAACTTGAACCGGTAGTCCCCGTAACTGATGAGTCAAGTGAGCCAGAACCAACCTGATGGCTCTCAGCTCCAGAACATTGATGGGATCGTGAGCCTCCTGAGGCCCCCACAGCCCCTGAAACTGAAGATCCTTCCAAAATCCCCCCCAACCTGACAGGCTGGCATCCTTGGTGACCGCCTCCCAACGAGGGGTCAGAAAGGACCTGCCCCTCGTCAGATTGCTCGGTTTCAGCCACCACCGAAGGGAACGCCGCACCCGGGGGGACATCCGAAAGGACTGATCCAATGACAGCGGGGACCCGTCCCAGGCCGCCAAAAGATGGAGCTGGAGCGTCCTTGTGTGAATCCAACCTCTCTCCAAAGAGCCGCAACCCCACAAAGGGAAGGGCCGTAAGCGACTTTTTGGACACAAAATCAGCCACCCACTGGCGTAACCAAACCGACCGCCGGATAGCCACAAGCAAGGCCGAAGCTCTGCTACACATCACCAATGTGTCGTCCAAGGCGGACAGCACAAAAGACAAAAATAACTCACAGCGCTTAAGGTCGGCAAACTCCTCACTAGCCGGGTCGAGCCCAGAAGAGGTCAACAGTCCTCTAACAACCGACCTGGCAGCTACCAATAAAAGCGCAGAAGCACAAACCGGCCGCAAGGCCGATCCAACACTGGCAAAACCATGACAAGCCATCTGGTCAATGCGTTTATCCTCACCATCCTTGAGAGTAGTGCACTCCGGAGAATGGAGGACTGAGGAGCTGGACAACCCCAAAACAGGAGCATCCCCCTCGTGGGGGGACGACCAGTGCTTCACCGCGTCCGCCGGAAAGGGATATTTCCTGTCCCAACCCGGTGGGACACCCGGAAGCCGAGTCGGCCTCTCCCATTCCTTGAGAATGATACCATCAAAATGCTTTTGATAAGGAAATTCCAAGCACGGCTTGGTCACCTCAAAGATCTCCCCCTTCAGCGGAGGAGCCGCCTCGGGGGGAGAAATAGCCAGGGCCTCAAACATATGAGCCAGGACCCTAGAGGTATCCAAGGAGTCCCCCTGGCCCTGCTCGGTATCAGCGCCCACAAACTGCTGATCATCGGAGCCCTCAGACTCCTCATACAGCTCCCCTTCCTCAGGCGGGGAACAATCAGACCAATCCAGGGAGTCAAAATCCTCCCTATCAAGGCCCTGCGCAGCGTATACAAATGTTTTCTCTTTGCCGTGGCCTTTTTAGCAACGGCACTCGAAAACAATCTTTCAAGATTGGCCAATCTGGCACACACCTCAGATTGCGACTCCCCGCCAATGACCACATCACACGGGGTACGTGTCAAGCGAGGGGGAGACGGAGAGGAGACCGGCGGAGCAGAACCGGACGCCTGAGATCCGGTCTGCCGCGTAATAGACCGCTGCGCACAGGGTACACATAGAAATACATCATCCCCCAAAAGGGATAACCCACACCCCAAACACAGCCTGGATTGCCCCGAGGGGGCACAAGCCCAGTATCCGGGGAAGCCTCCATATGGTGATATATATATATATATATATACAATATATGTGTACAATGCTCCGAGGGAATTACGCAATAATGCAACCCGGGATGCCCCTTTAAGTCCCGAGTGGGAGGACTTGAAGCCAACTAAAATTTAACCAGGGACCCTGGACCGGGAGAACCCCCCTTTAATAGGATCAATGGTCCACCTGGAACACACAAACAGAAACACACGCTCAAAATGCTAGCAATGCATAAGGAGATAATAACAGATGCATCTGATGGGCCACAGGCAACTCACCCGACCTTCACCTAAGCACCGCACGCCAGGCGGGAGGGGAAGTGGAAGACGCACAGTGTGCAGTAGGAGGAGGGAGGGCAGGCCGGCGCGGTTCGCGCGTCTCTCCCGGCCAGAAGCCGGGACCTGAAACGGCGCCCACAGCACGGGGGCGGGCCGGCGGCGCGCGCACGCCCCCCCCCGCCCTGAGGAGAAGAAGCCCTCATGGGCGCTCACAGCCGCCATTGCCACACGCTGGCGCCACGGAACCGCCGGCGCCAGTCTAATGTTTAAACACACACACACACAGTTAAAGCACCAACACACATACACAATAAATGGGATGAATCCATAAGGGATCCGCCCCCCCCCCTCTAAGGGTATCCGGGAGAGGGGGAATCCATGCCAGGGTAGGGCCAAGGGACGGGGCATCCCAAACCGGGATCACCAACCCGGATAGCCGCCTACCCCTTGTTATGGGGTCTCACGGCTCCTAAGCACCTGGGGTGCCAACTAGCTTTGCCCGGACCAGCAGCCTAGGTTGGGAGGCAAGCAATTTAAATAAGAGGATCCGGGCAGAAATAGAAGAATAGAAGGCCGGGAGTTATCCCGGCTACCTGCAAGGAGGAAACATCATCTTCTGACTTGCTCGCCTCTGCAGAGATGAAAGACTGGGGATTGAGTGGAAGGTCCCAGGTATTTATGGGCCGGGAGGGTCTTACCTTTTTTATTGTCATCTCTGCAAGAACGCCATCTACAGGTCAGTATACCCACATGTAATGATTGTCTTGAAGCGGGGTGTGTGACATACTTAGAATAAGCATGTAGTTCATTTCACTACCACCTGAAACACCTTTCGGCCAAAAGCAGCGTCAGCTTCAACCTTGTAAAACTTTGTAAAGGTAAGAACAGAAGACCAGGTAGCAGCCTTACAAACTTGTTCAACAGAGGCATGGTGCTGAAAAGCCCAGGAAGCACCAATAGCTCTAGTAGAATGAGCTGTAACACGAAAAGGGGGATCCTTCCCCATGGCAGAGTAAGCTTGCACCACCGCCTGTCTAATCCTCTTGCTGAGAGTGGACTTAGCTGGTGGCAAGCCCTTTCTAGAACCTTCAGTGAGAACAAAGAGAGAATCCAACTTCCTGAAGGATTCAGTCACAACCAGGTAGTACTTAATGGCTCTGACCACATCCAAAGCATGGAGGGTCCTCTCCTTAGAATTAGACGGTTCCGGACACAGGGAAGGCAAAACAACTTCCTCATTAAGATGAAATGGAGAAACGACCTTAGGCACAAAATCAGGCCTAAAGCGAAAAACCACCTCATCCTTATGCCGCTCAAAGTAAGGAGGCTTCATACAAAGAGCGGCCAGTTCTGACACCCGGCGCACCGAGGTTATGGCTACCAAAAAGACCACCTTTAGGGCCAAGATAGACAATGCAGAGTCGCACAAAGGCTCAAAGGGAGGACCCTGGAGAGCAGAAAGTACCAAATTTAAATCCCACACCGGTAATACAGGCTTACGCAGTGGACGTACATGGGTAACTCCTTGGAAAAAGGTCCTGAGCAGCCTATGATTGGCAAAGGATCCATGGAAAAAGATGGCCAAAGCCGAGACATGGCCCTTCAGGGTGCCCAGCTGTAGACCCAAGTCCAAGCCGTGTTGTAAAAATTCCAAAATCCTAGGAATAGAAAAAGTGCGACAAGGGAAACTCTTGGATTCACACCAAGAAATGTAGGCATGCCAAACTCTGTAGTAAATCATGGAAGGCGACTTCTTCCGCGCCTGAATCATGGTCTGAACAACCGTGGTCGACAGCCCCTTTTCCGTTAGGATTGAGGTTTCAATAGCCAGGCCGTCAAAGCCAGTGTCTGTAAATTGGGATGCCATAGCGATCCCTGAGTGAGAAGTCGGGCATGATGTAAGGATCGACTGACATCTGGACCATGTCCGCGAACCAACTTCGCCTCGGCCAACGAGGAGCCACCAGGATGGTTGGTACACCCTCCTGGGCTATCTTGTGAACTCCGTCCATGGAATTGCCAGAGCGTCTGTGGCGAAGGCCAGAGGATGTCTTGAGAGGGAGACGAACCTTGGAAGCTTGTGATTGTGTCTGGACGCAAACAGGTCCACGTCTGGCTGACCCCAGCGGAGACACAGAGCGTGAAAGATCTTGTTGCTGAGAGATCATTCTCCTAGACGAGATGCTGGGAACATTCTCCTCCACCCAAGTCAGAATCTGGGACACCTCCTGAAGGACTCGCTTGCTCCAAGTCCCGCCCTGGTGATTGATGTAGGCGACAGCCTCCTGCGGCCCCCACTGACCCTGGAACTTCAGCGTTTGCCAAAAACCTCCCCAGCCGGTCAGACTGGCATCCGTGGTAACTACCTCCCACCGGGGAGTCAGAAAGGACTTGCCCAAACAGATTTCTGGAGTCCCACCACCACAAGAGGGACTGTCTGACCATGGGGGCCAGAGAAAATTCCTGATCCAGGGACTCCTGAATCCAGTCCCAACCGGTCAACAGATTCAATTAAAGAGGTCTCATGTGAAACTGGGCGAAGGGCACTGCCTCGAAGCAGGACACCATGAGGCCCACCAGTTGCATCCCCAGACGAACGGATGGCCGCTGACAAGCCAGTAGGTCCTGCACCTGCGCCTGAAGGCCCTCCACCTTCTGCTGGGGCAGGAATACCTTGACCTGAGAGGTGTCCAACGTCATGCCCAGGAAGGACCTCACCATTGAGGGAGTGGTAGAAGACTTGAGGTAATTGATTACTCATCCGAAATCCGAGAGTGGATAACACCGTCCGGGTGTCGCTCTCAGCCTGCTGAAGGGACTAAGCCGCAATCAGTAAATCGGCCAGATAAGGAAGAACACGAATGCCCTGGTTCCTCAGGATAGCCATGATGCCCGCCAGCACCTTGGTGAACACACGGGGGGCTGAGGCTATCCCGAACAGCAGTGCCACAAACTGGTAATGCTGATCCTCCAGCGCAAATCTCAGGAACTTCTAATGCCCCTGAAAAAAAATTGGGATGTGCAGATAAGCATCCTTGATGTCCACCGTGGTCATGAAGTCGCCGGCCCGAAGTGAGCTCACCGCGGACTGTGAGGTCTCCATGCGGAAATGTCTGACTCTGACAAACCTGTTGAGACCCTTCAGATCCAGGATAGGTCGCAGCGTTCCGTCCTTCTTGGGCACCGTGAACAGATTGGAGTAGAACCCTCGACCCCGTTCATGGCGAGGAACGGGGTAAATCACACCTGATAGTAGAAGGCTCTGAACAGCCTGCCTTAGACCCTGCGCCGTCAATGCATTCCGGGAGATCCGCGACCGAAGAAATCTTGAGGGTGGCCAAACTGCCAGCTCTATTTTGTACCCAGAGGAAACCACCTCCTGGATCCACCGATCCGAGACGTGCTGTCTCCAGAAGTGAGCAAATAGCAGAAGCTGTCCCCCCACCCGGATGGGTGAGGGCGTCCCCTCATGCCTGAGAGGGCTTGGCAGAAGGGTTTGGATTTAGCTCCCCAGGAGGGATTGGGTAGGTCGCGAGACCTACCTTGACCCCAGGAATCTCTGCGGCCACCTGAAAATGAAGAGCCTCTTCCTC
The DNA here is from genome assembly GCA_027917425.1 of Gastrophryne carolinensis. Taxonomy (NCBI): domain Eukaryota; kingdom Metazoa; phylum Chordata; class Amphibia; order Anura; family Microhylidae; genus Gastrophryne; species Gastrophryne carolinensis. The sequence goes on along the minus strand of CM051238.1, from coordinate 30,971,226 downwards.
CTCGAAAGGAGTGATAGGCAGAAGAACCCCGAAAGGGCCGCGCAGGCTTCCGTCGCTGAGGGAGTCTTCCATCCTTGGCCAGAAGGTCCAGCCGCTCCCCGAATACCCTGAGCCATAGGAAGGGGATACTAGTGAGCGACTTCTTGGCAGCAGCATCACCCGACCACTGCTGCAACCAGAGCGAGCGACGAAGCACAACAAGCAGAGCTGAAGAACTGGCGCCCAGCCGGGCGCTATCGTCCATGGCCGAGACTACAAAAGCAATAAAATCCACACAGGCTTTGAGGTCTTGATACTCCTCCGCCCGCTTGCGAGATTTGGCAAAATCAACAAGGCGCCTCACCTTCTTCCTGATGGCCAAAGAGACAATGGCCGTGGCACAGACAGGGCGAAGCCCAGCACCTACAAAGGTGAACGCATGACAAGCCAGCTGATCCATGCGCATGTCAGCTGGGTCGCGCAAATAAGCAGTATCGGGTGACGGCATAACCGTAGTGTTGGATAACCCCGACACAGGGGCATCCACATCAGGGGGACGGGACCAGAGGCAGATCAGCTCCTCAGGGAAGGGAAACTGCCTGTCCAGGCCCTTAGGCACCGATGGCAATTTGTTAGGTCTTTCTCATTCCTTAAACACCATATTGGAAAAGTGGGCCTGCTCTGGGAAGACAACCTCTGTCTCTCAGGCCAGGAATAAATCACCCTCTTAGCCGCTTTAGGAGGAACAATATGCAAAGTCTCAAACACAGAAGACAGCAACTTCTCAGTGTCGTCAGGGAGCCACATATCCTCATCCGAAGAGGAACCAGGCTCGCTATCATAGCCAACCGACCGATCCCCTGAGGAAGCGGAGTCCCTAAACAACTCTGGGAATTCGATTGAGACAGCTCATTTTTTAGGGGGCCGGGAGGAGTTACAGCTCTGGATCTTCCACCTGGTGGCGGTTAACCCAACTGTCATTACTTCTGGGACGTCCTGGAGTGGATATAGTGAAAAATACAATTCTTTGAAACTCACCTGTAGAATTGTTTTTCAGTATATCCAGTCCAGGTCGTCCCAAAGTGGTGTATTTTGCCCCCAGGGGGCGCTCGACTGCAAGATCAAAAGCTGTCGCTCCTCCCAGCCCCCTATAAAAGCAGGTGTCTCACTATGATTTCCCAGTGGTTAAAAAGACGTAAGAACAAGAGACAGGCCGGGAGGCCAGGAAACCATGTTACTTCACATAGCTTTAGCATGCACTCTCGCCAACAAAAAACCTTAAGGACAACAGTCCAAAATAAAAATGGTAATCACCATAACATGCAACAAGAGATAATGAAACAAGGGCGGGGTGGGACGACCTGGACTGGATATACTCAAAAAATACCATTTTGTGAGTACTCACCTGAAAAATGGATATTGTTGGTGTGCCACACACCCCGCTTCACCTTTAATATTCTTCACGATTGGGTTACTCACCGCCAGGTGACGCTGTGCAGAGAGGAAGTCTTGTAACGAGCCCCCTTCCGGCCTATATATACCTGGTACCTCCCATTTATCACCAGTGTATTAAAAAGCAGAAAGACAAGGTACCAGTAAATTAACGGTAACCTCAAAATAAATCAATATAAATAAAAGCTTCACCATATAAAGGATTCGGAATACCGAAAAGGGTGGGAGTGAAGCGGGGTGTGTGGCACACCAACAATATCCATTTTTCAGGTGAGTACTCACAAAATGGTATTATTCTTGGTGTGCCACACACCCCGCTTCACCTTTAATATTCTTCACGATTGGGACATCCAAAAGCAGTGTCCACAAGGGATGGGCATCTCAAGGCCAGGTGAAGCATAACTTAAATGACTGCAGTCTGCAGAACTTTGCGGCCAAAAACAGCATCCGCTGAGGCTCGCACATCAACTTTGTAAAACTTAGAAAAAGTATGAACAGAAGACCAAGTGGCGGCCTTACAAACTTGTTCAACGGAAGCTTGGTGCTGAAAAGCCCAAGACGCTCCAACGGCGCGAGTAGAATGAGCAGTGATACGAAAAGGGGGAACTTTCCCCTTAGCAGAATAGGCCGCAGTAACGGCCTGACGTATCCATTTGCTAATGGCAGATTTGGCTGGTGCCAAACCCTTCTTAGGCCCACAGGGCATAACAAAAAAGGCATCCGTCTTACGAAAAGGAGACGTGATAATCAAGTAGTACTTAACACAGCGTACTACATCCAAACAATGCAAAACCCTCTCTTTGTCATTCTTAGGATTAGGACACAAGGAGGGAAGAACAATATCCTGATTCAAATGAAAAGCAGAAACAACCTTAGGAAGAAAGTCTGGCTTGAACCGAAAGACCACTTTATCCTGATGCCTCTCAAAGTAGGGCGCCTGGATAGACAAGGCCGCCAACTCTGAGACACGCCGGACCGAAGTGATAGCTACCAAGAAGACAATCTTCTGAGTCAGGGTAGACAAAGCAATATCTTGCAGAGGCTCAAAAGGAGGAGCCTGTAGAGCAGAAAGAACCAAATTCAAATCCCAAACCGGGAGTAATGGTTTCCTGGGAGGCCGCACATGCGTAACCCCCTGGAAAAAAGTTTTAACTAAAGAATGAAGCGCAAAACGCTTCTGAAAAAAGATAGATAAGGCAGAAACTTGCCCTTTCAAAGTACTTAGCTGAAGACCAGAGTCCAGCCCAGATTGTAAAAACTCCAGAATCCTGGAGACCGAGAAGGCCCTACAAGGAAAGGATCTAATCTCACACCAAGCGATATAGGCCTTCCAAGTCCTATAATAGATGATAGAAGAAGACCTCTTCCGGGCACTGATCAAAGTCTTAACGACTGAGTCAGAAAGACCCTCCTCCTTCAAGATGGAGGTTTCAGCAGCCAGGCTGTCAAACCCAGCGCTGGTAATTTGGGGTAACACAACCGACCCTGAGTGAGCAGATCGGGCCGAAGAGGCAGGACGAACTGGTCCACTGCCAGCCGAACGATGTCTGCGAACCACACTCGCCTTGGCCACCTTGGGGCCACGAGAACGGCGGACACCCTTTCCAGAGCCAACTTCCGAACCACCCTGCCCAGCCTGGGTATCGGAGGAAACAGGTACAAAAATCCCAGATCCCCCCAGCTCAGGGACATGGCGTCCACTGCCAGAGGATCCTGGGAGAGCGACACGAAGTTCGAGAGCCTGTGATTGTGACGAGAGGCAAACAGGTCCACCTCTGGTGTCCCCCATTGGAGACACAGTGAGCGAAACACCTGAGGATGGAGAGCCCATTCTCCCAGACGGGGAGAGCCCCTGCTCAACCGGTCCGCTTCCTAGTTCTCCACTCCTGGAATGTATACCGCCGAGAGACAAGGAACATGGGCCTCTGCCCAGGTTAGGATCAGGGACACCTCTCAGAGCACTCAGACTGCGAGTCCCTCCCTGATGATTGATGTAAGCAACCGCTGTTCGATTGTCTGAACGCACCTGGACCGGAAGGCCCAGACCGGGCTGAGTCAGGAGAGCAAGCACCCGACGGATGGCTCTCAGTTCCAGAATATTGATGGGTAGGTGGGCCTCTTGAGGTCCCCACTGCCCCTGGAACTGCAGCTCCATCCAGAATCCGCCCCATCCCGACAGACTGGCATCCGTGGTGACAATTTCCCAAAGAGGGGTCAGGAAAGACCTGCCCTTCACACGATTGGTCGAGACCAACCACCACTGGAGGGACTGCCGGACCCGGGAGGACAACTGGAAGGGCTTATCCAGCGACCGAGGCTGCCGGTCCCAGGATGCCAACAGATAAAGCTGAAGCGTCCTTGTGTGAAATTGAGCAAAAGGAACTGCCTCGAAAGAGGCGACCATCAACCCTATCAGCCTCATCCCCAGACGGATGGACGGCCGAGGATCGGAAAGTAGGACCCGAGCCAATTCCTGAATCAGATGAATTTTGGACTGGGGGAGAAACACCCTGTGTTGACGAGAGTCCAACTGCATCCCCAGAAAGGACACCACCCTGGCCGGAGCGAGGGAGAACTTGGGGAAGTTGATCACCCAACCAAAGCTTTCCAGCGTGGAGACCACCATCCTGGTGTCTGTCTCGGATTGATTGAGCGACGGAGCCATGATGAGAAGGTCGTCCAAATAAGGTACGACACGAATGCCCCGAGACCTGAAAATGGCCATCACCCCTGCCAGCACCTTGGTGAACACTCTTGGAGCCGAGGTAAGGCCAACCGGAAGTGCCACGAATTGAAAATGCTGATCTTTCATCACGAATCGAAGAAAACGTTGATGAGCCTGGCAGATGGGAACATGAAGATAAGCATCCTTGATGTCTATGGACGTCATGAAGTCCCCTTGCCGAAGGGAACCGACGGCCGTACGCAAGGTTTCCATGCGAAACTTCCGAAAACGGATGAACCTGTTGAGTAATTTCAGGTCAGCGACTCCTTGGGCGAAGGGCACTGCCTCGAAGCATGACACCATTAAGCCCACCAGCCTCATTCCCAGACGGATCGATGGCCACTGACAAGACAGCAAGGCCTGCACCTGCGTCTGGAGGCCCAAAACCTTCTGCTGTGGCAGAAAGACCTTGCCCTGAGAGGTGTCTATTGTCATGCCCAGAAAGGACCTCACTGTTGAGGGAGTGATGGAAGACTTTGGGAAATTGACTACCCAGCCGAAATACTCGAGAGTGGACAACATCGTCCGGGTATCGCTCTAGGCCTGCTGAAGAGACTGAGCTGCAATCAGTAAATCGTCGAGATAGGGCAGCACACGAATGCCCTGGTTCCTCAGGATAGCCATGATGCCCGCCAACACCTTGGTGAAGACCCGGGGGGCTGAGGATCTCCCCAATGGCACAGCCACAAACTGGTAATGCTGATCCTCCAGAGCAAAACTCAGGAACTTCTGATGCCCCTGGAATATCGGGATGTGCAGATAAGCATCCCTGATGTCCACCGTGGTCCTGAAGTCGCCGGGCCAAAGCGAGCTCACCGCGGACCGTAAGGTTTCCATGAGGAAATGTCTGACTCTGACAAACCTGTTGAGACCCTTCAGGTCCAGGATAGGCCTCAACGTTTTATCCTTCTTGGGAACCGTGAACAGATTGGAGTAGAAGCCTCGACCCTGTTCCTGACGAGGTACAGGACTAATCACACCTAACCGCAAAAGGTGTTGTACGGCCATTCTCAGACCCTGTGCCTTCAATGGGTTCTGGGATATCCGAGACCGAAGAAATCTTGTGGGCGGCCTGACTGCCATCTCTATTTTGTAATGACACCACCTCCTGAATATGAGCAAATAGCAGAAGCCGTCCCCCCACCCGGATGGGTGAGGGCGCCTCCTCATGCCTGAGGGGCATTGGCAGGGGGCTTGGACTTGGCTCCCCAAGCAGGATTGGGTCAGCCGCGGGACCTACCTCTTCCCCAGGTATCTCTGCGGCCACTTGAAAAGGAAGAGCCTCTTCCTCCTCGAAAGGAGCGATAGGCAGATGAGCTCCGAAAGGGCCGAGCAGGCTTACATCGCTGAGGGAGTCTACTATCCTTGACCAGGAGGTCCAGATGCTCCACGAACAACATGTGCCCCACGAAGGGGATACTAGTGAGCAGCATCAGCCGACCATTGCCACAACCAGAGCGAGCGGCGAAGTGCAACAAGCAGGTCCGAAATCCTGGCACCAAGCCGGACACCATCGTCCATGGCAAAAACAACAAAGGCAATGAACTCCACGCAAGCCTTGAGGTCTTTATACTCCTTTATTCTGGGGCCCCTAGCTCACTATCCCCAGATGCCTCCATTATGGTGATTAGACAAAAATTGGTATGCAGGTTACAAGGCACTGACGGCCCAAACCTAATTATCCCTCTTATATAGTCCCTCTTATGTGATACCTCTTAAAAAAGGGGGGAGGGGGGACCGGGAGGAACCACAACCCCCAATCAATCAATGGATCGCACCTAAAAGACACAAACAAAAGTGGCCATCAGTATCCCACATGCACATGCGCATACTTAAAAATCAATAATAGCAAGGGGGACTCACGACAATGACAGTAGCCAGCAGCAACCAGAGGGGTCCCAGGCAGGAGGGCAGAAAAACGCAGCAGGCAAGATGGCGCAGACCAGCAGCTCGGCGCGTTCCTTGAGGGGCGGGCCGCACGGCGGTGACGCGAAAAGTGTCATTGTGCGCCCCCGGCGGCGCGAAAACGAACGCCAGCCCCAGGAAGAGAAGGCCTGCCCCAAAATGGCAGGGACAAGTCCGCAAATGCCACAGGGCGGCCTGCAGCGGGGCCCCCGTGCCAAGACCGTGCGGCACGCACAACGCACCTCCACTGCCTGTCAGGCAGACTGCACCAGTGTCCTGTCCCCCCCCCCCCTTACAGCGTAATAGCCTCAAGATGGAGGGGAGAGGAGAGCTGGAGTCATACTTGAGGAAGCGAGGGAGGTAAGTATAAGAGTATGCAAGAGTAAAAGTAAAGTGACTGTATCACCTAAACATAACACACAGGAAAAATACCATTTTGTGAGTACTCACCTGTAAAAATGGTTATTACGAGTATGTCACACACCCCACTTCCAAATATTCATGACACTTGGGACATCCAATAGCAGTGTCTATAGTGGGTGGGGATCCCCAAGGAATAATGCATAACTTAAATTACTGCAGCTTGCAGAATTTTGCGGCCAAAAGCAGCATCCGCTGAGGCCCGCACATCAACCTTGTAAAACTTAGAAAAAGTATGCACAGAAGACCAAGTCGCAGCCTTGCAAACTTGTTCAACAGAAGCCTGGTGCTGAAAAGCCCAGGAAGCTCCAATAGCATGAGTAGAATGAGCGGTGACACGAAAAGGGGGAACCTTCCCCTTAGCCATATAGGCCCCAATGATGGCCTGACGTAACCACTTACTAAGGGAAGATTTGGCAGGAGCAAAACCCTTCTTGGGCCCAGAAGGCACAACAAAAAAGGCATCCGTCTTTCGGAAGGCCGAAGTAGTAACTAAATAATACTTAACACAATGAACTACATCCAAAGAATGTAAGACCCTTTCCTTGTCGTTACTAGGTTTAGGACACAAGGAAGGAAGAACTATATTCTGATTTAGGTGGAAAGCAGACACCACCTTAGGAAGGAAATCCGGTTTAAAACGGAAAACAACCTTATCTAGATGCCTCTCAAAATAAGGGGCTAGAATAGACAAAGCCGCCAGTTCAGAAACTCGGCGGACAGAAGTAATAGCAACCAAAAAGGCAACCTTCTGAGTAAGAATAGGAGGAGGAATATCCTGCAAAGGCTCAAAGGGAGCAGCCTGCATAGCTGAAAGCACCAGGTTAAGATCCCAAACAGGAAGCATAGGCTTTCTGGGAGGCCGCACATGCGCGACTCCTTGGAAAAAGGTCTTAACCAAAGGATGAAGAGCAAACGACCTTTGAAAGAAAATAGCCAAGGCAGAGACTTGCCCTTTCAAAGTACTAATCTGGAATCCCATATCCAGACCTCGTTGCAGATATTCCAGAATTCTAGGAATAGAAAATACTCTACAGGGCAAAGCCCTGGATTCACACCAATCAATATAGGACCTCCAAGTCCTGTAATAAATGACAGAGGAAGACTTCTTCCTAGCTCTAATAAGAGTCTGAATAACCGCATCAGAAAGACCTTCTTCTTTCAAGATGGAGACTTCAGCAGTCATGCCGTCAAAGCCAGCGTTTGTAAATCGGGGTAACAAAGTTGACCCTGAGTGATGAGATCTGGAAGAAGAGGCAGATGGAAACGATCCACTGCCAGCCTTACGACGTCTGCGTACCACAGACGTCTTGGCCACCTTGGCGCCACCAGAATTGCTGGCGCCTCCTCCAGTGCTAACTTGCGCACCACCTTGCTGATCATGGAGAATGGGGGAAACAGATATAGGAACCCCAGATCCTTCCAGGCCAGAGACATGGCATCCACTGCCACTGCCAGAGGATCCTGGGATAGAGACACAAAAGCTGGCAGCTTGTAATTGTGGCGAGAAGCAAACAGGTCCAACCGTGGAGTCCCCCACTTGTGACAGAGGAACTGAAAGACCCTTGGATTGAGAGGCAATTCTCCCTGGCGAGAACATCCCCTGCTCAGGGAGTCTGCCTCCACATTCTCTATCCCCGGAATGTAAACTGCTGATATGCAGGGAACATTGATCTCTGCCCACTGAAGGATCAGAGACACTTCCCGGAGGGCACCCCAACTGCGAGTCCCTCCCTGGCGATTGATGTATGCAACAGCTGTTCGGTTGTCTGACCGAATATGAACTGGCAGACCCTGTAAGAAATGGGTCAGTCGAAGTAGAACAAGACGTATGGCCCGAAGCTCTAATACATTGATTGGAGAATGAGCCTCCTGAGGCCCCCACAATCCTTGGAACTGATGCTTCTTCCAGAAGCCCCCCCAGCCCACCAGGCTGGCATCCGTGGTAACCAGTTCCCAACGCGGAGTCAGAAATGACTTGCCCTTCTGGAGGTTGTGCGATATTAACCAACACTGAAGGGACTGCAAAACGTGAGGAGACAATAGACAAGTCTGATTCAATGATAGTGGGCACCTGTCCCACTTTGCCAAGAGGAAGAGCTGAAGCGTCCTTATGTGAAACTGGGCAAACTGCCTCGAATGCAGCTACCATCAATCCCACTAGTCTCATCCCTAGACGGATAGACTGACGAAGGTTGGACAAGAATAGACGAATCAAGTCCTCAATCAGAACCATTTTGCACTGAGGAAGAAAAACCTTGGCCTGAAATGTATCCAGAATCAGGCCCAGGAAGGGAATTTCCCTGGACGGACAGAGAGAGGATTTGGGGTAAATAATTACCCATCCGAACCTCTCTAGCGTATAGACCACCGTCCTGGTGTCCAACTCTTGATTGTTCGAGGGAGGAGGCCGCGATAAGAAGATCGTCCAGAAAAGGCACAATGCGGATGCCCTGGACCCTGAATATAGCCATCACTCCTGCCAGCATCTTGGTAAAGACACTTGGGGCCGAGGTAAGGCCGAATGGCAGGACCACAAATTGATAATGCTGGTCTTCTATCGAGAACCTGAGAAAAAATAGGAATGTGCAAATAAGCATCCTTGATGTCTATGGATGTTATGAAGTCCCCCTCACGGAGAGCATCGATTGTTGATCGCAGAGACTCCATGCGGATTTTTCTGAAACAGATAAATTGATTGAGTCTCCTTAAGTCTAGGATAGGCCGAATAGAGCCGTCCTTTTTGGGTACTGTGAATAGGTTGGAGTAAAACCCCAAACCCCTTTCCGCTGGAGGCACTAGGCAGATGACAGCCATGTTTAACAGATTCGCTACTGCTGCCCGCAGTCTCTGCGCAATTGCGGGATCTGACGGCATCCGGGACATGAAAAATCTGGGAGGAGGCCGGGACTCGAATTCCAGTTTGTAACCGGAAGAGACTACTTCCAGAACCCAATTGTCTGATACCTCCTGAACCCAGACCTGGAAGAAGAACCGCAGCCGTCTCCCCACCCGTAAGGGTGAGGGCGTCCCCTCATTGTTGAGTAGGCTTAGTGGCAGATTTGGTTTTGGACCCCCAATTCTGACTTGGACGGCCACGTCCCTTTCCTCTATTCCATGCATTTCCTCTAGGGGCTGAAAAGGCCGATCCTCTACCGGATCTAGACCCCCCGAAAGGAAGGGTTAATAGAGGCCACTCCACGAAAGGAACAACGTTGTTTCTTACACTGAGGTAATTTACCTCCTTTAGTGACAGAATCCAATTTTTCTCCAAAGAGGCGCAATCCCACAAAAGGGAGCGCTGTAAGCGCCCACTGCCGCAACCATACTGACCGCCGGATGGCGACTAACAAGGCAGAGGTTCTGCTGCACATGAGCAGAGTATCATCTAAGGCAGAAAGTACAAAAGATGCAAACATCTCACATCGCTTAAGAGCGGCGTACTCATCAGAGGCCGGATCAAGCCCTGAGTAATTCATTAGGTCTCTCACAACAGACCTAATAGCCACTGTCATGAGCGCTGAAGCACCAACAGGCAGCAAGGCCGAGCCCACACTGGAAAAAGCGTGGCACGTCATTTGATCAATACGCTTATCCTCTCCATCTTTAAGTGTAGTGGAGTCAGGAGAATGCAACACAGAAGAATTGGATAAATTAAGCACAGGGGCATCCACCCATGAGCAGAGTATCTTTTAAAAATCCAGTCTCTCTATAAATTAATTATTAATGCATAGATGGCCATTGTATGCTTGCGCACATATAAGAAATTGTCCTCCGCATTTAACCCATCCGTGCAGTGAGTGTACACATGCCCAGAGCGGTGGGCACAGGTGGTGATGACCAACGCTTAAAGTGGACCAACACCCAGGATTTTGACAATCCTGGGTCTTGGTCCACTTCGGTGGGGCACCCCCGATCGGGGTGCCCCGCTGTGTGAAACCCCCCCAAACACCCGGAAAACTCACCTCTCCCCGCTCCCACGTGGCCGCGCCGTCCAATCAGCGCGGACGGACAAGCGGTCTGACAGGACCGGACAAGCGGCTCCTCCGCCGCCGCCTCCTGCGCGTCACTCTTGACGTGCGCGCGCCCGCGCCGGCCATTCACGGACGGCCGGCGCAGGCACGTCTAGAGGGGCGCGAGGGAGGACAAGGTAGGTGGATTTGGGGTGTTTGGGGGGGTTTCACCCCGCGGGACATCCCGATCTCGGAAAAGAAAACAAACAGTCACCAATGCACACAATACAATAAATGACAACGCATGAAAAAAATGGCAGAAACTCCCTTCAGCAAGCTGAGGGGTAATCACAGCACCAGGAAATCAGCTCGCACCATGAGGGAAGACCATAGGGAAGAACAGGAGCCAGGCAGACAAAGAGAGCACACCAGGGTGCTCTGAGAATGAAATGATGCTGTGTGCCTAAGCCCCGCCCACCCCCAGAATCACATGACCAAGAATGGAGGGAAATTCAAATCTGAACACAGCCAGAAACAAAGAGCTTTAAAAGGTAAGCAAAAAAGAATGCTGCCTAGACAGAGATAGGAAAATCTAAATAAAACATATCCTATTAAATAGTATAGTAAACATACATAATAATAAATATGTAATAAAGATTTATTTTATATATTTTTTTTATTTGTGTGCATGGTGACAAATAAGCCCAGATAACGCCCCCCCCCCCCCTTTTTACCCCAGCAGGGTAAAGGAGAACTAAAGGGGAGAGGATAGAAATGCACCCATAAGGCACAAGGGGATTATAAAGGGACAGGGGCATCCCATGCCGGGAACACCAACCCTGAAACCGTCTACCCACATTTGGGTCTCACGGAGGAGTAAAACTCCTGTATACACCAGAAGGTGTATGTATCTACCTTTGCCTGAACCATACAGCCAGGGCTGGGAGGCATACAATATAACCAAACAGGTTTAAAGAGTTTCAGACAGAAATATAGAAAAAAAGGGGCCGGGAGCAAACCCGGCTACCTGCAGCTTGAAGGAGAGTCATCTTATGAATGCTTCGCCGACTGCAGAGACGAAAAGACTAAGGAATAGTGGGAGGAACCCAGTACTTATGGACCAGGAGGGGCTCCCTTTTCCATGTCATCTCTGCAAGATCGCCCTCTACAGGCCGGGTTCCCAAGTGTCATGAATATTTGGAAGTGGGGTGTGTGACATACTAGGAATATAAAGCTTGTGGGATCCAGTAGGCAATAAGTGGTCCCACCCCCCCCCGTATAGGCTCACCATCAGCCTATGGCCGGCTACCCTTTAATCAGGGTCTGCGGCCCAGAGCCTAGCTCTGCCAAACGCTTGACCCCGGCATTCTCCCTACCGTCACACCCCAGAAATCAGGATGCCACCCGAAGCAGACCAACAATTATTTTTTGTAAAATGGGTCTGTGTTGATTTAAACCGGACCTTCACCATGATTTATTGAAAAGCCCAAATCCTTAAAAAAATGATTCCCCAACATCTAAAGTTAATATATTTTAAGTTTTTACTCACTAACTTATTCTTTCCCCCACTGGGCTGCAACTCTGTTCAGGACTTTAGGATACGGGCGCCGCCATCTTGACTCAGAAGCATCACATTTAATGAGGAGAGTGGGATAAAGTACAGGGGGGGCGGGTTAAAGCTGTGCTTTGCTCAGACAGAGCAGAACTGGGGTCAGGAAAAGGTCAGCAATCCCAGAATACAGAGCAGCACAGTCAGAAGGCACTTCCTGTTTGTAGGCTGCCTGATGTTCCATGAGCCGCCTTCTTGGATGTTTAAAGGCTCATAACATGCAGTAGATGCAGGTGGGATGATTTTTAATGTGAGCAATCTGTATGTACAGGGCGTGGGAAACATATAAGATAGACTCCTATTCAGGGTGAAGGTCCGCTTTAAGTAAATACTGTGCCTTTAGTCCTGTCAATGTACCCAACTAGCAGCTGTGGGAATTATGCAAACTAGTCTTCCAGAATTACTTTGTTAAAATCTGGAAATAGAATTTTACATTTATGACAAAATAATTTATAGAAGTTAGAAGTGCACCTTCTTCAGTTTAGTGATGTCTTCTTCCTCTTTACGCAAAGCCTCCTTCAGCTTCTCCATCTTTTCTGTTTCCTTTCTTAACTGTCCACGAAGATATTCCAGCTGAATTTCTAAACGTGTCTTTTGACTTTCAAACTCCAGCCTGGGTAAATATAGTTATATGATTACAGAGCAGCCTTTAAACGAGTCAAAACCTGCACAGCAGGGCCCAGGAATCTAAAAGATTCCAGGCCCGGCTGCCAGCCAAACCCAGGGACATCCTACACCGGATGCCCCGCTGTGTGAAACCCCCCGGGGGGCCAGTGATCTTACCTGATCCCGCGACATGATCTCCACCGGCACCGCGCCCTGCTGCTATGGCTGCTGCAGAGGTGAGGGAGCTCACTCAACCTTACACATCCCCATACACTTTCAAAAAGTTTTTCTGTTAATCCATTCCAGGCCGTCCCTTAATCATTACACCTGGGTAATTCCTGCCCGGAGGGTGTAGACTGCAAGATAAAAAAGGTGTGGCCCCTCCCGGCCCCATAAGTAGCAGTTGCCTCTAATCAAAGACCAGTAATTAAAAAGCAGTTAATCATATGCCAAGAGGAAAGGCCACCGTAAAGGGGAGTCACGTCATATCCCTTTTTTAGAGGCTATGTCAGCTGGCCATTGCTTAATCCAAAAAGCCCCTGGCACCTAACCAGATCAAACCTCCATAGCCTGGATCACATACCTGTTAGAGCCAACTGGCTTTAAACAACTGGGAGCATGGCTTCCGTGAATGACCCAGCTCCCCAAAAAATGCTATGGATGTAGCACAGGCCGGCCACAAGGTCAACCCTCATAAAAATACAATTTTGTGATTACTCACCTGTAGAATTGGTATTTTACGTATTCAGTACGTCCTGTTCCAGAATATTCCTTACACTTAGGTAATACATCCACAAGATGGCGCTGGACTGCAGAGAACAGCTTGTGGCTCCTCCCGGCCCTATATAAGTCAGGGACCTCCCACAAATTCCCCAGTATTGCAAGCAGTTAACAAGAAGCCGGGAGAACACTAATAACCAGAATTCAAAAATGAACATATGAACAATCACCATACAGAGGTAACTAAGAATAATGATAACAAGGGTGGGATGGAACAGGACGTGCTGTATACGTATAATACCAATTCTACAGGTGAGTAATCACAGAATTGTATTATTCTAAGTATACAGCACGTCCTGTTCCAGAATATTCCTTACACTTGGGACATCCAATCACAGTGTCCGTAAGGTAGGGTGGGATCCCCAAAAAGTAACAGTGGGCAGTTTAAACCACTGCCGCCTGCAGAACTTTGCAACCAAAAGCAGCATCAGCTGAGGCCCTAACATCAACCTTGTAAAACTTAGAAAAAGTATGAACAGAAGACCAAGTAGCAGCATTGCAAACTTGTTCAACAGAAGCCTGGTGCTGAAAAGCCCATGAGGCACCAATAGCACGAGTAGAATGAGCAGTAAGGCCGGAAGGGAGGCTCCTTCCCCTTAGCAAAATAGGCCTGTACCACAGCCTGACGGATCCACTTGCTGATAGTGGACCTAGCTGGAGCCAGACCCTTCTTAGGTCCAGACGGGAGCACAAAAAGTGCATCAGTCTTCCCGAAGGATTCAGTAGCCACCAAATAGAACTTCAGATTCCTGACCACATCCAGATAGTGCAAAACCCTCTCCTTAGGGTTACTAGGATTAGGGCACAGAGAAGGCAAAACAATGTCCTGATTGGGATGAAAAGCAGACACAACCTCAGGGAGAAAATCTGGCTTAAAACGAAACACCACCTTTCTCCTGATGTCTCTCAATGTAAGGGGGTTTGATGGAAAGCGCCGCCAACTCAGAAACACGCCTAACAGAGGTGATGGCCACCAAAAAGGCTACCTTAAGTGTCAAAATGGACAAAGGGGCCTCACGCAAGGGCTCAAAGGGAGACCCCTGCAAGGCATAGGCTTACGTGGGGGATGCACATGAGTAACCCACTGGAAGAGGGTCTTAACCAAATTATGGTGAGCAAAAGATCTTTGGAAGAAAATGGCCAAGGCAGAAACATGACCTTTAAGGGTACTAAGTTGAAGACCCAAATCCAAACCATGTTGCAGAAACTCCAGAATCCTAGGGACAGAAAAACACCCGACAGGGTAACGACTTAGACTCACCAGTCAATATAAGCATGCCATACCCTATTGTAGATGGAGGACGAGGACTTCTTCCTAGCCCTAATCATGGTATTAACAACAGAGGCAGACAGCCCCTTTTCCATCAAGATGGAGGTTTCAGCAACCAGGCCGTTAAAGCCAGCGTTTGTAAATTGGGATGGCGTAGCTGCCCCTGAGTAAGCAGGTCTGGAAATATGGGCAGGACGTATTGATCTACTGCCAACCGCAAGATGTCTGCGAACCACACTCTTCTTGGCCAACAGCGGGCCACCAGGATGGTTGGCACCCCTTCCTGGGATATCTTGCGCAGCACCCTGCCCAGCAGAGGAAACGGAGAGAACACATAAAGGAGCTGAATGCTCTGCCAAGACATTGCTAGTGCATCCATGGCCAAGGCCAGAGGGTCCTGGGACAGAGAGACGAAGGCTGGAAGTTTGTGATTGTGGCGGGATGCAAACAGATCCACATCCGGCTGACCCCAACGGTGGCACAGGAAGTGAAACACCCTGCTGCTGAGGGACCATTCTCCCAGACGAGAAGTCCCCCTGCTGAGGGAGTCTGCCTCCAGATTCCACCATCCACTCCCGGGATGTACACTTCCGAGATGCAGGGGACATTCTCCTCCGCCCAGGACAGTATCAGGGACACTTCCTTGAGGGCCCTCTTGCTCCAGGTCCCTCCCTGATGATTGATGTAGGCAACCGCCGTCTGGATGTCCGAGCGGACCTGAACAGCCCGACCCCGAATGTGTGGAGTCAGTTGGACGAGAACTAACCGTATCACCCTCAGTTCCAGAATGTTGATAGGGGTGTGGGCATCCTGAGGGCCCCACTGACCCTGGAATTTCAGGGATTTCCAGAACCCCCCCCCAACCTGTCAGACTGGCATCCGTGGTGACTGTCTCCCAGTACGGAGCCAGAAAGGATCTGCCCACCAACAGGTTTCTTGAGTCCAGCCACCACAAGAGAGACCGCCTGACCAGGGAGGACAGAACAAACACCTGATCCACAGACACCGTGTCCGGAACCCAAACTGACAAGAGGTGAAGTTGAAGAGGCCTCATGTGAAACTGAGCGTATGGAACAGCCTCGAAGCAAGACACCATCAGGCCCACCAGCTGCATCCCCTGCCGGATGGAAGGATGAAGGCAAGATAGAAGAAGCTTGGCTTGAGCTTGCAGACTGTCCACCTTCTGCTGAGGGAGAAGGATCTTGACCTGAGATGTATCCAGAGTCATGCCCAGAAAGGACTTGACCATTGACGGTGACAGGGAAGACTTGGGATGGTTGATCACCCAGCCGAAGGACTCCAGTGTGGACACCACCATCTGGGTATCCAGCTCGGCTTGCTTGAGGGACCGAGACGTGATGAGAATGTCGTCCAAGTAAGGAAGGATGCAAATGCCCTGAGATCAGCACCTTGGTGAATACCCTGGGAGCCGAGGTGAGACCAAAGGGCAAGGCCAGAAATTGGTAGTGCTGATCCTCCAGAGCGAACCTGAGGAATCTCTGATGACCTGGAAAGATTGGTATATGAAGGTAAGCATCCTTAAAGTCTACAGAGGTCATGAAGTCCTCCGGGCGTAGTGAATTTACAGCTCAGTGCAGAAGTCTCCATGCGAAAGCGTTTGAATCTGACAAATTTGTTGAGGCGCTTTAAATCCAGGATGGGTCTGATGGACCCGTCTTTCTTGGGAACAGTGAAAAGATTGGAATAGTAGCCTCTGCCCCTTTCCTTTAAAGGCACTTGGCAGATGACCCCTAACTACAGAAGGTTCTGGACAGCAAGGCGCAGACCCTGGGCTAAAAGGGGGTTTTGAGCCATCCGGGATTTGATGAATCTTGGAGGCGGCCAGGCTGCAAACTCTATCTTGTAACCGGAGGACACTACCTCCCAAATCCACCAGTCTGAGACGTGAAGTCTCCAGACGTGAGCAAAAAGCTAAAGCCGTCCCCCCACCCGGATAGGTGAGGGCGCACCTTCATGCCTGAGGGGGCTTGGGTGAGGTTTTTGGCTTGAGACCCCAGGACGGCCACGTCCTCTGCCCCTACCCCAATGGTCTCCACGGGCCCCAGTAAAAGAGGCTCCACGGTTAGTTCTGGAACCACGGAAGGATGGGAGAAAGGCACCTGTCCCCCGAAAAGACCGAGATGGCCTCCTGCATTGAGGTAACCTACCACCCTTAGCAAACAAATCCAAGCGTTCCCCAAAGAGACGCAGGCCCCTGAAGGGGAAACCAGTGAGAGAGATCAGCAGGAAAGGGATACCTCTTGTCCCAACTCTTAGGCACCCCGGGCAGCTTGCTAGGCGGTTTCCATTCTTTGAGCACTAGATTATTAAAGTGAGACTGCTCAGGAAACCCCCAGCATGGTTTAACCGTATGAAAAAGCTCACCCTGCTGCTGCGGAGCCATTGCCGGGGGAGAAATACAAAGCACTTCAAATATGTGACTCAGCAATCTGTCAGTGTCATCAGGGGACCCCGGGTCTTCCCCAAAGGGAGTCCCAGTACCACCGTATATCTTAGGTTGTTCCTCAGAGGATTCTGAATCAGAAAATGATTCCCCCTCCTCAAGGGGGTAGGGACCTGAGAGTGAGTAAGGGCCCTCATCTTCCACAGGGAAGAGGGAAACTGCGGGTGATAAATGCCGTTTCTTAGCGGAAGCCTTACGCGGGGCAGACCCAGCAAGATGTTTCTTAATGCTGGCCACCCGTGCAGCTAAATCAGGTTGAGACTCCCCACTAGTATGCCCAGCAGTGGGGGTCAGATGTAAGCATGGGGGAGTAGGTGAGGCCAGAGGGGTCGCACCACCAGGCCCAGTAACAGACAGCCCAGACTGCAGCGCAAGTACCTGCTGGGCGCAGGGTACACACACCCTGACATCATCACTAATAGGGGATATCCCACACACAACACATAGCCGGGCTTGTCCCGAAGGAACCCCAGGCCCATTATACCCAGAAGCCTCCATATGGTGATTTGAATGGCACAATAGGCCAGTAAGGGTTAACACTAAAGAGCTACCTGGGATGCCCCAAGAACCACTAGGGAAGCGGGAGTTAGTGAGGGAAAACGGCCGGGAGAAACCACAGTGCTGAAGTACTCACCCGCCTGGAAGACATAATCAACATTCCCATGAAAATAAGGCAGTTAAAAAAAAATCCTTTAGAAAAAAAATCACCCCATCGGGGTTACTCACGGACCGCAGAGAGCCAGCAGCACGCAGCAAGGAGACAAAATAGCGTCCGCAGACCTCGAGGGGCAGGCCGTGGAGTTTATGAGGTAAAATGCATCATCCCCAGAGCCCCCCCCCCCCCGAAGAGGGGGAAACGCACCCACGTGATCCGGCCGGCCAATAGCGGCCCCGCCAGCTCTGAGGTGAATGGGGCTGCCAGGCGCGGAGCGCAGTACAAAGCGTGGCGGCGGCGTATTATGATGTTACAAGCACTAAAACATGTCAAGAATGAAATACAGTGTTGAATCACTAGACCCCCCCCCCCACCTCCCCGGATATCCCCCAAGGGGAGAGTGAGGGAGGATAACAGCAGAATTCCCAGGGAAAATGGCGCCCAGAGGACTAATATGAGAAGTGAGGGTAGAGGGGGAAATATATATGTGAATAGGGTTTAACTGCACAGAATAACCTGGCAAAACCCATGAGGCAGTGGGGGCATCCCAAAAAGGCTCACTATTAGCCTAAACCGCCTACCCTGTTAGAGCAGGGACTGCGATAGGAGCCTAGCTCCTCAGCACCATTGGTGCTAGATAACCTACCTTCACCCGAACCTTAACAGCCGAGGCTGGGAGGCAGTAAATGAGACGGAACGGGTGGATATAGTCTTGCAGGGCCGCAGGCATATAAGCCCCGCTCACCTGCACCACAGAGAGCTAACTTCTATCTTTGCAGTCCAGACTGCAGAAAGAACTGAGGATTTTGTGGGAGGTCCCTGACTTATATAGGGCCGGGAGGAGCCACAAGCTGTTTTCTGCAGTCCAGCGCCATCTTGTGGATGTATTACCCATGTGTAAGGAATCTTCTGGAACAGGACGTGCTGTATACTTAGAATAAATCTTATACAATCAAAATTGCACTGTATATATAGGATGACCCCTTTTGTTTAGCCAGCATGGTTGGTTTCTTAATTAATATTCAGCATGGCGGGAGACCTTCCTTGGTTCTGAAGACTGGGCTTGGTAGCTATCGGCTTGGGTTTAGTTTCATGTGTGCATTTGCATGCAAATTAAGCTGGCCAGCAGAAAATCACCTGTGATAGATTTATCTGAGCTAGAGTATCACCTGGGTTAGTTTGTCTGGGCCAATCAGAGATCACCTATGCTATTTCAAATGAACAAAGGGGTCAGCCTGTGAAAGAGCTGGCTGGTGAGAGATGGAGAGATTCACTCAAGCACTGAAGGACACACACAGTCGTGGAGAAGGACACTAACAGACGATGATGACATTTGCTTTGGGATAGAGAGACCTGCTTTGTGAACTTGAATACAGCAGCCATCTTGTTTGAAGATTGGATGAGGCCTGCTGATTTCTGCCTGGACAAATTAAACATTTTGATATATGCTTTTGCCCTTTTGGGCTTTCTGTGTTGTATTTGTACATTTTTTGCAAGCAAGGTATAGCTTTTCCAAGTTACTGATACATGAACGTATTAGACAATGTGGTTTACTTTTAGAGATATACATATATTTGAGCTTTTTAAATCACCTTAAACATATACAAGGGCTGGAAATATACTTGCAATTTTCAGCAAAATTAAACCCAAGCAAAACGCCTGCTTCTAAAAGAAATGAGAAATTGACTCTAATCCCTGTGCAATCATTCCTTCTTTTTAGCCAGAAGTAGCAATCTATCGGCTGTAGTGACTCATCATTGCTCTGCTTACACCTGAGAGCTCCTAGATACTTTTTAGATATATTATTTACACTGTCTGAATTCTAAGCAGCTGCTGCACCATTGCTATAACATAGAGAAACAAATCCAACTCACACAGAATTCCTTCTGTTGAGAGAGACAGAGAGAGGAGAGAAAGAGAGAAGTGTCAGGTCTGGAGGTCCTCCGCAGCTGTTCAGTACTGTTGGCTTGCTCCGTTCTCTAGACTTTCTCCCTGCTATATCATGCTCCACCAGCAGATGGCCCTCTCTTGCAAAGGTGTTGGCAATTACTCAGCACCTGAGTGACCTCCTGGGCTATTTAAGCTGATCTGCCCATTCAGCTAATGGATCAGCATTGATGTGATGTGAGCTGATGTGTCTTTGTCTGGCTGTACCCTGAACTCTGTACCTTGGACTTTGAATCTTGAAACCTGGAACCCTACCTTGAAACCCTGAACTTTGGATCCCTGCCATAGCCTGTGTGTCTACTTTTCCTGTTCAGCTCAGTATCTGCCTTTGGACTTGAATTCCTATGTATGTATATTTCCTGACTTCACAACAATCTGAGTGTTTCATGTTTTCCAGTTTATCTGTATATCTGCACAGCCATGATTACCTGGATATTTGTATAGTCACCCTAGTAGATTTATGTTCCATGTATATATATATATATATATATATATATATATATATATATATATATATATATATAGCATAGCAATCTACTAAAGGAATCCCTCTGTTGAGAGAGTTGACAAGAAAAGAGAGAGAAAGAGAAGAGAGAGAAAAGGACAATTCTGTGAGTACTCACCTGTAGAATTGTTTTTACTATGCATGGCACGGCCTGCTTCAAGAAGTCCTTACACATGCAATATTCCGCCACAAGGTGGCGCAGCGTACTGCAGAAGAGTTGTGGCTCCTCCCGGCACCATATAAAAACAGGATCACCAATAGACCTCCCCAGTGTTGACAAACAATTATACAAGAAGCCGGGAGATAATAAAGGTAAAAAAGGTAACAACCCCAACTAACTTGGAACAATCACCATAAAGAGGCAACCAAGAATAACGATAACAAGGGTGGGGTGAAGCAGGCCGTGTCATGCATAGTAAAAACAATTCTACAGGTGAGTACTCACAGAATTGTCTTTTCCTATTGCATGGCACAGCCTGCTTCAAGAAGTCCTTACGTATGGGACATCCAATAGCAGTGTCCGTAAGGTAGGGTGGGATCCCCAAAAAGTAGCAGGCAGTTCAAACCACTACCGCCTGAAGTACCTTGCAGCCAAAAGCAGCATCAGCTGAGGCCTTAACATCAACCTTGTAAAAGGTATGAACAGAAGACCAAGTCGCGGCCTTACAAACTTGTTCAACAGAAGCCTGGTGCTGAAAAGCCCAAGAAGCACCAATAGCATGAGTGGAATGAGCAGTAATCCGGAAAGGAGAAACCTTCCCTTTAGCAGAATAGGCCTGAACCACCACCTGGCGAATCCACTTGCTGATAGTAGATATAGCCGGAGGTAAGCCCTTCCTAGGTCCCGCAGGAAGAACAAAAAGAGCATCAGATTTCCTGAAAGACTTAGTAGCAACCAAGTAAAAATTTCAGAGCCCTGACAACATCCAGAGAATGCAGGGTCCGTTCCTTGAAATTAGCAGGGTTAAGACACCAGGAAGGTAATACAATGTCCTGATTGAGATGAAAAGCAGACACAACCTTGGGCAAGAAATCCGGCTTAAGCCTAAATACCATCTTATCCTGATGCCGCTCAAAATAAGGAGGTTTAATAGAAAGCGCCGCGAGCTCAGAGACTCGCCTGACTGAAGTGATAGCCACCAAAAAGGCCACCTTAAGAGCCAGAATGGGTAACGCCGCCCCACGGATAGGCTCAAAAGGAGGACCCTGTAGAGCAGACAACACCAGATTCAAGTCTCAAACCGGTAGCATAGGTTTACGTGGCGGACGTACATGAGTAACTCCCTGGAAAAAAGACTTAACCAGCCGGTGATTGGCAAAGGATCATTGGAAAAAAATTGCCAGAGCTGACACCTGTCCCTTGAGGGTACTAAGTTGAAGGCCCGAATCCAAACCATGTTGTAAAAATTCCAGAATCCTGGGGATAGAAAACACCCGACAAGGAAGAGACTTGGACTCACACCAGGCAATGTAAGCATGCCAGACCCTGTAGTAGATAAAGGACGAGGACCTCTTCCTAGCCCGAATCAAAGTATCAACAACAGAGGCAGGCAAACCCTTATCCATCAAGATGGAGGTTTCAGCAGCCAAGCCGTCAAAGCAAACGTTTGTAAATTGGGATGGCGCAGCTGTCCCTGAGTGAGAAGATCTGGATCCTTGGACAAAACGTACCGATCTACTGCCAACTACATGACGTCTGCGAACCACACCCTCCTTGGTCAAGAGGGGGCCACCAGAATGGCTGGTACCCTTTCCTGGGCTACTTTGCGCAGCACCCTGCCCAGCAAAGGAAAGGGAGGGAACACAGAGGAGCCGAAACTCCGTCCAAGGAATCGCTAGCGCATCCGTGGCGAATGCCAGAGGATTCTGCGACAGGGAGACAAATCTTGGAAGCTTGTGATTGTGACCTGAGAGGTATCCATATTCATGCCCAGGAAGGACCTCACCAAAGACGGAGACAGTAAAGACTTGTTGATCACCCAGCCGAAGGACTCGAGAGTGGAGGTCACCACCTGAGTATCCTTCTCGGCCTGATGAAGAGACTAAGCCGCAATGAGAATGTCGTCCAGGTAAGGGAGGATGCGAATGCCCTGGCTCCCCAAAAGAGCCATCACCCCCCCAGCACCTTGGTGAACACCCGAGGTGCCGAGGTGATACCGAACGGTAAAGCCACAAACTGGTAATGCTGATTCTCTAGAGCGAACCTCAGGAATCTCTGATGACCTGGAAAGATTGGCACATGAAGATAGGCATCCTTGATGTCCACGGTGATCATGAAGTTGCCCGGGCAAAGGATACTTACACTTGGGACATCCAATAGCAGTGTCCATAAAGTAGGGTGGGATCCCCAAAAAGGTAACAGCAGACAGTTTTAAATCACTGCCGCCTGCAAAATCTTGCGGCCAAAAACAGCATCAGCTGAGGCCCTAACATCAACCTTGTAAAACTTTGAAAAGGTATGAACAGAAGACCAAGTAGCGGCCTTGCAAACTTGTTCAACAGAAGCCTGGTGCTGGAAGGCCCAAGAGGCACCAATAGCACGAGTAGAATGAGCAGTAAGGCGGAAGGGAGGATTCTTCCCCTTAGCAGAATAGGCCTGAATCACAGCCTGACGGATCCATTTGTTGATAGTAGACTTGGCAGGAGCCAAACCCTTCCTAGGACCAGAAGGGACCACAAAAAGAGCATTAGTTTTCCTGAAGGACATGCAAGGAATGCAAAACCCTTTCCTTAGCATTGCTAGGATTAGGGCACAAGGAAGGAAGAACAATATCTTGATTCAAATGAAAAGCAGACACCACCTTAGGCAGAAAGTCCGGCTTAAAGCGGAACACCACCTTATCCTGGTGTCTCTCATAGTATGGGGGCTGGATAGACAGAGCCGGCAACTCAGACACACGCCTGACCGAAGTAATAGCCACCAGAAAGACAATCTTGAGGGTAAGTACAGCCAGAGCAGCATCCTGAATAGGTTCAAAGGGAGCACCCTGCAAGGCAGACAAAACCAAGTTCAAATCCCAAACAGGGACCATAGGTTTTCTTGGGGGACGCACATGAGCAACCCCCTGAAAGAAAGTCTTAACCAAAGAATGCTGAGCAAAAGACTTCTGAAAGAAGACAGACAGGGCAGAAACCTGACCCTTCAGAGTACTGAGTTGGAGACCCGACTCCAACCCATGCTGTAAGAACTCCAGAACCCTGGGAACTGAGAACACCCAACAGGGAAGAGACCTATACTCACACCAGTCAATGTAGGTACGTCATACCCTATAATAGATGGAAGAAGAAGTTTTCTTCCTAGCCTTCACCATGGTCTCAACCACCGAGGCAGACAAGCCTTTCTCCATCAAGATGGAGGTTTCAGCAGCCAGGCCGTCAAAGCCAGAGTTTGTAAATTGGGATGGCGTAAGGGGCCCTGAGTGAGCAGATCTGGCACCCCTGGCAGAACGTACTGGTCTACTGCCATCTGCACCACGTCTGCGAGCCACACTCTTCTTGGCCACCTGGGGGCCACCAAAATCACTGGCACCCCTTCCAGAGCAATCTTGCGCAGGACCCTGCCCAGCAGGGGGAATGGAGGAAAGACATACAGGAGCTGAAATTCCTGCCATGACATGGACAGAGCATCTGTGGCCAAGCTTGTGATTGTGACGGGATGCAAACAGATCCACATCCG
Organism: Gastrophryne carolinensis; assembly: GCA_027917425.1. Lineage (NCBI taxonomy): Eukaryota > Metazoa > Chordata > Amphibia > Anura > Microhylidae > Gastrophryne > Gastrophryne carolinensis. Next base: position 30,947,280 of record CM051238.1, on the reverse strand, counting down.
GTAGACCCCAACGGTGACACAGGGACTGGAATACCCTGTTGCAGAGGGACCACTCTCCCTGACGAGAGGTCCCTCTGCTCAGAGAGTCTGCCAGTAGATTCTCTGCCCAAGGAATGTACACAGCCGAAATGCATTGAACAATGGCCTCTGCCCATGTCAGAATCCGCGACACCTCCTGGAGGGCCCCCCTGCTCCGGGTCCCTCCCTGATGGTTGATGTAGGCAACCGCTGTCCTGTTGTCTGAGCGCACCTGCACAGACAGACCCTGCAGGTGATTGGTCAACTGCTCCAGTACCAACCTGATCCCCCGTAGTTCCAGAATGTTGATAGGCAAGTGGGCCTCCTGAGGGCCCCACCTCCCCTGGAACAGCAGGGACTTCCAGAATCCCCCCCCATCCTGACAGACTGGCATCCGTGGTGACCGTCCCCCAGGAGGGGGCCAGAAAGGACCTGCCCCCCAGCAAGTTCCTGGGGTCCAGCCACCACGAAAGGGACCGCCTGACTAAGGGGGGGAGCACACAGACCCCGTCCAAGGATGTTGGGTCCTTGTCCCATACTGACAGAAGGTGAAGTTGTAGAGGCCTCAAATGGAACTGAGCAAAAGGCACCGCCTCGAAGCACGCCACCATCAGGCCCACCAACTGCATTGCCTGCCTGAGGGAGGGCTGGGGGCACGACAGCAGGAACCTCACCCGCGCAGTTAGAGCTTCCACCTTCTGTTGAGGAAGGAATATCCTTGACTGAACCGTATCCAGAATCATTCCCAGGAACGGGGTCACCGAGGAAGGGGACAGAGAGGACTTGGGGTGATTGATCACCCAGCCGAAGGACTCCAGGGTGGACACCACCAGCTGAGTGTCCAACTCTGCCTGCTGTGGAGACTGAGAGGTGATGAGTATGTCGTCCAGGTAGGGCAGCACGCGGATGCCCCTTGACCTCATCAGAGACATCACCCCCGCCAGCACCTTGGTGAACACTCTGGGAGCTGAGGTGAGGCCAAATGGCAAGGCCACAAATTGGTAATGTTGATCTTCCAGCGCGAATCTGAGGAACCTTTGGTGTCCTGAACACACAGGGATGTGAAGGTAAGCATCTTTGATGTCCACAGACGTCATGAAATCCCCTGGGCGCAGGGAGCTGATGGCCGAGCGCAGAGTTTCCATGCGAAAGCGCCTGTTCCTGACAAATTTGTTGAGGATCTTTAAATCTAGAATGGGCCTGACTGACCCATCTTTTTTGGGAACTGTGAAAAGGTTGGAGTAGAACCGCTTGCCTTTTTCTCTTAAGGGGACCCTGCAAATGACCCCCAGACCCAGAAGGCCTTGCATGGCCTGCATCAAAACCTGAGCTGAGGCAGGGTCCTGGGGGATCCGGGACCTGATGAATCTTGGGGGAGGCCGCACAGCAAACTCTATCTTGTAACCAGAGGACACTACCTCCTGAATCCACCGGTCTGAGACGTGATGCCTCCAGACGTAAGCAAAGAGCTGTAGCCATCCCCCCACCCTGACGGGCGAGGGCGCCCCATCATGCCTGAGGGGGCTTGGGAGAGGATTTGGGCTTAGACCCCCAGGAGGAGCCAGGACGTCGTCCTCTGCTCCTATGCCAGGAATCAGCACGAGCCCCCGCGAAGGACACCCCTTTTCCTTGCTTAGCACCACGGTAGGGGAGTGAAAGGGAGCCCTGGCCCCGAAAGGGCCGAGACTGCCGCCTGCGCTGGGGTAACTTACCTCCTTTAGCAAAAAGGTCTAGGCGGCCCCCAAACAGGCGTAGCCCCTTAAATGGAAGCCCAGTAAGGGCCTTCTTTGCAGCATTGTCAGCAGCCCACTGAAGCAGCCAAACCGCGCGGCGTATAGCTACCACCAAGGCAGAAGTTCTCGCACACATCCTAATGGCATCATTCAAGGCAGATAGGATAAAGTTTACAAACACATCACAGTTAGACAGTGCATTCAACGTATCAGGTGGCAAATCATCAGGAGTACCGTCAAGTACACTTCTGATCAGGGACCTGAGTGCAACAGATGTAATGGCCGAGGTGCAAACCGGGCGCAGCGCTGTCCCCACAAATGCAAAGGCATGGCACGCCAATTGGTCAATGCGCCGGTCCTCGGCATCCCGCAGAGTAGTAGAGTCAGGGGAGTGCATAATAGAGGTGTTAGACAGCCCTAGAATAGGAGCATCCACCTCGGGAGGCGATGACCAGCACTTGACCATATCAGCAGGAAAGGGATACTTTCTGTCCCAACTCTTAGGTATACCGGGAAGTCTACTGGGACGTTCCCACTCCTTAAGCATGAGGTTATTAAAATGGGTTTGCTCAGGAAATTCCAAACGAGCCTTAGCAGTATGAAAAAGCTCACCCCTTTGCCTGGGAGGCGCAACAGGGGGAGAGATGGACAAAACCTCAAAAATCTGAACCAGCAGTCTGTCAGTATCATCCGGGGCCCAGGAGTCAGACCCAGAATCGTCATGACCCCTGGGTCTCTCGCCAGATGACCCTGAATCAGAGAAAAGCTCCCCTTCGTCCGAGGGGGTGTAGCCACATAGATGCAAAAACTCATCAGACTCCATAGGGAAAAGAGTGGCATCAGGGGTTAAGTGACGCTTTTAGCGGTGGACTTACGCGCTAAAGTATTAGCAATGAATTTTTCAACACTGGCCAGTCTAGCAGACACATCAGGTTGAGAATCCCTGCTTGTATGCAATGCAATGGGGGTGAGACTCAAGCTGGGGGGAGTAGGTGAAGTGAGACGAGGTGCAGGCCCAGCCACCGGAGGGGTGGGTTGCAACGTTAGCGCCTGCTGTGCGCAAGGAACACAGACCCGTGCGCTGTCACCGCTGATAGGTGAGACCCCACAAGCTACACACAGCCGGGCTTGTCCCGAAGGAACCCCGGTCACATTATCCTGGGATGCCTCCATATGGTGATTAATAGGCACAATAAGCCAGTAGGGATTAACGCTGTAAAGCAACCCTGGATGCCCCAATGACCCGCTAGGGAAGTGGGAGTAATTATACTAGGCAGAACTATCAATTACACTGGGCCGGGAGAAGCTACTGGATTCACCCGTCTGAAAGACACAATGAGAAGAAGGGGCGTCAAAACCATACACAGTAAGGAATGAGCATAAAGCCGCCCGCGAGGGCACTTACGGACCGCGGTAGGTAGAACCGTCACACGCGCGCGCGCGTCCTGACAAAATGGTGCCGAGCGAACCTCGAAGGGCGGGCCAGGGCGGGCCGTGACGCAGGGCGCGCAAAGCCAGGCCCCCCCCCCGAAGAGCGCGAAGCCCACAGACAAGCAGCCAATGAGAACGCAGAAGCGTCTGAGGTAACGCCGTCGCCCGGCGCGGAACATCCAAATTGGCGGCAATTGTAAAAGTAAAAAGACAATTCAGCGCGGCGGCTGATACCACGTAGCTAGTCAAAACAGAAAAAACGCCATATGCACGAATCACTATACACACTCACCCACCCCCCCCCCCTTTTTCCCCTGAAGGTTACAGGGAGAGTGAGGGAGGATGGCGGCCCTCTGTATACAGGACCCACTGCTACACGGGGCATGGGGCAATAAAGCGAGAGGGGCATCCCAGAAAGGCTCACCATCAGCCTATACCGCCTACCCTTTGGTGGGGGACTGCGGTGGAGCAGCGCTCCATAAGCACACACGGTGCCGCCTACCTTCACCCGACCAGCGCAGCCCAGGCTGGGAGGCACATCACACGAGGAACGGGTGGGAATAGTCCAACAGGGCCGCAGGCTAATAGCCCCGCTCACCTGCGAGAGAGTGATAATTTCATGTCTTCGCAGTAAGCACTGCAGAGAAATCTGGGGATTTGTGGGAGGTCCCTGGGTATTTGAGGGGCAGGGAGGAGCCTGTTTTACATGTCTCTGCATTGCAGCGCCATCTGGCAGAGGATAACCCAAGTGTAAGTAATCTATCTGGAGCAGGACGTACTGTATACTAAGAATAGTGCTTGAACCTGACAAACTTGTTGAGACCCTTCAGGTCCAGGATGGGCCTTAAAAACCCGTCCTTTTTGGGGACCGTGAAAAGATTGGAGTAGTACCCCTGACCCTGTTCTTGGGAAGGCACCAGACAAATGACTCCTGACTCCAACAGGCGTTGAACTGCTAGGCGCAAACCCTGAGCTGACAGAGGGTTTTGAGACATCCGGGATCTGAGGAATCTTGGGGGCGGCCAGGCTGCAAACTCTATCTTGTAACCAAGATTAAGGGCAATAGCTGTAATGGCAGCGGCGCAGACCGGACGCAGCCCAGCCTCCACAAATGTAAAAGCATGGTAGGCCAGCTTATCCATACGCCGGTCCGCGCTGTCCCGCAGTGTAGTAGTGTCAGGAGAAGGCATGACTGAGGTGTTGTACAGCCCCAGAACGGGAGCATCCACCTCAGGGGGACACGACCATCGCTTGACCAGGTCAGCAGGAAAGGGATACCTCTTATCCAACCCTTTGGGCACCGCTGGCTATATATTTGGACGTTCCCACTCCTTGAGCACCATATTAGAGAATTGGCCCTGCTCAGGGAACACCAGACGCTGTTTATCAGGACGAAGGAGCTCACCCTGCTTCCTCTTAGCCACCTCAGGGGGGGGCAATGTGCAAGGTTTCAAAAATGTCAGACAGCAGTCTATCAGTGTCATCGGGGAGCCATGAATCCTCCCTGGACGCAGACCCAGGGTCACTGTCGTACCCCTCCTGCTGGTCCCCAGAGGAGTCAGAGTCCTAGAAAAGCTCCCCCTCCTCTAGGGAGTAACGGTCACCAAGGGCATCAATTCCCTCATCCTCCTCAGCAAAGAGGGAGGGCGTGGGAGCCAGGTGCCGCTTCTTGCCAGAGGCCTTACCTGGAACAAGCCTGGCAAGCTGCCTTTCAATGCTGGCCACACAAAGTGCCAGATCAGATTGTGACCCCCTGCTAGTATCCCCCTCACTGGGGGCAAAATGCAGGCGCTGGGGGGTAGGCGATGCCGAATGGGGCGCAGAACTGGGAAAAGAAGTGGGAAACCTAGCCTGGGCCGCAATGACACCTTGGGCGCACGGCACACACACCGCGGCACTATCACTCAAAGGGGATGCCGCACATGGCACACAGCCAGGATTGCCCCGAAGGACCCCCAAGCACGCTATCCCCAGAAGGCTCCATATGGTGATTAGCACATGCGCAATAGGCCAGCACAGGGTAAGGGCTAATAAAAAGCCACCCGGGATGCCCCCAGAAGAGCCAGTAAGGGGGAGATGATGGGGGGGGTAAGGAGTAGAACCGGGAGAAACTACAACCCACAGTTGTCCCGCCTAAAAGACATAAGTAAAAAGCACATAAGCATCCCGCAGCCCATGCCCCAAGGAAACAAACCCCCCAAAGGGGACTCACGGACCAAGGAGACCGAAGGAGCACCAAGCCGCCAGACCACGGGAGGAAGCGACACAGTAAACGATGACCGCCGCAGCTCAGGAAGGACGAAGGGCCCCAGACCCACAGCAGGCTCAAAATGGCGTCGGCAGAAGAACCTCGCGGGGTGGGCCACGGGGGGTTGACCTTATGCCCCACCACCCCCGAAGAGCGCAAAAACGGCGCTCAAGTGACCGCCCCGGCGCCATCACACACAAAAAATGCCTCATCCCATAGCGCCGGCCGCCACGAAGCGAAGTACAAAGTGGCGACGGCGGCGAAACAACATTAAAAACACAATTTCACTTAAAAAAAACCTCGCCGCTGGAGCCGGGCCAGGGTAGGGGGGGGGGGGGGAACCCCAGAACCAAACAAGGCAAACAAGGGGTATCCAGAACACAGTCCTCAAAACACTCACCCCCTCAGAAGCTAGGACAGGAACGCGGCATCCCTCATTAGGCCCACAATAAAGCCTATGGCCAGCTACCCTTTGTGGTACAGGGTCTGTGGCTTGGAGCAGCACTCCTTGAGCACTTAACCCTAGTGCTCCTCTACCCTCACCCGACCCGTCAGCCAAGACTGGGAGGCACAGAGGGTCCGGAAATGGGTGGAAATAGACTTGCAGGGCCGCAGGCTTGGTTGCCCCGCTCACCTGCGCAACATAGAGAGCCATCTTCTATCTTTGCAGTATCACTGCAGAGGAAAAAACTGGGGAGGTCTATTGGTGATCCTGTTTTTATATGGTGCCGGGAGGAGCCACAACTCTTCTGCAGTACACTGCGCCACCTTGTGGCAGAATATCCCATACGTAAGGGATATTCTATATTGAAGCAGGCCGTGCCATGCAATAGGAAAATAAAGAGAGGAGAGAGAGAGAGAAGAGAGAAGAGAGAGAGAGAAATAAGATACGATTGACAAGCTGCCCTGTGTCTCTGAGGCATATAGCTCTCTCAGTTTGGTGTGAATTGCTTCTGGTACAGCTCCACCCTCATGCTCATGTGTAAACAGCACTGCCAGGGGTGTAGTAAGATGGCCGATTCATGTAATTCTTGGAGTACAGCTATTCCACAACATCTGCATGCTGTTAAGCTCTCTCAAAAACAATTGACACCGCTGATAATGAAAGGGGTGGTTTAGGGGAGCAATAATTTTAAGGACTGGAGGTCCGCTATTAATGTTTCATAAAGCTAAGAAAAGACTATCATCATTCAAATATGAGAACCCTGGTATGTAGGGGACAGTCCTCCTGCTCCAGCAAATGCTAACACACAAATGTGGCTTGCATGTGCCTACAGCTTGTTTAGCTATGTCTCAGCAAGAACTGACAGTACATTCCCCTCACTATAAAATGGAGCATTCATCACAATGAAATACCTTTTCCTGTCAGTTTCTTGGTGCTGCTTTACATGCTCTTCTTCATAATCACGAATATTTTGCACACCAATCTCCTCACAGAATCTTTCAAACACTCGGTCTTCTAACTGTGAAACAGGACAGACACAGTTAAGCCAGTTCTCTACTAGCATTCGGTAAAACCCATTGCTCTACTGTGTGTTAAGCTCCCTGTTTGAAGAGGGAGGCTGGATAAACACTGACGTTTTGCTATAATTTGGGAGGACTGCTGAGTGGATTTCCTCTTCCGTGCCTTTATGTGGATGTGGTGAGCAGGCTACTTTACTTGCGTCTAGTCTGGTTTAGGTAGTCAACTGAATCAAGCCAGTCTACCTCATACCGACCTAGACACCTGACATTTAGTGGAAAACAGTAAAAATTAAAGTTTACGTGGGTCTACCTTATTCATAAGTTCTTGGGTGTCTTCAATTTTTACTTTTTGGGTCTGAAGTTCTTCTGTTAACATCGCAAGCTGAGATGCAAGATTTGAGATTTCACTTTCCAGTCTGGATTGTTCCTGCAGAAATTGAATCTTAATCATTACGTTAAAATAAACCGAAGTCAAGAAATGTTTGTCAAGATATTTGCACTAAAAGTAAAACAGAAATGGCCATAACCTATATAACAGAGAGTCTCACACCGGCTCCTGCATTTCTGGCCTCCAGCCTCATGGAGGAAAGTGTGGAAGAGCACAAGGCCAGACCGAGGCACTCATTCTCTACAGGTGCCCTGGTCTAGCTTTGTAACCTACTGTACCCTTCCAACAAGATGAAAGATAGATGTGTGGCATCCAAGTGTTAGATGCCTGGGCTGTGGGAGAAACAGCAAGTAAGCAGACAAGCATTGTTTTGATTTGAGGTCTGTAAGGAAGTCCACCAAGGCATGTGGACTTTTCAACTCCATTTCCTTTGTGCCTGTAGTGGCAGTAAGTGGACCATTAATTTGATAAATACTGGTTTACGTGACGTTAATTCACATGGTGGAAGCAATTATATGTATTGCAGGCTGGGCCTTGACAATCAAATTTGTGATACGTGTGTGGTGACATTTGTTGATTCTATTGGATGTTCAATAAGGTCTGATCATTCTGACCGACCATCACGCCTGCCTCCCAACGACAAAGACATGCGTGAAAGTGGGTCTTCCTGTATTACCCATTGTAAGGTGAAAAACAAAATCTCCCTGTACTCTAAAAGTTGGGGCAGCAAGAAGTGCACCCCAAAACTCCAGAAGGAAAACACGGCAGGGAATAGATAGAAGTCCTCTAAAACCTCCACAAAATTACAATTCTGTGATTACTCACCTGTAGAATTGATATTATTGGTGTACATCCTGTCCCGTTCCGGAAGATATCCTTACTCGTGGGTTATTCATCTTCAGATGTCATGTGACTGCAGAGCAGAAAAAGTGGCCCCTCCCAGCCTATATATACCGAGGCACCTCCCACAAGACCCCAGTATTTAAAAAGCAGTTAACAAAAGCCGGGAGAAATAATCAACAATGCAGTGTCCGTAAGGTAGGGTGGGATCCCCAAAGGCAGCAACAAACAGTCTAAACCACTGCTGCCTGAATAACTTTGCGGCCAAAAGCAGCATCAGCTGAGGCCCTAAAAACCTTGAAAAACTTAGCAAAAGTATGAACAGAAGACCAAGTAGAGGCCTTGCAAACTTGTTCAACAGAGGCTTGGTGCTGAAAAGCCCAAGAGGCACCAATAGCACGAGTAGAATGAGAAGTAAGGCGGAAAGGAGGTTTAGCAGAATAAGCCTGAACAACAGCCTGACGGATCCACTTGCTGATAGTGGATTTAGCAGGAGCCTGGCCCTTCTTAGGACCAGACGGAACCACAAAGAGAGCATCAGTCTTCCTGAAGGGTTCAGTAGCCACCAAATAAATCTTCACAGCCCTAACAACATCAGGAAAATGTAAAACCCTTTCCTTGGGGTTACTAGGATTAGGGCACAAGGAAGGCAACACAATGTCCTCGTTGAGATGAAAAGCAGACACAACCTTAGGCAGAAAGTCAGTTTTAAAGCGAAACACCACCTTGTCCTGGTGTCTTTCAAAATAAGGAGGCTTGATGGAAAGCGCCGCCAATTCAGAAACACGCCTGACTGAGGTAATAGCCACCAAAAAGGCTACCTTGACCGTGAGAGTGGATAAAGCAGCCTCCTGCAAAGGTTCAAAGGGAGACCCCTGCATGGCAGACAAAACCAAGTTCAAATCCCAAACAGGTAACATGGGCTTGCATGGAGGACGCACATGAGTAACACCTTGAAAGAAGTTCTTAACCAGATGATGCTGAGCAAAAGACCTTTGGAAAAAAACAGCAAGAGCAGAGACATGGCCCTTCAGCGTACTAAGCTGAAAACCCACATCCAAACCATTTTGTAAGAACTCCAAAATCCTGGGAATTGAGAACACCCAACATGGAAGTGATCTGGACTCACACCAGTCAATGTAAGCACGCCAAACCCGGTAGTAAATGGTGGAAGAAGACTTTTTCCTAGCTCTGATCAGGGTATTAATTACAGAGGCCGGCAACCCCTTATCCATCAAGATGGAGGTTTCAGCAGCCAGGCCGTCAAAGCCAGCGTTTGTAAATTGGGGTGGCGGAGCCGCCCTTGAGTGAGCAGGTCCGGCACCAGGGGCAGTACGAACTGATCTACCGCCAACTGTACGATTTCTGCGAACCAAATTCTTCTTGGCCAACAGGGGGCCACCAGAATGGCTGGCACTCCCTCCTGGGCTATTTTGCACAGTACCTTGCCTAGCAGAGGAAACGGAGGAAAAACTTTAAGGAGCTGAAAGCTCTTCCAAGACATTGTCAGAGCATCCACTGACAGGGCCAGGGGATCCTGTGACAGGGATACAAAAATTGGGAGCTTGTGATTGTGACGTGAAGCAAAGAGATCCACATCCCGCTGACCCCAGCGGAGACACAGAGAATGAAACACCCTGTTGCTGAGGGACCATTCTCCCATGCGGGAGGCCCCCCTGCTCAGAGAGTCTGCTTCCAGATTCTCCACTCCCGGAATGTACACCGCTGAGATACAGGGAACATTGTCCTCCTCCCAGGACAGAATCAGGGCTACTTCCTTGAGAGCCCTCTTGCTCCTGGTTCCTCCATGATGATTGATGTAAGCCACCACTGTCTTGTTGTCTGAGCGAATCTGAACTGCCAGACCCGAAGGTGCAAGGTCAGCTGGTAAAGCACTAATCTTACTGCCCTCAGTTCCAGAATGTTGATTGGGGCATGGGCCTCTTGAGGACCCCACTGCCCCTGGAATTTCAGGGACCTCCAAAAACCCTCCAACCTGTCAGGCTGGCATCCGTGGTGACCACCTCCCAGAAGGGAGTCAGAAAAGATCTGCCCAGAAGCAGATTCCTTGGGTCCAGCCATCATGACAAAGACCGTCTGACCAGAGGGGGCAGAACAAAAACCTGGTCCAAAGATCCTGGGTCCCGATCCCACACAGACAAGAGATGAACCTGGAGAGGCCTCATGTGAAACTGAGCGTATGGGACAGCCTCGAAGCTGGACACCATCAGACCCACCAGCTGCATAGCCTGTCTGATGTACGGATGAGGACAAGACAGAAGCAGCTGTGTTTGCGCCTGAAGACACTATCTTCAGCTGAGGGAGAAATACCTTGACTTGAGAGGTATCCAGAGTCATTCCCAGAAAAATCTTTATCCTGGAAGGAGACAGGGAAGATTTGGGAAGATTGATCACCCATCCAAACTTCTCCAGAGTGGAGATGACCATCCGAACATCCAACTTTGCTTGTTGTAAAGTCTGGGAAGCTACAAGAATGTCGTCCAGATAAGGAAGAATGCGAATGCCCTGAGACCTCAGCAGAGCCACTACTCCCGCCAACACCTTGGTGAACACCCTGGGAGCCGAAGTAAGGCCGAAAGGCAGAGCCACAAACTGGTAATGCTGATCTTCCACTGCGAACCTGAGAAATTTGGCAATTTTTGCAAAAATTGGCACGTGAAGGTAAGCATCCTTGATGTCTATAGAGGTCAAGAAGTCCCCTGGGCGAAGAGAATTTATGGCAGAACACAGTCTCCATGCGAAAGTGCCTGAACCTGACAAATTTGTTGAGGAGCTTTAAATCCAGGATAGGCCTGACTGATCCGTCCTTTTTTGGAACAGTGAAAAGATTGGAATAATAGCCCACGCCCCTTTCCCACAGAGGGACAGGGCAAATGACCCCCAAATCCAGTAGATTTTGGACAGCCAAGCACAGACACTGAGCTGACAGGGGGTCCTGAGCCATCCGTGATTTTGTGAATCTTGGGGGCGGCCAGGAGATAAACTATCTTGTAACCGGAGGAGACTACCTCCTGAATCCACCGGTCTGAGACAAGACGTCTCCAGATGTGAGCAAAAAACCGAAGCCGTCCCCCTACCCGGATGGGGTGAGAGGATTTTGGCTTAGAACCCCAGGAAAGACCGGGCCTGCCACGTTCTCTGCCTCTGCCCCATGACTCACCACGGATCTCCCCTTCCTCTTCTGGGGGAATAAAAGGGGGAGAGAGCAACTCTGGCCCCCCGAAAGGGCCTGAGTGGCTTCTTGCGTTGAGGCAGCTTACCTTCCTTGGCAAACAGATCCAGAACGGCGTAAGGCAATCAGCAAGGCAGAGGTTCTGGCACACATTCTAATGGCATCTTCTAATAAGCCAGTTAAATACATCTCTGACTAATGCCGAAGAACCGCCCAAGGCACTTCTGATCAGTCTTCTAATTGCCACAGTAGTAAGAGCAGATGCACACACAGGGCGCAGAGTGGTCCCCGCACAGGCAAAACCATGTGTGGCAAGCGCCGGTCTTCCACATCCTTTAACCCTTTAAACGCCAGCCACGTAAATTTTACGTGGCTGCCTCTCCAACAGTTAAACGCCAGCCACGTAAAATTTACGTGCCTGACTTTCCCCAGAAATAAAAAAAAAAGTAAAAATAAAAGACACTTACCTGACCCCTCGTTCGATCCGGTCGGGTCTCCTCTTCAGCCAGAGGGGCTCCGATCGCCCATCGGGGCTCCTCCGGCTGCAGGGGAGGGCCCGGAACAGGGTGCCCCCCCCCCCCCCCCCGTTTCAGCAGCCGCCCGGTTTCCTGTAATAAAAAAAATAAATAAATGACAGTTACCTACCTTTGTCCCCGCCGGCTCCCGCAGGCTCTCCTCTTCACGGGGGGGGGGGGGGGGGGGATGCCGGTGACGGCTGGGCGGGGAAGGAGGGAGGTAGGCGATCCTCCGATCGCCTGCCTCCCCCTTCTCTGCCCAGCCGTCACTGACAGCAGATCGCCGCGGGACACAGAAGATGAAGATCGGAGGTGAGTAAAGTAAAAGTTTTTTTTTTTTTTTTTTTAATAAACTTAATTTCAAAAACGTGTGTGTCTTTTTTTTGCCTTTTAACCCTTTGTGAACTGGTAAGGGGTCCATGTGACCCCTATTACCAGTTCACAGGGCTCGGGGGTCTGGCAAGTCACCTGCGCTAGCGGGTGACTTGCCATTAACCCCTGGCCCCCCAAATTACCTGCCTCCCCAAAGCCCGGGGGGGGGCAGAAGAGCCGTGGCCCTAGGCTATGACGGCTTGTAGCCGCAGGGCCAGGGGCCACTAAAGCTGGCCCCTGCGCCCTGTTCTACAAGCCCCCATAGCTGGTCACAGGCTGGTTACGCTGGGTAGGGGGGACCTCACGCCATTTTTTTTTTGGATTTTTAAGGGTTTTAACCCTTAAAAATCCCCCAAAAAAATGGGGTCCCCCTCCCTTCGAGGGGGGACCCTATGTCATTTTTTTTTTTTAATTAACCCTTTGTTACCTGTAGCCCAGTAGGTATAAAAGGCTTCCAGCAGCAGCAGGAGAGCAGAAGCCTAAGTGATCAGCGTGGGACACAGGGATGGATGGAAGGTAAGTATTAAAAAAAATATTAAAAAACATTTATTTTTTTTTAATAAAGATAATTTATAAAAAGTGTGTCTGTGTGTTTTTTTTTTTACTTTTAACCCTTTGTGAACTGGTAAGGGGTCCATGTGACCCCTATTACCAGTTCACAGGGCTCGGGGGTCTGGCAAGTCACCTGCACTAGCGGGTGACTTGCCATTAACCCCTGGCCCCCCAAATTACCTGCCTCCCCAAAGCCCAGGGGGGGGGGCAGAAGAGCCGTGGCCCTAGGCTATGACGGCTTGTAGCCGCAGGGCCAGGGGCCACTAAAGCTGGCCCCTGCGCCCTGTTCTACAAGCCCCCATAGCTGGTCACAGGCTGGTTATGCTGGGTAGGGGGGACCTCACGCCATTTTTTTTTTTTGGATTTTTAAGGGTTTTAACCCTTAAAAATCCCAAAAATAAAATGGGGTCCCCCTCCCTTTGAGGGGGGACCCTATGTCATTTTTTTTACTTAATTAACCCTTTGTTACCTGTAACCCAGCAGGAGAGCAGAAGCCTAAGTGATCAGCGTGGGACACAGGGATGGATGGGAGGTAAGTATTAAAAAAAAAATAATTAAAAAAATATTTTTTTTTAATAAAGTTTTTTTTTTAAAGTGTGTCTCTGTGTGTGTTTTTTTTTTTTTTTACTTTTAACCCTTTGTGAACTGGTAAGGGGTCCATGTGACCCCTATACCAGTTCACAGGGCTCGGGGGTCTGGCAAGTCACCTGTGGCTAGTGGGTGACTTGCCATTAACCCAGAGACCACCCATTACCTGCCTCCCAAAAAAACCTTAAAATTCCCCCAAGAAATGGTGCCCCCCCCCCCCCCCCCCCTGTGAAGGGGGACCCCACACCAATTTTTTTTTTATTTAACCCTTTATTATGTGGATAGTAGTTGTATTTTATTTGTAAATGTTATAAAGTGCTCTTTTCAGTTTATGGGATCACCTGGACAGGAACGGGGGGCTACCGATACATATGTGGTATCATTGTAATCGGGAGAAATGGGGCTTTCACATGCAATATGGCTTTCTTTAATAAAATAAATGTTTTGGTTTAAAATAAAGGAGACAATTTAAAAAAAATATATTTTTTTATTTATTTATTTATTTGAAAATCTTTAAAAAAGTAGAAAAAATACAAACAAGACATTTCATGTTAAAGCCTAAACTCTGCCACAAAAAGAAAATATGCCATTTTCTTGGAAATTCCTGCAAAAATCACAGTTAAACATCACGCAAAATGGTGAAAAATATCCTGTCAGGAGAGGGTGACAAAATCTCAAGTAGACTGGCAGTCAAAAGGTTACAGGTACCTATGCATGTTGGGTATTGTTCTGCTCGGGGGACCTTGCGCTTTCAGATTTAGCTTGTTTTTTCTTATTTGCATATTGATATTTTAGGAAAATGTGTTTTTTATTCTGCTTTTTTATACATTTTTTTGTGAAATCCTGTGCAACCTATGAATTCTTCGAGATATTACTTCCAGAAAGATGAGCCCACTACAACAAGCTGGGTATGCTTAGAAAGCTTAACATGTGTACTTTCAGGGAATATATGGTTTATGGGGGATATTCCAAATGTAAAGGGTTGGTTTGGTAGAAAAAGCACAAGGTGCGCACTTTGTCTGCAGAGCTGAATATCTGAAGTAAAATTACCGTTAAGCGCACGCTTTACTTTGGTGTGTTTGGCAACTCTTTCCTTGACAGAACCTATGCATGTTGGGTATCATTCTGTTTGGGGGATGTTGCTTTTTTCTGGTTTGCATATAGGTTTTTTTTAGGAAAATGTGGTTTTGATTCTGCTTTTTTATTCATTTTTAGGGAAACCCTGTGCAACCAAAGAATACATTGAGGGATTACTTCCAGAAAACTGCACCCATGTCAACAAGCCTGGTACGCCTAGAAAGCTTGAGGTGTGTACTTCTAGGGAATATATAGTTTGTTGGGGGGGTATTTCAAATGTAAAGGGTTGTTTTTCTTGAAAAACTGCAAGGTGCGCATATTGCATAGCATAGTTGTATTTTATCTGAAAATCTCCTAAAGCGTTGTTTCAGTTTGGGGGAGTCTCCTGGGCAGGAAAGGGTATCTACCTATACATATGTGGTACCGCTGTAACCGGGAGAAATTGGGGTTTCACACGCAATAAGATTTTATTGACAAACTTACATTTTTTATTACAAAAAAACACTACAAATTGTAAAAAATAGTTTTTTTTTATTTTTTTGCACAATTTTCACCCAAAAATATTGAGAATACACTTAGAAAATGACAAACAAGACATTTCATGTTAAAGCCCAGGCTCCGCTGAAAAAAACAATATATCACTTTCCTGGGAAATCCCTGGAAATCCCTTCAAAAATCACAGTTGAACATGGGGAGTGCAAAATAGTGCAAAATGGTCTGGCAACAAAGGGTGACAAAATCTCAAGGTAGGCTGGCGGTTAAAGGGTTAAGGTGGTAGTGTCAGGTGAGTGCACCACCAGGTGTGGGATAATCCCAGAATTGGTGCATCTACCTCAGGAGGGGAACACCATAATTTAGAGGTATCCAGGGGAAAGGAATACCTCTTGTCCCAGCTCTTAGGTACACCTGGAAGTCTGCTGGGCTTATCCCATTCATGCAAAACAAGATTGTTAAAATGAGCCTGAGCAGGGAATTCCCAGTGCCGTTTATCAGCACAAAATAATTCTACCTGCTACTGCAGGACGGCAACAGGGGGAGATATTTCAAGCACTTCAAATAAATGGGCAAGAAGCCTGTCAGTGTCAGCTGCATCCCAAGGCTTGGACCCAGTCCTAGGCTCATCAAAAGGCCTATTGTGATCCTCAGATTCAGACTCAGAGAATAATTACCCCTCCGGGGAAAAACCAACAACGTCTTCCAGCGCTTCAGAAGTCATAGGGCAAACATAGGAATTATCCATCAAATGCTGTGTCTTGCCAATAGCTGTGCGCGGCTCATAACTACCCATACGCCTCTCCAGATCAGTCAATCTAGTAGCGAATTCAGACTGGGCATCCCCAGAAGCATGAGCCACAACCGGAGCCGAATGCAAGAGAGAGGGAGCAGGCAAGGTCTCATGGGAAGCTGCCCTCAGCAGGGGCATCCCAGACAACCGTGCAACAGTCTGCTGGGCGCAGGAGAGACAGACCTTGAAGTCGCCAGGTACAGGGGAAATCTCACAATCAGTACAGAACCGGCCTTGTTCTGAAGGAAGTCTTGAGAAGCCTCCATATGGTGATTATTATGGCTCGCAAGGCCAAATGGGAGTAATGCCAAAGCAAACCCGGGATGCCCGCTATGCACCACAAGGGAAGTGGAAGGATTTAGGATATAAGACAAATTCCCTTAATGAAAACTAAAGGCCGGGAGAAACCACTAGTTCTATAGGCCTAAAAGACAAGATAAAATCCCGTAAGCACAAGAATGTAACATCAGCCCACCAGGGCACCTACAGACCGCACACGCGAGTCATTCACGAAGCACCGCCGAGAAAAAATGGCGCCGAGACATAAACCTCGAGGGGCGGGCCGCGGGGGAGCGACGCAAAATGCGTCACTCGCCCTGCCCACCTCCCTCCAGTTCTATCAAATTAAACGCGGAACACTGCCTATGCACTCCAAATAAAAACAGAACATAAAACCCAAAGGTGCCACACAATATTGCATGTAATAAATAAACACCCCTCCCCCCTCTTCCCCAAGGAGACTAAGAGGAATGAGGGGAGACAACGGTAATGGAACCACTATAGATGGAAAGGGGGACAGGTACACAAAAGCGGGCAGGGCATCCCATAAGGCTCACCATAGCCTAAACCGTCTACCCTTTGGTGGGGGAGTTGCGGCGGAGCATAGCTCCTTGGCGCCTAAAATGGTGCTGTCTACAGTCACCCGAACGCTACAGCCAAGGCTGGGAGGCATTATAGTAATACAGAACGGGTGGGGAATAGCTCAACAGGTCCATAGGGACAAAGACCCCGCTCACCTGCCTGAAAAGAAAGAGCCACTTTCTCGTCCTGGCAGTCCGAGACTGCAGAGAAAAACTGGGTCTTGTGGGAGGTGCCTCGGTATATATAGGCTGGAGGAACCACTTTGTCTGCTCTGCAGTCACGTGACATCTGAAGATGAATAACCCATGAGTAAGGATATCTTCCGGAACGGAATGTACACAAAGAATTATATATTATTTAAATGCTTGACACTGTGTTGAAGGTCATTCCAAAAAGGAGACAACCCCTGGCAATGACTACTGGGATTTGTAATTAAAAAATCAGGCCAAAGGAAGCCTTTAGCAGAAGGTACAGTGTGATGGGAACCCCCTTTTAACAGAGTCTCATAACTACCGAATAGACTGGATATGGTAAGCTTTGGAATGGGGATTAAAGTGGACCAAAAGCCACCCTGGAGTCTATGAGACTCCAGGGCAGACTCACTCCCTCCCCCTGGGGGCATCCTGAACTTGGATGCCCCGCTGTGTGAAACCCCCCGGCGCCGAGTAAACTAACCTTTCTCTCCCGAGCCCTCAGCTGTGTGCAGCCCCACCCGCCGCAAATGAATGGTTGTGCGGGGCCAGGCACAGCCGGAGGGAAGCAAGTGATGCCAGCGCCGCTCAGAAGTGCGGGCAGGATTGAAGCCGGCTGCTCTAGCCGCAGCGAGGACCTGAGGAGAGGTAAGTGGACTCTGCAAACTGGGGGGGTTTCACACAGCGGGGCACCCCAAGGGGGACAGACCAAGACCCGGGATAGTGAAAATCCCAAGTTTTGGTCCACTTTAAGCCTGGGGGCTCATTCTTTTTTATCAAATCTTTGGCCAGAATTTTAGTTTTTGGCCCACTTTAACCGTGTCACTGCTTTACATAGCGAAATACATTGTATACAGAACATGGAACCACATTTAGAAACAAGGATTACTTTGTAAACAAAATATCAAACACAGGTCAGTGAAGTTTTATTTAATTACCGCAAAACAGTTGACGAGATTCTTTTTTTTAATGACATCAAGCTCACTCTGTGAATATTTGAGGCGAGTTTGTGTTCCTTGTGTCTGGGCATTAAGCTGCTTCAAATCGCTCTCTTTTCTCCTTAACTTTATCAGTTCCTAAATAAAACACAAACTCATAATGAAAAACATTCAAGTCCATCCGTAGCCCCTGCCACTTGCACTCACAAAAGGGACTGTCTGTGATTTTCAGGCCGCAAGTCATAAACAGATAGCAAGGGGCTGTATGAGGTTTAAACATGTGCTTTGGGGGTATTTTGCATTGCAGTGTGCATTCATATACTGTATATATCTGTGTCAGCATCTCCTCAAACAATCCAGCACCACTCTTCACCATCTCTCTCTCGCTGGCCGGCTGCTCGGTCCCCGCACATTTATTTGAATGGGAGTGCGCACACATATGGGGCTGGCGCAGGGAGAGAGAAAATACAATTCTGTGAAATACTCACCTGTAGAATTGGTATTATTTGTCTACAGTACGTCCTGCTCCAGATATAGTACTTACACTTGGGTTATCCTCTGCCAGATGGCGCTGCACTGCAGAGACATGCAAAACAGGCTCCTCCCGGACCCTCAAATACCCGGGGACCTCCCACAAATCCCCAGCATTGAAAAGCAGTGAACAAGAAGCCGGGAGAATTTAACCACCAAAACTGATAACTATAACAATGATAACAATAACCATACAGGGGATCCAGAATAATGCAAAAACCAGGGTGGGGTGGAGCAGGACGTACTGTATACTTATAATACCAATTCTACAGGTGAGTATTTCACAGAATTGTATTACTCTTAGTATACAGTACGTCCTGCTCCAGATATAGTACTTACACTTGGGACATCCAATAGCAGTGTCCATAAAGTAGGGTGGGATCCCCAACAAAAGAGGTAACAGCAGGCAATTTAAACCACTGCCGCCTGCAAAACCTTGCGGCCAAAAACAGCACCAGCTGAGGCCCTAACATCAACCTTGTAAAACTTTTAAAAGGTATGAACAGAAGACCAAGTAGCGGCCTTGCAAACTTGTTCAACAGAAGCCTGGTGCTGGAAGGCCCAAGAGGCACCAATAGCACGAGTAGAATGAGCAGTAAGGCGGAAGGGAGGTTCCTTCCCCTTGGCAGAATAGGCCTGAATCACAGCCTGACGGATCCATTTGCTGATAGTAGACTTGGCAGGGGCCAACTCCTTCCTAGGACCAGAAGGGACCACAAAAAGAGCATCAGTTTTCCTGAAGGACGCAGTGACTACCAGGTAATACTTCAGACACCTGACCACATGCAAGGAATGCAAAACCCTTTCCTTAGCATTGCTAGGATTAGGGTACAATGAAGGAAGAACAATATCCTGATTCAAATGAAGAGCAGACACCACCTTGGGTAGAAAGTCAAAAGTGGAACACCACCTTATCCTGGTGTCTCTCATAGTATGGGGGCTGGATAGACAGAGCCGCCAACTCAGACACACACCTAACCGAAGTAATAGCGACCAGAAAGACAACCTTGAGGGTAAGAACAGCCAGAGCAGCATCCTGAATAGGTTCAAAGGGAGCACCCTGCAAGCAGACAAGACCAAGTTCAAATCCCAAACAGGGACCATAGGTTTTCGTGGGGGACGCACATGAGTGACCCCCTGAAAGAAAGTCTTAACCAAGGAATGCTGAGCAAAAGACTTCTGAAAGAAGACAGACAGGGCAGAAACCTGACCCTTCAGAGTACTGAGCTTTAGACCTGAGTCCAATCCATGTTGTAAAAACTCCAGAATCCTTGGGATTGAAAACACCCTACAGGGAAGAGACCTAGACTCACACCAATCAATGTAGGTACGCCAAACCCTACAATAGATGTCAGAAGAAGTTTTCTTCCTAGCCTTCACCATGGTCTCAACCACCGAAGCAGACAAACCTTTCTCCATCAAGATGGAGGTTTCAGCAGCCAGGCCGTCAAAGCCAGAGTTTGTAAATTGGGATGGCGTAAGGAGCCCTGAGTGAGCAGATCTGGCACTCTTGGCAGAACGTACTGGTCTACTGCCATCTGCACCACGTCTGCGAACCACACTCTTCTTGGCCACCTGGGGGCCACCAGAATCAGTGGCACCCCTTCCAGAGCAATCGTGCACAGAACCCTGCCCATCAGGGGAAATGGAGGAAAAACATACAGGAGCCGAAATTCTTGCCACGACATGGACAGAGCATCTGTGGCCAAGGCCAGAGGATCCTGAGACAGGGAGACAAAGGCCGGGAGCTTGTGATTGTGACAGGATGCAAACAGATCCACATCCGGTAGACCCCAGCGGTGACACAGGGACTGGAACACCCTGTTGCAGAGGGACCACTCCCCCTGACGGGAGGTCCCCCTGCTCAGAGAGTCCACCAGTAGATTCTCTGCCCCCGGAATGTACACGGCCGAAATGCACTGAACATTGGCCTCCGCCCATGTCAGAATACGCGACACCTCCTGGAGGGCCCCCTTGCTCCAGGTCCCTCCCTGATGGTTGATGTAGGCAACCGCCGTCCTGTTGTCTGAGCGCACCTGCACAGCCAGACCCCTCAGGTGATGGGTCAACCGCTCCAGCACCAACCTGATCGCCCTCAGTTCCAGGACGTTGATGGGTAAATGGGCCTCCTGAGGGCCCCACCTCCCCTGGAACCGCAGGGACTTCCAGAATCCCCCCCACCCCAACAGACTGGCATCCGTGGTGACCGTCTCCCAGGAAGGGGCCAGAAAGGACCTGCCCCCCCGCAGGTTCCTGGGGTCCAGCCACCACGCAAGTGACCGCCTGACCGAGGGGGGGATCACACAGACCCCGTGCAAGGACGTTGGGTCCTTGTCCCATACTGACAGAAGGTGAAGTTGTAGAGGCCTCAAATGGAACTGAGCAAAGGGCACCGCCTCGAAGCACGCCACCATCAGGCCCACCAGCTGCATTCCCCGCCTGAGGGATGGCTGGGGGCACGACAGCAGGGACCTCACCTGCGCTGTCAGAGCGTCCACCTTCTGTTGCGGAAGGAATATCCTTGACTGAACCGTATCCAGAATCATTCCCAGGAATGGAGTCACAGAGGAAGGGGACAGAGAGGACTTGGGGTGATTGATCACCCAGCCGAACGACTCCAGGGTAGACACCACCAGCTGAGTGTCCAACTCTGCCTGTTGCAGAGACCGAGAGGTAGGTCAGCACGCTTATGCCCCTTGACCTTACCAGAGACATCACCCCCACCAGCACCTTGGTGAACACCCTGGGAGCTGAAGTAAGGCCAAATGGCAAGGCCACAATTGGTAGTGTTGATCTTCCAACGCAAATCTGAGAAACCTTTGGTGTCCCTGGAACACAGGGATGTGAAGGTAAGCATCCTTGATGTCCACTGACGTCATGAAATTCCCTGGGCGCAGGGAGCCAATGGCCGAGCCCAGAGTTTCCATGCGAAAGTGCCTGTTCTTGACAAACTGGTTGAGGATCTTTAAATCCAGAATGGGTCTGAATGACCCATCTTTTTTGGGTACTGTGAAAAGATTGGAATAAAACCCATTGCACCTTTCTCTGAAGGGGACCCTGCAAATGACCCCCAGATCCAGAAGGCCTTGCACGGCCTGCATCAAGACCTGAGCCGAGACAGGGTCCTGGGGGATCCGGGACCTGATGAATCTTGTGGGGGGGGGGGGGGGGGGGGGGCGCACAGCAAACTCTTATCTTGTAACCGGAGAACACTATCTCCTGAATCCACCGGTCTGAGACGTGGCGTCCCCAGACGTGCGCAAATTGCTGTAGCCGTCCCCCCACCCTGACGGGCGAGGGCGCCCCATCATGCCTGAGGGGTCTTGGGAGAGGGTTTGGGCTTAGGCCCCCAGGAGGAGGCAGGACATCGTCCTCTGCTCTTGTGCCAGGAATCTGCATGAGCGAAGGACACCCCTTTTCCCTGCTTAGCACCGCGGTAGGGGAGTGAAAGGGGGCCCTGGCCCCAAAAGAGCCGAGACTGCCGTCTGCGCTGGGGTAACTTACCTCCTTTGGCAAAGAGGTCTAGGCGGTCCCCAAACAGGTGTAGCCCCTTAAATGGAAGCCCAGTAAGGGCCTTCTTTGCAGCATTGTCAGCAGCCCACTGGCGCAGCCAAACCGCACGGCGTATAGCTACCGCCAAGGCAGAAGATCTGGCACACATCCTAATGGCATCATCCGAGGCAGATAGGATAAAGTTTACAAACACATCACAGTTAGACAGTGCATTAAACGTTATCAGGTGGCAATTCATCCGGGCCTTCAAGAACACTTCAGATCAAGGCCCTGAGTGCCACAGACGTAATGGGCGAGGCGCAAACCGGGCGCAGCACCGCCCCCACAAACGCAAAGGCATGGCATGCCAATTGGTCAATGCGCCGGTCCTCAAGATCCCGCAACGTAGTAGTGTCAGGGGAGTGCATAACAGAGGTGTTAGACAGCCCTAGAATAGGGGCATCCAACTCGGGAGGGGATGACCAGCACTTGACCATATCAGCAGGAAAGGGATACTTTCTGTCCCAACTCTTAGGTATACCGGGAAGTCTACTGGGATGTTCCCACTCCTTAAGCACAAGGTTATTGAAATGGGTTTGCTCAGGAAATTCCAAACGAGCCTTAGCAGTATGAAAAAGCTCACCCCTTTTGCCTAGGAGCCGCAACAGGGGGAGAGATGGACAAAACCTCAAAAATCTGAACCAGCAGTCTGTCAGTATCATCCGGGGTCCAGTGGTCAGAGCCAGACTCGTCATGACCCCCGGGTGTCTCGCCCGATGACCCTGAGTCAGAAAGCAGCTCCCCTTCGTCCGATGGGGCATAGCCATATAGATGCAACAACTCGTCAGACTCCGTAGGGAAAAGAGTGGCATCAGGAGTTAAGTGACGCTTTTTAGCAGTGGCCTTACGTGCTAAGGTATTAGCAATTAATTTTTCAACACTGGCCAGTCTAGCAGACACATCAGGATGAGAATCCCCTCTGGTATTGGGGGTGAGACTCAAGTTTGGGGGAGTAGGTGAAGTGATAAGAGGTGCGGGCCCAGCCACCGTAGGGGCGGGTTGCAACATTAGCGCCTGCTGTGCGCAAGAAACGCAGATCCGTGTATTGTCACCGCTGATAGCTGAGACCCCACAAGCTACACACAGCCAGGCTTGTCCCGAAGGAGCCCCGGTAACATTATCCTGGGATGCCTCCATATGGTGATTCAATAGGCACAATAGGCCAGTAGGGATTGACGCTGTAAGCTACCCTGGATGCCCCAATGACCCGCAGGGAAGTGGGAGTAATTATACTAGGCCCAACTAAAAATTACACCGGGCCGGGAGAAGCCGCTGGATTCACCCGTCTGAAAGACACAATAAGAAGAAGGGGTGTACAATGCACCGTAAGTAATGAGCATAAAGGTCGCCCGCGAGGGCACTTACAGACCACGGAAGGAAGGACCGTTACACACGCGCACGATGTACAACCAAATGGCGCCAAATGAACCTCGAAGGGCGGGCCATAGCGGGCCGTGACGCGGAGCGCGCCATGCCAGGCCCCCCCCCCCCGAAGAGCGCGAAAACCATAGGCATCAGCCAATGATAACGCCGCAGCATCTGATACAACGCCACCGTTAGGCGCGGACATCCAAATGAGTGAGAAGACGCGCGCGGCGGTGTCATGTAATAGTAATAAGACAAGTCAGCGCGACGGCTGACAGCACATATTTAGTCATACACGTAATCACTATACGCAATGACCCACACCCCCCCCTTCTTTTCCCCCCCGAAAGCTACGGGGAGAATGAGGGAGGATGGCGGCCCTTTGTACAGGACCCACCGCTACGACGGGGCATGTGGTAATAATGCGGGAGGGGCATCCATAAAGGCTCACCATCAGCCTAAACCGCCTACCCTTTGGTGGGGGCCTGCGGTGGAGCAGCGCTCCATAAGCACAAGTGGTGCCGCCTACCTTCACCCGACCAGCGCAGCCCAGGCTGGGAGGCACATCACACGAAAGGACGGGTGGGAATAGTCCAACAGGGCCGCAGACTTAAAAGCCCCGCTCACCTGCGAGAGAGTGATACTTCATGTCTTCGCAGTAAGCACTGCAGAGAAATCTGGGGATTTGTGGGAGGTTCCCGGGTATTTGAGGGGCCGGGAGGAGCCTGTTTTGCATGTCTCTGCAGTGCAGCGCCATCTGGAGGAGGATAACCCAAGTGTAAGTACTATATCTGGAGCAGGACGTACTGTATACTAAGAATATATGGCTGTGAGCAATGCTGCAATTGCCCAAAGATTGGCGCTGGATTTGGGACAGGTAAGTGGTTTTTATCTATGACGCATACCCATTTTTATTTATCACACATGTGCGAGCCGCATCCCCGCTATTCCTCTAGCAGGGCGCGTCCCCATGTCATTTGTGAATGGCCGGCACGGCACGCTCCCTGTTAGAGGAAAGTGGGTGATGTGGCCACCAGCGCGCTCAGACTCGCTGGCCTTAAACGAAGAATGCACTGTAGGACCGGGAAGAGGTGAGTTGGCATCAGCGATCCGGGGTGTTTCACACAGTGTGGCACCCCTGATCAGGGTGGCCTGGGGGAAAGGACCAAAACGCAGGATAGTCAAAATCCTGGGTTTGGTCCAAGTGAATTGAAACCCATGTGGCCTGGCCCTGGATGCCCGCTGTGTGAAATCCCCAGGGTCCCCCCAGCCTATCTAAATGGCTGGGTGCAGTGATGCGGCCATCCGGTATTCACGTGTCACTGTCAAAGGTGCCGGATGGGCGTGGCCTTGGAGGTGGAAAATCTTTTTTTTTTTTAAATAAATTGGGCCACCACAGAGCCGACAGCATCTGATGTGGAAAAGAACCTGTGCAAGGAATGTGTGCACCAGTCCAAAATTTTGCCGGATCTTGACTAAATCGTTTTTATTGACAGCCTGAAAATTCCTGGTACCTCCTACAAAGGTCTTGACCTTCTTGTTTTGACTAGAGGCAAATGAGTCCTCCTCTATGGTCTCCCCAACGTAAACAAATCTATCTGAACACCCCGAGACTCGGGTCTAACTTCCTGTGATCTGTCTGCTGATAAACTTCACCTTCATATTCTCAACTGGAACGTAAACTGCTGATAACATTTGAAAGTGGGCCTCCATCCAACATAGAGTTCAACTGTTAGCGCTATAACATTATATGATTACAACAGGCAATGCAAGATACAGAAATAAAAGAGTATGGAATTTTTCTGAGTAACCAATCGCCTTGAATGTTCTGCCACTACCCATCAGGCAATTGGTTGTATGTACTTTGAGCAGGAAGGAATGACCGCCCATGAAACAGACCGGCATTTAAAATGGACCAGAACCCAGGATTTTGACTATCCTGGGATTTGGTCCTTTCCTCAGGGGTGCCCCGCTGTGTGAAACCCACCCAGATCGCCGCAGCCAACTCACCACTTCCCGGTCCCACGCTGCTCTTAGAGGTGAGTTGACTGTGGCATTCTGGGGGGTTTCACACAGTGGCGCTCCCTCGATCAGGGTGTCCCTGGGGAAAGGACCAAAACCCAGGATAGTCAAAAATATTCACTATCCTGGGTTTTGGTCCACTTTAAGAGATTGACTTCTTTGCCCCCCTGCAGCTGATCAGTGCTTCTCTGGTGATCAGCAATCCATCGCATCCTGTGCAGCTCAGCACATCCTCTCCATTGCATTGCCGTGCCCCTATGAATTATGGCAGAAGGGCGCAATACTGGCACTGTATTGAATTGGTTCGGAATGCGAACCAGCGATCAGGTGAGTTTCTGATCGCAGGAGGAAGACTGATCAGATGCAGGGGAATAAAAGGTGAATACCCTTTTGTGTTTTTAGTTGGGTGGTCAGTACCTTTAACCATCAAGTTCGCATTTTACTCTTGGGGCCAGAAGGCAAATCATGTCCATGCTCAGAGGTGATCTGTTCCATTTTAAAATAATTGTCAATTGCAAAGGGCTGATATAAAACTGGGCAAAACCGCTGCAGCCATCCATCATAAGGAAGACACTTGGAAACAAATGGTCTGACAGAATTGGTATTATATGTATACAGCACGTCCTATTCCAGAAGATAATTCCTTACACTTGGGATATACTCCAGTAGATGGCGCTGGACTGCAGAGACAGAAAAGTGGCTCCTCCCGGCCCCATAAATACCCGGGACCTCCCACAAAATCCCCAGTATTGAAAAGCAGTTAGCGAGAGACCTGGAGAACTATAACCATTATATGAAAATTTTAACATAAAAACAATCACCATAAAGAGGTAACTAAAGATAATGATAACAAGGGTGGGGTGGAACAGGACGTGCTGTATACATATAATACCAATTCTACAGGTGAGTAATCACAGAATTGTATTATTCTAAGTATACAGCACGTCCTGTTCCAGAAGATAATTCCTTACACTTGGGACATCCAAAAGCAGTGTCCGTAAGGTAGGGTGAGATCCCCAAAAGTAA
Organism: Gastrophryne carolinensis; assembly: GCA_027917425.1. NCBI lineage: Eukaryota > Metazoa > Chordata > Amphibia > Anura > Microhylidae > Gastrophryne > Gastrophryne carolinensis. The sequence goes on along the minus strand of CM051238.1, from coordinate 30,921,090 downwards.
CAGCAGACAGTTCAAACCACTGCCGGCTGCAGAACCTTGCGGCCAAAAGCAGCATCAGATTGTGACGGGACGCTAACAGATCCACATCTGGTTGGCCCCAATGGTGACACAGAGACTGAAACACCCTGCCGCAGAGTGACCATTCCCCCAGGCGAGAGGTCCCCCGGCTCAGAGAGTCTGCCTGCAGATTCTCCACCCCCGGAATGTACACCGCTGATATGCAGGGAACATTGTGCTCCGCCCAGGCCAGAATCAGAGACACCTCCTTGAGGGCCCCCTTGCTCCGGGTCCCTCCCTGATGATTGATGTAGGCAACCACCGTCCGGTTGTCCGAGCTGCCCTGAACAGGCCGGCCCCGAAGGTGTAGGGTCAAAAGAGCCAGAACCAACCTGATTGTCCTCAGTTCCAGAATGTTGACAGGCGTGTGGGCCTCCTGAGGGCCCCACCGCCCTTGGAACTGGAGGGACTTCCAGAAGCCCCCAACCTGTCAGACTGGCATCCGTGGTGACCGTTTCCCAGCAGGGGGCAAGAAAGGAACCGCCCCCCAACAGGTTCCTGGAGTCCAGCCACCACGAGAGGGACCGCCTGACTAGGGGGGACAGCACAAGGAGCTGTTCCAGGGACGCAGGATCCTTGTCCCATACAGACAAGAGGTGGAGTTGCAGAGGCCTCATGTGAAACTGGGCATAAGGGACCGCCTCGAAGCACGACACCATCTGGCCCACCAGCTGCATTCCCTGCCTGATGGAGGGATGAGGGCAAGATAGCAGAAACTGAACCTGGGCTAGCAGACTGTCAACCTTCTGCTGAGGAAGAAAAATCCTTGCCTGAACCGTATCCAGATTCATTCCCAGGAAAGGAGTCACCAAGGAGGGAGACAGGGAAGATTTGGGATGGTTGATCACCCAGCCAAATGACTCCAGTGTGGACACTACTAGATGAGTATCCCGCTCTGCCTGTTGAAGGGACTGAGAAGTGATGAGAATGTCGTCCAAATAGGGCAGCACGCGAATGCCCTGAGACCTGAGCAGAGACATCAATCCTGCCAGCACCTTGGTGAACACCCTGGGAGCTGAAGTGAGATCGAAGGGCAATGCCACAAATTGGTAGTGCTGATCCTCCAAAGCGAACCTGAGGAATCTTTGATGACCTGGAAAAACAGGAATATGAAGGTAAGCATCCTTGATGTCCACAGAGGTCATGAAGTCCCCTAGACACAGGGAACTGATGGCTAAGCGCAAAGTTTCCAATGCGAAAGCACCTGCACCTGACAAATTTTTTGAGGATCTTCAAGTCCAGGATGGGCCTAACTGACCCATCTCTTTTGGGCACGGTGAAAAGGTTGGAATAGAAACCCTTGCCCCTTTCTCGTAAAGGGACCCGACAGATAACCCCCAGCTCCAGAAGGCTTTGCACCGCCAGAACTAGAGCCTGAGCTGACATAGGGTCCTAAGCGATCCGGGATCTGATGATCTTGGGGGCAGCCAGGCAGCAAACTCTATCTTGTAACCGGCGGACACTACCTCCTGAATCCACCGGTCTGAGACATGAAGCCTCCCAGACGTGAGCAAAATGCTGAAGCCGTCCCCCCACCCGGATGGGTGAGGGCGCCCCTTCATGCCTGAGGGGGCTTGGGAGAAGACTTAGGCTTGGAGCCCCAGGATGAGCCAGGGCGTCCACGTCCTCTGCCCCTACCCCAGAAATCTCCTCGGGGCCCCTGTCTGGCTCCACGGTAGGGGGACGAAAAGGAACCCTGTCCCCGAAAGGGCCGAGACTGCCGCCTGCTCTGGGGTAACCTGCCTCCCTTAGCAAACAGGTCCAGGCGGTTCAAAAACAGGCGTAGTCCTTTGAAGGGGAAACCAGTGAGAGCCTTCTTGTCAGCTTTGTCAGCAGCCCACTGGCGCAGCCACACCGAGCGGCGTATAGCCACCACAAGGGCAGAGGTTCTGCCACACATCCTAATGGTATCATCCAAGGCAGAGAGGACATAAGTCACAAAAACCTCACAACGAGAGGAGAGCATTAAACTCCTCACTAGACACATCATCAGCACCATCTAGGACACTTCTCAGCAGGGTCCTAATAGCCACAGCTGTAATGGCAGAGGCACAGACCGGGCGCAGCGCCGTCCCCATGCAGGCAAAGGCATGGGATGCCAGCTGATCAATACGCCGGTCCTCACCATCCCGCAGCATAGTAGAGTCAGGGGAATGCATGACAGAGGTGTTGGACAACCCTAGGACCGGGGCATCCACCTCTGGAGGGGATGACCAGCGCTTCACCACATCAGCAGGAAAGGGATACCTCTTATCCCAACTCTTAGGGACACCGGGATGTTTGCTGGGACGCTCCCATTCCTTGAGACGAGATTATTAAAATGGGCTTGCTCAGGAAATTCCAAGCGTGGCTTAGCAGTATGAAACAATTCCCCCTGCTGCCTGGGGGCCGCAGCCGGGGGAGAGATAGACAGCACCTCAAAAAACTAAGCCAACAGCCTATCAGTATCATCTAGGACCCAGGGGTCAGGGCCAGAATCATCATGACCCCTTGGCCTCTCATCAGATGACTCCGAGTCAGAAAATAATTCCCCTTCTTCCAAGGGGGTATAACCAGACAGTTCCAAAAACTCATCAGCCTCCATAGGGAACAGAGTGACATCGGGCGTCAAGTGCCGCTTTTTAGCAGAGGCCTTACGCACAATGGCCTGGCGAATCCATTTACTAATGAAAGACTTGGCGGGAGCCAAACCTTTCCTATGCCCAGAGGGCACCACAAAAAAAAACCTCACACCAATCAATATAAGACCTCCAAATCCTATAATAGAAGGCAGAGGAAGACTTCTTTCTAGCCCTAACCAGAGTCTGAATGACAGCATCAGAAAGACCTTCCTCCCTCAAGATGCAGGTTTCAGCAACCACGCCGTCAAAGCCAGCGTTGGTAAATTGGGATAGAACAGTGGACCCTGAGTGAGTAGATCCGGCAGAAGGGGCAGAACTAACTGATCCTCTGCCAACCTTACCACGTCTGCGAACCAAACCTGTCTTGGCCACCTTGGAGCCACCAGGATTGCTGACGCGCCCTCTAGGGCCAGCTTGCGCACCACTTTGCCCACCATGGGAAACGGAGGGAACAGGTACAGAAACCCCAGATCCCTCCAGTTCAGAGACATGGCATCCGCTGCCAGAGCCAGCGGATCCCGCGAGAGAGACACAAATGCCGGAAGCTTGTGATTGTGACGAGAGGCAAAGATGTCCACCTCTGGAGTCCCCCACCAGTGGCAAAGCGACCGAAACACCTTGGGGCAGAGCGACCATTCCCCCCGGCGAGATGACCCCCTGTTCAGGGAGTCCGCCTCCGTGTTCTCCACTCCCGGAATGTACACTGCCGAGATGCATGGGACATTACCCTCTGCCCAATCCAGAATCAAAGACACTTCCCTGAGGGCACGCCTGCTGCGAGTCCCTCCCTGGTGATTGATGTAGGCGACCGCCGTCCGATTGTCCGACCGAACTTGAACCGGCAGTCCCCGTAACTGATGAGTCAAGTGAGCCAGAACCAACCTGATGGCTCTCAGCTCCAGAACATTGATGGGATTGTGAGCCTCCTGAGGCCCCCACAGTCCCTGAAACTGAAGATCCTTCCAAAATCCCCCCCAACCTGACAGGCTGGCATCCGTGGTGACCATCTCCCAACGAGGGATCACAAAGGACCTGCCCCTCGTCAGATTGCACGGTTTCAGCCACCACCGAAGGGAACGCCGCACCCGGGGGGACATCAGAAAGGACTGATCCAATGACAGCGGGGACCCGTCCCAGGCCACCAAGAAATGGAGCTGGAGCGTCCTCGTGTGAAACTGGGCAAAGGGAACCGCCTTGAACGATGCAACCATCAATCCCACCAGTCGCATCCCTAGCCGGATGGACGGGCGGGGGATGGATAGGAGACGCTGAGTCAATTCCTGAATTAGAAGAACCTTGGCTCGGAGGAGAAACACCCTGGCCTGAGAAGTATCCAGAGACATTCCCAGGAACTCCACCACCCTGGAGGGAGTGAGGCCGAAACTCTCCAGAGTGGACACCACAGTCCTGGTATCCAGCTGCGCCTGACTGAGGGAAGACGCCATGATGAGAAGATCGTCCAGATAGGGCACGATGCGGATACCCCTGGCTCTGAGGATGGCCATCACTCCTGCCAACACCTTGGTAAAAACCCTTGGAGCCGAGGTAAGGCCAAACGGAAGAGCCACAAACTGAAAATGTCGATTGTCCACGACAAAACTAAGGAATCTCTGGTGTGCCGGAAGTATTGGAATATGCAAGGAAGCATCCTTGATGTCTATGGACGTCATGAAGTCCCCCTGACGAAGTGAGTGGATGGCTGAGCGCAGAGTTTCCATAAGGAACTTCCGGGTACGGACGAACCTGTTGAGCAACTTCAGATCCAGAACGGGACGAACGGATCCGTCCTTCTTGGGCACCGTGAACAAATTGGAATAGAAGCCCAGGCCCCGGTCTGAGAGGGGCACCGGACAGATGACAGCCATGTCCAAGAGACTTGCTACTGCCGCCCGAAGCCCCTGTGCAGCCAGAGGATCTGACGGCACCCGAGAGCTGAAGAATCTGTGAGGGGGCCGGAACTCGAACTCCAGCTTGTAACCGGAAGACACCACTTCCTGAATCCACCTGTCCGAGACCTCTTGGACCCAGACCTGGGAGAAGAGTTGCAGCCGTCCCCCCACCCGCAAGGGTGAGGGCGCCCCCTCATTGCTGAGCCGGCTTGGCAGCGGCTCTAGGCTTGGAGCCCCAACTGTGTCCTGGACGGGCCCGACCCCTGCCCCTGGTCCAGGAATCACCTCTGGACGAGGGGAAAGCCGAACCCCTGCCGACTCTAGCCCCACGAAAGGACTGAGAGAAGGAAGCCACCCCCCGAAAGGGGCGACGCTGCTTTTTACGCTGAGGTAACTTACCTCCCTTTGCCACCGAATCCAACCTCTCTCCAAAGAGCCGCAACCCCACAAAGGAAAGGGCCGTAAGCGACTTTTTGGACACAATATCAGCCACCCACTGGCGTAACCAAACCGACCGCCGGATAGCCACAAGCAAGGCCGAAGCTCTGCTACACATCACCAATGTGTCGTCCAAGGCGGACAGCACAAAAGACAAAAATAACTCACAGCGCTTAAGGTCGGCAAACTCCTCACTAGACGGGTCGAGCCCGGAAGAGGTCAACAGTCCTCTAACAACCGACCTGGCAGCTACCAATAAAAGCGCAGAAGCACAAACCGGCCGCAAGGCCGATCCAACACTGGCAAAACCATGACAAGCCATCTCGTCAATGCGTTTATCCTCACCATCCTTGAGAGTAGTGCACTCCGGAGAATGGAGGACTGAGGAGCTGGACAACCCCAAAACAGGAGCATCCCCCTCGTGGGGGGACGACCAGTGCTTCACCGCGTCCGCTGGAAAGGGATATTTCCTGTCCCAACCCGGTGGGACACCCGGAAGCCGAGTCGGCCTCTCCCATTCCTTGAGAATGATACCATCAAAATGCTTTTGATAAGGAAATTCCAAGCGCGGCTTGCTCACCTCAAAGAACTCCCCCTTCAGCGGAGGAGCCACCTCGGGGGGAGAAATAGCCAGGACCTCAAACATATGAGCCAGGACCCTAGAGGTATCCAAGGAGTCCCCCTGGCCCTGCTCGATATCAGCGCCCACAAACTGCTGATCATCGGAGCCCTCAGACTCCTCATACAGCTACCCTTCCTCACGCGGGGAACAATCAGACCAATCCAGGGAGTCAAAATCCTCCCTATCAAGGCCCTGCGCGGCCGTACACAAATGTTTTCTTTTTGCCGTGGCCTTTTTAGCAATGTCACTGGAAAACAATCTTTCAAGATTGGCCAATCTGGCACACACCTCAGATTGCGACTCCCCACCAATGACCACATCACACGGGGTACGTGTCAAGCGAGGGAGATACGGAGAGGAGACTGGCGGAGCAGAACCGGACGCCTGAGATCCGGTCTGCCGCGTAATAGACCGCTGCGCACAGGGTACACATAGAAATACATCATCCCCCAAAAGGGATACCCCACACCCCAAACACAGCCTGGATTGCCCCAAGGGGGGCACAAGCCCAGTATCCGGGGAAGCCTCCATATGGTGATTTTTTAATAATAATAATAATAATAATAATAATAATTTTATATATATATATATATATATATATATATATATATATATATATGTACAATGCTCCGAGGGAATTACGCAATAATGCAACCCGGGATGCCCCTTTAAGTCCCGAGTGGGAGGATTTTAAAGCGGACCTTCACTCTGAATAAGAGTCTATCTTATATGTTTCCCACACCCTGTACATACAGATTGCCCACATTAAAAATACCATTTTGTGAAATACTCACCTGTAAAATGGGTATTATAAGTATGTCACACACCCCGCTTCAAGATATCCATAACATGTGGGTAGTACCGACCTGAAGAGGGCGTTCTGCAGAGATGATAGTAAAAAGAAAGCCCCTCCCTGATCCATAAATACCTGGGACCTCCCACTCATTACCCAGTATACAGAAGCAGTAAGGTAAGGGACCAGGAAGAGGCAAATATAAACCAAAGCAACGCAAAGTTCACAATATAAAGGATCCAGAATACAAGAAGGGCGGGTGAAGCGGGGTGTGTGACATACTTATAATACCCATTTTACAGGTGAGTATTTCACAAAATGGTATTATTCTAAGTATGTCACACACCCCGCTTCAAGATATCCATAACATGTGGGACATCCAATAGCAGTGTCCATAAAAAGGCGGGGATCCAAAACAAGGCAACAAGGTACAACTTAAACCACAACAGCTTGCAGAACTTTGCGGCCAAAAACAGCATCCGCTGAGGCCCGAACATCAACCTTGTAAAACTTGGAAAAAGTGTGAACAGAGGACCAAGTAGCGGCCTTACAAACTTGCTCAACAGAGGCCTGGTGCTGAAAAGCCCAGGACGCCCCAACCGCACGAGTACAATGAGCAGTGACACGAAAAGGGGGACTCCTCCCCTTAGCAGAATAGGCCCCAATGATGGCCTGACGAATCCATTTACTAATGGAAGATTTGGCAGGAGCCAAACCTTTCCTAGGCCCAAAGGGCACCACAAAAAAGGCATCAGTCTTACGAAAGGAAGACGTAACCACCAGATAATATTTCACAACACGAACTACATCCAAGGAATGCAGCGCCCTTTCCTTGTCGTTGCTGGGATTAGGACATAGAGAAGGCAGAACAATGTCCTGATTCAGATGAAAGGCAGAGACCACCTTAGGAAGAAAATCCGGCTTTAAACGAAAGACCACCTTGTCCCGATGCCTTTCGAAGTACGGAGCTTTAATGGACAAAGCTGCCAACTCAGAAACACGCCTGACCGAAGTGATAGCCACCAAAAAGGCCACCTTTTGAGTAAGTGAAGACAAAGCAACCTCATTCAAGGGCTCAAACGGAGGACCCTGAAGAGCAGAAAGAACCAGGTTCAAATCCCAAACTGGAACAAAGGGCTTCCTAGGAGGCCGTACATGCGGAACTCCTTGGAAAAAGGTCTTGACTAAGGGATGAAGTGCAAAGGACCTTTGGAAGAACACCGCCAGGGCAGAAACCTGCCCCTTCAAGGTACTAAGTTGAAGCCCCAGATCCAGACCATGTTGAAGAAACTCCAGGATTCTGGAAATGGAGAACTCCCGACAAGAGAAAGACCTACCTTCACACCAGTCAATATAGGACCTCCAGGTCCTATAGTAAATAGTAGAGGAAGAGCGCTTCCTGGCGCTAATAAGAGTCTGAATCACCTTCCTCCTTCAAGATGGCGGTTTCAGCAGCCACGCCGTCAAAGCCAGCGATGGTAAATTGGGATAGCGTAGCCGACCCTGGGTGAGCAGGTCCGGCAGTAGAGGCAGAACGAACTGATCCTCTGCCAGCCTTACCAGGTCTGCGAACCAAACCTGCCTTGGCCACCTTGGTGCCACCAGAATCGCCGACGCGCCCTCCATGGCCAGCTTGCGCACCACTCTGGCTACCATTGGAAACGGAGGGAACAGGTAAAGAAACCCCAGATCCCTCCAGTTCAGGGACATGGCATCCACCGCCAGGGCCAGTGGATCCTGCGAGAGAGATACAAATACCGGAAGCTTGTGATTGTGATGAGAGGCAAAGAGGTCCACCGCCGGGAACCCCCACCTGAGGCAAATCGAGCGAAACGCCTGAGGACTGAGAGACCACTCCCCCTGACGAGAGGAGGCCCTGCTCAGAGAGTCCGCCTCCGTGTTCTCCACTCCCGGGAATGTAGACTGCTGAGATACACGGGACGTGGCTCTCCGCCCAGTCCAGAATCAAAGACACTTCCCTGAGGGCACTCCTGCTGCGAGTCCCTCCCTGGCGATTGATGTAAGCAACCGCCGTCCGGCTGTCCGACCGGACCTGAACTGGCAGGCCCTGCAACTGATGAGTCAAGCGAAACAGAACCAACCTGATGGCTCTCAACTCCAGAACAATGATGGGCTCATGAGCCTCCTGCGGGCCCCACAGACCCTGAAACCGGAGGTCCTTCCAAACACCCCCCCAACCTGACAGACTGGCATCCGTGGTGACTGTTTCCCAACACGGTGCCAGAAAAGATCTGCCCTTCAACAGATTGACAGACCCCAGCCACCATTGCAGGGATCGACGAACTCGGGGAGTCATCAGGAAGGACTGATCCAACGATAGTGGAGACTTGTCCCAAACCTTCAACAGATGAAGCTGAAGCATCCTTGTATGAAACTGCGCAAAGGGAACTGCCTCGAATGAGGCCACCATTAACCCCACCAGCCTCATCCCTAGCCGGATGGCCGGACGAGGGGCCGACAAGAGAAGCCGAACTAACTCCTGAATCAAAAGAATCTTGGCCTGGGGCAGAAACACCCTGGCCTGCGAAGTGTCCAGAGACATTCCCAGAAAGGTCACTACTCTGGACGGAGAAAGAGAAGACTTGGGGTGGTTGATCACCCAACCGAACCTCTCCAGAGTGGACACCACCACCCTGGTGTCCAACTCCGCTTGGTTGAAGGAAGAGGCCATGATCAGAAGATCGTCCAAATAGGGCACAATGCGGATACCCTGAACCCTGAGCAGAGCCATCACCCCCGCCAGCACCTTGGTGAACACCCGAGGAGCCGAGGTGAGACCGAAAGGGAGTGCCCCAAACTGAAAGTGCCGATCCTCCACCACGAACCTGAGAAACCTCTGGTGTGCTGGAAAAATCGGAACGTGTAGATAAGCATCCTTGATGTCTATGGACGTCAGAAAGTCTCCCTGACGAAGAGAGTGAATAGCCGAACGCAGCGTTTCCCTGCGGAATTTCCGCGGCCGGATGAACCTGTTGAGAAACTTCAGATCCAAGATGGGTCGGACCGATCCGTCCTTCTTGGGTAGCGTGAACAGATTGGAATAAAAACCCCCGCCCTGATCTGAGGGGGGCACTGGGCAAATGACAGCCATGTCCAGAAGATGCTCTACTGCCACCAGGAGCCCCTGCGCCGCCAGAGGCTCCGAAGGCATCCGAGACCTGAAAAATCTGGAAGGGGGGCGGAGCTCGAACTCCAGCTTGTAACCGGAAGACACCACTCCCCAGATCTATTTGTCCGAAACTTCCAGAATCCAGATTTGGGAGAAGTGTCACAGCCGTCCCCCCACCCGCACAGGTGAGGGCGCCCCCTCATTGCTGAGCAGGCTTGGACGTGGGTTTGGGTTTTGAACCCCAATTGTATCCTGAACGGGCACGTCCTCTGCCCCTATTCCAGGAATCTCCTCTTGAAGAAAGGAAGGCAAATCCTCTTCCCGCTCTGGATCCCTGAAAGGAAGGAGTGAAAGAAGCCGCCCCTTGAAAGGGACGTCGTTGCTTCTTGCGTTGAGATAACCTACCACCTTTAGCTACAGAGTCCAATTTTTCTCCAAAAAACCGAAAACCCACGAAGGGAAGAGACGTCAGCGACTTCTTTGACCCAAAATCAGCCGCCCACTGGCGCAACCAAACTGAACGCCTGATAGTCACCAGCAGAGCAGAAGCTCTGCTACACATCATCCAGGAATCATCCAAAGCGGCTAACAAGAAGGACAAAAACAACACACATCGTTTAAGTCCAAGAAATTCGTCACTGTCCGGATCCAGACCTGAAGAAGACAAGAAGTCCCTGACCACCGACCTGGTAGCCACCACCAACAGCGATGAGGTCCAAACAGGCCGTATGTCTGCCCCAATACTGGCAAAACCATGACAAGCCATCTGGTCAATGCGTTTATCCTCGCCACCTTTAAGGGAGGAGCGATCAGGGTTATTTAAAACAGCTGAGTTGGATAACCCCAGAATTGGTGCATCCACCTCGGAAGGGGACGCCCAGTGCTTAACCGTATCCAAAGGGAAAGGATATCTTTTATCCCAACTCTGAAGAATGCCTGGGGGCCGAGCAGGCCTCTCCCATTCCTAGAAATAATTTATCAAAATGCTTTTGACTAGGAGTATCAATGGAAGACCCTGCCCCCTTCTCAGAATCAGCGCCAACAAATTGCTGATCATCTGAAGTATCAGATTCCTCAAACAACTCTCCTTCCTCCAGTGGAGAGTAATATGACCAATCCAGATAATCCACTTCATCATAATTAAATGCCGTAATGACCGGTGACAAGTGCTTTCTCTTAGCGGTGGCCTTTTTGGCAACCGTGGTAGAAAATAATTTGTCAAGAGTGGCCAATCTGGCACACACATCAGACTGTGACACCCCACTCATGACAACGTCACACGGGGCCCCCGAGTCAAAGTGGGAGGGGGAGGAGAGGGAGCCGGCGCTGCTGACCCAGAAGTCTGGGGTCCGGACTGCCGTGTAATAGTCTGCTGTGCACATGGTATACATAAAAATACATCATCCCCGGTTAGGGATACCCCACAACTCATGCACTTCCGGGATTGCCCCGAGGGGAGCCCGGTATCCGGGAATGCCTCCATACGGTGAACTTGTAGTTATTTGTAATGACCGAGGGAATTACGCTAATAAGCAACCCGGGATGCCCTTTTAATGTCCAAGTGGGAGGATTTGTATGTGAAGATTAATAAACCCAGGGACCTTAGGCTATGGACGTCATGAAGTCCACCAGAAGGAACCCCCTAAGATCTACCTGCCAGAAACAATACACTAATAAAAATGAAGCAGGGACAACAAATCAGAAAGCATGGAGAAAGGGGGGCCCCAGGGCCACTCACAGTTGCCATAGGAATCAAGACGCTGAGTCCTCATGAATCGTGAGGTGAAGGGATAGAGCGGAAGAGGAAGGGGGACGTGGCCAGCGCGGAGCGCGCCACTGACCTGCTCCACCCCCCTCCCTAACGCAACTTGTGAGGAGCGAGCTCCTCAGCAGTGTCCGAGGCAGAGGGGGCGGGCCGCGGCGACGCGCCGAAAGCCCGGCCCCGCCCCCAATGACAACGCATGAGGGGAGAAGCTCCCCTCCATTTCCAAAGCGCCGGAGAACCGGTGTCGCGGGGACCCGCGGCACCGGTGAAGGAAGAAAAGGAGGTAGCAGCCCGCAGCTGACATGCGGGACCGCCGACCGCTCGAGCCATGCTACAAATGAAAACGGGAGCGGGCCGCGGCCTCGCGCCGAAGGCCCGGCCCCGCCCCCAACTGAGAGTGTGTGAGGGGAGAGCTCCCCTCAACACTCTCGGAGGTAAAAATTAGCGCTGCGGCGATAGTGCGTCCGCGGTGCCAGACCAAAAATGTAAAAAACACACTACACTTTCCAAATTCATTGAGGGATTACTTCCAGACGCTCCCCATCAACACGCAGCACCTCAACAAGCTCCGTAGGCGGTGTACCACGAATAGAAGCCTGCATAGTAGAAGGATAGAGAGGCAGGACGTGCTGTATATCCCAGTGAGTGCAGCGCTCCTAACACGGTCCAAAACTGCAAATAAAAAACTAGCCTAACAGCAATGCTAAAAGGGGGGGGGGGGGGCCCAACCCAAATTAGTAAAGGTGGAAGGGGGCCAAGTAGGACATACAGTCGGTGGACAGGGCATCCCAAACCGGGGTCACCAACCCGGTGTTACCGCCTACCCTCTTATATAGGGTCTCGCGGCGGAGCCTAGCTCCTGAGCACCTGAGGTGCTGAATTACCCTCGCCCGGACCAGCAGCCAAGACTGGGAGGCATGTCATATAACAAGGATTAAATAAGGAAAAAAAAGGGTCCGAGCGGAAATAGAAAAATAACTGGCCGGGAGTTGTCCCGGCTACCTGCAATCCCCCTGTGCAAGGAGGAGACATCATCTTCTGACTTGCTCGCCGTCTGCAGAGATGGAAAACTGGGTAATGAGTGGGAGGTCCCAGGTATTTATGGATCAGGGAGGGGCTTTCTTTTTACTATCATCTCTGCAGAACGCCCTCTAAAGGTCGGTACTACCCACATGTTATGGATATCTTGAAGCGGGGTGTGTGACATACTTAGAATAATCATCCTACCTGCATCTACTGCATGTTATGAGCCTTTAAACATCCAAGATGGCAACGTATGGAAGCCGCCATCTTATCAGGCAGCCTGCAGGACAGGAAGACAGGAAGTGCCTCCTGACTGTGCTGCTCTGCATTCTGGGACTGCTGACCTTTTCCTGACCCCAGCTCTGCTCTGTCTGAGCAAAGCACAGCTATAACCCGCCTCCCTGTACCTTATCCCACTCTCCTCTCCTCAGTAAGTGCGATGCTTTTGAGTCAAGATGGCGGCGCCCGTATCCTAAATTCCTGAACAGATTTGCAGCCCAGTGGGGGAAAGAATAATAAGTTAGTGACTAAAAACTTAAAATATATTAATTTTAGATGCTGGGGAACCGTTTTTTAAGAGTTTGGGCTTTTCATTAAATCACGCTGAAGGTCCGGTTTAAGTCCAACTAAAATTTAACCAGGGACCCTGGACCGGGAGAACCCTCCTTTAAAAGGATCAATGGTCCACCTGGAACACACAAACAAAAACACACGCTCAGACTATGCTAGCAATGCATAAAGAGTTAATAACAGATGCATCTGATGGGCCACAGGCCACTCACCCGACCTTCACCTAAGTACCGCACGCCAGGCAGGAGGGGAAGCGCGCAGTGTGCAGTAGGAGGAGGGAGGGCGGGCCGGCGCGGTTCGCGCGTTGCGCCCGGCCCCTTCCCCGTCTCTCCCGGCCATAAGCTGGGACCAGAAAAACGGCACCCGCAGCACGGGGGCGGGCCGTAGGCGCGCGAGCGCCCGGCCCCGCCCCCCCCCCAGTCCTGAGGGGAAGAAGCCCCCATGGGCGCTCACAGCCGCACGCCGGAGGCAGTCTAACAGTAAAACACACACACAGTTAAAGCACCATACATACACAATAAATGGGATGAATCCAAAAGGGACCCGCCCCCCCTCCTCTAAGGGTATCCGGGAGAGGGGGAATCAATGCCAGGGTAGGGCCAAGGGACGGGGCATCCCAAACCGGGATCACCAACCCGGATAGCCGCCTACCTCTTGTTATGGGGTCTCACGGCTCCTAAGCACCAGGGGTGCCAACTACCTTTGCCCGGACCAGCAGCCTAGGCTGGGAGGCAAGTAATTTAAATAAGGGGATCCGGGCAGAAATAGAAGAATAGAAGGCCGGGGGTCAACCCGGCTACCTGCAAGGAGGAGACAACATTTTCTGACTTGCCCGCCTCTGCAGAGATGAAAGACTGGGGAATGAGTGGGAGGTCCCAGGTATTTATGGGCCGGGAGGATCTTACCTTTTTTTATTGACATCTCTGCAAGATCGCCATCTACAGGTCAGTATATCCACATGTAATGAATGTCTTGAAGCGGGGTGTGCGACATACTTAGAATAATGGAACGGGTGGGAATAGTCCTACAGGGCCGCAGGCTAATAGCCCCGCTCACCTTCGACAAGAGAGAGCCATCTTCTTGTCCTTCGCAGTCCAGACTGCAAAGAAGATCTGGGGGATTTGTGGGAGGTCCCGGGAGGAGCCAATTTCGCGGTCTCTGCAGTCCAGCGCCATCTGCTGGAGTAATACCCAAGTGTAATGATTCTTATCTGGAGCAGGACGTACTGTATACTAAGAATAGACCACCTTAAGCGTAAGAATGGACAAAGGGGCCCCTTGCAAGGGCTCAAAGGGAGACCCCTGCAGGGCAGACAAGACCAAGTTCAAGTCCCAGATTGGTAACATAGGCTTACGTGGGGGACGCACGTGAGTTACCCCCTGGAAAAAAGTCTTGACCAGGGGATGCTGAGCAAAGGATCTTTGGAAGAAAATAGCCAAAGCAGACACATGGCCTTTCAGAGTACTGAGCTGAAGACCCAGATCCAACCCATGTTGGAGAAATTCCAGAATCCTAGGAATAGAAAACACACGACAGGGAAGCGAGTGGGACTCACACCAGTCAATGTAAGTACGCCAGACTCTGTAATAGATGGAAGAAGAGGACCTCTTTCTAGCCCTGATCCTGGTATTCACCACCGAGGCAGGCTTGGTGGGGTGGCGTAGGTGTCCCTGAGTGAGCAGATCCGTAACCTGTGGTAGAGCGTACTGATCTGCTGCCAACTGCATGATGTCTGCGAACCACACTCTTCTTGGCCAACAGGGGGCCACCAGGATGGCTGGCACCCTTTTCTGAACTATGTTGCACAGCACCCTGCCCAGCAGAGGAAAAGGGGGAAACACATACAGGAGCTGGAACCTCGTCCAGGACATTACCAGGGCATCCGTGGCCAAGGCCAGAGGATCCTGAGACAGAGAGACAAAGACTGGAAGCTTGTAATTGTGACGAGATGCCACTAGATCCACGTCCGGCTAACCCCAGCAGTGGCACAGGGAGCGAAACACCCAGCTGCTGAGGGACCACTCTCCCAAACGAGAGGTCCCCCTGCTCAGAAGGTCTGCCTCCAGATTCTCCACCCCCGGGATGTACACAGCTGAGATGCAGGGAACATTTTCCTCCACCCAGGACAGTATCAAGGACACTTCCTTGAGTGCCCTCTTGCTCCGGATCCCTCCCTTATGATTGATGTAGGCAACTGCAGTCTGGTTGTCCGAGCGGACCTCAACAGCCCGACCCCTCAGGTGAGGGGTTAAGTGGGCGAGAACCAACCTGATTGCCCTCAATTCCAGAATGTTGATAGGGGCATGGGCCTCCTGAGGGCCCCACTGACCCTGGAATTTCAGGGACTTCCAAAAGCCCCCCCAACCTGTCAGACTGGCATCTGTGGTGACAGTCTCCCAGCAGGGGGCCAGAAAGGACCTGCCCCCCAGCAGGTTTCCTGAGACAAACCACCACACTAGAGACCGCCTGACCTGAGGGGACAAGACAAACACCTGATCCAGGGACACAGGGTCCCGGTCCCATACTGACAAGAGGTGAATCTGAAGAGGCCTCATGTGGAACTGAGCATATGGAACCGCCTCGAAGCAGGACACCATCAGGCCCACCAGCTGCATTCCCTGCCTGATGGATGGATGGGGACGAGACAGCAGGAGCTGAACTTTCTCTTGAAGGACCTCCACCTACTGCTGAGGAAGAAAGATCTTGACCTAAGCTGAATCCAGAATCATGTCCAGAAAAGACTTCACCATGGAATGAGGCAGGGAAGATTTGGCGTGATCACACAGCCGAATGATTCCAGTGTGGACACCACCCTTTGAGTGTCCAGCTCTGCCTGATGGAAGGACTGAAATGCAATAAGCATGTCGTCCAGGTAGGGGAGAATGCGAATGCCCTGAGATCTCAGCAGGGCCATCACTCCTGCCAGCACCTTGGTGAATACCCTGGGGCCGAGGTGAGGCTGAAGGGCAAGGCCACAAATTGGTAGTGCTGATCCTCCAGAGCGAACCTGAGGAACCTCTGATGACCTGGAAAGATAGGGATGTGAAGGTAAGCATCCTTGATGTCTACAGAGGTCATGAATTCCCCTGGGCGTAGGAAAGTCACAGCTGAGCGCAGAGTCTCCATGCGAAAGTGTCTGAATCTGACAAACCTGTTGAGAAGCTTTAATTCCAGGATAGGTCTGATGGACCCATCCTTTTTGGGCACAAAGAAAAGATTGGAATAATAGCCTTTGCCCCTTTCCTTCAAGGGCACCCGGCAGATGCCACCTAGATCTAGAAGGCCTTGGACAGCCAGGGAGAGACACTGAGCTGACATGGGGTTTTGAGCTACACGAGATTTGATGAATCTTGGGGGCGGCCAGGCTGCAAACTCTATCTTGTAACCAGAGGAAACTACCTCCTGAATCCACTGGTCTGAGACATGACGCCTCCAGACGTGAGCCAAGAGCCGAAGCCGTCCCCCCACCCGGATGGGTGAGGGCGCTCCTTCATGCCTGAGGGGGCTTGGGGGAGGACTTAGTCTTGGGACCCCATGGAGGGCCAGGGCGGCCACGTCCTCTGCCCCTGCCCCAAAAATCTCCACGGGCTCCAGCAAAGGAAGCTCCCCGTCCAATTCTGGAGCCCCTGAAGGAAGGAGAAAAGGCACACGAACCCCGAAAGGGCTGGGGCTGCCTTCTACGCTGAGGTAATTTGCCACCTTTAGCAAACAAGTCCAAACGTTCTCCAAAGAGGCGCAGCCCCTTGAAGAAAAAACAGTGAAGGCCTTTTTGGCAGCATTGTCAGCTGCCCACTGGCGCAGCCAGACCGAGCGGCGTATTGCTACCAACAAGGCAGAAGCCCTGCCAGACATTCTAATGGTATCATCCAGGGCAGAGAGAACATATGCAACAAATTCCTCACAAAGCAGAAGAGCTCTTTACTCTTCACTACCAGCATTATCAGGGGCCACATCTAAGAGACCCCTGAGCAGGCTTTTATTAGCAACAGCCGTGATAGCAGAGGCACAGACCGGACGGAGCGCGGCCCCAACACAGGCAAAGGCATGGCAAGCCAGCTGATCCATGCACCTGTCTTCCCCATCCATCAAGGTATTAGTGTCAGGGGAATGCATGACAGATGTGTTAGACAACCCCAGAACTGGTGCATCCACCTCTGGAGGACATGACCAACATTTAACCATTTCAGCAGGAAAGGGATACCTCTTATCCCAACTCTTTGGTACCCCGGGAAGCCGGCTAGGCCTTTCCCACTACTTGAGAATCAGTTTATTAAGGTGAGTTTGTTCAGGAAACTCCAAACGTGGCCTAACAGTATGAAACAGCTCCCCCTTGTGCCGCGGGGCCACGGCAGGAGGAGAGATACAGAGCACTTCAAAAATGTGAGCCAAAAGTCTGTCAGTATCATCTGAAGCCCATGGGTCAGACCCAGACTCAGCATAACCCTTAGGCTGATCCTCAGATGATTCTGAATCAGAGAATAATTCCCCTTCTTCCAGGGGGGGTATAACCAGTAACATCAAAAAACTCCTTAGCTTCTGTAGGAAAGAGAGTAACACCAGGTGCCAGATGCCACCGCTTAGCAGGAGCCTTACGCGGATCAGAACCAGCAATATGCCTTTCAATGCTGGCTACCCGGGTAGCCAAATCAGGTTGAGACTCCCCACTGGTATGCACCTCACTGGGAGTCAGGTGTAAGCATAGGGGGTAGGCGAAGCCAGAGGGGGCGCAGCACTAGGTCCAACCGCAGGTAAACCAGACTGCAGGGCAAGTACCTGCTGGGCGCAGGGTACACATAACCTGACATTATCACTTATAGGGGATACCCCACACGCCACACACAGCCGGGCTTGTCCGCAATACAAACGTGCGGCGGCGGCAAAAGAAACCAGTGCAATCAATTCACAGGGATTAAGACACAACACACACAATAAATACAAGGGAGAGCGAGGCCGTTGCCTCCCCCCGAGAACTACAAGGGAGAGCGAGGGGGAAGCAACGGCCAGCCTAAAGGGAGCCAACTGTGGGGACAGGGGGCGAGGGGCATAAAGTGCGGGAGGGGCATCCCATAAGACTCAACATGGGCCTGTACCACCTACCCTTTGGTGGGGGACTGCGGTTGGAGCAGCGCTCCTTAGCCTGACAGCGGTGCTGCCTACCTTCACCCAAACCAGAGCAGCCTGAGCTTAGAGCCAGTAGAAGCAAACGGGTGGGAATAGTCCTACAGGGCCGCAGGCTAATCGCCCCGCTCACCTGCGAGTAGAGAGAGCCATCTTCTAGTCATAGCAGCCAGGACTGCAGAGAAGAACTAGGGATTTTGTGGGAGGTCCCGGGTATTTATGGGGCCGGGAGGAGCCACTTTTCTGTCTCTGCAGTCCAGCGCCATCTACTGGAGTATATCCCAAGTGTAAGGAATTATCTTCTGGAACAGGACGTGCTGTATACTTAGAATAAGTATATTTGGCTACAGATTTCTCTTCAAAAGAAAGGGCACATGATGAATAATAAATAATGTTGCCCTCCACTTTGTACCGTTCATGTTTTGATACATAGGTCAGTTTTATATAAACTTACTTACTTTTAACTCACTCATCAATGCGTCTCGTTTCTCTTTTAACTCGTTTATCTCTTTTTCATCCCAGCGCCTGGCTTTGAATCTCAAATCACTTGATCCTCCAGATATGACACCAGATTTCAAAAATAGAGTTCCATCAAGGGAAACCGTCTGAAATGTATCATTCATGTGATTAAAAAGTATTTCAAAAAATGTGACAAATGTAGGACATTATAACAGAGATTTTGTAAGGATGGCACTAACTAAATCAATTAACCAGTTCTGTTAGTGGTGCACTGCTCTGTAGGCCCCAATATACAATCTGCCACAATACTTATTGGGGATGCCCCAAACTTCCCCCTTCTTAAGAGCCAAACAGAGTCTAACAATTGCACTCACATTAGTTATTTTTTTATATTTTTATTGTAGCATGTCAACAACACAATTAAAAACTTTAAAAAACATATGCCATGCTGTAAGTATTATCCAACAATCGATTGTTGCCTTGGAAAAGAGACCCTAGTGGTCTCGAAACGCGTAGGTGGCACCCAGGGGGACAGCTGGTCTCGGTCCGCAGGATCTGTAAGATTATCAGTATTTTGTATTTATTGTGTCTTATTTTTTTTGCCCCTTATAATGAATTCTGGGTTTTAATAATCCTTTTGCACATGAAATATTGGTTACTGATGCACTTTTTTTGGCACTTAAGCACTTTAATACATATGTAGATAGATTCATTTATTTATAAAATTATTGGCACAGAATATTAATTAGTGGAGGATAAATTCAATTCAGGCGCAACCCCCTAGTGGTGGATAATACTTACACCATGGCATATGGTTTTTAAAGTTCTTAATTGTGTTGTTGACATGCTACAATAAAAATATTGATTTCAAACTAGCGTGAATGCAATTGTTAGACTCTGTTTGGCTCTAAAGAAGGGACTAATGTAGGACAAGTAATTTTTTTCATTTTTGAACTATACAGACAGTATCATACATAAGACAAGTTCACGCATACAGCATGTACATAGCCAAGACAGAGCAATATATTGCAGTCCGATGCGCAATACTTTAAAGCAGACCTTCACCCTGAATAAGAGTCTATCTTATATGTTTTCCACACCCTGTACATACAGATTGCTCACATTAAAAAATACAATTCTGTGTAGAATTGTTTTTGGATATATCCAGTCCAGGTCGTCCCAAGTGATGACATGTGGGTGTTAGCCCCTAGGGGGCGCTTGACTGCAAGATCAAAGATGTAGCTCCTCCCAGACCCCTATAAAGGCAGGTGTCCCTCTATCATTCGCCAGTGGTTAAAAAGCAGTAGACAAAAAAGAGGACAGGCCGGGAGGCCCAAGAAACCATGTTACTTCACACAGCTTCAGCTTGTACTCTCTCTAACAAGATTTATGAAAACAATGTCCAATGAATGAAAAAACACAATTCTGTGTTTACTCACCTGTAGAATTGATTTTATGGTAATCCAGCACGGGTTGCTTCATCTGTAATACTTCACGTTTGGGTAATCCGCCACCAGGTGGCGCAGTCAACTGCAGGAAGACTTGTGGCTCCTCCCGGCCCATAAAAGGGCAGGAAGAGCCGGTAGGCAAAACCATGTTATGAAGCATAACCAACTAAAAAAGAACTCTCTCAACGAAAATCACCATCACAAGGCAAAAGAGGATAACGAAGGGTGGGATGAAGCAACCTGTGCTGGATTACCATAAAATCAATTCTACAGGTGAGAAATCACAGAACTGTATTTTTCTGGAATCCAGCACGGGTTGCTTCATCTGTAATTCTTCACGTTTGGGACATCCAACAGCAGTGTCAATGAAGAAGGGTGGGATCCCCAGTGAGCAACAGCAGTTAGTTCAAGCCACTACTGCCTGAAGCATTTTGCGCCCAAAAACAGCATCAGCTGAGGTCCTAACATCAACCTTGTAAAACTTAGAAAAAGTATGAACTGAAGACCAAGTAGCGGCTTTACAAACCTGTTCAACTGAAGCCTGGTGCTGAAAAGCCCAAGAGGCACCGATAGCTTTAGTGGAGTGAGCAGTAACACGGAAAGGGGGTTCCTTCTCCTTGGCAGAGAACGCTTGCACCACCGCCTGTCTGATCCACTTGCTGATAGTAGACTTGGCTGGAGGCAAGCCCTTCCTAAGCCCGGCAGAGAGGACAAACAGAGAGTCAGACTTCCGAAAAGACTCAGTGGCGACCAAATAATACTTGAGTGCCCTGACCACATCCAGAGAATGAAGAGTCCGTTCCTTAGACTTAGAAGGGACAGGACACAAGAAAGGCAAAACAATGTCCTCATTGAGATGAAAGGCAGAAACAACCTTGGGCAAGAATTCCGGTTTAAGACAAAACACTACCTTATCCTGATGCCGTTCAAAATAAGGTTTCATGGAAAGCGCCGCCAGCTCATAGACGCGACGCACCGAAGTAATAGCAACCAAAAAGGCCACCTTAAGAGTCAGAATGAGCAGAGCAGCATTGCACAAAGGCTCAAAGGGTGGACCCTGGAGAGCAGAAAGCACCAAGTTCAAATCCCACAACGGTAGCAGAGGCTTACGCGGTGGACGCACATGAGTCACTCCCTGGAAAAAAGTCTTGATAAGCCTATGATTGGCGAAGGATCTTTGGAAAAAAATTACTCAGTTGTAGACCCGACTCTAGACCATGTTGTAGAAACTCCAAAATCCTGGAAAGGGAGAAAGTGCGAGAAGAAAATGCCTTAGACTCACACCAGGCAATTTAAGCATGCCAGACCCTGTAATAAATCATAGAAGAGGACTTCTTCCGAGCCTGGATCATAGTACTGACGACCGAAGCCGGCAAACCCTTATCCATCAGGATGGAGGTTTCAGCAGCCAAGCCGTCAAAGCCAGCATTTGCAAATTGGGGTGGTGCAGCTGTCCCTGAGTGAGGAGCTCTGGAACGTCGGGCATGACGTACTGATCCACCGCCATCTGGACGACGTCTGCAAACCATACCCTCCTCGGCCAGCGGGGGGCCACTAGGATGGTCGGTACCCCCTCCTGGGCTATCTTTCGCAGCACACGACCCAGCAGAGGAAAGGGAGGAAATGCATAGAGGAGTCGAAACTCCTTCCAAGGAATTGCTAACGCATTCGTGGCGAAGGCCAGAGGATCTCTTGACAGGGAGACCAATCTTGGAAGCTTGTGATTGTGAGGGGACGCAAACAGGACCACGTCCGGCGGACCCCATCGGCGACACAGGGCATGAAAGATCTTATTGTCGAGAGACCATTCCCCTAGGCGAGACGTCCCCTGCTCAGGGCATCTGCCTCCTGGTTCTCCACCCCGGGGATGTAAATTGCCGAGATGCAGGGAACAGTCTCCTCCGCCCAAGACAATATCAGGGACACTTCTTTGAGGGCTCGTTTGCTCCGAGTCCCGCCCTGATGATTGATGTAGGCGACAACCGTCTGATTGTCCGAGCGGACCTGGACCACACGACCTTGTAGGTGGGGAGTCAATTGGAAGAGAACCAACCTGATCGCTCTCAACTCCAGGAGGTTGATAGGCGCGTGGGCCTCCTGAGGGCCCCACTGACCCTGGAACTTCAGCGATTGCCAAACCCCTCCCCAACCGGTCAGACTGGCGTCCGTGGTGACAATCTCCCAGCAAGGAGGCAGAAAGGACCTGCCCACTAGAAGGTTCCTCAAGTCCAACTACCACGAGAGGGACTGTCTGGCCAGAGGGGACAGAGCGAATTCCTGCTCCAAGGACTCCTGACTCCGATCCCAAACGGTCAAGAGATTCAACTGAAGAGGTCTCATGTGGAACTGAGTGAAGGGCACAGCCTCGAAGCAAGACACCATGAGGCCCACCAACTGCATCCCCAGACGGATGGAGGGATGAGGACACGATAACAAGGCCCGCGCCTGCATCTGAAGGCCCTCCACCTTCTGCTGAGGAAGAAACGCCTTGACCTGAGAAGTATCCAGCGTCATGTCCAGGAAGGACCTCACCAATGACAGAGAGAGTCACCCAACCGAAGGACTCGAGGGTGGACACTACCATCTGAGTATCCCTCACGGCTTGAATAAAAGATGGAGCAGCAATCAACAAGTCATCCAGGTAAGAAAGAATGGGAATGCCCTGGCTTCTCAGGAGGGCCATGACACCCGCCAGCACCTTGGTGAACACCCGAGGGGCCGAGGTGATACTGAACGGCAGGGCCACAAACTGGTAGTGTTCCTGAGCGAACCTCAGGAACTTCTGATGTCCCAGGAAGATAGGAACGTGCAGGTAGGCATCCTTGATGTCCACCGTGGTCATGAAGTCGCCTGGCCGAAGGGAGCTCACCGCCGACCGTAAGGTTTCCATGTGGAAATGTTTGAACCTGACAAATCTGTTGAGACCTTTTAGGTCCAGGATGGGTCTCAGGGAACCGTCCTTCTTGGGCACTGTGAACAGATTGGAGTAGAATCCCCAACCCTGTTCTTGAAGAGGCACAGGGCAGACCACTCCGGAGGACAGCAGGCGTTGGAAGGCCAACCTCAGGCCCTGTGCTGTCACTGGATTTTGGGAGATCCAGGATCGAAGGAATCTTGGAGGCGGCCAAGCTGCCAGCTCTATCTTGTAGCTGGAGGACACCACCTCCTGAATCCACCGGTCCGAGACGCATTGTCTCCAGACGTGAGAAAAGAGCCGAAGTCGCCCCCCACACGGATGGGTGAGGGCGCCCCCTTATGCCAGAGGGGCCTTGGTAGGGGGTTTGGGCTTGGATCCCCAGGAAGGACCGGGACGACCACGGGATCTACCTCGTCTCCAAGAGTCTCTACGGCTACCTGGGAAGGAGAAACAGTCTCCCCACGGGAAGAGCGAAAGGAAGAAGACCCCCGAAAGGGCCGAGAAGGCTTTCTACACTGAGGGAGCCCCCTGGATATATCTAAAAACAATTCTACAGGTGAGTTTCACAGAATTGTATTTTTCCCTATATCCAGTCCAGGTCGTCCCAAGTGATGACATGTGGGACATCCAAAAGCAGTGTCCATTTGGGCGGGATCCCCAGTGCGGAACAGCACGTAGTTCATTTCACTACTGCCTGAGGCACCATTCGGCCAAAAACAGCATCAGCTGAGGCCCTGACATCCACCTTGTAAAACTTTGTAAAAGTATGAACTGAAGACCAAGTGGCGGCCTTACAAACTTGTTCAACCGATGCCTGGTGCTAAAAAGCCCAAGAGGCACCAATAGCTCTGGTAGAGTGAGCTGTGATCCAAAAAGGGGGTTCCTTTCCCTTGGTAGAATAAGCTTGCACCACCGCCTGTCTGATCCACTTACTGAGAGTGGACTTGGCTGGTGCAAACTTTTCCTAGAGCCTTCTGTTAGGACAAAGAGCAAATCCAATTTCCTGAAGGATTCAGTCGCAGCGAGGTAATACTTTATGGCTCTGACCACATCCAAGGCATGGAGGGTCTTTTCCTTGGAATAAGTTGGTGCTGGACACAAGGAAGGTAAGACAACTTTCTCATTAAGGTGAAAAGGAGAAACGACCTTAGGCAAAAAATCAGGTTTAAAGCGAACAACCACCTTATCCCTATGCTGTTCAAAATATGAAGGTTTCATACAAAGCGCGGACAGCTCTGATACGCAACGCACTGAGGTGATCGCTACCAAAAAGATCATTTTGAGAGTCACAATAGACAATGCAGCATCGCACAATGGTTCGAAGGGAGGACCCTGAAGAGCAGAAAGTACTAAATTCAAGTCCCACACCGGTAATACTGGCCGGACATGGGTGACTCCCTGTAAAAAGATCTTGATCAATCTATGGTTGGCAATGGATCTCTGGAAAAAGATGGCTAAGGCCGAGACCTGACCTTTGAGGGTGCTCAGTTGGAGACCCAAGTCTAAGCCGTGTTGCAAAAACTCCAGAATCCTGGAAATAGAAAATGTGCGGCAAGGGAGACTCTTGGTCTCGCACCAAGCAATATAAGCATGCCAAGCTCTGTAGTATATCATGGAGGAAGACTTCTTCCGTGCCTGTATCATGGTATGCACAACCGTGGCCGACAACCCCTTTTCTGTCAGGATTGAGGTTTCAATAGCCAGGCCGTCAAAGCCAGCGTCCGTAAATTGGTGTGCCGCAGCGACCCCTCTGTAAGAAGCCCTGGGACGTCGGGCATGATGTAGCGATCTACTGACATCTGAAGTATGTCCGCAAACCAACTCCTTCTTGGCCAGCGAGGAGCCACCAGGATAGCTGGTACCCCTTCCTGGGCTATCTTGCGCAGCACACTGCCCAGGAGTGGAGACGGAGGGAATGCATAAAGAAACTTGAACTCCGTCCAAGGAATTGCCAGAGTGTCTGTGGCAATGGCCAGAGGATCTCTTGAGAGGGAGACGAACCTTGGAAGCTTGTGATTGTGTCTGGACTCAAACAGGTCCACATCCGGCTGACCCCAGCGGAGACACAGAGCGTGAAAGGCCTTGCTGCTGAGAGACCATTCCCCCAGATGCAAGGCGCTCCTGCTCAGGGAGTCTGCCTCCAGGTTTTCTACCCAGTCATTGTAGACCGCTGAGATGTAGGGAACATTCTCCTCTGCCCAACTCAGAATCTGGGTCACCTCCTTGAGGGCTCTCTTGCTCCGAGTCCCGCCCTGGTGATTGATGTAGGCGACAGCCGTCTGATTGTCCGAGCGAACCTGGATCGCACGATCCATTAAATGGGGAGTTAAGCGCAGAAGCACCAACCGGATCGCTCTCAGCTCCAAGATATTTATGGGTAATCGGTTCTCCTGCAGACCCCACTGACCCTGGATCTTCTGAGTCTGCCAAACGCCTCCCCAGCCTGTCAGACTGGCATCCATGGTAACTATCTCCCAATGGGGGGGGTCAGGAAGGACTTGCCTATCAGCAAGTTCCGTGAGTCCAACCACCACAAGAGGGACTGCCTGGCCAGTGGTGACAGTGAAAAGCTGTGTTCCAGGGACTCCTGAGTCCGATTCCAGCCGGTCAGTAGGTTCAATTGAAGAGGTCTCATGTGAAATTGGGCGAAGGGCACTGCCTCGAAGCAGGACACCATTAGGCCCACCAATCTCCCCCAGACGTACCGACGGCTGCTGACAGGACAGTAAAGCCTGCACCTGCGTCTGGAGACCCAAAACCTTCTGCTGTGGCAGAAAAACCTTGACCTGAGCGGTGTCTAACATCATTCCCAGGAAGGATCTCACTGTTGAGGGAGTGATAAATGACTTTGGGTAATTGATTACCCAGCCGAAAGCCTCCAGGGTTGACAACACCATCCGAGTATCGCTCTCGGCCTGCTGAAGGGACTTGGCCGCAATCAGCAAATCGTCCAGATAAGGCAGCACATGAATGACCTGGTTCCTTAGGATAGCCATGATGCCCGCCAGCACCTTGGTGAAGACACGGGGGGCTGAGGATATCCCGAATGGAAGTGCTACAAACTGGTATTGCTGATACTCCAGAGCAAACCTCAGGAACTTCTGATGCCCTGGAAAATCGGGATGTGCAGATAAGCATCCTTGATGTCCACCGTTGTCATGAAGTCCCCGGGCCGAAGCGATCTCACCGCCGACTGTAAAGTTTCCATGCGGAAATCTCTGACTCTTACAAACCTTCTTGGGAACCGTGAACAGGTTGGAGTATAATCCCTGAGCCTGTTCCTGCTGAGGTACAGGGCAAATCACACCTAACCGCAGGAGGTGTTGCACAGCCGTTCAAGGCCTAGGCTTTTAGCGGGTTTCGGGATATCCGTGAGCGGAGGAATTTTGTGGCCGGCCTGGCTGCCAGCTCTATCTTGTAACCGGAGAACACTACCTCATGAATCCACCGATCCGATACGTGCCGCCTCCAGATCTGAGCAAACAGCAGAAGCTGTCCTCCACCCGGCTGGGTGAGGGCGCCTCCTCATGCCTGAGAGGGCTTGGCAGGGGACTTGAATTTAGATCCCCAGGAGGGATTGGGCCGGCCGCGGGACCTATCTCTGCCCCCGGTATCTCTGCGCCCACCTGGAAATCAAGATCCTCTTCCTCCTCGAAAGGAACGATAGGCAGAGGGATTCAGAAAGGACCGAGCAGGCTTCCGTCTCTGGGGGAGTCTACCGTCCTTGACCAAAAGGTCCAGGCGCTCCCCGAACAGCCTGTTCCCCACAAAAGGGATACTAGTGAGAGACTTCTCACCAGCCGCATCAGCCGACCATTGCCGCAGCCAGAGCGAGTGGCGGAGAGCGACAAGCAAGGCCGAAATCCTGGCACCGAGCCGGACCACATCGTCCATGGCAGTAGCAACAATGCCAATGAAATCCAAGCGGGCCTTGAGTTCCTTATACTCCTCCGCCCGCTTGCGAGCCTTAGCTCTATTCACAAGGTGTCTCACCTTCTTTCTGATGGCTAGAGAGACAATCGCTGAGGCGCACATAGGGCTAAAAAGGGCACCAGCAAAGGTGAATGCATGGCAGACCACCTGATCCGTGCGCTTGTCAGCAGGGTCACGTAAGGAAGCAGTATCAGGTGACGGCATAACAGTAGTGTTGGATAACCCCGACATGGGAGGATCTACTTCGGGAGGACGAGACCATAGCCGAACCAGCTCATCAGGGAAGGGATACCGCCTATCCAGGCCCTTAAGGACCAACGGTAACTTGTTAGGTCTCTCCCATTCCTTGAAAATCATGCTAGAAAAATGGGCCTGCTCAGGGAAGACCCGTCTTTGCCTCTCAGGCCTAAACAAATCTCCCTGCTTCCTCTTAGCCGCTCTGGGAGGGACAATGTGTAGTGTATCAAACACTGAGGTAAGCAACTTCTCCGTATCACCCGGGAGCCACGCATCCTCGTCCGAGGAAGATCCAGACTTACTGTCATTGCCAGCAGAAAAATCCACAGTGGACCGTGAATCCTCTGGCAACTCACCTTCCTCCACAGAGCCCAGAGATCGTCATTATCCGAGTAAACAGGCTTGAGATGCCACTTCTTACTCGTGGCCTTCTTAGGAGCCGTCCACGAGATCTCTCTCTCGAGATTGGCCAGCCTATGCACCAAGTCAGCATGAGACCCCCTGCTGGCTCCCCCCTCGCTGGGGGCTGAGTGCAGCAGCGGAAGGTCCGGAGAGGCTGATGGCAGCGCTAGGGGCAAGGACGCTCGCCCGCTGACGGTCCAAAATAATGCCTCTGTCGCAAGTGGTACAAACAGTGCTGAATCCACCCAGATGATTCCTACTGCACACGGGCAGAACCTTTCCTGCCCAAAAGGGGCCCCCAGCACACTATCCCCTGATGCCTCCATTATGGTGATTAAAAATGTTCAAAATCAATAAGGTTACAAGACACTAATGGGCCAAACCATTAGACGATCCCTCTTAATTAAAAGGGGGACAAGGAGGAACCACAACCCTCAACCTCAAGCCCACAACCTATACATGAGAGGGGGAGAAGACCATGATCAGAATAGACACAATGCAAACGGTCATAATACAGTCAGAAAAAATACAATTCTGTGAGTACTCACCTGTAGAATTGGTATTATAAGTATACAGCACGTCCTGTTCCAGAATATTCCTTACACATGGGGTAATACATCCACAAGATGGCGCTGGACTGCAGAAAAAGACTTGTGGCCACTCCTGGCCCCTTAAGTAGCCAGGAACCTCCCACTAATTCCCAGTGTTGACAAACAGTTATACAAGAAGCCGGGAGAATCAATAACATAAACTGAACAATCACCATACAGAAGAATAATGATAACAAGGGCGGGATGGAACAGGACGTGCTGTATACTTATAATACCAATTCTACAGGTGAGTACTCACAGAATTGTATTATTCCAAGTAAACAGCACGTCCTGTTCCAAAATATTCCTTACACATGGGACATCTAATAGCAGTGTCCGTAAGGTAGGGTGGGATCCCCAAAAAGCAACGGCGAGCAGTTCAAACCACTGCCGCCTGTTCAACAGAAGCTTGGTGCTGAAAAGCCCAAGAGGCACCAATAACAGGAGTGGAATGAGCAGTAAGGCGGAAGGTAGGCCAACTCAGAAACACGCCTAACAGAAGTGATAGCCACCAAAAAGGCTACCCTAAGAGTCAAAATAGGCAAAGCAGCCTCACGAAGAGGCTTAAAAGGAGAACCCTGCATGGCAGATAAAACCAAATTCAAATCCCAGACTGGTAACAAAGGCTTACGTGGCGGGCGCACGTGAGTAACCCCCTGGAAAAAAGTCTTAACCAAACGGTGGTTGGCAAAAGACCTTAGGAAGAAAATAGCCAAGGCTGAAACATGGCCCTTGAGGGTACTACGTTGAAGGCCCAAATCCAAACCATGCTGCAAGAATTCCAGAATCCTGGGAACAGAAAACACCCTACAGGGAAAAGACTTAGACTCACACCAAGCAATGTAAGCATGCCAGACCCTGTAATAGATAAAGGACGAGAACTTCTTCCTAGCCCTAATCATGGTATCAACAACAGAGGCAGGCAACCCCTTTTCCATCAAGATGGAGGTTTCAGCAGCCAAGTCGTCAAAGCCAGCGTTTGTAAATTGGAATGGCACAGCTGCCCCTGAGTGAGCAGATCTGGGTCCTTGGGCAGGGTGTACTGATCTACTGCCAACTGCACGATGTCTGCGAACCACACCCTTCTTGGCCAACAGGGGGCCACCAGGATGGCTGGCACCCCCTCCTGGGCTATCTTGCGCAGCACCCTACCCAGCAGAGGAAACGGAGGGAACACACAGAGGATCTGAAAGCTCTTCCAAGACAATGCTAGTGCATCCATGGCCAAGGCCAGAGGATCCTGGGACAGAGAGACAAAGACTGGAAGCTTGGGATTAAGACGGGACGCAAACAGATCCACAGCCGGCTGACCCCAGCGGTGACACAGAGAGTGAAACACCCTGCTGCTGAGGGACCATTCTCCCAAACGAGAAGTACCCCTGCTCAGGGAGTCAGCCTCCAGATTTTCCACCCCCGGGATGTACACCACCGAGATGCAGGGAACATTCTCCTCCGCCCAGGACAGAATCAGAGACACCTCCTTGAGGGCCCTCTTGCTCCAGGTCCCTACCTGATGATTGATGTAGGCAACCGCCGTCTGGTTATCCGAGCGGATCTGAACAGCCCGACCCCGAAGGTGTGAGGTCAATTGTGTGAGAACCAACCTCACCGCCCTCAGTTCCAGAATGTTGATAGGGACATGGGCCTCCTGAGGGCCCCACTGACCCTGGAATTTCAAGGACTTCCAGTAGCCCCCTCAACCTGTCAGACTGGCATCTGTGGTGACAGTCTCCCAAGCAAGGTGACAGAAAGGTCCTGCCCACCAAGAGATTCCTTGAGTCCAGCCACCTAAAGAGGGACCGCCTGGTCAGGGGGGACAGAACAAACTCCTGATCCAGGGACACAGGGTCCTGATCCCATACTGACAGTAGGTGAAGTTGAAGAGGTCTCATGTGAAACTGAGCATAGGGAACCGCTTCGAAACTGGACACCATCAGGCCCACCAGCTGCATCTCCTGCCGAATGGAGGGATGCAGGCAAGACAGTAGTAATTGGGCCTGAGCTTGAAGATTCTCCACCTTCTGCTGAGGGAGAAACACCTTGATCTGAGATGTATCCAGAGTCATGCCCAGAAAGGACCTCACCAGAGATGGGAACAGAGAAAACTTGGGATGGTTGATCACCCAGCCGAATGACTCCAGTGTGGTCACCACCACCTGGGTATCCAGCCCGGACTGGGACGAGATCAGAATGTCGTCCAAATAAGGGAGAATGCGAATGCCCTGAGCTCTCAGCAGAGCCATCACGCCCGCCAGCACCTTGGTGAATACCCTGGGAGCCGAGGTGATACCAAAAGGCAGTGCCACAAATTGATAATGCTGATCTCCCAGAGCAAACCTGAGGAATTTCTGATGACCTGGAAAGATTGGTACATGAAGGCAAGCGTCCTTGATGTCTACGGAGGTCATGAAGTCCCCTGGGCGCAGTGAATTGCCTGCTGAGCGCAACGTCTCCATGCGGAATTGCTTGAATCTGACAAACTTGTTGAGACACTTTAAATCCAAGATGGGC
Source organism: Gastrophryne carolinensis (assembly GCA_027917425.1). Taxonomy (NCBI): domain Eukaryota; kingdom Metazoa; phylum Chordata; class Amphibia; order Anura; family Microhylidae; genus Gastrophryne; species Gastrophryne carolinensis. Next base: position 30,890,567 of record CM051238.1, on the reverse strand, counting down.
CTGAGGGACCCATCCTTTTTGGGGACCGTGAAGAGATTGGAATAGAAGCCTCTGCCCCTTTCCTTGAAAGGTACAGGGTGGATGATCCCCAACTCCAGAAGGTTTTGGACCGCAAGACACAAGCCCCGAGCTGACAGGGGGTACTGAGCCATCCGGGATCTGATGAATCTTGGGGGCGGCCAGGCTGCAAACTATCTTGTAACCGGAAGAAACCAGCTCCTGGATCCATCTGTCTGCTACACGTCGCCTTCAGTCATGAGCAAAGAGCCGAAGCCGTCCCCCCACCCGGATGGGTGAGGGCGCCTCCTCATGCCTGAGGTGGCTTAGGGGAGGATTTGGGCTTGGGACCCCAGGAAAGGCCGGGGCGGCCACGTCCTCTGCCCCTGCCCCAATAGTCTCCACGTGCTCCAGCAAAGGAAGCTCCTCGACCAGCCCTGGAAGCGCGGAAGGAGGGGAGAGAGGCATCAGTCCCCCGAAAGGGCCGAGACGGCCTCCTACGTTAAGGTAACCTACCAACCCTGGCAAACAAGTCCAAGCGTTCACCAAAGAGGCGCAGCCCCTTAAAGGGAAACCCAGTGAGAGCCTTCTTAGCAGCGTTATCAGCTACCCACTGACGCAGCCAGACAGAGCGGCGTATAGCCACCAACAGAGCAGAAGTCCTCCCACACATTCTAATGGCATCATCCATAGCAGAAAGAACATATGCAACAAATTCATGGCAAAGCAGGAGAGATCTATACTCCTCTCCTCCCGCAACACCAGAGGCCCCGTCTAAGAGACACTTAAGCAGCCCCTTAATAGCAATAGCTGTAATGGCAGAGGCACAAACCGGGCGCAGCGCGGTCCCCACACAGGCAAAGGCATGACAAGCCAGCTGGTCCATGCGCCGGTCCTCACCATCCTGCAGGGTAGTAGTGTCAGGAGAATGCATGACAGATGTATTTGACAACCTCAGAACGGGCGCGTCCACCTCGGGAGGACATGACCACCGCCTAATCACATCAGCAGGAAAGGGATCCTTCTTGTCCCAACTCTTGGGCACCCCAGATAGCTTGCTAGGCCGTTCCCATTCTTTGAGCACCAGATTATTAAAGTGAGTCTGCTCAGGGAACTCCAAGCGTGGCTTCACTGTATGAAAAAGCTCACCCTGCGGCTGCGGAGCCACTGCAGGAGGGGAAATACAAAGCACTTCAAAAATGTGAGACAACAACCTATCAGTATCATCTGAGGACCATTGGTCTTCTCCAAAAGGAGACCCGGTATCACCATAAACCCTAGGCTGTTCCTGAAACAGAGAATAGTTCCCCCTCCTCAAGGGGACCATAACCCGAAATGTCAAAAAAATCCTCAGCCTCAACAGGGAAGAGGGAAACAGCGGGGATAGATGCCGCTTCTTGGCAGAAGCCTTACGCGGGCCCGACCCAGCAATATGCTTTTCAATGCTGGCCACCCTTGCAGCCAAATCTGATTGAGACTAACCGCTAGTATGCCCCTCGCTGGGGGTCAGATGCAAGCGTGGGGGGGTAGGTGAAGCCAGAGGGGGCGCCGCACCAGGGCCCGTAGCAGGCGACCCAGAATGCAGCACAAGTACCTGCTGGGCGCAGGTTACACATACCCTGACATCTTCACTTATAGGGGAAACCCCACACACAACACACAGCCGGCTTGTCCCGAAGGAACCCCAAGCACATTATCCCCAGAAGCCTCCATATGGTGATTTTTACAAAAGTATGCACAATTGTCAGAACAGGGACACAGCTAAACAGCCACCCTATTTGGGATGCCCCCCGAAACCCGCTAGGGAAAGTGGGAGATTGGCAATAGGCAGGGCAGAGAGAACCACAGTCAAGGGACCCGCCTGTAAGACACAATAACGTACACCATAAGCATCCCTAGCCATACAATAATAAACCAAGGATAAAAAACCCCGTAAGGGACTCACGGACCAAGCCGACAAGCGCACAGATAAACAGATCACCAACCGAGTCACAGCACCGCAATGGAAGGGCCACAAAATGGCGCCGACAGCAGTACCTAGAGGGGCGGGCCGCAGGCGCATGACGCGGAACGTGTCAAACCGCGGTACCCACCCCCCCCGAAGAGCGCGAAAACACGTGACGCGCCATGACAGTGAAACAAAAAAACACAGTAAAAGCGCCAACCACCGCGGAGCGCCGTACAACGGCCTCCGCACACACCAAACACGAAGTGACAAAAAACACAGTAGTAAAACACAAAGTGTATTCCCCGGGCGCCCCTTGCCGATCACGCGGAATGCAATGAGGGGGTCCTGCACAACCAACAGTGTGAAAAAGGGAGGGGGGGGGGGAGGAGGGATAAATATCCCGAGATAAAGGGCTGGGGGTATCCCAGTGAGGCTCACCATAAAAATCCTGTCGCCGGCTACCCTTTGGTACAGGGTCTTGCGGCCTGGAGCAACGCTCCTTCAGCACCTGAGCTTAGTGCTGTCCTACCTTCACCCGAACCGTCAGCCGTGGCTGGGAGGCAATGGGTCCAGAACGGGTGGAAATAGCCCACTCCCTGCGCAGAAGAAAGCCATCTTCATCTTCGCAGTCCAGACTGCAGAAAGACTCGGGGAATTAGTGGGAGGTTCCTGGCTATTTAAGGGGCCGGGAGTGGCCACAAGTCTTTTTCTGCAGTCCAGCGCCATCTTGTGGATGTATTACCCCATGTGTAAGGAATATTCTGGAACAGGACGTGCTGTATACTTGGAATAAGCAGGGACTCACGACACCGACAGAGGGACAGCGCAGTCTCCGAACACGAGCGTGATCCCCCAGCAGCAGCAAGACAGAGCCAGGCTCAGCAGGGTCTAGGCAGGCCCCAGCAGCAGCAGTGCACAGGTCAGGTTTCTAGAAAGATCCTCGAGGGGAGTGCGGGGCCATCATGGCGCGTGTGAAGAACGCGCCGCCCCCTTCCAACACTGCCAAGGCTGCGAGAATGGCCGCGGTGATACCAAAGGCCCACTGCGCCTGTAGCGACGAGTCTCCCCCCCATCACAGACAGCGCCACACCAGCGGCGATGCGGCAGGCCCCTGGGGTGCGCGCGACCCCGCAGCCCGAGCGAATGACGAGGGAGGTGAGTAAGAAGGCAAATGCACCCTGCTGAGCAAGCGAGGAGCCAAGTGTAAAACACCAAATCACAAGTCAAAACACACAGCACGACAAAGTACCAATAAAGCTTGTGGGCAGGGAGGGATACAATCAACAAAAAGTATATAGTGGTTCCCCCTCAGGCTCATCATAAGCCTGTGGCCGGCTACCCTTTAGTATAGGGTCTGCGGCCCAGAGCAAAGCTCTGCCGAACCCGTAGCAGCCAGAGGCTGGGAGGCAGAAATGGGTCAGGAGGGATCCGTGGAAATAGGGCCTGCAGCGGCCGACGGGTTAGGTGGCCCCGCTCTGCTGCTATGATCTGAGAGAGTGCCAACGATCTTCTGCAGCCAAGACTGCAAGATGAACAACTGGAGAATGATAGAGGGACACCTGCCTTTATAGGGGGCTGGGAGGAGCTACATCTTTGATCTTGCAGTCCAGATCAAAGGGGCGAACACCCACATCTCATCACTTGGGGCGACCTGGACTGGATATAGGGAAAATCATCCTACCTGCATCTACTGCATGTTATGAGCCTTTAAACATCCAAGATGGCGGCTCATGGAGCATCAGGCAGCCTGCAGACAGGAAGTGTCTTCGGACTGTGTCGCTCTGCATTCTGGGATTGTTGTCCTTTCCCTGACCCCAGCTCTGCACAGCTATAACCCCCCTGCACTTTATCCCGCTCTCCTCTCCTCAGTATGTGTGATGCTTCTGAGTCAAGATGGCGGCGCCCGTATCCTAGAGTCCTGAACAGAGTTGCAGCCCAGTGGGGGAAAGTATAATAAGTGACAAAAACTTTAAATATATTAATTTTAGATGCTGGGGAATAGTTTTTAAGGGTTTGGGCTTTGCATTAAATGATGCTGAAGGTCCGGTTTAAGACGGTGCGATCATACCTTCTAATTGCTCCGCAACATTACTTAGCCACAAGGGAATACTGGGAGGTGTTGGGCTCTTCCATTGCGAAGGGATGCGCGTTTTTGCAGGGTTTACCATCTGGCTCAAGACCAATCTCTGATAACTCTTGGTGGGCATCTCCGAGTGGTGGAGAACAAAGAATGTTGTCCCTCTCCGACAATCACTGCATTGTGCTCCTCACCACTGACTAAAACCTCGTCAACCCAGGCACGACCAGAACATATGAAGGAGGTTGAAAAAGGAAAATATAATTTCTAAATTAAATACTTTGCACATACAATCAATTGAGTCAGATGTATAAATTAAAATGGGTTTAATTACCAGCACAGAAAATAACCTTCACTAACCCAATATGTTCCTGAAGCTTCCCCAGCTAACCTTATATAGGCAGTTGTTACATAAATAATAAAGTAAGTTTACAGTGCAGTAAAATAAATGTTATATCGGTAAGAGATATTGTGGAGATACAGATAGATAAACTTATGTTTGCTTCATCATCCAGGTAAGGCGGCCATCAATTGTCTCCCTCCCCCTGCACACAGCTTCCTAATGTATTGAACAATAGGGGGAGTGGTCAGCATTCCCCGTCTCGTGACAGTGTCAGCCAAGGTCGGCCCCAAGCCGGCTTCTGTGAGATTAGATATATTTCTTATAAAGGGTATAACGCCCACAATATGCATGTTATCATGTTGTAACCAAGAAATTCATGATCCCCATTAATTTCTTAGTTAAATGAACCCAAACATGAAATATATATCATACAGAGTCCGATACTGTGTGGATTATCAGGCCCTAGACAACACATACATGCCATGTTTGATATCAAATGAAAGGTCTTATAGTTCTGAATAAGACTCTCTCTCTTCAATATAGTCATTCCTTTTCCTTTTCAAGGGAGCTTTTTGGCAGCTAGGTGTGATAGGTGTCTTGTCATGGTCTGTTTTCTTATAGACATGGCAGGATGTGGGACTACTATTTGTAAATTTGAAGGACAGCTGTCCTTTAACAGAGGTCCCATCTCCTTATTGCAGCGCCAGCAGAGTGGGGAGACAAGTATTCATTTATATAATTTAACCTAGAGAACTATCAACAAATCAAACTTGTACTGTAATTCACAGTAGAACACGTAAGTTGAAAATGAGATATAACCTGTGATTACTTACTTTTAGCCTCTCAGGGCCGTCATAGGCAATATGCTTTGCCTCCTTCACCGTTTCACAAACTAGTCCATTCCCACAAACAAACTGAACTACTCTCTTCAGGGAGGCAGTTGAACACTGAACTACATCGATAAGCATTTTGGAACCTTTAATTTCCCTCAGTTTTTCATTTATCGGCTTTATCTGTAAATGAGAATCAAGTTGTCAGCAATGAACAAAAAAAGCTCCTCTATGCAGGAAAATTGAAGAGTGTCACACATAAGGTAACTACATTTATTACCATACCCGCAGGGTGTCCGAACACAGCCCACTCACTGTATGAAACAGTATTCGGCTGTATGATGTGGGAACATTTTGTCCCTGGGGCTTTTTTTAAATTATACTTTTAGACTTTGGGTCTGCTTTAACCCTGCATTTATAGAAACCAGTTCAGGTGCTAAATCCACAGGTGCATAGGTGTAAATGAAAGGTTAAAGTGGACCAAAACCCAGGATAGTCAATAGTTTTGACTATCCTGGGTTTTGGTCCTTTCCCTCAGGGGCACCCCGATTGGGAGTGTTGTGTCGCCTGTGCACGCCCAACTCCGTTCACTGCAATCGAGGAGGCAGTGTAGGAGTGTGCATGCAAAGTCACTTGACATGAGGGGTGGCAGATTGTGCATGGACTCCAGAAGACCCAAACTCAGAACACAGGAGGAAGACAATGTGAGTACCTTTTATTTTTTCTTTTGGCTTTACATGCCCTTTCAGAATATGTCAATGCTAGAGAATAATACTAATTCGAATCTGCTTGTGCGTGGCAGGGCTCTGTAGTCTGGTGGGGAATCTTTGCAACTAGCCTCAGTCTCAGCAGTGTTTAGTTTCAATGTATATGAATGTAAAGTGAATCAACAGTCAAAAAATAATTGTTGGTCCTTAGTGACCAATTGATAGATGCCCTGCACAATACCAGCAGAGAAAAATCCTGTACTTCAGTCCTGTTACCCACCTAATTCCAGGTTCCCACATAGTTTTGCGCCCCCTTGTGGCTTCTGGCAACCAGTGAAATTCTCGGCCAGGCATGCAGAATGCTGCATTTGCGCCTGCCTGGCAAACCCCCACTGGTCGGCTGTAGACAAATAGGGTCACGATTCCTTGGCTGGCAGGAGCGTCCACAGAAATAGGTAAGTACTGGGTCAGGGGGATCAGAATTCAATTGCATGCACTGCACTTTAGGAACAACATTCATTTTTAAAGTGATTGGCAAGTCAAAAAATAAATATCAGTAGATTACCTTTCATTGAGTGGCTCCAGCACTCTGCTTCCTCTTCTATCTGTCTTCTTAGTGAAGAAAACCACTTCCCTATTCTGCTTTTAGTCCTCACCCCACTGACCTGGTTCATCAATCAATCTTCAGGGTACCAAGAATGTAAACAACCCCACTTCCTGCCCAGACGTCCTGATTGGCTGCCTCTCTCTGCTGCTCTGAAATCCCGCCCTCCTCTGTCATCATCTGTGCTTACATCACATCGCTGTTGCCACACCTCTCTTAATTTTTTCTATGAATCTCCAAAGCTCTAATACTTATAATGATAGCTTGGGAACTACAGGGTCTTTATGAAAATGGATTGAAGTTTAGGACAGTGCAGCTTGTAGCCCAAGACAATGGGACAACAATCGGGCACTCGCCTTTAGTATATCTTTAAGTGTTGGCCCTCTTTAAAGGGTAATTCCACATTCTATGGTATTTTAAAAAGTGACCATTATTGTGTGCCAAAATGTCCCCAAAGGTGCTGAGCTTATGCTATTTTTTCTTTTTAATTAGTTTGCAACTTTGTTATAAACAAAAGAGATTTCTCTAGTAACAAAGTGTTTACCTAAGCAAGAGATAGGCAGAATTCACGACTCTGGCATAGACAATGCTCCACATTCCTGAACTCACAGGTTTAACATCTGCTGCTTTAATTCACTCTCTTCAGATGGGGAGGTCACACACCTTGTGTTTTAATAGTTAAAGGGTTACAGGCAGCGTTCTCACCTGGGGAGGTCATTAGTCCTGCTTGATTTTGCTAAAGCTGGTGATGAGCTCAGTTTATACAGTGGAAGGATTCTGGGATTTGTAGTTAGAAGCTATACTCACAGCTTAACTCCGGGCCAGAAAAGCTGCTCCCACTTTAGCAACACAAAGCCACATGAATATAAGAAACTTGGAAACAGCATGCTGATAAATAAATCACAGGTCTGGGGGAACAATCCTAACACAAATGTTTATTTTACATGCCAAAAGAAGATAAAAGTAAGGCAGAACACCAAAAAATACAATTCTGTGAAATACTCACCTGTAGAATTGATATTATTTGTATGCAGCACGTCCTGCTCCAGATATAATACTTACACTTGGGTTATCCTCTGCCAGATGGCGCTGCACTGCAGAGACATGCAAAAACAGGCTCCTCCCGGCCCCTCAAATACCCGGGGACCTCCCAAAAATCCCCAGCATTGAAAAGCAGTGAACAGGAACCCGGGAGAATTTAACCACCAAAACTGGTAACTATAACAATGATAACAATCACCATACAGGGGATCCAGAGTAATGCAAAAACCAGGATGGGGTGGGGCAGGACACCGTACGTATACAAATAATATCAATTCTACAGGTGAGTATTTCACAGAATTGTATTATTCTTAGTATACAGTACGTCCTGCTCCAGATATAATACTTAGACTTGGGACATCCAATAGCAGTGTCCATAAAGTAGGGTGGGATCCCCAACAAAAAAGGTAACAGCAGGCAGTTTAAACCACTGCCGCCTGCAAAACCTTGTGGCCAAACACAGTATCAGCTGAGGCCCTAACATCAACCTTGTAAAACTTCGAAAAGGTATGAACAGAAGACCAAGTAGCGGCCTTGCAAACTTGTTCAACAGAAGCCTGGTGCTGGAAAGCCCAAGAGGCACCAATAGCAGGAGTAGAATGAGCAGTAAGGCGGAAGGGAGGACTCTTCCCCTTAGCAGAATAGGCCTGAATCACAGCCTGACGAATCCATTTGCTAATAGTAGACTTGGCAGGAGCCAAACCCTTCCTAGGTCCAGAAGGGACCACAAAAAGAGCATCAGTTTTCCTGAAGGCCGCAGTGACTACCAGGTAATACTTCAGACACCTGACCACATCTAAGGAATGCAGAACCCTTTCCTTAGCGTTGCTACGATTAGGACACAAAGAAGGAAGAACAATATCTTCAAATGAAAGGCAGACACCACCTTAGGCAGAAAGTCTGGCTTAAAGTGGACCGTCACCCTCCCGTGATCGGCCCGGGAATCTATAAGATTCCCGGGCCGATCACCTCCCTCCCCGCGGGACATCCGAGATCGGGATGTCCCACGGGGTGAAACCCCCCCAAACACCCCAAACCCCCTTGTCCGCGGCTGTCAAAAGGCTTGTGCGTCGGCGCTGGGAGAGGTGAGTTTTTCGGGGGGGTTTCACACAGCGGGGCACCCCGATCGGGGGTGCCCCACCAAAGTGGACCAAGACCCAGCATAGTCAAAATCCTGGGTGTTGGTCCACTTTAAACCGGAACACCACCTTGTCCTGGTGTCTCTCATAGTACGGGGGCTGAATAGATAGAGCCGCCAGCTCAGACACACGCCTGACCGAAGTAATAGCCACCAGAAAGACAACCTTGAGGGCAAGTACAGACAGAGCAGCATCCTGAATAGGCTCAAAGGGAGCACCCTGCAAGGCAGACAAAACCAAGTTCAAATCCCAAACAGGGACCATAGGTTTACGTGGAGGACGCACATGAGTGACCCCCTGAAAGAAGGTCTTAATCAAGGGATACTGAGCAAAAGACTTCTTAAAGAAGACGGACAGGGCAGAAACCTGACCCTTCAGAGTACTGAGTTTTAGACCCAACTCCAATCCATGCTGTGAAAAACTCCAGAACCCTAGGGACTAAGAACTCCCTACAGGGAAGAGACCTAGACTCACACCAATTGATGTAGGAACGCCATACCCTATAATAGATGGCAGAAGAAGTTTTCTTCCTAGCCTGCACCATGGTATCCACCACCGAGGCAGAGAAGCCTTTCTCCATCAAGATGGAGGTTTCAGCAGCCAGGCCGTCAAAGCCAGAGTTTGTAAATTGGGATGGCGTAAGGAGCCCTGAGTGAGCAGATCTGGCGCCCCTGACAGGACGTACTGGTCTACTACCATTTGTACCACGTCGGCGAACCACACTCTTCTTGGCCACCTGGGGGCCACCAGAATCACTGGCACCCCTTCCAGAGCAATCTTGCGCAGGACCCTGCCCAGCAGGGGGAATGGAGGAAAGACATACAGGAGCCGAAATTCCTTCCATGACATGGTCAGAGCATCCGTGGCCAAGGCCAGAGGATCCTAAGACAGGGAGACAAAGGCCGGGAGCTTGTGATTGTGACGGGATGCAAACAGATCCACATGCGGTAGACCCCAATGGTGACACAGGGACTGGAATACCCTGTTGCAGAGGGACCACTCCCCCTGACGGGAAGTCCCCCTGCTCAGGGAGTCTGCTAGTAGATTCTCCGCCCCCGGGATATACACAGCCGATATGCATTGAACATTGGCCTCCGCCCATGTCAGAATCCGCGACACCTCCTGGAGGGCACCCCTGCTCCGGGTCCCTCCCTAATGGTTGATGTAGGCAACCGCCGTCCTGTTGTCTGAGCGCACCTGCACAGACCCCTGCAGGTGATTGGTCAACCGCTCCAGAACCAACCTGATTGCCCGTAGTTCCAGAATGTTGATGGACAAGTGGGCCTCCCGAGGGCCCCACCTCCCCTGGAAGCGCAGGGACTTCCAGAATCCCCCCCAACCTGACAGACTGGCATCCGTGGTGACCGTCTCCCAGGAGGGGGCCAGAAAGGACCTGCCCCCCAGCAAGTTCCTGTGGTCCAGCCACCACGACAGGGACCATCTGATCAAGGGGGGAAGCATGCAGACCCTGTCGAAGGATGTTGGGTTCTTGTCCCATACTGACAGAAGGTGAAGTTGCAGAGGCCTCAAATGGAACTGAGCAAAGGGCACCGCCTCGAAGCACGCCACCATCAGACCCACCAGCTGCATTCCCTGCCTGAGGGAGGGCCGGGGACACGCGAGCAGGAACCTCACCTGCGCAGTCAGAGCTTCCACCTTCTGTTGAGGAAGGAATATCCTTGACTGACCCGTATCCAGAATCATTCCCAGGAATGGGGTCACCAAAGAAGGGGTCAGAGAGGACTTGGAATGATTGATCACCCAGCCGAAGGACTCCAAGGTGGACACTACCATCTGAGTGTCCAACTCTGTCTGCTGTAGCGACCGAGAGGTGATGAGAATGTCGTCCAGGTAGGGCAGCACGCGTATGCCCCTTGACCTTATCAGAGACATCACCCCCGCCAGCACCTTGGTGAACACTCTGGGAGCTGAAGTGAGGCCAAATGGCAAGGCCACAAATTGGTAATGTTGATCTTCCAACGCAAATCTGAGAAACAGTTGGTGTCCCGGGAACACAGGGATGTGAAGGTAAGCATCTTTAATGCCCACAGACGTCATAAAGTCCCCTGGGCGCAGAGAGATGATGGCCGAGCGCAGAGTTTCTTTGCGAAAACGCCTGTTCTTGACAAACTTGTTGAGGATTTTTAAATCCAGAATGGGCCTGACTGACCCATCTTTCTTGGGCACTGTGAAAAGGTTGGAATAGAACCCCTCGCCCCTTTCTCTTAAGGGGACCCTGCAAATGACCCCCAGATCCAGGAGTCCCTGCACGGCCAGCATCAAGACCTGAAATGAGACAGGGTCCTGTGGGATCCGGGACCTGATGAATCTTGGGGGAGGCCGCACAGCAAACTCTATCTTGTAACGAGAGGACACTACCTCCTGAATCCACCAGTCTGAGATGTGATGCCTCCAGACGTGCTCGAAGTGCTGCAGCTGTCCCCCCACCATGACGGGCGAGGGCGCCCCATCAAGGGCGCCCCATCATGCCCTCCCAGGTTCTTGGGAGGGGCTTTGGGCTTGGACCCCCAGGGAGGGTCCAGAACGTCGTCCTCTGTTCCTATGCCAGGAATGGGCACGAGCCCCCACGAAGGACATCCCCTTTCCCTGCTTAGCACCTCGGTAGGGGATGGAAAGGGGGGCCTGGCCCCAAAAGGGCCGAAACTGCCGCCTGCGCTGGGGAAATTTACCTCCTTTACCAAAGAGGTCTAAGCGGTGCCCAAAAAGACGTAGCCCCTCAAATGGAAGTCCAGTAAGGGCTTTCTTAGCAGCATTGTCAGCAGCCCACTGTCGCAGCCACACCGCGTGGCGTATAGCTACCGCCAAGGCAGAAGATCTGGCGCATATCCTAATGGCATCATCCGATGCAGACAGGATAAAGTTTACAAACACATCAAAGTTAGTGTATTAACCGTATCAGGTGGTAATTCATCCGGGCCTTCGAGTACATTTCTGACCATGGCCCTGAGCGCCACAGAAGTAATGGCCAAGGCGCAAACCGGACACAGCACCGCCCCCACAAACACAAAGGCATGACATGCCAATTGGTCAATGCGCCGATCCTCGGCATCCCACAGCGTAGTAGTGTCGGGGGGAGTGCATGATAGAGGTATTAGACAGCCCCAGAATAGGGGCATCGACCTCGGGGGGCGATGACCAACACTTGACCATATCAGCAGGAAAAGGATACTTTCTGTCCAAGCTCTTAGGTATCCCGGGAAGTCTACTGGGATGTTCCCACTCCTTAAGCACGAGGTTATTGAAATGGGTTTGCTCAGGAAATTCCAATCGAGACTTAGCAGTATGAAAGAGCTCACCCCTTTGCCTGGGAGCCGCAACAGGGGAAGAGATAGACAAAACCTCAAAAATCTGAACCAGCAATCTGTCAGTATCATCCGGGGTCCAGATAGAGCCAGAATCGTCGTGACCCCTGGGCCTCCCGTCAGAGTCAGAGAACAGCTCCCCTTCGTCCCAGGGGGTATAGCCATATAAATGCGACCACTCGTCAGACTCCGGAGGGAATAGAGTGACCTCAGGGGTTAAGTGGCGCTTCTTAGCGGTGGACTTACGCGCTAGCAATCAATTTTTCAACACTGGCCAGTCCAGTAGCCACATCAGGATGAGAATCCCTGCTTGTATTGGGGGTTAGACTCATGCTTGGGTGAGTAGGTGAGGTGAGGCGTGCAGGCCCGGCCACCGGAGGGACGGGTTGTACCATTAGCACCTGCTGCGCGCAAGGAACACAGACCCGTGTACTGTCACCGCAAATAGGTGAGACCCCACAAGCTACACACAGCCGGGCTTGTCCCGAAGGAACCCCGGTCACATTATCCTGGGATGCCTCCATATGGTGATTAATAGGCACAATAGGCCAGTAGGGATTGAGGCTGTAAGCTACCCTGGATGCCCCAATGACCCGCAGGGAAGTGGGAGTAATTATACTAGGCCCGACTAACAAATACACCGGGCCGGGAGAAGCCACCGGATTCACCAAGTCTGAAAGACATAATGGGAATAAGGGGTGTCAGACCCATGCACAGTAAGCGATGAGCATACAAATCGCCCGCGAGGGCACTTACAGACCACGGAAGGGGGGACCGTTACACACGCGCACCTGCGGGACTACACATAAAAATGGCGCCAAGCGAACCTCAAAGGGCGGTCCAAGGCGGGCCGTGACGCGAAGCACGCCAAGCCAGGTCCCCGCCCCCCACGAAGAGCGGGAAGCTCTAAGACAGCCAATGATAACGCCACAGCGTCTGAGGCGACGCTGCCACCCGGCGTCGCACATCCAGTGAAGGAGAAAGCGCGCGCGGCAGTAAAATTAGTAAAACACAAATCAGCGCGGCGGCTGACACAACCTGTAAAAGGTCCAAAGGACAATACGCATGAAAGTCAGCACTGACACTCACACACACACACAGACCCCCCACCCTTTCTTTCGCCCCGAGTTACGGGGAAAACGAGGGAGGATGGCGGCCCTTTGTACAGGGCCCACCGCTACACGGGGCAATAATGCGGGAGGGGCATCCCATAGAGGCTCACCATCAGCCTATACCGCCTACCCTTTGGTGGGGGACTGCGGTGGAGCAGCGCTCCATAAGCACGCATGTTGCTGCCTACCTTCACCCGACCGGTGCAGCCCAGGCTGGGAGGCACATCACAAAGAGGCACAGGTGGGAATAGTGCAACAGGGCCGCAGGCTTTAATAGCCCCGCTCACCTGCGAGAGTGTGATCCTTCATGTCTTCGCAGTAAGCACTGCAGAGAAATCTGGGGATTTGTGGGAGGTCCCCGGGTATTTGAGGGGCCGGGAGGAGCCTGTTTTTGCATGTCTCTGCAGTGCAGCGCCATCTGGCGGAGGATAACCCAAGTGCAAGTATTAAATCTGGAGCAGGACATACTGTATACTAAGAATATCTGAAAGAAATTGAGTTTTCCTTCGAAATTGACATCCGTTCACCAATCAACTTACATTCAAGTAGTCCAAACAAAGGAATGTTTCTGGCTCTGCCCTTTCCTCTTTAAGGTATCGGATGCACTCCCTTCCCATCTTCTCACTTGACACAACAATGGCGTTCATATATTTGCCGAAGATTTTGGTGACAGCAAGTTGGTACTTTTTATGAATTGGATGACAGAGTTCGAACAGTCTGCCAAACTTAAAAGAAAATGTAAAACGGGTTTAAAGCATCATCGAAAAAGCTGAATATGATAATTAATTATACACATTGTCAGATCCTCACTACTGCACCAGCATAAGGGCGTGAGAAGAGCTGTTACAGCAAATCACATAGTACAAGAGGCATTACAATGCTTTATTTTATATCAATATTACTAAAGATATTGGTATTTCTAGATCAAAGCAGAAAAATACCATTTTGTGAATACTCACCTGTAAAATGGGTATTATAAGTATGTTGCACACCCCGCTTCAGATAGTCATTACACTTGGGTTATACCGACATGTAGAGGGCGATCTTGCAGAGATGTCATGAAAAAAAGGGAGCCCCTCCCGGTCCATAAATACCTGGTACCTCCCACTCATTCCCCAGTATTAAGAAAGCAGTAAAGGGACCAGGAAGAGCCAAAATAACCAATAACAGTAAAAAGGTTCACCATAGAAAGGATCCAGAATACCAAAGGGCGGGGTGAAGCGGGGTGTGTGACATACTTATAATACCCATGAGTATTCACAAAATGGTATTATTCTAAGTATGTCACACACCCCGCTACAGATAGTCATTACACTTGGGACATCCAATAGCAGTGTCCATAAAGGGCGGGGATCCAAAACAAGGCAACAATGCACAAACTTAAACCACTGCAGCTTGCAGAACTTTGCGGCCAAAAACAGCATCCGCTAAGGCCCGCACATCAACCTTGTAAAACTTGGAAAAAGTGTGAACGGAAGACCAAGTAGCAGCCTTACAAACTTGCTCAGAGGCCTGATGCTGGAAAGCCCAGGACGCCCCAATAACACGAGTGGAATGAGCAGTAACACGAAAAGGGGGAACCTTCCCCTTGGCAGATTAGGCCCCCAACAATGGCCAGGCGAATCCATTTAATAATGGAAGACTTGACGGGAGCCAAACCTTTCCTAGGCCCAGAGGGCACCACAAAAAGGGCGTCAGTCCTACGAAAGGAAGAAGTAGCCACAAAATAGTACCTCACATAGCGAACCACATCCAGAGAAAGCAAAACCCTCTCCTTGTCATTGCAGGGCTTAGGACACAAGGAGGGTAGAACAATGTCCTGATTAAGATGAAAAGCAGAGACTACCTTAGGATGAAAATCTGGCTTGAAGCGAAAAACAACCTTGTCCTGATGCCTCTCAAAGTAAGGAGCCTTAATGGACAAAGCCGCCAACTCCGATACACGCCGAACGGAAGTGATGGCAACCAGAAACGCAACCTTCTGAGTAAGCGTAGAAAGAGCAATATCCTGCAAAGGTTCAAAAGGAGGACCCTGAAAGGCAGAAAGAACAAAATTCAAATCCCAAACTGGGAGCAAAGGCTTCCTAGGAGGCTGCACATGCATAACCCCCTGGAAAGGGGGAAAGGTCATAACCAGAGGATGAAGAGCAAAAGACCTTTGAAAGAAAACGCCAGGGCAGAAACATGCCCTTTCAGTGTACTAAGCTGCAAACCCAGGTCCAGACCATGTTGCAGAAATTCCAAAACCCTAGGGATAGAAAACACCCTGCAAGGCAAGGCCCGGACCTCGCACCAATCAATATAAGACCTCCAAACCCTATAGTAGATGGCAGAGGAAGACTTCTTTCTAGCCCTAACCAGAGTCTGAATGACAGCATCAGAAAGACCTTCCTCCTTCAAGATGGAGGTTTCAGCAGCCACGCCGTCAAAGCCAGCGTTGGTAAATTGGGGCAGATCAGTGGGCCCTGAGTGAGCAGATCCGGCAGAAGGGGCAGATCTAACTGATCCGCAGCCAGCCTTACCACGTCTGCGAACCAAACCTGTCTTGGCCATCTTGGATCCACCAGGATTGCTGACGCGCCCTCTAGGGCCAGCTTGCGCACCACTTTGCCCACCATGGAAAACGGAGGAAACAGGTACAGAAACCCCAGATCCCTCCAGTTCAGAGACATGGCATCTGCTGCCAGAGCCAGCGGATCCCGCGAGAGAGACACAAATGCCGGAAGCTTGTGATTGTGACGAGAGGCACAAGACGAGAGGGGCTGAGGGACCATTCCCCCCAAGCGAGATGAGCACCTGCTCAGGGAGTCCGCCTCCGTGTTCTCCACTCTCGGAATGTACACCGCCGAGATGCATGGGACATTGCTCTCTGCCCTAGCCAGGATCAAAGACACTTCCCTGAGGGCATGCCTGCTGCGAGTCCCTCCCTGGTGATTGATGTAGGCGACCGCCGTCCGATTGTCCGACCGAACTTGAACCGGTAAGCCCTGCAACTGATGAGTCAAGTGAGCCAGAACCAACCTGATGGCTCTCAGCTCCAAAACATTGATGGGATCGTGAGCCTCCTGAGGCCCCCACAGTCCCTGAAACTGAAGATCCTTCCAAAACCTCCCCCCAGCCTGACATCCGTGGTGACCGTCAGAAAGGATCTGCCCCTCATCAGATTGCTCGGTTCCAGCCACCACCGAAGGGAATGCCGAACCCGGGGGGACATCAGAAAAGACTGATCCAATGACAGCGGGGACCCGTCCCAGGCCGCCAAGAGATGGAGCTGGAGCGTCCTTGTGTAAAACTGGGCAAAGGGAACCGCCTCGAACGAAGCCACCATCAGTCCCACCAGTCGCATCCCCAGCCGGATGGACGGGCGAGGTATGGATAGGAGAAGCTGAGTCAATTCCTGAATCAGAAGAACCTTGGGCCAGGGGAGGAACACCCTGGACTGAGAAGTATCCAGAGACATTCCCAGGAACACCACCACCCTGGACGGAGAGAGGCAGGACTTGGGATAGTTGATCACCCAGCCGAATCTCTCCAGGGTGGCTACCACAGTCCTGGTATCTAGCTCCGCCTGGCTGAGAGAGGATGCCATAATAAGAAGATCGTCCAGATAAGGCACGATGCGGATTCCCTTTGCTCTGAGGAGGGCCATCACCCCTGCTAGCACCTTGGTGAAAACCCTTGGAGCCGAGGTAAGGCCAAACGGAAGGGCCACAAACTGAAAATGCCGATCTTCCACCACAAACCTGAGAAATCTCTGATGCGCCGGGAAGATTGGAACATGCAGATAAGCATCCTTGATGTCTATGGACGTCATGAAGTCCTCCTGCCGAAGTGAGTTTATGGCAGAGCGCAGAGTTTCCATGCGGAACTTCCATGGACGGATAAAACTGTTGAGAAACTTCAGATCCAGGATGGGACGAACGGAGCCATCCTTCTTGGGCACCGTAAACAGATTGGAATAGTATCCCAGGCCCCGGTCCGAGGGAGGCACCGGGCAGATGACAGCCATGTCCAGGAGATCTTATACTGCCGCCCGGAGCCCCTGCGTGGCCAGAGGATTCAAGGGCACCCGAGACCTGAAGAATCTGGGAGGAGGCCGGAGCTCGAACTCCAGTTTGTAACCGGAAGACACCACTTCCCGAATCCATCTGTCCGAGACCTCCTGGTCCCAGTCCTGGGAGAAGTGTCGCAGCCGTCCCCCCCCCCCCCGCGAGGGTGAGGTCGCCCCCTCATTGCTGAGCCGGCTTAGCAGCGGCTTTGGGCTTAGAGCCCCAGCTGTGACCTGGACGGGCACGTCCTCTTCGCCTGTTCCAGGAATCGCCTCTGGAGGGGAAGACAGACGATCCCCGTCCAGCTCTGGCCCCACGAAAGGAAGGGGTAAATAAAGCCGCCCCCGAAAGGGGTGACGTTGCTTCTTTCGCTGAGGTAACCTACCTCCTTTTGCGACCGAATCCAATTTTTCTCCAAAGAGCCGCAAGCCCAGAAAGGGAAGAGCCGTAAGAGACTTTTTGGACACAAAATCAGCCGCCCACTGGCGCAACCAAACCGACCGTCGAATAGCCACCAGCAAGGCCGAAGCTCTACTACACATTACCATGGTGTCATCCAGGGCGGCTAGCACAAATGACAAAAACAATTTGCACCGCTTAAGGGCGGTGAACTCATCACTAGCCGGGTCAAGCCTGGAGGTAGACAACAGGTCACTGACAACCGACCAAGAAGCCACTATTAAAAGCGCAGAAGCACAAACAGGCCGCAAGGCCAACCCGACACTGGCAAAACCGTGACAAGCCATCTGGTCAATGCGTTTGTCCTCACCGTCCTTGAGAGTAGAACAGTCAGGAGAATGCAAGACAGAGGTGCTAGACAATTTCAAAACAGGGGCGTCCACCTCAAGAGGGGAAGACCATCGCTTCACCGCATCCACCGGAAAGGGATATTTCTTATCCCTACCCGGAGGGACACCCGGAAGCCGAGTAGGCCTCTCCCATTCCTTAAGAATAATGCCGTCGAAATGCCTTTGATTAGGGAATTCTAAGCGCGGCTTAGCCTCTTCAAAGAACTCCCCCTTCTGCGGAAGGGTCACTTCAGGAGGAGAGATTGCCAAAACCTCAAACATATGAGCCAGGACCTTAGGGGTATCCAAAGAATCCCCCTGACCCCGCTCGGCATCAGCGCCCACAAACTGCTGATCGTCAGAACCATCCGACTCCTCAAAAAGCTCC
Organism: Gastrophryne carolinensis; assembly: GCA_027917425.1. Taxonomy (NCBI): domain Eukaryota; kingdom Metazoa; phylum Chordata; class Amphibia; order Anura; family Microhylidae; genus Gastrophryne; species Gastrophryne carolinensis. Next base: position 30,872,221 of record CM051238.1, on the reverse strand, counting down.
CCTTCCTCTAGCAGGGGGTAATCAGACCAGTCCAGTGAATCACACTCCTCAAGATCAGAAGCCAACGTGGCTGGGGACAAGTGCTTTCTGGGGAGTTCCTAAATAAGACCAGGGACCCTAGGACCGGGAGGACCCCTTTAGGATCCAACACGGGTCCACCTGGAAGACAGAATACAGGGCTATTCAGCACCTCAATCATGCCCAAGCACACAAAATGCAGACATACTGATATGCAATAACATAAGAAATATATATATAAATATGCATGTCATGAAGGTAATGAGGCCCCACGGGCCACTCACGGAGGAAGATGGCGTCCGTCCGCCCCTCCCCCCTGACAACGACGCCGCTCCCGGCCAATGGCCGGGCTCCGCAGCGGTGCCAGGAGCACGGGGGGGGCGTAGGTGATCGCGCCGAGCGCCCGACTCCCTACCAACCGCACCTGAGGGGAGGAAGCTCCCCCGCCGAAGCTGCCACAACAGCCGGCGCCGGCTGAGTTACCAGTACAATGCACCCGAGTGAATCACACACAACACAAAGTACATAATAAAGACGATTACACTAAGGTAGAAGGGCCCCCCCCCCTCTAAGGAGCAAGGGCAATCCGGGAGAGGGGAAAACCACGCTGGAAGGTGGACGGTCAAAGGACGGGGCATCCCAAACCAGGATCACCAACCCGGCAAAACCGCCTACCCCTTAGTATGGGGTCTCATGGTGAAGCGTAGCTCCTAAGCACCATTAGGTGCCGTCTACCCTTGCCCGGACCAGCAGCCTAGGCTGGGAGGCAAGGAGAAATACTAAGAAAGGGGGTCCAGGCAGAAATAGACTAACAAGCGGCCCGGGAGTTACCCCGGCTACCTGCAAGGAGGAGACATCCATCTTCTGACTTGCTCGCCGTATGCAGAGATGAAAGACTGGGGAATGAGTGGGAGGTACCAGGTATTTATGGAACGGGAGGGGCTCCCTTTTTTTCATGACATCTCTGCAAGATCGCCCTCTACAGGTCGGTATAACCCAAGTGTAATGACTATCTGAAGCGGGGTGTGTGACATACTTAGAATAAACATATTTGTCAAAGAAGATTTTATTCCATTTAATCACTACACATAATCTACATGATTAAAAACCCTTAAAAACACATAGGACAATACATATAGGACAAACCAACAAAGGTGCGTAGGTGATGGGGAGAGTGCTGGCACATATAAATAACAATCAGCATGTAAAGATGAAATTAAAATCAAGAAAATATATATAAGTGATCTACCAATGCAAGTAACAGTGTGCAAATCCTGCCTAGATCTGGATCCTAAGTAACTCTAAAGTTCAAAGTGCAACCAATCAGTAAATATATGTATACAATATGTGATCAAAAAAATACAATTCTGTGAAATACTCACCTGTAGAATTGGTATTATACGTATACAGTACGTCCTGCTCCAGATATAATACTTACACTTGGGTAATCCTCCGCCAGATGGCGCTGTGCACTGCAGACATGCAAAAACAGGCTCCTCCCGGCCCTTCATATACCCAGGGACCTCTCACAAATCCCCAGCATTGAAAAAGCAGTAAAAAAGAAGCCGGGAGAAAACTAACCACCAAAAAACTGGTAATAACAACAATGATAACAATCACCATACAGGTGATCCAGAATAATGCAAAAACCAGGGTGGGGTGGAGCAGGACGTACTGTATACGTATAATACCAATTCTACAGGTGAGTATTTCACAGAATTGTATTATTCTAAGTATACAGTACGTCCTGCTCCAGGTATAATACTTACACTTGGGACATCCAATAGCAGTGTCCATAAAAGTAGGGTGGGATCCCCAACAAAAAAGGCAACAGCAGGCAGTTTAAACTACTGTCGCCTGCAAAACCTTGCGGCCAAACACAGCATCAGCTGAGGCCCTAACATCAACCTTGTAAAACTTTGAAAAGGTATGAACGGAAGACCAAATAGCGGCCTTGCAAACTTGTTCAACAGAAACCTGGTGCTGGAAGGCCCAGGAGGCACCAATAGCACGAGTAGAATGAGCAGTAAGACGAAAAGGAGGACTCTTCCCCTTAGCAGAATAGGCCTGAATCACAGCCTGACGGATCCATTTGCTGATAGTAGACTTGGCAGGAGCCAAACCCTTCCTAGGCCCGGAAGGCACAACGAAGAGAGCATCAGTTTTCCTGAAAGCCGCAGTGACTACCAGGCAATACTTCAAGCACCTGACTACGTCCAAGGAATGCAGAACCCTCTCCTTGTCGTTGCTAGGATTGGGACACAATGAAGGAAGAACAATATCTTGATTCAAATGAAAAGCAGACACAACCTTAGGGAGAAAATCCGGTTTGAAGCGGAACACCACCTTGTCCTGGTGCCTCTCATAGTACGGAGGCTGAATAGATAGAGCAGCCAGCTCAGACACACGCCTAACCGAAGTAATAGCCACCAAAAAGACAACCTTGAGAGTAAGAACAGCGAGAGCAGCATCATGAATAGGCTCAAAGGGAGCACCCTGCAAGGCAGATAAAACCAAATTTAAATCCCAGACGGGGACCATAGGTTTACGAGGGGGACGCACATGAGTGACCCCCTGAAAGAAGGTCTTAATCAAGTGATGCTGAGCAAAAGACTTCTGAAAGAAGACGGACAGGGCAGAAACCTGACCCTTCAGAGTACTGAGTTTTAGACCTAACTCCAAACCATGCTGTAAGAACTCCAGAACCCTAGGGACTGAAAATTCCCTACAGGGAAGAGACCTAGACTCACACCAGTCAATGTAGGTACGCCATACTCTATAATAGATAGCAGAAGAAGTCTTCTTCCTAGCCTGCACCATAGTACCTACCACAGAGGCAGACAAACCTTTCTCCATCAAGATGGAGGTTTCAGCAGCCAGGCCGTCAAAGCCAGCGTTTGTAAATTGGGATGGCGTAAGGAGCCCTGAGTTAGCAGATCTGGCACCCCTGGCAGGTCGTACTGGTCTACTGCCATTTGAACCACGTCTGCGAACCACACTCTTCTTGGCCACCTGGGGGCCACTAGAATCACAGGTACCCCTTCCAGAGCAATCTTGCGCAGCACCCTGCCCAGAAGGGGGAATGGTGGAAATACATACAGGAGCCGAAAATACCATTTTGTGAAATACTCACCTGTAAAATGGGTATTATAAGTATGTCACACACCCCGCTTCAAGATATCCATAACATGTGGGTAATACCGACCTGAAGAGGGCGTTCCTGCAGAGATGATAGCAGGATCCATAAATACCTGGGACCTCCCACTCATCACCCAGTATATAGAAGCAGTAAGGTAAGGGACCAGGAAGAGGCAAATATAAGTCATAACAACGCAAAGTTCACAATATAAAGGATCCAGAATACAAGAAGAGCGGGTGAAGCGGGGTGTGTGACATACTTATAATACCCATTTTACAGGTGAGTATTTCACAAAATGGTATTATTCTAAGTATGCCACACACCCCGCTTCAAGATATCCATAACATGTGGGACATCCAATAGCAGTGTCCATAAAAAGGGCGGGGATCCAAAACAAGGCAACAATGCACAACTTAAACCACAACAGCTTGCAGAACATTGCGGCCAAAAACAGCATCCGCTGAGGCCCGAACATCAACCTTGTAAAACTTGGAAAAAGTGTGAACAGAGGACCAAGTAGCGGCCTTACAAACTTGCTCAACAGAGGCCTGGTGCTGAAAAGCCCAGGACGCTCCAACCGCACAAGTAGAATGGGCAGTAACACGAAAAGGGGGACTCCTCCCCTTGGCAGAATAGGCCCCAATGATGGCCTGACGAATCCATTTACTAATGGAAGATTTGGCAGGAGCCAAACCTTTCCTAGGCCCAAAAGGCACCACAAAAAAAGCATCAGTCTTACGAAAGGAAGACGTAACCACCAGATAATATTTCACAACACGAACTACATCCAAGGAATGCAACGCCCTTTCCTTGTCGTTGCTGGGATTAGGACATAGAGAAGGCAGAACAATGTCCTGATTCAGATGAAAGGCAGAGACCACCTTAGGAAGAAAATCCGGCTTGAAACGAAAGACCACCTTGTCCTGATGCCTTTCAAAGTACGGAGCTTTAATGGATAAAGCTGCCAACTCAGAAACACGCCTGACCGAAGTGATAGCCACCAAAAAGGCCACCTTTTGAGTAAGTGAAGACAAAGCAACCTCATTCAAGGGCTCAAACGGAGGACCCTGAAGAGCAGAAAGAACCAGGTTCAAATCCCAAACTGGAACAAAGGGCTTCCTAGGAGGCCGTACATGCGGAACTCCTTGGAAAAAGGTCTTGACTAAGGGATGAAGTGCAAAGGACCTTTGGAAGAACACCGCCAGGGCAGAAACCTGCCCCTTTAAGGTACTAAGTTGAAGCCCCAGATCCAGACCATGTTGAAGAAACTCCAAGACTCTGGAAATGGAAAACTCCCGACAAGAGAAAGACCTACTTTCACACCAGTCAATATAGGACCTCCAAGTCCTATAGTAAATAGTAGAGGAAGAGCGCTTCCTGGCGCTAATAAGAGTCTGAACCACCGCGTCAGAAAGACCCTCCTCCTTCAAGATGGCGGTTTCAGCAGCCACGCCGTCAAAGCCAGCGAAGGTAAATTGGGATAGCGCAGCCGACCCTGGGTGAGCAGGTCCGGCAGTAGAGGCAGAACGAACTGATCCTCTGCCAGTCTTACCAGATCTGCGAACCAAACCTGCCTTGGCCACCTTGGTGCCACCGACGCGCCCTCCAGGGCCAGCTTGCGCACCACTCTGGCTACCATTGGAAACGGAGGGAACAGGTAAAGAAACCCCAGATCCCTCCAGTTCAGAGACATGGCATCCACCGCCAGAGCCAGAGGATCCTGCGAGAGGGACACAAAGACCGGAAGCTTGTGATTGTGACGAGAGGCAAAGAGGTCCACCACAGGGAACCCCCACCTGAGACAGATCGAACGAAACACCTTGGGACTGAGAGACCACTCCCCCTGACGAGAGGAGGCCCTGCTCAGAGAGTCCGCCTCCGTGTTCTCCACTCCCGGAATGTAGACTGCTGAGATACACGGGACGTGGCTCTCCGCCCAGTCCAGAATCAAAGACACTTCCCTGAGGGCACTCCTGCTGCGAGTCCCCCCCTGGTGATTGATGTAAGCAACCGCCGTCCGGTTGTCCGACCGGACCTGAACAGGTCCCCGCAACTGATGAGTCAAACGAGACAGAACCAACCTGATGGCTCTCAACTCCAGAACATTGATGGGCTCGTGAGCCTCCTGCGGGCCCCACAGACCCTGAAACTGGAGGTCCTTCCAAACACCCCCCCAACCTGACAGACTGGCATCCGTGGTGACTGTTTCCCAACGCGGAACCAGAAAAGATCTGCCCTTCAACAGATTGACTGATCCCAGCCACCATTGCAGGGATCGACGAACTCGGGGAGTCATCAGGAAGGACTGATCCAACGACAGAGGAGACTTGTCCCAAACCTTCAACAAATGAAGCTGAAGCGTCCTTGTATGAAACTGCGCAAAGGGAACCGCCTCGAATGAGGTCACCATTAACCCCACCAGCCTCATCCCTAGACGGATGGCTGGACGAGGGGTCGACAAGAGAAGCCGAACTAATTCCTGAATCAAAAGGATCTTGGCCTGGGGCAGAAACACCCTGGCCTGCGAAGTGTCCAGAGACATTCCCAGAAAGGTCACTACTCTGGACGGAGAAAGAGAAGACTTGGGGTGGTTGACCACCCAACCGAATCTCTCCAGAGTGGACACCACCACTCTGGTGTCCAACTCCGCTTGGTTGAAAGACGAGGCCATGATCAGAAGATCGTCCAAATAGGGCACAATGCGGATACCATGAACCCTTAGCAGAGCCAACACCCCCGCTAGCACCTTGGTGAATACCCGAGGAGCCGAGGTGAGACCGAAAGGGAGTGCCACAAACTGAAAATGCCGATCCTCCACCACGAACCTGAGAAACCTCTGGTGTGCTGGAAAAATTGGAACGTGTAGATAAGCATCCTTGATGTCTATGGACGTCAGAAAGTCTCCCTGACGAAGAGAGTGAATGGCCGAACGCAGCGTTTCCATGCGGAATTTCCGCGGCCGGATGAATCTGTTGAGAAACTTCAGATCCAAGATGGGTCGGACCGATCCGTCCTTCTTGGGTACCGTGAACAGATTGGAATAAAAACCCCTGCCCTGGTCCGGAGGGGGCACAGGGCAAATGACAGCCATGTCCAGAAGATTCTCTACTGCCAACAGGAGCCCCTGCGCCGCCAGAGGTTCCGAAGGCATCCGAGACCTGAAAAATCTGGAAGGGGGGCGGAGCTCGAACTCCAGCTTGTAACCGGAAGACACCACTTCCCGTATCCATCTGTCCGAGACCTCCTGATCCCAGATCTGGGAGAAGTGTCGCAGCCGTCCCCCCACCCGCATGGGTGAGGGCGCCCCCTCATTGCTGAGCCGGCTTAGTGGCCGGCTTGGGCTTAGAGCCCCAACTGTATCCTGGACGGGCACGTCCTCTGCCCCTGCTCCCAGAATCTCCTCTGGAAGAGGGGAATGCAAACCCCCTGCCAGATCTGGCCCCACGAAAGGAGGGGGTAAAAGAAGGCGCCCCCCGAAAGGGACGGCGTTGTTCCTTGCGTTGAGGTAACCTACCACCCTTGGTGACAGAGTCCAATGTCTCTCCAAAGAGCCGTAATCCAACAAAAGGTAAAGCCGTCAGTGACTTCTTGGACATAAAATCGGCCGCCCACTGGCGCAGCCACACCGACCGCCGAATAGTCACCAGCAGCGCCGATGTCCTACCACACATCATCAAAGTGTCATCCAAGGCTGTTAACACAAAGGATAAAAACAACTCACACCGTTTAAGGCTAAGGGACTCGGCACTACCAGGACGAAGCCCGGAAGAAGTCAGCAGGTCCCTGACCACGGACCTGGCAGCCAACACCATTAGCGCCGAAGCGCAAACAGGCCGCATGGCTGACCCAACGCTAGCAAAACCATGACAAGCCATCTGGTCAATACGTTTATCCTCTCCATCCTTGAGGGTGGAACAATCAGGTCTATTTAAAACCGAGGAGTTGGACAACCCCAAAACCGGAGCATCCACCTCGGGGGGAGATGCCCAGCGCCTAACCACCTCCGAAGGGAAGGGATATTTCTTATCCCACCCCTGAGGGATGCCAGGGAGCCGAGCCGGCCTGTCCCATTCCTTAGTAATAATTTTGTCAAAATGCCTTTGTGTAGGAAATTCCAAACGCGGTCTGGATTCCTCAAACAATTCACCCTTCTGCTGAGACACCTCCTCGGGAGGGGAAATATTCAGAACCTCCAACATCAGAGCCAGTGCGTGAGGAGTATCCGAGGATCTCCCCAAGTCACCAAGCTCGGCATCAGCGCCAAAGGACTGCTCATCGTCTGAAATATCAGAATCCTCATAAACCTCCCCTTCCTCTAGCGGGGAATAATCAGACCAATCCAGATTATTAACATCCTCATGGTCCTCCACCAGCGGAGCCGGCGACAAATGCTTCCTCTTAGTCGGAGCCTTACGGGCGACCGAGCTGGAGATAATTTTTTCAAGGTTAGCCAATCTGGCGCACATCTCAGATTGCAGCTCCCTGCCCATGACGACGTCACACGGAGTGCGTGTCAAGGCGGGAGGGGGAGATGAAGCGACCGGCGGTGCTGACCCAGACGCCTGGGGTTCGGACTGCCGCGTAATAGTTTGCTGTGCACATGGGATACACAGAAGTACATCGTCCCCAGTAATGGATACCCCACACAACATACACTTCCGGGGATGCCCCGAAGGGGCCCCGAGCCCAGTATCCGGGGATGCCTCCATAAGGTGAACTTTAAAAAATAGTCGCTATGACCCAGGGAATTACGCCACTAGACAACCCGGGATGCCCCTTTAATGTCCCGAGTGGGAGGATTTATGAGCAATAGTGAACCCAGTGATCAAGGATCGGGAGAGACCCCCTAATGCTACTGGAGATCCTCCTGAAAACCTCCGCCTGAAAGACACAGAAAAAGGCTTATAAGGCTATGGGAAACAAAAGACACACGTACAGCCCAGAGAATGGGGAAGAGGGGGGGGGCATAGGCCACTCACAGAACCGCGGGAGCTTGAAATGGCGACCGTGAGGAAGAGGCTGCTGACAAGAAGAGGAGAAGGAGGCGTAGTCAGCGCGGGACGCGCGTGACGTCAAGCACCGCCCCCCCTCCTCCTACGCAAGGCAGAGCTCCGCAGCGGCGCCAGGGATAGATGGGGGCAGGCAGCGGTGACGCGCCGCAACACCGGCCCCGCCCCCAGGACAATCGTGAGGAGAATGTCTCCTCAGGAAAAAAGGCGCCAAGAACCGGCCGGCGCCGCAGCGTTATGTGCGGCCGCGGCGCCCGGCCGGTGGGACAAAACAGTGAAAGACACACACACCTAAGCACCGCAAACAGACATACCAGTAGGGACGGACACCGGCCCCGCGCCGACGGTCCAGCCCCGCCCCCCCCCACTAGATGGACAGTCTTACATTGCGTGAGGTAACTGCCGCCGCCATAGATGAAGAAAAGAGACAGGCCCAGCACCGCACAAGGCCTCCGCAAAAACGGCCGCGGCGCTGAATAAAAACATTTAAAGTGACACACACTAACATCAGTAAAAGACAGAAAGTGGTTAAGAACGTGCTAGAGAATAATAAAGAAGGGACCCACACTCCCCAACCCCACCGTGGAAAAGGGATCCTGGGAGGGCCATTGAAGATTAAACTAAGGGACAGGGCATCCCAAACCGGGGTCACCAACCCGGTGTAACCGCCTACCTTCTCGTATAGGGTCTCAAGGTGGAGCATTGCTCCTGAGCACCAAGGTGCTGATATACCCTCGCCTGGACCCACAGCCAAAGCTGGGAGGCATATGGATTCCTGGAAAAAAAGGGTCCAAACGGAAATAAATAAGTAGCGGGCCGGGAGTCATCCCGGGTACCTGAAATCCCCCTGTGCAAGGAGGAGCCATCATCTTCTGACTTGCTCGCCGTCTGCAGAGATGGAAAACTGGGTGATGAGTGGGAGGTCCCAGGTATTTATGGATCAGGGAGGGGCTTTCTTTTTGCTATCATCTCTGCAGGAACGCCCTCTTCAGGTCGGTATTACCCACATGTTATGGATATCTTGAAGCGGGGTGTGTGACATACTTAGAATACTCCTTCCATGACATGGACAGGGCATCCGTGGCCAAGGCCAGAGGATCCTGAGACAGGGATACGAAGGCCGGGAGCTTGTGATTGTGACGGGATGCAAACAGGTCCACATCCGGTAGGCCCCAACGGTGACACAGGGTATTCCATACCCTTCCAGAGGGACCACTCCCCCTGACGGGACGACCCCCTGCTCAGAGCATCTGCTAGCAGATTCTCCACCCCTGGACTGTACACAGCCGAAATGCATTGGACATTGGCCTCTGCCCATGTCAGAATCTGAGACACCTCCTGGAGGGCACCCTTGCTCCGGGTCCCTCCCTGATGGTTGATGTAGGCAACTGCCGTTCTGTTGTCCGAGCGTACCTGGACCGACAGACCCCTCAGGTGTTGGGTCAACCGCTCCAGTACCAACCTGACTGCCCGCAATTCCAGAATGTTGATGGGTAATTGGGCCTCCTGAGGGCCCCACCTCCCCTGGAAACGCAGGGACTTCCAGAATCCCCCCCATCCGGACAGACTGGCATCCGTTGTGACCGTCTCCCAGGAGGGGGCCAGAAAAGACCTGCCCCCTATCAAGTTCCTGTGGTCCAGCCACCACGCAAGGGACTGTCTGACCGAGGGGGGAAATCCACAGACCCCGTCCAAGGACGCTGGGTTCACGTCCCACACTGACAGAAGGTGAAGCTGCGGAGGTCTCAAATGGAACTGGGCAAAGGGCACCGCCTCGAAGCTCGCCACCATCAGGCCCACCAGCTGCATTCCCTGCCTGATGGAGGGCTGTGGGCACGAGAGCAGGAACCTCGCCTGCGCCGTCAGAGCTTCCACCTTCTGTTGAGGAAGGAATATCCTTGACTGAACCGTATCCAGAATCATTCCCAGGAACGGAGTCACCAAGGAGGGGGACAGAGAGGACTTGGGGTAATTGATCACCCAGCCGAAGGACTCCAGGGTGGACACTACCAGCTGAGTGTCCAATTCTGCCTGCCGCAGAGTCCGAGAAGTGATGAGTATATCGTCCAGGTAGGGCAGCACGCGTATGCCCCTTAGCCTTATCAGGGACATCACCCCTGCCAGCACCTTGGTGAACACCCTGGGAGCCGACGTGAGGCCGAATGGCAAGGCCATAAATTGGTAATGCTGATCTTTCAGTGCAAATCTGAGAAACCTTTGGTGTCCTGGAAACACCGGGACATGAAGGTAAGCATCCTTGATGTCTACGGACGTCATAAAGTCCCCTGGGCGCAGAGAGCCGATGGCCGAGCGCAGTGTTTCCATGCGAAAGTGCCTGTTTTTGACAAATTTGTTGAGGATTTTTAAATCCAGAATGGGCCTGACTGACCCATCCTTCTTGGGTACTGTGAAAAGGTTGGAATAGAACCCCATGCCCCTATCTCCTAAGGGGACCTTGCAAATGACCCCTAGATCCAGGAGACCCTGCATGGCCAGCAACAAGACCTGAGCTGAGGCAGGGTCCTGTGGAATCCGGGACCCAATGAATCTGGTGGGGGGCCGCACAGCAAATTCTATCTTTTAGCCAGAGGACACTACCTCCTGAATCCACCGGTCTGAGACGTGGCACCCCTTCATGCCTGAGGGGTCTTGGGAGGGGCATTGGGCTTGGACCCCCAGGAGGAATCCGGACGGCGTCCTCTGTTCCTGTGCCAGGAATCTGCGCGGGACCCAGCGAAGGACACCCCTTTTCCCTGTTTAGCCCCACGGTAGGGGATTGAAAGGGTGCCCTGGCCTCGAAAGGGCCGAATCTGCCACCTGCGCTGGGGTAACTTGCCTCCTTTGGCGAAGAGATCTAGACGGTCCCCAAACAGGCGCAGCCCCTTAAATGGAAGCCCAGTAAGGGCTTTCTTAGCGGCACTGTCAGCAGCCCACTGGCGCAACCAAACCGTGCGGCGTATAGCTACCGCCAGGGCAGAAGATCTGGCACACATCCTAATAGCATCGTCCGATGCAGACAGGATAAAGTTTACAAACACATCACAGTGAGACAGTGCATTGACAGTATCAGGTGGCAATTCATCTGTGCCATCAAGTGCATTCCTGACCATGGCCCTGAGCGCTACTGCCGTGATGGCTAAGGCACAAACCGGGCGCAAAGTCGCTCCCCCAAATGCAAAGGCATGGCATGCCAATTGGTCAATACGCCGGTCCTCAGAGTCCCGCAGCGTAGTAGTGTCAGGGGAGTGCATAATAGAGGTGTTGGACAACCCTAGAATAGGAGCATCGACCTCGGGGGGCGATGACCAGCACTTAACCAAGTCAGCAGGGAAGGGATACTTCCTATCCACACTCTTAGGGATCCCAGGAAGTCTACTGGGATGTTCCCATTCTTTAAGCACGAGGCTATTGAAATGGGTTTGCTCGGGAAATTCCAGACGAGCCTTAGCAGTATGAAAAAGCTCACCCCTTTGCCTGGGAGCTGCAGCAGGGGGAGAAATGGACAAAACCTCAAAGATCTGAACCAGCAGTCTGTCAATATCATCCGGGGTCCAGTGCTCGGAACCAGACTCGTCATGACCCCTTGACTCCTCGTCGTATGACCCCGAGTCAGAGAACAGCTCCCCTTCGTCCGAGGGGGTATGGCCGTAAGGATGCAACAACTCATCAGATTCCATAGGGAAAAGAGCAGAGTCAGGGGTTAAATGCCGCTTCTTTGCGGTGGCCTTACGCGCTAAGGAAATAGCAAGCAATTTTTCAACACTGGCCAGTCTAGCAGCCATATCAGGATGAGAATCCCCGCTTGTATTGGGGGTTAGACTCAGGCTTGGGGGAGTAGGTGAAGTGAGGCGAGGTGCAGGCCCAGCCACAGAAGAGGCGGGAAGAAACGATAGCGCCTGCTGTGCACAAGGAACACAGACCCGTGCATTGTCACCGCTGCTAGGTAAGACCCCACGAGCTACACAGAGCCGGGCTTGTCCCGAAGGAACCCCGTTCACAATATCCTGGGATGCCTCCATATGGTGATTAAATCAGCACAATAGGCAAGTAGGGATTGACGCTGTAAGCTACCCTGGATGCCCCAATAACCCGCGGGGAAGTGGGAGTAAATTTAATAGTCTCAACCAGGAGCTACACCGGGCCGGGAGAAGCCACCGGAATCCTCGGTCTGAAAGACATAAAAGGAACAAGGATGTCAGAGCCATGCGCAAGGGAGTATAAAAGGTAATATAAAGTCGCCCGCGAAGGCACTTACAGACAGAGGGGGGAGGACGGCACCGCGCGTGCGAGTAAAAATGGCACCAAGCGAACCTCGAAGGGCGGGCCAGAGCTGACCGTGACGCGGAGCGCGCCGAGCCAGGACCCCGCCCCCCCCCCCCCCCCCCGGAGAGCGCGAAGCTCCAAAAACGCGTAGCCAATATAGACGGCAGGGCAGTGACGCCTGAAGGGAATTGATCGAGTGGATTACCTCAGAAGAGCCACTACAAGCTAAAAAAGAGATGCCGCTGCCGCCGCCCATGCGGTACACCCATATAGGAAAGACGCGGCGGCGACCAATACAAAATAAAAGTAAACATCGCGGCTCTGACACCCATTCCCAGTCAAACGCCATACTAAGGCCATAAGCGTGTAATAGGGTACACTGGGACCGCCATACTCACAAACCCCTCCCCCCCCTTTCTTTCCCCCCGGCTAAGGGGGGGGGGACGAGGGAGGATGGCGACCCTTTACACAGGGTCCACCGCTACACAGGGCGTGGGGCAATGATGCGGGAGGGGCATCCCCTAAAGGCTCACCATCAGCCTCAACCGCCTACCCTTTGGTGGGGGGACTGCAGTGGAGCAAGGCTCCATAAGCACACATGGTGCTGCCTACCTTCACCCGACCAGCGCAGCCCAGGCTGGGAGGCACATCAAAAGGAGGACGGGTGGGAGTAGTTCAACAGGGCCGCAGGCTGTAATAGCCCCGCTCACCTGCGAGAGAGTGATACTTCATGTCTTCGCAGTAAGCACTGCAGAGAAATCTGGGGATTTGTGGGAGGTCCCTGGGTATATGAAGGGCCGGGAGGAGCCTGTTTTTGCATGTCTGCAGTGCACAGCGCCATCTGGCGGAGGATTACCCAAGTGTAAGTATAATATCTGGAGCAGGACGTACTGTATACTTAGAATACAAGACCTACATGATTACCAATTGAATAAATATCTAAAAAAATCTAATAAATAACAACACAATGCTTCACCAATATAGATACTCTAATCAATCAGACCATAGATGGCAATAAATACCAAATATTCCACAAGAAATCAGACCAAGGTATAATCAAAATATCCCAAACATGCCAGTAATGAGTCTCCCCACCACCTACTGCACCAGGAGCCACGCGTTCCGTGGGCGCATCCCCCACTTCATCAGATCTCCATAAGCAGGGGCAGCTCCAGATATATTGTGCAGAGTATGGATTCCTGGCACACAAGGTGAGGTAGCAGTAAGGATCAGCAATTTATTTAACCAAACCTAAAAGCTCCTTTTATCCAAAGGGTAAAACGTGGACAGAACATTTATGGGGTTAACAGCTTAACATAAACGGTATGTTTGCTATCCTATGTATTTACCACAGCATCTGGGTACATTCTTTTCAAGCTTTCTAAAATTTCTGCTTTCATCTTCTGCCGGCTGCCCTCATGAAAATCAATTTTGGCATTCTGCAGCTCACTTACGGTGAGGTTAAGTTCCTCATTCACCTCTGACATTCTTTGCTTACTGTATTCAATTTCACGTACAAGTTGTTCCTCCTGGTTCCTGTGCTCCTCAAGAGCTTTGCTAAAAAAAAAAACAATTAGCAAATATGTTATTAGCATTTTAATTTACAAAGGTCATAAAGTGAGCAATTTGGAGTAGGTTTATGTACTGTGTCACTGCAAATGATACACACTCAAAACAAACTAACATTATTTCAGGTTGTGGCATAAAACTGCAAGACAGGGCTCCTTTTAAAGTGTACCAAAACCCAGGATTTTAACTATCCTGGGTTTTGGTCCACTCGCCCGGTGCACCCCAATCGATGCTGCCCTGCTATGTGAAACCCCCCAGATCGCCTGCATCAAATATCCTCACCGCGGTCCTACGGCGCATGCACGGCCGCTCGTCCAATCAGCACGCTCGAAGCTGCTGAGCTATGAACGTCTGAGCGAAGTCTTAGCTCAGCGGCTCTGAGCGCGCTGGCGGGCGCATCACGCGCCCTGCTAGAGGAATAGCGAGGATGCGGCTGCGGCCCGCGCATGCCCCCGTTGGACCGGGATTAGGGTAAGTGTAGCGGCGACCTGGGGGGGTTTCACACAGCGGGGCATCCCGATTTTGGATGCCCCGCGGGGAGGGAATGGATCGGCCTGGGAATCTTATAGATTCCCAGGCCGATCCAGTTGGGTTTTGGTCCACTTTAAGTGGTAACATATCGCATTTCTTTAGGCGTTCTCTACTTATCTGTACACTTCTTTAGAGAGATATAACATTACATGTAAAAGTAACCTATAAAATCATTGTCAGTCAGCTGTGTTTGCAAAAGCTCTCCCCTGGGTTCCCACATACACGCAAATTTATTGACTAACACGAGGCAAGCTGTTGGAGCAATCACCTTCTGATCAGAAATTATTTTATTTCACCATGTATATACATAGCATATAAAAGGTTTAAGTGGTGGTGGGGGACTGGAGGTGGGTGCACCCTACTAGACTTTTCTAGGCTTAGTTTTCCATGATTGTTCATTGACTAAATGGTGAGTGGGTAAAAGCTGCTGTTATGTCTTTTTATTGGTGCTAGTGACACCCTGTCGGATGAAGATGGATTAGTCGAGGTATAGCAGGATGATCAGCCGGTGCGTTTGTACTGTTTGAATTGCAATTTCTCCTTCTTGGTGTCACAGCCCATACCATACTGCAAATTAGGGGTGTGAATTGGCAAGAATCTGGCGATACTATACCTATCGCGATACACATATGACGATACGATATACCCAGATTATGTAAATGATAAATTGCGATTTTTTAAATTACATTTTATATTTAATTTTAAAATGAATTAGGGTCCCCATTCCCTGGGGGACCCCATTTTTGGGGGAATTTTAAGAGTTAAAAACCCACAGAAAATGGGCGTGAGGTCCCCCTTACCAAGCAAAACCAGCCCGTACCAGCTATGGGGGGGGCTTGTAGAACAGGGCGCAGGATCCAGTCTGGCCCTGCAGCCTGCAAGCCGGCATAGCCTAGCGGCCACGGGCACTTCTGCCCCCCCGGGCGTTTGTGAGGCAGGTAATGGGGGGGGGGGGCTCAGGGTTAATAGCAAGTCACCTGCTAGCCGCAGGTGATTAGCCAGACCCTTGTGAAATGGTATGGGGTCTCAAAGATCTCTTACCAGTTCACACAGGGTTAACAGTAAATAAAAACACCACACGTAGAAAAAATGTCTTTATTAAAAAAAAATAAAACATTTCTTTACTCACCTCCGATTGTCAGCTCCTGTGTCCCTCGCCAATCCGATGACAGATGCCGTGATCGCTGGAGGGCTGGAGGGGGGAGGCAGGAGATCAGAGGATCTCCTGCCCCCTCCTCCACTCCCCGGGGATCATAGTGAGATGGATGGAGGTCAGAATCAATAAAAATGAATATATATATACTGTATGTGAACATTCCCTGCCTCCATTTACACCACTTGATTTCATATTCCTATCTTTGCATTGTATGCTTTAGTGGCTAATAAAGGTGAAATAAACCCTCAGTAAGCCACTTATCTCTGCGCTGATTCTTTCCTTTGCTTGTACTGAATTAAAGCAATAAAGTTAATGAAGCACACTGCTATTAACACATTACTGTGAAGAAGATGGTGCTGAGGAGCTGGACACACATTATTTTGTCTGGCCTCCTAGGCATCCCGAACATTCTTTAGAATATCTCTCTGAACCGTAGAGAGCAAAAGGGGTCTGCCCACAGTTTCCTTATCAGTTTTGGTGCCCAACACGTGTGGCGGCTGTAGTGCGATTGCCTTGAAGCGTCCGTGACTGCGATAATGAGCTCTGCCTGCCGGCCATGACACAGCTGGGCCTGATCAACCCATGAGGTAAGACTTTTTCTGTCTATGCCTTGGTTGTGTGTCCAGTCTGCGTGGGTTAAGCTCTGACCGTCACCTACACTTCCGTCTTTTGCGGACGCGGTAAGATCCACCCAGCCATTTTCTGCCCACTCAAAGTTTGTGGGTTTCGTTTGTGTCTGTAACTTTGACCTACTGCTGGATAATTGCTTGGTTTGTGCATTGTTGATAGATATATACTGTTGAGATATGGTCGGCGATTGGTGCCCAGGTTTATTCTGAGTTCTGTATGTTTTAATACGGGGGCTGTTTCGTCTGACTACCTGTCACGGGCGTTTATTCTCTATTCTTTTAATTTTTTAAGATTTTGTTGAGATTTATATATATGCTAATTGGTTGAGATAAGGTCAGCGATTGGTGCCCAAGTTGTTTCTGAGTTTTGTATGTTTTAATACGGGGCTGTTTCGTTTGACTGCCTGTCATGGGAGTGTCACGCTCGGGGTAACTCCAGCCCTCTTAATAAGCTCACAACCCCCAATCTCCACAGCCAGCTTCACCTGTAAGAGCCCCCGCTTGCCGGGACGCAAGATACGCCTACCCGGGATCGGTTGCCCCCAGGACTTAATGGCTCAAAGGATGTAAGCTTATATGTGGGAGGACTGGAGAACCAATAGCAAGAGCGTGAGTGACGGAAGTCCAGAGACAGGCAATAGGTCGATAACGGGAAGGCAGAGATCGTAGCGGCACCAGGGGTCAGGCAAGACGTAGTCGGGGTTCAGGCAGAGGTCAGCAACTGGGGATCAGGATCTAGAAGCGTCAGTTCAGGCAAAGGTCGGCAACAAGGATTCAGGATCGAGAGGCGTCAATTCAGGCAGAGGTCGGCAACAAGGATTCAGGATCGAGAATGGTCGTACAATCAAATCGGCAACAGGCTAGACTTCACAGGAGTAGGTAACACAGGGTTCTGAGCGCTATCACAGGCAATTCACAACTGAGAGGGAATTGCCTTTGTAGGAACAGGTCTGAGGGAAGCAGTGTACTGATTGGAGCACATAGGATTCCAAGGGTAATTGGCTGCAGAACAGAAGAGGGCGAAGCCCTCAATCCCCTAGGATTCATTAACCCTTTAATTGATCCTCCGGCGGGTGCGCGCCGCACAGCGCCGCCGGAGGGCATAACAGACACGTGCTCGCGGCCGCGCGCGAGCACGTCTCCTGGAGGAGGAAGCGGGGGGCGTGGCTGAGCTGGGCGCCGCTCGAGCCGACGCTGCTCGAGCCGACGCCGCTCGGCGCGGCCGCCACACAGTAACAGCTGCAGCTGGCCGCCTGGAGACGTCGCTGGAACGGGGATCAGGTAAGCGGTTCCTGACACTACCCCCCCCCCTTCACGAGGGGCCTCCGGACCCTCACCCGGTTTCCCTGGATTGTCACGATGGAACCTTCTTACAAGAGCCTTGGCATGAACATTCCTCGCTGCCACCCAGCATCTTTCCTCCGGACCATAGCCAACCCAATCCACCAAATACTGTAAAGAATTACGCACTTTACGTGAATCCAAGATCTTATTCACTTCATACTCGGGCTCATTATTAAGAAGAATTGGTGCAGGACCAGCAAGAGGAGCATTCTTCGCCGGTTTTAACAGTGAAACGTGAAAGGAATTAGGTATTTTCATAGTTGGCGGGAGTTGAACTTTAAAAGACACATTATTCAACTTCTTGACGATAGGAAAAGGACCAATAAATTTTGGGCCTAATTTGCTAGATGGCTGACGGAGCGCAATATTTTTAGTGGAGACCCAAACTAGATCGCCTACTCGAAGAGTAGGTTCCTGTGATCTGCGGCGGTCGGCAAATTTCTTATACCTCAAACCAGTGGTCTTAAGAATCTCCTGAACGTGTGTCCAGATATTCTTCCGTTCTTGAAGCCACTCCTCCAACGCCGGCAGATTGGAAGGTGACCCTGAAAGGGAAGAAGCTCTAGGATTTTTCCCTAAGTTACAATAAAAAGGAGATACCTTGGTACTCTCACTAGGCGCGTTATTGTAAGCAAACTCGGCGAAATCAATAAATTCCGCCCATTGTTCTTGGGCATCAGAAACATAACACCTTAAGTATTGTTCCAAAGTTTGATTAGTTCTTTCCGTCTGCCCATTAGTCTGGGGATGGTAGGCAGAAGAAAGAGAGATCTGTATTCCCAACCGCGAGCAGAAGTGTTTCCAAAAACGGGAAGTAAATTGAACACCCCGATCAGAGACTATATTGGACGGAATACCATGAATACGAAAAATATGCGAAGTAAACAGCCGCGAAAGCTCAGGTGCAGAAGGAAGTTTGGCCAAAGGAACGAAATGTGCCATCTTACTGAAACGATCTACGACCACCCAAATGACAGTATTACCATGTGAGAGAGGCAAATCTACAATAAAATCCATAGAAATATGGGTCCATGGCTCAGCAGGAATTTCAAGAGGAACCAAACTGCCACTAGGAGCCTTGTGAACTCCTTTACTTCGAGCACAAATAGCACAAGCGTCGATAAAGGCAGTGATATCGCGTCTCATGGTAGGCCACCATACATGACGACGGGCAAGCATAAACGTCTTACGGTTACCCAAATGACCAGCAGTTTTGGCATCGTGAAATTCGCGAATTACATCCGAACGCAGGTGCGGCGGAACAAACTGGCACCCCAAGGGTACATCACTAGGAGATTCATCTTGAAACGGCGCCAAGGTATTGGAGAGATCAGGAAGTAACGCCCCCACCACACAACCTGTGGGTAAAATTGGTTCACCAGAATCACCCCGATCCTTACATTCACCGAACATGCGAGATAGAGCATCAGCTTTAGTATTTTTTACACCCGGCTTGAAAGTAATAATAAAATTGAAGCGTGAGAAGAATAATGCCCAACGTGCCTGACGAGAGTTCAGCCTCTTGGCAGAACCTATGTATTCGAGATTTTTATGATCGGTATACACAGTTATAGGATGTAATGAACCCTCCAACCAGTGTCGCCATTCATCAAATGCCAGTTTAATAGCTAATAGTTCCCTATTGCCAACATCATAATTTTGTTCCGCGGTACTGAATTTACGCGAAAAATAAGCGCATGGATGGAGACGCTCAGGGTTACCAGAAAATTGTGACAAAACTGCACCCACTCCCAGCTCAGAAGCATCCACTTCAATAATAAAAGCTTTATGAATATCTGGATGCACTAAGACAGGTGCCGAAGTAAAGGCCCGTTTCAAAGTTAGAAAGGCCTCACAGGCAGAGGGGGGCCAGTTAGCAGTAAAAGCCCCCTTGCGGGTAAGGTTGGTAAGGGGTGCAACCACATGGGAAAAGCCTTTTATGAAACGCCGATAAAAATTTGCAAAACCTAGAAAACGTTGCAATTCCTTTAAAGTTTTGGGTTGGACCCAATCCTGAACTGCTGAAACCTTCCCCGCGTCCATCTCCAAACCCTGGTTGGTAATAACATACCCTAGGAAGGGAACTGTAGTGACTTCAAACACACACTTAGACAGTTTAGCAAATAAGTTGTTCTCTCTTAATTTTTGTAGCACCAACTTAACATGGTGTCTGTGCTCCGGTAAAGAATTAGAAAAAATGAGAATATCATCCAAGTAGATGACTACAAATCTACCGAGATATTCCCTGAATATATCATTAACAAAATCTTGGAAAACGGCTGGCGCATTACAAAGACCGAAGGGCATGACCAGGTACTCATAGTGCCCATCCTTCACATTAAATGCAGTTTTCCACTCGTCCCCCTGTCGGATGCGAATCAGATTGTAAGCCCCTCTCAAATCCAATTTGGAGAAAATTCGAGCTCCTGTGACTTGATTGAACAGATCCCCAATCAAGGGTAAGGGGTATCGGTTTTTTACAGTGATCTTATTCAAGGCTCGATAATCTATGCACGGTCTCAAGCCACCATCTTTTTTCTCTACAAAAAAGAACCCGGCCCCAGCAGGCGAGGTAGAGGGACGGATAAATCCTTTCCTAAGATTTTCGGTAATATACTCCCTCATTGCTTGCTCCTCGGGCAGGGTAAGGTTATAAATCTTTCCCCTCGGGGGAATTGTGCCAGGCAGCAAGTCAATGGGGCAGTCATAGGACCGATGTGGAGGAAGAGTATCAGCAGAGCGTTCAGAGAATACATCGATCCAATCAGCGTATGGCTGAGGTAATTCCTGTGGTAAGACTTGAACGCTTCTGAGGCCTGTATTAAAACAGTGACCTTTACAGTGGTCACTCCACTTGACCAACTCCCCAGCCCGCCAATCTAACACCGGGTTATGGAGTTGCAACCAGGGGTATCCCAAAACCACCGGAGTTTCCGGACAATCAAAAATAAAGAATTCTAAGAATTCAGAGTGAGAAGAGCCGACAATTAGTCTGAGAGGTGGGGTCTTGGTATTTATAGGACCTCCCTGGATTGCCTTTCCATTGATAGCTAAAACTTGTAGGGATCTTTCAAGAGGAACTACAGGGATCCCTAAGGTGGAGATCATGCTCCTGTCCAAAAAGTTTCCAGCCGCACCACTGTCTATGAAGGCGGAAACTGTCTGCTTAGAGGACCCCCAAAACAAATCAATAGGTACAAGCATCTTATTCTGGCGAGAGTTACAAACTGACTCACCCAGATCAGTACTCTCTACCTGGTCTGGGTGCGGAAGTTTTCCGCCGGTTTCCCCTTGTTGGGACAGGACCCTGCAAAATGACCAGAATTCCCGCAATACAGGCATAACCCCTCGGATCGCCTACGCTGTTTCTCCTCTTGGGATAAGCGGGTTCTCCCTAATTGCATAGGTTCTTCCTGGGAAGATGATGAGGTATTTTCTCCACGGGGAACCGGGGATCTATGACTCTGGACTGGTCTAAAGGACGTGGGAGCCCCGACTCTCTCCCTGGCCCTTTCTCTAAGACGTCGGTCTATTTTAATGGAGACCTGCATTAATTGATCTAGGTCCGCTGGCGGGGGAAAATTGACTAAGGCATCCTTGATGCTATCCGACAGTCCCACCCTGAACTGACTACACAAAGCTGGATCGTTCCACCTAGCTTCGATAGCCCAGCGGCGGAATTCAGCACAGTAGTCTTCAGCCGAATTCCGTCCTTGTTTTAAGGCCCGAAGCCTATTCTCTGCGGTAGACTGTATATCTGGATCGGCGTATAAAACGCCCATAGCATTGAAGAAGGCAGTCACTGATTGTAGAGCAATGTCATGGGACGGTAAACTAAAGGCCCAGGACTGTGGGTCTCCTTGAAGCAAGGAAATGACTAGGCCTACTCGTTGGACCTCTGTGCCAGAGGAGATAGGTCTTAACTTAAAATATAGTTCGCAGGCATTCTTGAAATTGGAAAATTTTGCTCGTTCTCCAAAAAATTTCTCAGGCAGTGGAATCTTAGGTTCGGAGAAATGAGGTGGTACAGAGGAAGTTGGCACTTGACGAGATTCCTGAGTGGCCACTCTTTGAGCGAGTTGGTTGATCGCTGTGGCCATAGCTTGCACCTGCTGTACCAGGTCATCCATCTTTTGGCCTGTGATAATGTCACGCTCGGGGTAACTCCAGCCCTCTTAATAAGCTCACAACCCCCAATCTCCACAGCCAGCTTCACCTGTAGGAGCCCCCGCTTGCCGGGACGCAAGATACGCCTACCCGGGATCGGTTGCCCCCAGGACTTAATGGCTCAAAGGATGTAAGCTTATATGTGGGAGGACTGGAGAACCAATAGCAAGAGCGTGAGTGACGGAAGTCCAGAGACAGGCAATAGGTCGATAACGGGAAGGCAGAGATCGTAGCGGCACCAGGGGTCAGGCAAGACGTAGTCGGGGTTCAGGCAGAGGTCAGCAACTGGGGATCAGGATCTAGAAGCGTCAGTTCAGGCAAAGGTCGGCAACAAGGATTCAGGATCGAGAGGCGTCAATTCAGGCAGAGGTCGGCAACAAGGATTCAGGATCGAGAATGGTCGTACAATCAAATCGGCAACAGGCTAGACTTCACAGGAGTAGGTAACACAGGGTTCTGAGCGCTATCACAGGCAATTCACAACTGAGAGGGAATTGCCTTTGTAGGAACAGGTCTGAGGGAAGCAGTGTACTGATTGGAGCACATAGGATTCCAAGGGTAATTGGCTGCAGAACAGAAGAGGGCGAAGCCCTCAATCCCCTAGGATTCATTAACCCTTTAATTGATCCTCCGGCGGGTGCGCGCCGCACAGCGCCGCCGGAGGGCATAACAGACACGTGCTCGCGGCCGCGCGCGAGCACGTCTCCTGGAGGAGGAAGCGGGGGGCGTGGCTGAGCTGGGCGCCGCTCGAGCCGACGCTGCTCGAGCCGACGCCGCTCGGCGCGGCCGCCACACAGTAACAGCTGCAGCTGGCCGCCTGGAGACGTCGCTGGAACGGGGATCAGGTAAGCGGTTCCTGACAGGGAGATTATTCTCTTCTTTTAATTGTGTCGCTGTTGTGATGTTGATTGTGAAGGATGACAAAACTATAGGGTTCTGAGAGATACAAAATCCCTCTGCCCCCTAGTGGCAGGAGCACCAAAAAGTCACAATACCACTGATTTGGATATTAAATACAAAAAATTGCAAAATTTTATTAGGAATAATCTGACAAAAACAACACTTAAGACAAAGATAAAAAACAATGCGTCTCCCCTGATGCTTCCAGTGCTGAAATTGAGCAAACAAAGATTACTGAGAAGCTCCCTAGTGTTCAGCGTGATGGAGCTAAACTAGCTACTAATTACTTGTGCCGGCACAATTATCTATGATAACTATTAAATAAACTACCAACCTCCAATAACATCCAATCCCAAAGTGACAGTGCTTAAATAATGCAATATACTGAAAATTACATCCCAAATAAGTCGTAAAAAGTTCATAAGAAATATATTACTAATAATTTATATACATGAAAGTGACCATAGTGCAATAAAAAAAATAAAAACAATGCATTGACATAATCAATAAATATACAAAACCGTGCAAATACTGTGAACAATTTTCAAGATAGAAAAGCTGGGCAACCTATTGGTCATGAATACCTGGGAGTGCAGAAAATCACCAACTTAAAAGCTCATATCAACTAAGTAATACACAAAGAAAAAATCAGAAGGGTATATAAAAACCAAGAACCCGGCAACAAGGTCACCAACGCATCATTTGGAGCAGGGGATCAGCAGAGGGGACACCTACGTACGCGGCCGCCCGTGCCGCTTCGTGGGGTGAGAAGAAAGTTTTACCCCATCCAGGGACGTTGGGTCCTTGTCCCAAACTGACAGAAGGTGAAGTTGTAGAGGCCTCAAATGGAACTGAACAAAAGGTACCGCCTCGAATCACGCCACCATCAGGCCCACCAACTGTATTCCCTGCCTGAGGGAGGGATGGAGACACGACAGCAGGAATCTCACCTGCGCAGTTAGAGCTTCAACCTTCTGTTGAGGAAGGAATATCCTTGACTGAACCGTATCCAGAATCATTCCCAGGAACGGGGTCACCGAGGAAGGGGACAGAGAGGACTTGGGGTGATTGATCACCCAGCCGAAGGACTCCAGGGTAGACACCACCAGCTGAGTGTCCAACTCTGCCTGCTGTAGAGACCAAGAGGTGATGAGTATGTCGTCCAGGTAGGGCAGCACGCAGATGCCCCTTGACTTCACCAGAGACATCACCCCAGCCAGCACCTTGGTGAACACTCTGGGTGCTGAAGTGAGGCCAAATGGCAAGGCCACAAATTGGTAATGCTGATCTTCCAACGCGAATCTGAGGAACCTTTGGTGTCCTGAAAACAGAGGGATGTGAAGGTAAGAGTCTTTGATGTCCACAGACGTCATGAAATCCCCTGGGCGCAGGGAGCTGATGGCCGAGCGCAGAGTTTCCATGCGAAAACGCCTGTTCTTGACAAATTTGTTGAGGATCTTTAAATCCAGAATGGGCCTGACTGACCAATCTTTTTTGGGAACTGTGAAGAGGTTGGAGTAGAACCCCTTGCTTCTTTCTCTTAAAGGGACCCTGCAAACGACCCCCAGACCCAGAAGGCCTTGCACGGCCTGCGCCAATACCTGAGCTGAGACAGGGCCCTGGCGGCGGGGGGGGTTTGGGGCATGAGCAAAGTGCTGTAGCCGTCCCCCCACCCTGATGGGCGAGGGCGCCCCATCATGCCTGAGGGGGCTTGGGAGAGGATTTGGGATTAGACCCCCAGGAGGAGCCAGGACGTCATCCTCTGCTCCTATGCCAGGAATCTGCACGAGCCCCCGTGAAGGACACCCCTTTTCCTTGTTTAGCACCACGGTAGGGGAGTGAAAAGGAGCCCTGGCCCCGAAAGGGCCGAGACTGCCGCCTGCGCTGGGGTAACTTACCTCCTTTAGCAAAAAGGTCTAGGCGGTCCCCAAACAGGCGTAGCCCCTTAAATGGAAGTCCAGTGAGGGCCTTCTTTGCAGCATTGTCGGCAGCCCACTGGCGCAGCCAAACCGAGCGGCGTATAGCTACCACCAAGGCAGAAGTTCTCGCACACATCCTTATGGCATCATCCAAGGCAGATAGGATAAAGTTTACAAACACATCACAGTTAGACAGTGCATTAAACACATCAGGTAGCAAATCATCAGGAGCACCGTCACACTTCTGATCAGGGACCTGAGCGCCACAGATGTAATGGCCGAGGCGCAAACCGGGCGCAGCGCCGTCCCCACAAATGCAAAGGCATGGGATGCCAATTGGTCAATGCGCCGGTCCTCAGCATCCCGCAGAGTAGTAGAGTCAGGGGAGTGCATAACATAGGTGTTAGACAGCCCTAGAATAGGGGCATCCATCTCGGGAGGGGATGACCAGCACTTCACCATATCAGCAGGAAAGGGATACTTTCTGTTCCAACTCTTAGGTATACCGGGAAGTCTACTGGGGCGTTCCCACTCCTTAAGCACGAGATTATTGAAATGAGCTTGCTCAGGAAATTCCAAACGAGCCTTAGCAGTATGAAAAAGCTCACCCCTTTGCCTAGGAGCCGCAACAGGGGGAGAGATGGACAGAACCTCAAAAATCTGTACCAGCAGTATCATCCGGGGCCAGGAGTCAGAGCCAGAATCGTCATGACCCCTGGGTCTCTCAACAGATGACCCTGAATCAGAGAACAGCTCCCCTTCGTCCGAGGGGGTATAGCCACATAAGATGCAAAAACTCATCAGACTCCATAGGGAAAAGAGTGGCATCAGGGGTTAAGTGACGCTTTTTAGCAGTGGCCTTACGTGCTAAAGTATTAGCATTCAATTTTTCAACACTGGCCAGTCTAGCAGACACATCAGGCTGAGAATCCCCGCTTGTATGCAAGTCAATGGGGGTGGGACTCAAGCTTGGGGAAGTAGGTGAAGTGAGACGAGGTGCAGGCCCAGCCACAGGAGGGGCGGATTGCAACGTTAGCACCTGCTGTGCGCAAGGAACACAGACCCGTGCATTGTCACCGCTAATAGGTGAGACCCCACAAGCTACACACAGCCGGGCTTGTCCCAAAGGAACCCCGGTCACATTATCCTGAGATGCCTCCATATGGTGATTATTAGGCACAATATGCCAGTAGGGATTGACGCTATAAAGCAACCCTGGATGCCCCAGTGACCCGCTAGGGAAGTGGGAGTAATTATACTAGGCCCAACTATCAATTACACCGGGCCGGGAGAAGCCAATGGATTCACCCGTCTGAAAGACACAATGAGAAGAAGGGGTGTCAGAACCATACACACTAAAAAAATGAGTATAAAGCCGCCCGCGAGGGCACTTATGGACCGCGGTAAGTAGAACCGTCACACACGCATGCGCGACCAGACAAAATGGCACCGAGAGTACCTCGAAGGGCTGGCCAGAGCGAGCCGTGACGCAGAGCGTGCCAAGCCAGGCCCGCCCCCCCCGAAGAGCGCGAAGCCCACAGACAAGCAGCCAATGATAACGCAGAAGCGTCTGAGGTAAAGCCGCCGCCCGGCGCGGAACATCCAAATGAAGGAAAAGATGCGTGCGGCGGCATTAGCAATAGTAAAAAAGACAAGTCAGCGCGGCGGCTGACACCACATATACTAGACAATACGCCGCATGCACGAATCACGATACACACTCACCCACCCCCCCTTCTTTCCCCCCCGAAAGTTACAGAGAGAATGAGGGAGGATGGCGGCCCTCTGTACAGGACCCACCGCTATACGGGGCATGGGGCACTAAAGCGGGAGGAGCATCCCATAAAGGCTCACCATCAGCCTATACCGCCTACCCTTTGGTGGGGGATTGCGGTGGAGCGGCGCTCCGTAAGGCTTTAGCCCCGCTCACTTGCGATAGAGTGATAATTTCATGTCTTCGCAGTAAGCACTGCAGAGAAATCTGGGGATTTGTGGGATGTCCCCGGGTATTTGAGGGGCTGGGAGGAGCCTGTTTTGCATGTCTCTGCAGTGCAGCGCCATCTGGCGGAGGATAACCCTAGTGTAAGTATTACATTTGGAGCAGGACACACTGTATACTAAGAATATGGTTTTCTTTGTCACATACAGAGGGTCCGATCCTTGATCGTGGTGTGTCTGATCCATTGCTCCTTCTAACCCTCGGAAAACTGAAGACTTGTATCCATTTATGAGTTATAGGATTTTCAGTGATTTCTCCCTTTTTATTTTCTAACTGTTTTTCTGAACATTTGTATATTGTCTTTTTTTTTGTTCATTATTTGTATTTTTGTCTTTCTATTTTTTTTTTTTTTAATTAAAATGTTTAAATTTCCATTTTGCACGGGCCTACCTTTTTGGCAATTAGAAATCCTCTAACCTGGTTTCCTTGGAACTCTAAAAACACAATTCTGTGAGGTACTCACCTGTAGAATAGTTTTTTCTGGGAATCCATTCCAGGCACTCCTTACGCTTGGGATTACCTCCTTGCTGATCACGTGACTGCAAGAAAGAAAACAGGTGTGGCCCCTCCCGGCCCATAAGTAGCAGCTGCCTCCTCACCAAGATCAGTTTACTTAAAAAGCAGTAAAAAACAGAAAAACAGAGGCAGGCCGGGAGGGCCTATATAGGAGTCCATGTTACTTTACACCGAACTCCGCGAAAATACTCTCAGAAATTAAGTTTTGTTCTTTTCACTTTCTCTTACACTTTTCTATTTTCTCTCTTTTTTTTTATTTTTTTAAATGCTAATGAAATAAATGGACTAAACATCATCTAAAAAAAAAAAGCATCAAAAGATAGATAATGACCCAAAACGGGTGGGCCGGAGTGCCTGGAATGGATTCCCAGAAAAAACAATTCTACAGGTGAGTACCTCACAGAATTGTGTTTTTTCTTCCAATCCATTCCAGGCACTCCTTATGCTTTGGATCTCCAAAAGCAGTGCCATCTATGGGCGGGATCCCCTAACGCAGAACAGCAGGTAGTTCATTTCACTACTGCCTGAAGAATCTTTCGACCAACCACAGTGTCAGCTGAGGCTCTAACATCCACCTTGTAAAATTTGGTAAATGTATGAACCGAAGACCAGGTGGCAGTTTTGCAACCTGTTCCACCCAAGCCTGATGCTGAAAAGCCCAAGAAGCACCAATGGCCCTAGTGGAATGGCCGAGACCCGAAAAGGGGGTTCCTTCCCCTTGGTCGAGTAGGCTCTTCCTACTGCCTGCCTAATCCACTTACTCACAGTGGCTTTAGCTGGCGGAAGCCCCTTTCTCGGCCCTTCCGATATAACAAAAAAGGAAATCCGTTTTGCGGAAGGAATCTGTAGCTGCCAAGTAATATCTTACGGCTCTGACTACATCTAAAGAATGAAGCGCCCTTTACTTAGCATTAGCCGGAATTGGGCATAAAGAAGGTAAGTTACCTCTTGATTAAGGTGAAAGGGAGAGACGACCTTAGGTAAAAAATCAGGCTTAAACCGAAAAACTACTTTATCTCTGTGTAACTCAAAATAAGCAGACTTCATATATAAGGCGGCTAACTCAGAAACACGCCGCACAGAGGTGATTTCCACCAAAAATAACACCTTAAGCGTCAAAATGCCCAATGGAGCGTCAATCATAGGATCAAGGGGAGCACCCTGCAGAGCCGTCAACACCAGATTCAACACCAGATTAGGGGGCAGTTGTGGCCTAGAGGCAAGGGGAGCGCACTTGCGACCGGAGGGCTGCGGGTTCCAATCCCGGTCCTGGGACAAGACCGAAGTGCTCTTGAGCAAGGCACCCAACCCCGCAACTGCTCCCCGGGCACCACAATTAGGGCAGCCCACCGCTCCGAGCATGTGCACACTCACTGCACGGATGGGTGAAATGTGGAGGATGAATTCCTATGTGTGCGCAAGCATACAATGGCCATCTATGCATTAAAAATTTAAAAATTAAAATTAAGTCCTACACTGGTAAAATAGACTTGCGTGGTGGTCGGAGTGAGTGACCCCCTGAAAAAAAAGTCTACTAGCGATAGACTTCTGGAAAAAAATAGACAAGGCCGATACATGCCCTTTTAGGGTGCTTAATTGTAGGCCCATTTCTAAGCCATGTTGTAGGAATTCTAGAATTCTAGAAATTGAATACTTTCTGCACGAAAAATTCCTAGCCTCACACCAGGATATGAACGACCGCCAGACCCTGTAGTAAATCATGGAAGAAGACTTCTTCCGGGCCTGAAACATGGTATGAATAACCTTGGCCAATAAACCTTTCTCTGCTAAGATCGAGGTTTCAATAGCCAAGCCGTTAAAGCCAGCATCTGTAAATTCAGGCGCCAAAGCTCCCCCTGAGAAGATCTGGCTCGACCGGTAGGCCCCGATGGTCTACAGACCTCCTTGTTATGTCTGAAAACCAACTTCTTCTTGGTCAATGAGGAGCTACTAGAATGGTAGGTACCCCCTCCTGAGCTATCTTTCCTAATACACGGCTCAGTAGCAGAAGCGGGGGAAAAATGAACAGAAGCTTGAACCTTGCCCAAGAGACTGACAGGGCATCCGTTGCTATGACCAGAGGGTCCCTTGATAGGGACATGAAATTCGTCCGTTTGTGATTGTGTCTGGACGCAAAAGATCCACTTCCAGACACCCCCAGCGAAGACAAAGGGCTTGAAAGACCTTCCGACTGAGGGACCATTGTCCCCAATGCAGAACCTTCCTGCTCAGAGCGTCGGCCTCCTGGTTTTCTACCCCCGGGATGTAAACTGCCGAGATGCAGGGAACATTCTTCTCTGCCCAAGTCAGAATCCGGCTTACTTCCTCTTGCTCCGGGTGCCTGATGATTGATATAGGCTACTGCCGTCTGTTTGTCCGACTGGACCTGGACTGCCTGCCCCTTTAAGCTGGGGGTCAGATACTGAAGCCCTAGTCGGATTGCTCTTAATTCCAATATATTTATGAGAAGCTGATACTCGGCCCCCAATGTCCCTGGATCTTCTGTGTCTGCCAGATGCCCCCCCCCAACCTGTGAGACTGGCATCCGGGGAAACTGGCCGAGGGCGTCAGAACAAAAAAACTTGATCCAGCGACTGTGGGGCTCGATCCCAGTTTGCCAACAGATTCCACTGAAGAAGCCTCATGTGAAACTGGGCAAAAGGTATGGCCTCGAAGCAGGCTACCATAAGGCCTACTAGGTTCATCCCTAGCCGAATGGTCGGCTGCCGGCAAGCCAGTAGTACACTATTTCAAACGCAGTTTTACAGATTTGACAGAGGATATTCTGAGTACAAGATACAATAGGGGAGAGAGTGATAAGCAAAGTTTCAAAAACCGAAGAGAGCAGACACTCTGTTTCGCCTGCGAGGAGGGGGGTCCTCATCAGAAGAGAAAAAATAGAGTTACTATCTTCCTCACCAGAGCGTAACTCGCCTTCTGAGAGCTGCTCATCTATATACTCTTCTTCCTCCCACTCTCCAAAAGAGGCAAATAAATCTCTTTCCTCCGCAACAGGTTCCAATGCCTACTCTTATAGGTGGCCTTCTTTGGAATAACCAAGGATAACTGTCTCTCCAGGTTATCCAACCTGTGCACCACATCTGACTGCGCCTCACTGCCTTCCCCCTCTCCAGGGGAAGGAAGGGATGGGTGAGCCATTGCGCTCACACCAGCAATAACTGGACTAAAGACCTGAGCCGCCGCTCTACTATGGTCCACCAATTCTCACTATCCCCTGATGCCTCCCTCATGGTGTTTTTTTTTTTTTTTTTTTTTTAATTTGGCAATCAGACCTAAAAGGCCCTAAGCCTAAAACCAATCCCAAAAGGGACCGGGAGGAGCCACACACCTTTTCTATCCTTCTTCCAAATTCTAAAAAAAAATAAAACAGGAGAAAAAAAGAGCATTAATAATGTCCCTCTTTTTTTTTTTTTTTTTTTAACTGATAAAAAGATAAAACTGACAATCATAATAAAATTATATATATATATATATCCATATATATCCATAAAAATATATAACAACAATATTAATAATATAAATATTATAAACTTAACTGAAACATGAAATTGATAATACAATTAATCAAAAAAAATTATATAAAAATTGATAATGGCGATGTCCACTCACCACCACCGTTCTTCTCTTTACCGCTATACAAAAGAAATGATCAAACACATAATATATATACCATAGCTTAGTGCAAATAACGGCAAAATCAGCTTGCCCTGAGGCAGCAAAATGAATAAACCAGCGGAACCCCCGAAAGCCATCCTAATCACAAGGCATTTCTAGGCCAGTACCTTGGCCCAACCGGCCACCGCCACACACACCTAGCAATATGCGACTTCCTCGCCTGACGAGAGAGACAACTGAATACATGGCCTTGTGGTTCCAGGTTAAACTCTGCCCTGCGTGACGTCAGTCACATCCCTTAAAGGCATACATAATTCTTTTTTTTAATAATTAATTTTTTTTTTTTTTTTAATTTATTTTTTTTTTTTTTTTTTTATTTTCTTTCTTCTTTATGATAAAAACCTGCCTAACTGGGAGAAGGAAGGGTTGGGTAAAAATAACAAACATTCCTCAGCAGGTACACCAGAGAAAAACCTGCGGTTGACTTGCTTTTCAAAAAAGCCTGCAGCCCAGAGCATATATACTCTGTAAGCGTCCCAAGACCCCGGCGCTTCCACCTTACATTCACGGGACCCAAAACAGCCAACGCTGTGGAGGCATAAACGCTGTCTTGAGGGATCCGTGGGAATAAGGCTACGCAGAGAGCAGACAGGGTTCAGTCCCCCGCTTGCTGCCAATCCTTGAGAGCTAATTTCTTGAACAACCTTCACAGTCATCTTGCCACTGCAAGAAAGAAAAACTGATCTTGGTGAGGAGGCAGCTGCTACTTATGGGCCGGGAGGGGCCACACCTGTTTTCTTTCTTGCAGTCACGTGATCAGCAAGGAGGTAATCCCAAGCGTAAGGAGTGCCTGGAATGGATTGGAAGAAAAACGACCCTGGTTTCTGAAGATTGTATGACTGCTCGTAACTGTGTATTAACCCCGTAGACTGTAAGATCGATTGTAACTAATCCAATGTATGATTGGGAAAGTGTAACTAATCATATAGTGTAACAAGGTTGAATGCCTCACAATTAAGCAGCAGATTGCAAGCTGATTGTATCTGATCGTTCCACAGCAGAACTGATCAGACTCTCCACGGGGTAAGTGTGGGACGGAATTAGTGTGGATTGCCTGTGCCCTGCTTGTATGTGGAGAGGGGTCTGTAGGTGTGTGATGACTGTCTCGATTACTCGCTGGTGGTGATTGAGGAGGGTTCCACCGGCCCGATTTAATAGTTTAAAGTGTAGTTGCGGTGGTGGTGGCAGCTTGTTGTAATTGGTGTGTGGGGTGTTTCTGGTGTGATTGCTCTCTGTGCTGGAAGCAGCCCACACACACGTCGCAGATCGCTCGATCAAACAGACGTTGAACGATCGATTTTGTGACATATTGGTGGCAGTGTGTGCAATACATTTTTAGAGCATTAGTGTCTGGTTTAAACAAGTTAAATCTTACACTAAGGGTTGGTAATCCCACTAAGGGATTGCCAGCCTTCAAGAGGAACCACCGTGCATATTTTTGTTTTTTTTTGTTGGAAAAGACATTTGTGCAGAAAACAGTTTCCCCTTCACTGTTTTTCTTTTTTATCTTTAATTTTATTTTGCAAAAGAAAGGACTGAGATGGCTGCCTCCTACAAACGGTTTTCCAAGGAGCAACTATTAAGTCTTTGTGAGCAAAGAGGCATTGACAGTGATGCATCCAAGACAAAAGAACATTTGATTACTGCCTTGACGGAGAATGACCAAGATCGGTCAGTCATGACACCCGATCTACAGGATTGTGTTCCCCAGCCAAACCTACAGAGTTCCCGGGAGCCTGCCTCTAATCGCAATGAGGGCTCCAAGCAGCATTCCTTGCCAAGTGGACTAAGCCCCTCTATACAGGCTGCCCTACAGTGCTTGGGGGACTGTGACCCACAGATCAAACTACAGCTTATCATGCAGCATCAGCAAGCAGAGGAGCGCCAGCCAGAGCGGCAATTCCAGCTTGACCTTGCACGCATCCAGAGAGACCGTGCCTCTCCACCATCCTGTGAGTCCCAAGAGGTACGCTCCTCTATGCCATCTTTTGACCGATTCCCTGTGATGGACCCAAATTCGGATATGGATGTGTATCTCCGAACCTTCGAACGTACCTGTTGCCAGTTTCACCTACCTAGAGACCAGTGGGCCACATATCTAACACCAGGGTTAAAAGGTAAGGCCCTGGAAGTCTTTGCAGACCTCCCAATGGACTGAGATGGGGACTATGATAAAATAAAAGAAGCCTTGGTCAAACGGTATAACCTTACCCCTGAGGTGTACCGTAAGCGATTCAGAACTGTGCACCGCTCCCAGCTACGCCGATGTTCTGAGCAACCTGAGAACTGCTTTTAATCAGTGGGTCAGAGGACTGTCCATCTCCACATTTGCCAACCTTGCAGACCTCATAATAATACAATTCTGTGATTACTCACATGTAGAATTGGTATTATAAGTATACAGCCCGTCCTGCTCCAGAAGATTCCTTACACATGGGGTTATACATCCACAAGATGGCGCTGGACTGCAGAAAACAGCTTGTGGCTCCTCCCGGCCCTATATAAGTCGGGGACCTCCCACAAATTCCCCAGTATTTACAAGCAGTAACACAAGAAGCCGGGAAAACAATAATAACAAAAGTCCCAAATGAATAATCACCATACAGAGGTAAATAATGATAACAAGGGTGGGATGGAGCAGGTCGTGCTGTATACTTATAATACCGCATACAGCATGTCCTACTCCAGAAGATTCCTTACACATGGGACATCCAATAGCATTGTCTGTAAGGTAGGGTAGGATCCCCAAAAGTAACAGCGGGCAGTTTAAACCACTGCCGCCTGCAGAACTCAGCTGAGGCCCTAACATCAACCTTGTAAAACTTAGAAAAAGTATGAACAGTAGCGGCCTTGCAAACTTGTTCAACAGAAGCTTGGTGCTGAAAAGCCCAGGAGGCACCAATAGCACGAGTGGAATGAGGTTCCTTCCCCTTAGCAGAATAGGCTTGAATCGCAGCCTGACGGATCCACTTGCTGATGGTGGACTTAGCTGGAGCTAAACCCTTCTTAGGCCCAGAAGGGAGAACATAAAGAGCATCAGTCTTCCTGAAAAGTTCAGTAGCCACCAAATAGAACTTCAGGGTTCTAACCACATCCAGAGAATGTAATACCTGCTCCTTAGAGTTACTAGGATTAGGGCACAGAGAAGGCAAGACAATTTCCTGATTGAGATGAAAAGCAGACACAACCTTAGGCAGAACATCTGGCTTAAAACAAAACACCACCTTGTCCTGGTGTCTCTCAAAGTAAGGAGGTTTGATAGGTTAAGACAAAAAGGCCGCACGCAAGGGCTAAAAGGGAGACCCCTGCAAGGCCGATAATACCAAGTTCAAATCCCAGACTGGTAACATAGGCTTACGAGGAGGGCGCACGTAAGTAACCCCCTGAAAAAAGGTCTTAACCAGACGATGGTTGGCAAGTCAAGCGTTCACCAAAGAGGCGCAGCCCCTTAAAGGGAAAGCCAGTGAGAGCCTTCTTAGCAACATTATCAGCTACCCACTGACGCAGCCAAACAGAGTGGCGTATAGCCACCAACAGGGCAGATGTCCTCCCACACATTCTAATGGCATCATCCATGGCAGACAGAACATATGCAACGAATTCATAGCAAAGCTGAAGAGATCTATACTCTTCATCTCCCGCATCATCAAAGGCCCCATCTAAGAGGCTCTTAAGCAGCCCTTTAATAGCAATAGCTGTATTGGCAGAGGCACAAACCAGGCGTAGCGCGGTCCCCACACAGGCAAAGGCATGACAAGCCAGCTGGTCCATGCACCGGTCCTCACCATCCCTCAGGGTAGTAGTGTCAGGGGAATGCATGACAGATGCATTGGACAGCCCCAGAACGGCCGCGTCCACGTCGGGGGGACATGACCAACGCTTAATCACCTCAGCAGGAAAGGGATACCTCTTATCACAGCTCTTGGGCACCCTAGGGAGCTTGCTAGGCCGTTCCCATTCTTTGAGCACCAGATTATTAAAGTGAGTCTGCTCAGGAAACTCCAAACGTGGTTTAAACGTATGAAAAAGCTCACCCTGCTGCTGCGGAGCCACGGCAGGAGAGGAGATACAGAGCACGTCAACAATATGAGCCAAAAGCCTGTCAGTGTCATCTGAGGACCAAGGGGCTTCTCCAAAGGGAGACCCGGTACCACCATAAAGCCTAGGCTGTTCCTCAGATGACTCTGAATCAGAGAATAACTCCCCCTCCTCCAGGGGGGAATAACCAGTAATGTCAAAAAATTCCTCAGCCACAACAGGGAAGAGGGAACCCGTGGGTGATAAATGCCGCTTCTTAGCAGAAGCCTTACGCAGGGCAGAAACAGCAATATGTTTTTCAATGCTGGCCACCAGTGCAGCCAAAGCAGGTTGAGCCTCCCCACTGGGGGTCAGATGTAAGCGTGGGGGGGGTAGGCGAATCCAGAGGGGGTGCAGCACTAGGCCCAGCAGCAGGCGACCCAGACTGCAGCGCAAGCACCTGCTGGGCGCAGGGTACACACCCTGACATCATCACTTATAGGGAATATCCCACACGCAACACATAGCCGGGCTTGTCCCGAAGGAACCCTAAGCACATTATCCCCAGAAGCCTCCATATGGTGATTTGAGTGGCGCGACAGGCCAGTAAGGGTTAACGCTAAAAAGCTACCCGGATTGCCCTAAGGACCCGCTAGGGAAGTGGGAGATAGCGAGGGGAGAGGGCCGGGAGAAACCATAGATGTTGAAGTTTTAAGGGGTGCTCACGGACCGCAGGGAGCCAGCAGCGCACGCAGCACAAGGAGAGGGTAAAATGGCGCCTGCAGAGACCTCGAGGGGCGGGGCGTGGAGACGTGATGAGAAAAACGTCATCCGCAGAGCCCGCCCCCCCCACTCCCCTGAAGAACGCGAATCGCGCCCCACGTGATGCGGCCAGCCAATAGCGGCACCGCAGCCTCAGAAGCAATGTTGCCGCCGTCCGTGGAGCGCGGTACACAAACCAACAATCGTGCAGACCACCAGCCCCCTCCGGAGATCTCCCCGAGGGAGAGCGAGGCAAGGAATTTAAGGGATTATCAGCCCTAGAGAAAAATACCATTTTGTGATTACTCACCTGTAAAATGGGTATTATAAGTATGTCACACACCCCGCTTCCAGTATTCATGACATATGGGTTATGGTCCAGTAGAGGGCGAACTTCTGCAGAGATGAAAGCAAAAAAGAAGCCCCTCCCGGTCCATAAATACCTGGGACCTCCCACTCATTCCCCAGTATATGAAAGCAGAAGGGGACCAGGAAGAGCCAAAAATAAAATTCTTAACAATAAAAAGGTTCACCATATCAAGGATCCAGAATACCAACGGGCGGGGTGAAGCGGGGTGTGTGTAATACCCATTTTACAGGTGAGTAATCACAAAATGGTA
This sequence comes from Gastrophryne carolinensis, assembly GCA_027917425.1. Classification (NCBI taxonomy): domain Eukaryota; kingdom Metazoa; phylum Chordata; class Amphibia; order Anura; family Microhylidae; genus Gastrophryne; species Gastrophryne carolinensis. Next base: position 30,835,967 of record CM051238.1, on the reverse strand, counting down.
TTATTCCAAGTATGTCACACACTCCGCTTCCACTATTCATGACATATGGGACATCCAATAGCAGTGTCCGTCATGGGTGGGGATCCTAAAACAGTAAACAAATGTACCAAATTAAACCACTGCAGCCTGCAGAACCTTGCGGCCAAAAACAGCATCTGCTGAGGCCCGCACATCAACCTTATAAAACTTGGAAAAAGTATGAACGGAAGACCAATTAGCAGCCTTACAAACGTGTTCAACAGAAGGCCCAGGAAGCCCCAACAGCAGGCCCAGGAAAGGCCCAGGAAGCCCCAACAGCAGGAGTAGAATGAATGGTGATCTTAAAAGGGAGAACTTTCCCCTTAGCAGAATAGGCCCCAACCATGGCCTGACAAATCCATTTACTAATAGTAGACCTTTCCTGGGCCCGGAGGGCACCACGAACAAGGCGTCCTTACGAAAAGGAGAAGTAGCGACCAAATAGTACTTCACACAACGAACCACATCCAAAGAGTGCAAAACCCTCTCCTTGTCATTGCTAGGCTTAGGACACAAGGAAGAGAGAACTACATCCTGATTGAGGTGGAAGGCAGAAAATACCTTAGGAAGGAAATCTGGTTTAAAGCGAAAAACCACCTTGTCTTTGTGTCTCTCAAAGTTAAGGAGCCTGAACCGACAGAACTGCCAACTCAGAGACACGCCGAACAGAGGTAATAGCCACCAAAAAGGCAACCTCTTGAGTGAGATACGGCACAATGCGAATGCCCTGGGCTCTGAGCAGGGCCATTATGCCCGCCAGAACCGTGGTGAACATTCTCGGTGCCGAGGTCAGCCCGAAACGGGAGGGCCACAAACTGAAAATGCTGATCTCCCACCACAACCTGAGAATTCTCTGGTGTGCTGGAAAGATTGGAACATGTAGGTAGGCATCCTTGATGTCTATGGACGTCATGAAATCCCCCTGACGCAGGGAATTGATGGCTGAGCGCAGAGTCTCCATGCGGAACTTCTTGGTTCTGACAAACCTGTTGAGAAGCTTTAAATCCAGGATGGGTCTTATGGATCCATCCTTCTTGGGGACCGTGAAAAGGTTTGAGTAATATCCCCTGCCTCTCTCTGAGAAAGGCACCGGGCGTACTACTTCCATGTCCTGAAGATTCTTTACAGCGAGCAGGAGCGCCTGCGCAGCCTGGGGTTCCGAGGGCACTCGGGACCTTATAAATCTGGGGGGAGGCCAGTACTCGAATTCCAGTTTGTACCCGGACGAGAACACTTCCAAAATCCACTTGTTTGTGACCTCCTGGGCCCAGACCTGGAAGAAGAACCGCAGCCGCCCCCCCCCCCCCCCATCCGTAAGGGTGAGGGCGCCTCCTCATTGCTGAGCTGGCTTGGCAGCGGGCTTGGAACCCCAGGTAGAGGCCGGACAAGCACGTCCTCTGCCTCTGTTCCAGGAATCACCTCTGAAGTTAGAGTAGGCAAGACCTCTGCCCACTCTGGCACCGCGAACGGAAGGGTTGAAGGAGCTTGCCCCCCGAAAGGAGCGACGCTGCTTCTTACGCTGAGGTAGCTTTCCACCTTTTGCCACAGAATCCAATTTGTCGCCATACAGCCGCGTACCCAGGAAGGGCAGTGCTGTAAAAGATTTCTTGGCCGCAAAGTCAGCCGCCCACTGGCGTAGCCAGACCGATCGGCGCATGGCCACCAGCATAGTCGAGGTTCTACTACACATGATAATAGTGTCATCCATAGCCGCCAAGACAAAATTCATGAACAATTCACACCTCTTAAGGGCTGTGAATTCACCGCTGGCCGGGTTGAGCTGGGGACCATTTAACATGTACCTAACCACAGACCTGGTAGCCACGGCTGCAAGCGCAGATGCACACACGGGCCGCAAGGCTGAGCCCACACTGGCAAAGGCATGGCTTGCCATCAGATCAATGCGCTTGTCCTCGCCATCTTTAAAGGTTAGTGGCGTCCGGAGTGTGTACAACGGAGGTGTTGGACAATCCTAGGACGGTCGCATCGACCTCGGGAAGACCAGCACTTCACCGTGTCCACCGGAAAGGGATACCTCCTATCCCATCCCTGAGGAACGCCGGGAAGACGACTCGGCTTCTCCCATTCTCTAAGAATCAGGTTATCAAAATGATCCTGATTTGGAAACTCCAAGCGGGGCTTAGAGGACCCCAAGAATTCCCCCTTCTTAGGAGGGGCCTCCACTGGCAGGGCAATATCCAGGACCTCTAAGAGATGGGCCAGGACTTTGGGGGTATCCACAGCATCCCCCAGCGCCTGCCCGGCATCAGAATCAAATAACTGCAGTTCTTCAGTCTCAGATTCAGCAAACAATTCCCCCTCCTCAAGCGGGGAATAATAAGACCAGTCAAGAGAGTCATAATCATCAAAATCAAGTTCCGGCGCAGCCGGAGACAGATGCCTTTTCTTAGCAGGGGCCTTTCTGCCCACTGAGCTAGAAATAATGTTCTCGATGTTGGCCAGCCTAGCACATACATCAGAGTGTGACTCCCCGCTAATGACGGTATCACTAGGGGTACGGATAATGCGGGGCGGGGTAGGAGATGAGACTTGCGGCACTGACCCAGACGCCATGGATCCCGACTGCTGCGTTATGGCCTGTTGTGCACAAGGTATGCAAATCAGTACATTCTCCCCCGTAAGGGATACCCCACAACCCACACATAGCCGGGATTGTCCCGAAGAGAGCCCGAGCCCGGTATCCTGTGGAGCCTCCATATGGTGATTTTAAGGCAGTCACAATGACTAGAGGGAATAACGCTGATAATCAACCCGAGATGCCCCTTTAAGTCCCACGTGGGAGGATTTGTAGGTGCCCAATTTACTGCTACCCTAGGACCGGAAGAACCCCCTTTTTAGCAAGGCACAGGGAGTCCTCACAAGAGAAATGGGCCCATAAGCACATGCACGCACATACATATAAAACTGTATATATATATATAAGAAGCAAATGCAAAGGGAGCCAGCGCTGCCCCCATGCAAAGACTGGGGACCGAGTACATGGGGGGAGCCCATAAGGGCACTCACACACTCCAAAAATGGTGTCCAGCCAAGTCAGCAGTCTGAGAGGAAGAGAGAGAGAGAGAGGGAGAAGAAGGGGCGGGCCAGTGCGGATCGCGCGCTGCACCTGGCCCCGCCCCACCTTCCCTCACAACCAGCAACGTGGTTCCCAGCCAGAGGCTGGGCTCCGCAATAGCGCTAAGGCAGGAGGGGGTGTGCGCCACGCAACGCGCGAGCGCCCTGCCCCCTCACCAACGCAGCCTGAGGGGAAGAAGCTCCCCATAGCACATATTAGAAAAGAGAAATGGCGTCCTGTAACGTGTAGCACCGCAAGCACACAACACACACACACATGAAAGGAGGGAGGATAAAGCACATTCTCCCCCCCCCCCAATGGAGGGTTAACAGAGGGGCCCGGAAGGGGGGAAATCCCACACCATGGGTGTAAGGGACATAGCAATAGGGACAGGGCATCCCAAACCGGGATCACCAACCCGGATACCACCTATCCCCTTGTATGGGGTCTCACAGGGGAGCATGGCTCCCTAAACACCTATTAAGGTGATGCCTACCCTTACCCGGACCTGCAGCCCAGGCTGGGAGGCTGGTATTGGGCTTAATGTAGAAGGTCCGGGCAGAAATAGCGGCAAAAAATGGCCGGGTGTAAGCACGGCTTACCTGCAAGGAAGAGCAGCATACATCTTCTGACTTGCTCGCCGTCCTGCAGAGAAAGAACTGGGGAATGAGTGGGAGGTCCCAGGTATTTATGGCCCGGGAGGGACTTCTTTTTTGCTTTCATCTCTGCAGAAGTTCACCCTCTACTGGACCATAACCCATATGTCATGAATACTGGAAGCGGGGTGTGTGACATACTTGGAATAAAGGGGGGGAGGGGAGGGTGGGAAGGGACACCTAGGGGGGTAAGGGTTAAACAGCACAGGAGCCTGGCAAAACCCATAGTGCAGGGGGGGGGCATCCCAAAAGGCTCACAATCAGCCTAAACTGCCTACCCTGTCAGAGCAGGGACTGCGGTAGGAGAAGTGCTCCTCAGCACCTACCCTGGTGCTCACCCGAACCTTGTCAGCCGAGGCTGGGAGGCATTGGTATGGTTCCGAACGGGTGGGAATAGTCCTGCAGGGCCGCAGGCAGATAACCCCCGCTCACCTGCGCAACACAGAGAGCCATCTTCTATATTCGCAGCACAGACTGCAGATAAGAACTGGGGAATTTGTGGGAGGTCCCTGACTTATATGGGGCTGGGAGGAGCCACAAGTTGTTTTCTGCAGTCCAGCGCCATCTTGTGGATGTATTACCCATGTGTAAGGAATATTCTGGAACAGAATACTTTGGAATTACTTGGAATAATGAATATATATGTGAACATTCCCTGCCTCCATTTACACCACTTGATTTCATATTCCTATCTTTGCATTGTATGCTTTAGTGGCTAATAAAGATTAAATAAACCCTCAGTAAGCCACTTACCTGTGCACTGATTCTTTCCTTTGCTTGTACTGAATTAGAGCAATAAAAATAATAAAGCACACTGCTATTAACATATCACTGTGACCAAGATGGCGCTAAGGACACCTTATTTTGTCCAGCCCCCTAGGCATCCCTAACATTCTTAAGAATATCAGTTTTGGCTGTGATGACCAATCGAGCCAGTAATTAGATTTTTACTAATATGATGATGTCCAATAGATGACGTGTGCTGTGTTTTTTTACTTCGATATAAAAATAAAGTGCCACTGGGCGGAGCGGCAGAACGCGCTTTCCCGTGTAGCATCGAGCACATACTGTTATGTCTGTGTCCTTCGTTACACGTATATCTTCACTCCCTTTGATTATTTTGAAGGACCAGAATAAACCAGAGAAAATACAATTCTGTGATTACTCACCTGTAGAATTGGTATTATGAGTATACAGCACGTCCTGCTGCAAAGATAATTCCTTACGGTTGGGGTTACCTCCGCCAGATGGCGCTGGACTGCAAAGACAGCAAAAAGGGGCCCCTCCCGGTCCCTTATATACACAGGACCTCCCGCAATTCCCCAGTATTGAAAAGCAGTCAAAGAGAACAGGGAGAAACTAAAAGATCAACTAAAATACTTCAACAAGTATAACAATCACCATAAAAAGGATCCAAGGATAAAGAAACCAGGGTGGGGTGGAGCAGGACGTGCTGTATAAATATAATATAAATTCTACAGGTGAGTAATCACAGAATTGTATTATTCTAAGTATACAGCACGTCCTGCTCCAAAGATGATTCTTTACGGTTGGGACATCCAATAGCAGTGTCCGTAAGATAGGGTGGGATCCCCAAAAAGGCAACAACGCGCAGTTCAAACCACTGCCGCCTGCAGAACTTTGCAGCCAAAAACAGCATCAGCTGAGGCCCGAACATCAACCTTGTAAAACTTGGAAAAAGTATGAACGGAAGACCAAGTAGCAGCCTTGCAAACTTGTTCAACAGAAGCCTGGTGCTGAAAGGCCCAAGAGGCACCAATAGCACAAGTAGAATGAGCAGTAACACGGAGGGGAGGATTCCTTCCCTTAGCAGAATAGGCCTGTACCACAGCCTGACAAATCCATTTGCTAATCGTAGACTTAGCAGGAGCCAGACCCTTCCTGGGACCAGAAGGGACCACAAACAAGGCATCAGTCTTTCTGAAAGATTCAGTAGCCACCAAGTAGAACTTCAAGTTCCTGACCACATCCAAGGAATGCAAAGCCCTCTCCTTTGAGTTACCAGGATTAGGGCACAAGGAAGGAAGTACAATGTCCTGATTGAGATGAAAGGCTGAAACAACTTTAGGCAGAAAATCTGGTTTAAAGCGAAACGCCACCTTGTCCTGGTGTCTCTCAAAGTAGGGGGCCTGGATGAAAAGCGCCGCCAACTCCGAAACACGCCTAACAGAGGTGATAGCCACCAAAAAGACAACCTTAAGAGTGAGAATAGACAAAGCAGCCTCATGTACAGGTTCAAATGGAGGACCCTGAAGGGCAGACAAGACCAAGTTCAAATCCCAGACTGGTAACAAAGGCTTAACAGGGGGACGCACATGAGTAACCCCCTGGAAGAAGGTCTTGACCAGATGATGTTGAGCAAAAGACCTCTGAAAGAAAACAGCCAAGGCACAAACCTGACCCTTCAGAGTACTAAGCTGAAGGTCCATATCCAAACCATGTTGAAGGAACTCCAGAATCCTGGGGATGGAAAACACGCGACAGGGACTTGGACTCGCACCAGTCAATGTAGGCCTGCCAAATCCTATAGTAAATGGAGGAAGAAGACATCTTTCTAGCCCTGATCAAGGTGTTAACCACAGAAACAGACAGCCCCTTTTCTATCAAGATGGAGGTTTCAACAGCCAGGCCGTCAAAGCCAGCGTTTGTAAATTGGGATGTCGTAGCCGCCCCTGAGTGAGAAGGTCTGGGTCCACGGGCAGAACGTACTGGTCTACTGCCAACTGCACGATGTCTGCGAACCACACCTGTCTTGGCCAACAGCGGGCCACCAAAATTGCTGGCACCCCTTCCTGAGCTATCTTTTGCAGAACCCTGCCCAACAGGGGAAAGACATACAGTAGCTGAAAGCCCTGTCAGAGCATTGCTAGAGCATCCATGGCTAAGGCCAGAGGGTCCTGGGACAGAGACAGAAAGACTGGAAGCTTGTGATTGTGACGGGACACAAACAGATCCACATCTGGATGACCCCAACGGTGACACAGAGAGCGAAACACCCTGTTGCTGAGAGACCATTCCCCCAGGCGAGAAGTCCCCCTGCTCAGAGAGTCTGCCAGCAGATTCTCCACCCCCGGAATGTACACGGCTGAGATGCAGGGAACATTGTCCTCTGCCCAGGACAGGATCAGAGACACTTCCTTGAGGGCCCCCTTGCTCCGGGTCGCTCTCTCATGATTGATGTAGGCAACCGCCGTCTGGTTGTCGGAGCATACCTGGACCGGCCGGCCCCGAAGGTGTGGAGTCAAGTGGGCCAGAACCAACCTGATCGCCCTTAGTTTCAGGACGTTGATGGGGTGTGGGCCTCCTGAGGTCCCCACAGCCCCTGGAATTTTAGGGAGTTCCAGAACCCCCCCCCCCAACCTGTCAGACTGGCATCCGTGGTGACTGTCTCCCACTAGGGGGCCAGAAAAGATCTGCCCCCCAACAGGACACCATCAGCCCCACCAGCTGCATCCCCTGCCGGATGGAGGGATGAGGGCAAGACAGAAGGAACTGAACTTGTGCTTGCAGTGCTTCCACCTTCTGCTAAGGAAGAAAAATCCTGGCCTTAACCGTATCCAGATTCATGCCCAGAAAGGATGCCACCAGGGAGGGTGACAGGGAAGATTTGGGATGGTTGATCACGCAGCCGAATGACTCCAGAATGGTCACCACCCTCTGGGTATCCAGCTCTGCTTGCTGGAGAGACCGAGAAGTAATGAGAAGGTCGTCCAGATAGGGAAGAATGCGAATACCCTGAGATCTGAGTAGAGCCATCACTCCCGCCAGCACCTTGGTAAAAACTCTGGGAGCTGAAGTGAGACCAAAGGGCAGGGCCACAAATTGGTAGTGCTGATCCTTCAGCACGGACCTGAGGAATCTCTGACGCCCCGGAAAGACTGGAACATGAAGGTAAGCGTCCTTGATGTCTATAGAGGTCATGAAGTCCCCTGGGCACAGCGAGCTGACCGCTGAGCGCAGAGTCTCCATGCGAAAGTGCCTGGTTTTGACAAATTTGTTGAGAAGCTTTAAGTCCAGGATGGGCCTGATAGATTCATCTCTTTTGGGTACTGTGAAAAGATTGGGAGTAATAACCCAGGCCCCTTTCTGACAGAGGGACCTGGCAGATGACCCCCATCTCCATAAGGCTTTGCACCGCGAGAACCAGAGCCTGAGCTGCCAGGGGGTTTTGAGGCATCTGGGATCCGATGAATCTTGGGGGCGGCCAGGCAGCGAACTCTTTCTTGTAACCGGAGGACACTACCTCCTGAATCCACTGGTCTGAGACATGTTGCCTCCAGACATGAGCCAAGAGCCGCAGCCGTCCCCCCACCCGGATGGGTGAGGGAGCCCCTTCATGCCTGAGGGGGCTTGGGAGAAGACTTAGGCTTGGAACCCCAGGAGGATCACGACCTCTGCCTCTTCCCCAAAAGTCTCCCCTGTGCCCTGCAAAGGATACCCCTCTCCCCGACCTGGATCCACAGTAGGAGGGATGAAAGGAACCTGAACCCCGAAAGGGCTGGGACTGTCTTTTATGTTGAGGCAGTCTGTCACCCTTAGCAAACAGATCCAAGCGATCACCAAATAATCGCAGCCTCTTAAACGGAAAACCAGTGAGAGCCCTTTTTGGTAGCGTTGTCAGCTGCCCACTGGCGCAACCAAACCGATCCAAGCGATCACCAAATAATCGCAGCCTCTTAAACGGAAAACTAGTGAGATCCCTTTTTGGCAGCGTTGTCAGCTGCCCACTGGCGCAGCCAAACCGAGCGGCGTATAGCAACCACCAAGGCAGAGGTTCTACCACACATCCTAATGGTATCATCCAAGGCAGAAAGGATATAAGCAATAAAAACCTCACAATGCGAAAGGGCCCGAAACTCTGCACTAGAAGTATCATCAGGGACACCATCCAACACATTCCTGAGCAGAGTCTTAACGGCCACGGCCGTAACAGCAGAAGCACAGACAGTGCAGTCCCAACACAGGCAAAGGCATGGGAAGCCAGCTGATCAATGCGCCAGTCCTCACCATCCTTCAGGGTAGTAGAATCAGGGGAATGTACAACAGAGGTGTTAGACAACCCCAAAACTGGAGCATCCACCTCAGGAGGGGCTGACCAACGTTTAACCACCTCGGCGGGGAATGGATATCTCTTATCCCAGCTCTTAGGTACTCCGGGAAGTCTGCTGGGACGCTTCCATTCCGTAAGAACGAGATTATTGAAATGGGACTGCTCGGGGAACTCTAACCGCGGCTTAGCGGTATGAAACAATTCCCCCTGCTGCCTGGGGGCCACAGCAGGAAGGGAGATAGAAAGAGCTTCAAAAATCTGAGCCAGAAGTCTATCAGTGTCATCTGAATCCCATGGGTCAGAGCCAGAATCAGCATAACCCTTAGGCTGCTCATCAGATGATTCTGAATCAGAGAACAATTCCCCTTCTTCAAGGGGGGTATAACCAGCCAGATCAAAGAATTCCTCTGCCTCCATAGGGAAAATAGGCACACCAGGCGCCAAATGCCGCCTCTTAGCAGAGGCCATACGGGCCGTGGTATTAGCAATCAACTTCTCAATGCTAGCCAATCTAGAAGACACATCAGGTTGAGACTCCCCACTGGTATTCAGCTCACTGGGAGTCAAATACAAACGTGAAGGGGTAGGCGAAGCCATAGGGGGCGCAGGCACAGCCACCAGTAACCCAGAATGTAGAGCAAGCACCTGCTGGGCGCAGGGTACACAGACCCGCACATCGTCACTTATAGGGGATACCCCGCACGCCACACACAGCCGGGCTTGTCCCGAAGGAACCCCGAGCACAATATCCTGGGAAGCCTCCATATGGTGATTACAGTGGCACACTTGGCCAATAGGAATTACGCTATAAAAGCAACCCGGGATGCCCCAATAGTCCGCCAGGAAAGTGGGAGGATTTTAGCAATTAGGCCTCTAATAAAGTTTGTGAAAACTAATAGAGGGGGTAGGACCGGGAGAAACCTCTTATACAGTTTTTCCCGCCTGAAAGACATATGCAAGACACCCAATAAGCGTACTGCAATAAAAATAGAGATAAGCCGCCGGGGCACTCACGGACCGCGGAGGAGAGACCCCAATCACGGAGCAAGAGGGACCAAAATGGCGCCAAGGGTACCTCAAGGGGTGGGCCGCGGAGAAGGTGACGCGGAGCGCGCCAACCAAGAGGCTCCGCCCCCCCCCGAAGAGCGCAAGTTACACATGTGACCAACAGCCAATACCAGCGCAACAGCACCTGAGGTAATGTCGCAGCGGAACGCCACCAGGCGCACGTGTCAGCGGCGGCAAATACAAAAAAGCAAAAAGGCACATCAGCAAACAGAACGACAGTGCTAACCAGGGTCCAGAACCCTAAGACCAGTAAAAGCATAGCATGCAACATATACAACCCCCCCAGAACAACTGGGGAGAGTGAGGGAGGGCAGCGGTCAGCCAAACAGGGACCCACCGAGAAACGGGGCGGAAGGGGCATACCAAGTAAGGCTCACCATAAGCCTGCACCGCCTACCCTTTGGTGGGGGGATTGCGGTTGGAGCAGAGCTCCTAAAGCACCTGGCAGCGGTGCTGCCTACCATCACCCGACCAGTGCAGCCAAGGCTGGGAGGCAGTTTAAAGAAATAGAACGGGTGGGAACAGTCCTACAGGGCCGCAGGCTGTTAAGCCCCGCTCACCTGCGAATAGAAAGACATCTTCTTGTCCTTCGCAGCCGACTGCAGAGAAGATCTGGGGAATTGTGGGAGGTCCCGGGTATATAAGGGACCAGGAGGGGCCTCTATTTGCTGTCTCTGCAGTCCAGCGCCATCTGGCGGAGGTAATCCCAACCTTAAGGAATCATCTTTGGAGCAGAACGTGCTGTATACTTAGAATATATCTCTGAACCGTAGAGAGCAAAAGGGGTCTGCCCATGGTTTCCTTATCAATAGCATCTGACAGCTGAATCAGTGCATATAACTGATTAATTGAATGCATTGTAAAAATCTACGCAAGAGGCTCCCTTATGTTGGAAGCTTTTTGCAATTCACTAAATAAAGGGTAGTTTTCTACCTAACTGGTGTCAGATCTGGAGTTCCTGACAGCTTGATTTCCCCTGCATTATGCTGCTCCACCAGCAGATGGCTCTGTCCTGCTGAGGTGTCTTAATCAGCCAGCAACTGTGGGACTTCCTAGCCTATATTAGCTGATCTACACATGGCCTCAGCGGATCAGCATTAAATCTGTCTTTTGAACCTGGACTCTGTACCCAGGATTCCTGCCTTAGCCTTAGTCTCAGCCTGTCATAGACATAGCCTTAGCCACAGCCTCAGCATTTGTTGGACTCCTAAGCACGTATGTTTTCTGACTTCACAGCAATCTGAGTGTGTTTCATGCTTCCTGGTTTATCTATGTATATATATGAATATAGCAGCTTGGTTGGTGTGTACTCACTGTTTGTTATTATTAAACACGATTTGCCGCTTATCCGCCTCTGTCCCTCAGTCTAATTCTGGTCATTTACTACTATTAGGATTTCTCCGATGAGAAATCCATGACAACTGGACATTTGCACTTTACCTGCAGAACCTCTGTAGAACAAACCCGACAGCCTACCACTTGTTATTTAAAGTCCTTGTCTGGCCAAGAAATTATATGTTTTTATTTTTTAAGGGTTTAGCTTACCCTCAACCCAGCATGCCCCCTCCATTGCAATAATTAGAGAGGCCAGATTCCATTCTGGAGGTAGTGGAGATGGGAGACCAGAGCTACACAGTGAAGATGCTTAATCTCGTTGATACGTAAATCTTACTGGAGCAAGAAAGGTGTGTATAAGTTTTATTTTTGTACTTTTGTTGTGTTGAAGAGAGGAGCTCGCTAAATTTTGGCAAATTTCCAACAAAGTGCGCCAGGCAGTAAATCAAGATAACTGCCAATTCCCTTCAGGAGTTTTATGTGTCTGTAAGGACGCTATTTTCTAATTTGTTTTTATTTGCATAGTACTGGAAACATGCTAAAAAAAATAGATTGTTTGAATGTAAAATCCTTTCACTGCAGTTCTGCATATTCATTACTCTTGAATATGTGATGCAGAGCTACCCGGCTCTGGAGTTATCTATATCAAGCTCTGTCTGTAAATAGAGCTATTTGCAGTGCAATAAAGATATTGATCACCCCAAAAAACACAAAAAGATACTTACCTTTTGTCACCCCGCAGCTGATCAGTCCTACTCCAGCGATCAGTATGCACCCCTTTTTTTCCCACGCCGGTCGTGCCCAGAATTCAGTCACCGGCACTTATGTGTCAGACTTGCGCCCCTCCGCCATCAATCACAGGGACATTGCCGTTAGCCTCTCCATTTACTACATCAGAGTGGGCTTGTCAGACTTCAGCACACCCCTCCATTGCTCCATTGCAGTGAATGGAGAGGGTGTGACATACAACACTGATTGGCAGGAGCCTGCAATTGCAACCATCGGACTGCTGGAAATGTGAGTTTTTACAGCAATCGCTCCACTTACCTGATCGACAGATCCAAATCCTGTGCCACCTGGTCTGATCGTTTGTCTCTTCTGTATACTCAACTCTCCCCCCTATCAGTTAATGTGGCACAAGCATGCACTCCCCATTCACTGCAATGGAAGGGGCGAGCCAGATCTTAACATACCCCTTTCACTGTAGTGAATGGAGGGGGCATGCCAGTGGAAAAAATACAAGAAATAAGGCAGGCTGGGAGTTTGATGGAGCTGTAGCCCCAGACTAGGAGCAATGGTCTGTATGGGACAAAACATAGCATTTTTTTTTTTACCTGGACTTTCTCAGATAACATTCTAAAATTTAATATGAAAGAACGTACAAGGGGTCCGGCATCGGGGAAGAGCATCGGCAGAAGTGTCGACGCACTCCCCTACTGTAGGGGAGTGCGCCCACATGCCAGATGTCATGCGCGCGCCTCGCTTCAACTACGGTGCTTGTGTTCCAGCCCGGCGCGACGGCGCTGCCTTTGCAGCCTCCGATTGAGAGGCTGGACTGGGCGCGTGCCGGTACGCCGACATTTCTGCCGATGCTCTGAACACACATAGCGCACACAGGGATATATAAGGAGGGGGTGAAAGATAAACACTCTGCATCCTGACGAAGTGGTAGGGCTCACTACCATGCAACGCGTCGGCGCTCTCTGCGTTCCTTGATGTCGAACCAGGCTCTCTGACTTGGTGATATACTTAATTAGTTCCCTATATTCATTATCACGTCTTATGGCACTTATTTACACTTGTTTGTCCGTATTGTAAGGGCAATAGCACGTGGCACTTTAATACTACTTGTTGGCACTGGGCACTTTATATGTTGTATTGATTCTGTGATACATTTTTCAGGGATTTTGCATTTGTTTTTCTATGACTATTCACATACCTAGGGAACATTGTTATCCATTCTGTAGAATATAGTCTAACATTAGCCCAACACTAGAGGTCCTGCTCATCATTGATTGTGTTTTTTTAACTGGTTTTAATAGTATGTATTGTATGTTTGTAGGGTTGTAATATATGCTCAATAAAAGATGTTTTTTTTTACTGCGTTTGACATTTGTGGTGTGTGGCATAATTTCTAGTAGGAAATTTTTGGTGGATTATCTGGTCCTCCACACGTATTTATGTATTAGGTCTAAAATTGAATATGTTGACTAAATCATTTTTATATAACAGCCCTAACCAAAACAAAACCTATTTAAAAAAATGGGTTTTGTTCCCTGCACAGAGGTATCCTGATTGCTGGTGCAATCAGGATAAATCAGATTTCTGAGGGTTTGCATGTGCTCTATTTAAGCCAGGAGACCGTGGAGAAAGGTAAGATTTCTGGGTTTACCAGGGGTTAATGCAAAGGGGGACAGAAATCGGGATGCTGCTGCCGCCGCCTTGAACAGGGAACAACACCCATTTTGTGATAAATGGGTGTTGTTCCGGCGTAATATGTCACCTCGGCCGTCAAACATAATGCCTTCAAACACAAGACATACATGCAAGTGTTGATGTACTCCTCTAATTTCCCCATCCGCCTGTGGTACTCCTCAATCTGCTCCTCTACACACTTTTTATTTACCTGCAGGAAAAAAGTGATGTGTGTTAGACATGCTCAGCTTTCCAAAAAAGAGTTACAGGCAAGAAAAAAAAAATCTTGAGAAACAAGAGTTTGAATTAATAGTGAAAAATTACTTCTGCTTCACTTTGTTTCCTTCGCTGAATCTCTATCTTTTCTTCTGTCGCTCTCCATTCCCAGTGAAGCTTCTCCAGCTGCTGCGCCAGAACAGCGTTTTTCTTTCTGGCCTCTTCCTTCAATGTCTTATACTGCTCCAGCTAATGGGACAAGGATGTTACCGAACACACATATATAAAATGTCACAAAGACAACTAAATAACCAACCAACCTTAACCTCCAAAAATACCATTTTGTGAAATACTCACCTGTAAAATGGGTATTCTAAGTATGTCACACACCCCGCTTCAAGATATCCATAACATGTGGGTAATACCGACCTGAAGAGGGCGTTCCTGCAGAGATGATAGCAAAAAGAAAGCCCCTCCCTGATCCATAAATACCTGGGACCTCCCACTCATCACCCAGTATATAGAAGCAGTAAGGTAAGGGACCAGGAAGAGGCAAATATAAGTCATAACAACGCAAAGTTCACAAAATAAAGGATCCAGAATACAAGAAGGGCGGGTGAAGCGGGGTGTGTGACATACTTATAATACCCATTTTACAGGTGAGTATTTCACAAAATGGTATTATTCTAAGTATGTCACACACCCCGCTTCAAGATATCCATAACATGTGGGACATCCAATAGCAGTGTCCATAAAAAGGGCGGGGATCCAAAACAAGGCAACAATGCACAACTTAAACCACAACAGCTTGCAGAACTTTGCGGCCAAAAACAGCATCCGCTGAGGCCCGAACATCAGCCTTGTAAAACTTGGAAAAAGTGTGAACAGAGGACCAAGTAGCGGCCTTGCAAACTTGCTCAACAGAGGCCTGGTGCTGAAAAGCCCAGGACGCTCCAACCGCACGAGTAGAATGAGCAGTAACACGAAAAGGGGGACTCCTCCCCTTGGCAGAATAGGCCCCAATGATGGCCTGACGAATCCATTTACTAATGGAAGATTTGGCAGGAGCCAAACCTTTCCTAGGCCCAAAAGGCACCACAAAAAAAGCATCAGTCTTACGAAAGGAAGACGTAACCACCAGATAATATTTCACAACACGAACTACATCCAAGGAATGCAGCGCCCTTTCCTTGTCGTTGCTGGGATTAGGACATAGAGAAGGCAGAACAATGTCCTGATTCAGATGAAAGGCAGAGACCACCTTAGGAAGAAAATCCGGCTTGAAACGAAAGACAACCTTGTCCTGATGCCTTTCGAAGTACGGAGCTTTAATGGATAAAGCTGCCAACTCAGAAACACGCCTAACCGAAGTGATAGCCACCAAAAAGGCCACCTTTTGAGTAAGTGAAGACAAAGCAACCTCATTCAAGGGCTCAAACGGAGGACCCTGAAGAGCAGAAAGAACCAGGTTCAAATCCCAAACTGGAACGAAGGGCTTCCTAGGAGGCCGTACATGCGTAACTCCTTGGAAAAAGGTCTTGACTAAGGGATGAAGTGCAAAGGACCTTTGAAAGAACACCGCCAGGGCAGAAACCTGCCCCCTCAAGGTACTAAGTTGAAGCCCCAGATCCAGACCATGTTGAAGAAACTCCAGGATTCTGGAAATGGAGAACTTCCGACAAGAAAAAGACCTACTTTCACACCAGTCAATATAGGACCTCCAAGTCCTATAGTAAATAGTAGAGGAAGAGCGCTTCCTGGTGCTAATAAGAGTCTGAACCACCGCGTCAGAAAGACCTTCCTCCTTCAAGATGGCGGTTTCAGCAGCCACGCCGTCAAAGCCAGCGAAGGTAAATTGGGATAGCGCAGCCGACCCTGGGTGAGCAGGTCCGGCAGTAGAGGCAGAACGAACTGATCCTCTGCCAGTCTTACCAGGTCTGCGAACCAAACCTGCCTTGGCCACCTTGGTGCCACCAGAATCGCCGACGCGCCCTCCAGGGCCAGCTTGCGCACCACTCTGGCTACCATTGGAAACGGAGGGAACAGGTAAAGAAACCCCAGATCCCTCCAGTTCAGAGACATGGCATCCACCGCCAGAGCCAGAGGATCCTGCGAGAGAGACACAAAGACCGGAAGCTTGTGATTGTGACGAGAGGCAAAGAGGTCCACCGCTGGGAACCCCTACCTGAGACAGATCGAACGAAATGCCTTGGGACTGAGAGACCACTCCCCCTGACGAGAGGAGGCCCTGCTCAGAGAGTCCGCCTCCGTGTTCTCCACTCCCGGAATGTAGATTGCTGAGATACACGGGACGTGGCTCTCCGCCCAGTCCAGAATCAAAGACACTTCCCTGAGGGCACTCCTGCTGCGAGTCCCCCCCTGGTGATTGATGTAAGCAACCGCCGTCCGGTTGTCCGACCGGACCTGAACAGGCAGGCCCCGCAACTGATGAGTCAAGCGAAACAGAACCAACCTGATGGCTCTCAACTCCAGAACATTGATGGGCTCGTGAGCCTCCTGCGGGCCCCACAGACCCTGAAACTGGAGGTCCTTCCAAACACCCCCCCAACCTGACAGACTGGCATCCGTGGTGACTGTCTCCCAACGCGGAGCCAGAAAAGATCTGCCCTTCAACAGATTGACTGACCCCAGCCACCATTGCAGGGATCGACGAACTCGGGGAGTCATCAGGAAGGACTGATCCAACGATAGAGGAGACTTGTCCCAAACCTTCAACAGATGAAGCTGAAGTGTCCTTGTATGAAACTGCGCAAAGGGAACCGCCATTAACCCCACCAGCCTCATCCCTAGACGGATGGCTGGACGAGGGGCCGACAAGAGAAGCCGAACTAACTCCTGAATCAAAAGAATCTTGGCCTGGGGCAGAAACACCCTGGCCTGCGAAGTGTCCAGAGACATTCCCAGAAAGGTCACTACTCTGGACGGAGAAAGAGAAGACTTGGGGTGGTTGACCACCCAACCGAACCTCTCCAGAGTTGACACCACCACTCTGGTGTCCAACTCCGCTTGGTTGAAAGAAGAGGCCATGATTAGAAGATCGTCCAAATAGGGCACAATGCGGATACCCTGAACCCTTAGCAGAGCCATCACCCCCGCTAGCACCTTGGTGAACACCCGAGGAGCCGAGGTGAGACCGAAAGGGAGTGCCACAAACTGAAAATGCCGATCCTCCACCACGAACCTGAGAAACCTCTGGTGTGCTGGAAAAATTGGAACGTGTAGATAAGCATCCTTGATGTCTATGGACGTCAGAAAGTCTCCCTGATGAAGAGAGTGAATGGCCGAACGCAGCGTTTCCATGCGGAATTTCCGTGGCCGGATGAACCTGTTGAGAAACTTCAGATCCAAGATGGGTCGGACCGATCCGTCCTTCTTGGGTACCGTGAACAGATTGGAATAAAAAACCCCGCCCTGATCCGAAGGGGGCACTGGGCAAATGACAGCCATGTCCAGAAGATTCTCTACTGCCAATAGGAGCCCCTGCGCCGCCAGAGGTTCCGAAGGCATCCGAGACCTGAAAAATCTGGAAGGGGGGCGGAGCTCGAACTCCAGCTTGTAACCGGAAGACACCACTTCCCGGATCCATCTGTCCGAGACCTCTTGATCCCAGATCTGGGAGAAGTGTCGCAGCCGTCCCCCCACCCGCATGGGTGAGGGCGCCCCCTCATTGCTGAGCCGGCTTAGTAGCCGGCTTGGGCTTAGAGCCCCAACTGTATCCTGGACGGGCACGTCCTCTGCCCCTGCTCCCAGAATCTCCTCTGGAAGAGGGAAATGCAAATCCCCTGCCAGATCTGGCCCCACGAAAGGAGGGGGTAAAAGAAGGCGCCCCCCGAAAGGGACGGCGTTGTTTCTTGCGTTGAGGTAACCTACCACCCTTGGTGACAGAGTCCAATGTCTCTCCAAAGAGCCGTAATCCAACAAAAGGTAGAGCCGTCAGTGACTTCTTGGACATAAAATCGGCCGCCCACTGGCGCAGCCACACCGACCGCCGAATAGTCACCAGCAGCGCCGATGTCCTACCACACATCATCAAAGTGTCATCCAAGGCTGTTAACACAAAGGATAAAAACAACTCACACCGTTTAAGGCTAAGGAACTCGGCACTACCAGGACGAAGCCCGGAAGAAGTCAGCAGGTCCCTGACCACGGACCTGGCAGCCAACACCATTAGCGCCGAAGCGCAAACAGGCCGCATGGCTGACCCAACGCTAGCAAAACCATGACAAGCCATCTGGTCAATACGTTTATCCTCTCCATCCTTGAGGGTGGAACAATCAGGTCTATTTAAAACCGAGGAGTTGGACAACCCCAAAACCGGTGCATCTACCTCGGGGGGAGATGCCCAGCGCTTAACCGCCTCCGAAGGGAAGGGATATTTCTTATCCCACCCCTGAGGGATGCCAGGGAGCCGAGCCGGCCTGTCCCATTCCTTAGCAATAATTTTGTCAAAATGCCTTTGTGTAGGAAACTCCAAGCGCGGCCTGGATTCCTCAAACAATTCACCCTTCTGCTGTGACACCTCCTCGGGAGGGGAAATATTCAGAACCTCCAACATCAGAGCCAGAGCGTAAGGAGTATCCGAGGATCTCCCCAAGTCACCAAGCTCGGCATCAGCGCCAAAGGACTGCTCATCGTCCGAAATATCAGAATCCTCATAAACCTCCCCTTCCTCTAGCGGGGAATAATCAGACCAATCCAGATTATTAACATCCTCATGGTCCTCCACCAGCGGAGCCGGCGACAAATGCTTCCTCTTAGTCGGAGCCTTACGGGCGACCGAGCTGGAGATAATTTTTTCAAGGTTAGCTAATCTGGCGCACATCTCAGATTGCAGCTTCCTGCCCATGACAACGTCACACGGGGTGCGTGGCAAGGTGGGAGGGGGAGATGAAGCGACCGGCGGTGCTGACCCAGACGCCTGGGGTTCGGACTGCCGCGTAATAGTTTGCTGTGCACATGGTATACACAGAAGTACATCGTCCCCAGTAATGGATACCCCACACAACATGCACTTCCGGGGATGCCCCGAAGGAGCCCCGAGCCCAGTATCCGGGGATGCCTCCATAAGGTGAACTTTTAAAATAGTCGCTATAACCCAGGGAATTACGCCACTTAGACAACCCGGGATGCCCCTTTAACCCTTTCGCTGCCAGCCTACCTGCAGCATTTGCCACTCCCTGTTGCCAGACGATGTTTCACTATTTTGCGCTACACATATTCAACTGTCATTTTTGAAAGGATTTCCAGGGATTTCCCAGGAAAATTATATATTGTTTTTTTCAACAGAGTCTGGGCTTTAACATGAAATGTCTTGTTTGTATTTTTTAGGTGTATTCTCAATTTTTTTGGGTGAAATGTGTGAAAAAAAATAAAAAAAAAATATTTTTTTACAATTTGTAGAGTTTTTTTGTAATAAAAAATGTAAGTTTGTCAATAAAATCTTATTGCGTGAGAAACCCCAATTTCTCCCGGTTACAGCGATACCACATATGTATAGGTAGACACCCTTTCCTGCCCAGAAGCCTTTTATAGCTGCTGGATGACAAATGGTTAATTAAAAAAAAAAATGACATAGGGTCCCCCTTCCCGGGGAGGGGGACCCCATTTTTTTTGGGATTTTGAAGGGTTAAAAACCCTTCAAAATCCAAAAAAAAAAATGACGTGGGGTCCCCCTTACCCAAAGTAACCAGCCCGGGACCAGCTATGGGGGCTTGTAGGCACAGAGTGGGGGGGCCAGCTTTGGTGGCCCCCCCACCCTGCAGCCTACGAGCCCACATAGCCTATGTGGGCCCGGGCTCTTCTGCCCCCCCCTGGCCTTTGGGGAGGCAGGTAATGGGGGTGCGGGGGTTAATGGCAAGCCACCCGCTAGGGCAGGTGACTTGCCACCCCCCCAGCCTTGTGAACTGGTATAAGGGGTCTCATGGACCCCTTACCAGCTCACAAAGGGTTAACTGTTAAAAAAAAAAAACCACGACACAATAATAAAAAGTATTTTATTAGAAAAAAAAAATTTTTTTTTTACTGTACTTACCTTCGATTGCAAGCTCTTGTCCCTCGCCGCTCAGCTGACAGATGCCGGTGATCGGCATCCAGAGAAGGAGAAGGCAGGAGATCAGAGGATCTCCTGTCACCTCCTTCCCCAGCGCCGATCACCGGCATCTGAGAAGCTGAGAAAGCTGAAGCCCGTTCGGGGCCGGGATGACTTCATAGAGGCATGATGGCGGCCGCCATCGAGAAGAAGAGAGGAGAGAGCCTCCCAGGCTCTCTCCTGAAGATCGGTAAGTCCTGGGGGGGGATCGGAGGCCCCCCAGGTGAAGAGGAGGGACAGCGGGAGCCAGCGCACACACAGGTAAGTGAATGTCATTTTTATTTTTATTTTTTTTACAGTTAGAAGCTGCTGCTGCAGAAGTGGGGGGGGGGGGCGGCCTATTCCGGGGGCTCTCCTGGAGCCATCCGACCCCCCACGGGGGATCGGATGGCACCAAATTAAAGAGGAGACCCGGCCGGATCCAACAAGGGGTCAGGTGAGTATTTTTTATTTTTACTTTTTAAACTACAAGCGAGGAAAGTCAAGCACGTAACACCTACGGGCTTGGCACTTAAGGCCCAGCCAAGCCAGCACGTAGGTGTTACGTGCTTGGCAACAAAAGGGTTAATGTCCCGAGTGGGAGGATTTATGTGCAATAATTGAACCCAGAGATCAAGGATCGGGAGAGACCCCCTAATGCTACTGGAGAAACTCCTGAAAACCTCCGCCTGAAAGACACAGAAAACGGGATATAAGGAGATGTGAAACAAAAGGACACAAGTACACAACAGAGGAAGTGGAAAAGGAGGGGGCCACAGGCCACTCACGGAACCGCGGGAGCTTGAAATGGCGACCGTGATGAAGAGACTTGCTGACAGGAAGAGAAGAAGGGGGCGTGGTCAGCGCGGGACGCGCGTGACGTCAAGCACCGCCCCCCCTCCTACGCCAGGCAAGAGCTCCTCAGCGGCGCCAGGGATAGATGGGGGCAACACCGGCCCCGCCCCCAGGACAATCGTGAGGAGAATGTCTCCTCAGGAAAAAGCGCCAAAACCCGGCCGGCGCCGCAGCATTATGTGCGGCCGCGGCGCCCGGCCGGTGGAACAAGTATGCACCAAGCACCGCAGCAGACATACGCAGAAGGGACGGACCCCGGCCCCGCGCTGACGGTCCGGCCCCGCCCCCCCCAACTAAATGGTCATCTACACAGTGCGTGAGGTAACTACCTCCGCCATTTTATGAGGCAAGGGAGACAGGCCAGGCACCACACAGAGGTCTCCCGGGCCTCCCTCAAGAACGGCCGCGGCGGTGAAATAAAGACATTTAAAGTGAAACACACACACTAAAATCAGTAAAGGACAGAAAGGGTTAAAAACGTGCATGAGAATAGAAAAGAAGGGACCCACACCCCCCATCCCCACAGCTGAAAAGGGATCCTGGGAGGGCCGTTAAACTAAGGGACAGGGCATCCCAAACCGGGGTCACCAACCCGGTGTAACCGCCTACCCTCGCCTGGACCCACAGCCAAAGCTGGGAGGCATATGGATTCTAGGAAAAAAAGGGGTCCAAACGGAAATAAATAAGTAGCGGGCCGGGAATCATCCCGGCTACCTTAAATCCCCCTGTGCAAGGAGGAGCCATCATCTTCTGACTTGCTCGCCGTCTGCAGAGATGGAAAACTGGGGGTGATGAGTGGGAGGTCCCAGGTATTTATGGATCAGGGAGGGGCTTTTTTTTTGCTATCATCTCTGCAGGAACGCCCTCTTCAGGTCGGTATTACCCACATGTTATGGATATCTTGAAGCGGGGTGTGTGACATACTTAGAATACCCATGACCCACAAACCTGTGCAGGCTATTGGTGCACAATTATTGTTGTTATTGTTTATAGTGGCATCTTTTTCTGTAGCACTGTACAAGCAAAACCTTTACTTACAGTCAAGGTAAATATATAATTGTACAATGCTTGGGGCTCTAGAGACGCCCCAAATGAGCCCCCAAAAAGATTTTTTATTAAAAATTACCAAAATCCATCAAAACATACAACAGTTACAGACATATTTAAAAACACAGGCTGTGGGGTTCCCTAAAGCCGGCTCTAAAACCCATTAATAAGAATATAAAAAATATAAATATAATTCAATTGGATAGCAGGCAAAAAAAATATATATATTTTGTATAATTTATATGATTATATTTGTGGGTTCATAAACTTGAACAATTACAAAAAATATTATATAACGTGCAAGTGCCAAAAAGTGCTAAGTGAATAATTGGATGTGCAAACCACTTCTATTAAAATGCTAAGAATACCATACAATTATAATAAAGTGCAAAAGATACCGAAAAAGTTTTTCTTAAAGCAGACCTTCACCATGAATAAGAGCATATCTTATATGTTTCCCACACCCTGTACATACAGATTGCTCACATTAAAAATCATCCCACCTACATCTACTGCTACTACTAATGTTATGAGCCTTTAAACATCCAAGATGGCGGCTCATGGAGCATCAGGCAGCCTGCAAACAGGAATTGCCTTCTGACTGTGTTGCTTTGCATTCTGGTATTGCTGTCCTTTCCCTGACCCCAGCTTTGCTCTGTCTGTACAAAGCACAGCTATAACTTGCCCCCCTGTACTTTATCCCGCTCTCCTCTCCTCAGTATGTGATGCTTCTGAGGCAAGATGGTGGCGCCCGTATCCTAGAGTCCTGAGCAGAGTTGCATCCCGGGGGGAGAATAATAAGTAAGTGACTAAAAAATACAATTCTGTGAGTACTCACCTGTAGAATTGATTTTGTAGTATACAGCACGTCCTGTTTCACTAAATTTTTTACGCTTGGGATATCCGCCACAAGGTGGCGCAGTGGACTGCAGAAAAGACTTGTGGCATCTCCCGGCCCTATAAAAGGACAGGAACCTCCCACAAATTCTCAGTCTTACAAAGCAGTTAGACAAGAAGCCGGGAGAATACAAAAGAAGGAACCCCAACTAAACATCTGAACAAATCACCATACAGAGGTAACCAAGAAAAATGATAACAAGGGAGGGGTGAAACAGGACGTGCTGTATACTACAAAATCAATTCTACAGGTGAGTACTCACAGAATTGTATTTTTCCAAGTATACAGCACGTCCTGTTTCACTAAATTCTTTACGCTTGGGACGTCCAAAAGCAGTGTCCGTAAAGTAGGGTGGGATCCCCAAAGAACAACGGCGGGCAGTTTAAACCACTGCCGCCTGAAGAACTTTGCGGCCAAAAGCAGCATCAGCTGAGGCCCTAACATCAACCTTGTAAAACTTAGAAAAAGTATGAACAGAAGACCAAGTTGTGGCCTTACAAACTTGTTCAACAGAAGCCTGGTGCTGAAAGGCCCAAGAGGCACCATTAGCACAAGTGGAATGAGCAGTAAGGCGGAAGGGAGGTTCCTTCCCCTTAGCAGAATAGGCTTGCACCACCGCCTGACGTATCCACTTACTGATAGTGGACTTAGCCGGAGGCAAACCCTTCCAAGGACCAGAAGGCAGAACAAAAAGAGCACCAGTCTTCCTGAATGATTCAGTAGCTACCAAGTAAAACTTCAGAACCCTGACCACATCTAAAGAATGCAGAGTCCTCTCCTTGGAATTAGCAGGATTAGGACACAAGGAAGGCAAGACAATGTCCTGATTGAGATGAAAAGCAGACACAACCTTAGGCAAGAAATCTGGCTTAAACCGAAACACCACCTTGTCCTGGTGTCGCTCAAAATAAAGGAGGTTTGATGGAAAGCGCCGCCAACTCAGAAACACGCCTGACAGAAGTGATAGCCACCAAAAAGGCTACCTTAAGAGTCAAAATGGGGACGACCCTGCAAAGCAGATAACACCAGATTCAAATCCCAAACTGGTAAAATAGGCTTACGTGGCGGAGGCACGTGAGAAACCCCCTGGAAAAAAGTCTTAACCAAATGGTGAGTGGCAAAAGATCTTTAGAAAAAAATTGCCAGAGCTGAAACATGACCCCTGAGGGTACTAAGTTGAAGGCCCAAATCCAAACCATGTTGCAAGAATTCCAGAATCCTGGGAATAGAAAACACCCGACAGGGAAGAGATTTAGACTCACACCAGGCAATGTAAGCATGCCAGACCCTGTAGTAGATAAAGGACGAGGACTTCTTTCTAGCCCTAATCATGGTATCAACAACAGAGGCAGGCAAACCCTTTTCCATCAAGATGGAGGTTTCAGCAGGCAAGCCGTCAAAGCCAGCGTTTGTAAATTGGGATGGCACAGCTGCCCCTGAGTGAGCAGATCTGGTTCCTTGGGCAGGACGTACTGATCTACTGCCAACTGCACGATGTCTGCAAACCACACCCTTCTTGACCAACAGGGGGCCACCAGAAAGGTTGGCACCCCTTCCTGGGCTACCTTACGCAGAACCCTGCCCAACAGAGGAAACGGAGGGAACACATAGAGACCCCTTCCAAGGCATTGCCAGCGCATCCGTGGCAAAGGCCAGAGGATCCTGTGACAGAGAGACAAAGAATGGAAGTTTGTGATTGTGATGTGAAGCAAACAGGTCCACATCCGACAAACCCCAGCGGTGGATTCTGCCTCCAGGTTCTCCACCCCCGGGATGTAAACTGCCGAGATGCAGGGGACATTCTCCTCCGCCCAGGACAGTATCAGGGGCACTTCCTTGAGGGCTTGCTTGCTCAGAGTCCCTCCCTGATGATTGATGTAGGAAACCACCGTCTGGTTGTCCGATCGGATCTGAACAACTGGGGTCAACTGGGAAAGGACCAACCTTATCGCCCAAAGTCCCAGAATGATGATGGGGGCAAGGGCCTCCTGAGGGCCCCACTGACCCTGGAACTTCAGGGACTTCCAAAAGCCACCCCAACCTGTCAGACTGGCATCTGTGGTGACAGTCTTCCAGCACAGGGGCAGAAAGGTCCTGCCCACTAGGAGGTTCCTTGAGTCCAGCCACCACGAGAGGGACTGACTTACCCGAGGGGACAGAGCAAATTCCTGATCCAGGGACACAGGGTCCCGATCCCAAACCGACAAGAGGTGCAACTGAAGAGGTCTCATGTGAAACTGAGCATAGGGGACCGCCTCGAAGCATGACACCATCAGGTCCACCAACTGCACCCTCTGCCGAATGGAGGGATGAGGGCAAGAAAGTAGAGACCGTGCCTGCGTCTGTGGGCTCTCCACCTTCTGCTGAGGCAGATAAACCTTGACCTGAGATGAATCCAGAGTCATGCCCAGAAAGGACGTCACCAAGGACGGAGACAGTGAAGACTTCGGGTAGTTGATCACCCAACCGAAGGACTCGAGTGTGGAGACCACCATCTGGGTATCCAGCACGGCTTGATGGAAGGACTGAGACGCAATCAGAATGTCGTCCAGATAAGGAAGGATGCGAATGCCCTGAGATCTCAGCAGAGCCATCACCCCCGCCAGCACCTGATGTAAGACCGAACGGTAAGGCCACAAATTGGTAGTGCTGATCTTCCAGAACGAACCTGAGAAATCTCTGATGACCTGGAAAGATTGGAACATGAAGGTAAGCATCTTTGATGTCCACAGAAGTCATGAAGTCGCCCGGGCGCAAGGTACTGACCGCCGAGCGCAGAGTCTCCATGTGAAAATGCTTGAACCTGACAAATTTGTTGAGGTGCTTCAAATCCAGGATGGGCCTCAGGGACCCATCCTTTTTGGGAACAGTGAACAGATTGGAATAGAAGCCTCTGCCCCATTTACTGGAAGGGCACCAGGCAGATGACACCCAAATCCAAAAGGCTTTGGACCACAAGCCCTGAGCTGACAAGAGGTTTTGAACCATCCGGGATCTGATGAATCTTGGGGGCGGCCAGGCTGCAAACTCTATCTTGTACCCGGAGGACACCACCTCCTGAATCCACCGATCTGAGAAAAGACGTCTCCAGATGTGAGCAAAAAAACGAAGCCGTCCCCCCACCTGGATGGGTGAGGGCACCTCCTCATGCCTGAGGGGGCTTGGGTACAGATTTGGACTTGGGACCCCATGAGGGACCGGGGCGTCCACGGCATCTACCCCAGCCCCAAATGTCCCTACGTGTCCCCGCAATTGTTGCACCCCGGCCAGACCTGGGAGCACAGAAGGAAGGGAGGGAAGAAGCAGCCCCCCGAAAGGGCCGCAGCTGCCTCCTGCGTTGAGGCAGCCTACCATCCTTGGCAAACAGATCCATACGCTCACCAAACAGCCATAGCCCAGTAAAGGGGAACCCAGTGAGAGCCTTCTTAGCAGCATTATCAGCCGCCCACTGACGCAGCCAAACAGAGCGGCGTATAGCCACCAAAGGGGCAGATGCCTTACCACACATCCTGACCGCATCATCCATAGCAGAAAGAATGAATGCCACAAATTCATAGCAAAGCAGGAGGGATCTATACAACTCCCCCTATTGGCATCCGAGACATTATCCAGAAGGTACTTGAGTAGCCCTTTAATAGCAAGAGCCGTGATGGCAGAAGCGCACACAGGGCGCAGCGCAGTCCCTGCACAAGCAAATGCATGACAGGCCAGCTGATCCACACGCCGGTCCTCACCATCCCTCAGAGTAGAAGTGTCAGGGGAATGCATGACCGAGGTATTGGACAACCCAAGCAAAGGAGCATCGACCTCGGGGGGACACGACCAGCGCTTACCCTCATCAGCAGGAAAGGGGTACCTCCCGTCCCAACTCTTGGGCACCGCGGACAATTTGCTAGGACGTTCCCACTCCTTGAGCACCAAATTATTAAAGTGGTTCTGCTCAGGGAACTCCGTTCCGTTGTTTAACAGTGTGAAAAAGCTCACCCTGCAGCTTTTTAGCCAGGACAGGAGGGGTAATACACAATACACAAAAACGTGAGCCAACAGCCTATAAGTATCATCAGGAGACCATGGATCTTCCCCAAATGGAGACCCAGTACCACCATAAATCTCCTGCTGTTCCTCAGAGGACTCCGAATCAGAGAAGAGTTCCCCCTCTTCTAGGGGGTAATGACCAGACAGGGTGTAATGTCCCTCATCCTCAACAGGAAAAAGGGAAACAGCGGGGGTTAGGTGTCGCTTTTTGCCAGAAGCCTTGCGGGGGACAGGCCCCGTAATGTGCCTTTCCAGGCTGGCCACCCGCATAGCCAAATCATAACGGTATTCCCCGCTAACATGTCCTTCGCTGGGGGTCAGAGGCAGGCGCGGGGGGGTAGGTGATGCAGAAGGGGGTGCAGAGCTAGGAAGCAAGGCAGGCAACCCAGACTGCAGCGCAAGTACCTTCTGAGCGCAGGGCACACATACCCTGAAATCGTCACTCACAGGGGACACCCCACACACAGCTGGGCTTGTCCCGAAAGAACCCCAAGCATATTATCCCCGGAAGCCTCCATATGGTGATTAGAGTGGGCACACAGGCCAGTATAGGGTTAAGGCTAGCAAGAGCCACCCGGGATGCCCCAAAGGGAAGGTGGGAGATGGAAGGGAAGAGGGCCGGGAAAAAACCACAGTCACGTTTATGCTGCCTGAAAGACATAAGAAAACCACACATAATCTCCCATAATGTGGCGAAAATAGCAAAATACAACCCCGAAGGGGACTCACGGACAAAGAAGCCGATCACACAATCCAGGCAGGCCAGCAGCGCGCCGCAGTACCGCAGGACAGGAAGAGAAAGTCTCAGACCAAAATGCCGCCCACACAGACCTTGAGGGGCGGGCGGCGGAGGTATGATGCAAAAGGTGTCATCCACGGGACCAGACTGCCCCCCCCCCCCGAAGAGCGCAAATCGCGCTCCACGTGACCCCCCAGCGCCAATGACAGCACAGTAAAATACAAGGTGAATGTCACCACCAGCCAGAAAGCGCCGTACAAAGCGGCGCCGCGCACGCACAATACAAAGTAAAAAACAGACAAAAACGAATGCGGCACCACCGCCTACCCCTCCGGAGAGCTCCTCAGAGAGAGAGCGAGGCGGGGAAGAGCAGCAGCAGGCGCACCCAAGGCATGTCTTAGCTAGGGGGGAGGGAGAGGGAAGGCCCACAATAATAAGGCAGGAACGGGCATCCCACAAGGCTCACCATAAGCCTGAACCGCCTACCCTTGTAGGTGCAGGGATTGCGGATGGAGCAGCGCTCCTCAAGCACCTGACCCTGGTGCTGTCCTACCTTCACCCGAACCAGTCAGACGAGTCTGGGAGGCACTGGGTCCAGAACGGGCGGAAATAGTCCTGCAGGGCCGCAGGCCTGTAAGCCCCGCTCGCCTGTGTAATATAGAGAGCCATCTTCTATCTTCACAGTCCTGACTGCAGAAGGAAACTGGGAATTTGTGGGAGGTTCCTGTCCTTTTATAGGGCCGGGAGATGCCACAAGTCTTTTCTGCATTCCACTGCGCCACCTTGTGGCGGATAACCCAAGCGTAAAGAATTTAGTGAAACAGGACTTGCTGTATACTTGGAAAACTTATATATTAATTTTAGATGCTGGAGAATTGTTTTTTAACAATTGGGCATTTCGTTAAATCATGCTGAAGGTCCGGTTTAAATGAATTAATGTGCAAGTCCAACCAACTTGAAATACTGAAAGTGCCAAGCGCATAGATAAATGGATAGAACAGCCTGCTGATCCGTCTATTACTCAAAGACCAAAAATACCATTTTGTGAATACTCACCTGTAAAATGGGTATTATAAGTATGTCACACACCCCGCTTCAGATAGTAAATCATTAGTCATGGGTTATACTCACCGCTAGGTGGCACTGTTTGCAGAGAAGTCCAGAAAGCAACAAGCCCCTCCCGGTCTATACATACCTGGTACCTCCCAACAATTCCCCAGTTATTCAAACAGCAGTAAAGACAAGGTACCAGGAAAAAAACAATGGTAACCCTCAACTGTAAATAAAAAAGCTTCACCATATAAAGAACCAGGATACCAAAAAGGGCGGGTGAAGCGGGGTGTGTGACATACTTATAATACCCATTTTACAGGTGAGTATTCACAAAATGGTATTATTCTAAGTATGTCACACACCCCGCTTCAGATAGTAAATCATTAGTCATGGGACATCCAACAGCAGTGTCCAAAAAGGGCGGGTATCCAACCAGGCAATAATGCAGAAACTCAAACCACTGCAGCCTGCAGAACCTTGCGGCCAAAAACAGCATCCGCTGAGGCCCGCACATCAACCTTATAAAACTTAGAAAAAGTGTGAACCGGAGACCACGTAGCAGCCTTACAAACTTGATCAACAGAAGCCTGGTGCTGAAAAGCCCAGGACGCTCCAACCGCACGAGTAGAATGAGCAGTAACACGAAAAGGGGGATCCTTCCCCTTGGCAGAGTAGGCCCCAACAATCGCCTGATGAATCCATTTGCTAATGGAAGACTTAGCCGGAGCCAAGCCCTTCCTAGGCCCACAGGGCACCACAAAAAAGGCATCAGTCTTACGAAAAGAAGACGTAGTACGCAGATAGTACTTGACACAACGTACAACATCCAAGCAATGCAACGCACTCTCCTTGTCATTCCTAGGCTTAGGACACAAAGAAGGAAGAACAATGTCCTGATTAAGATGAAAAGCAGAGACCACTTTAGGGAGAAAGTCTGGCTTGAAGCGAAAAACCACTTTGTCCTGATGTTTCTCAAAATAAGGAGCCTGAATCGACAAGGCTGCCAACTCCAAAACACGCCGAACCGAAGTGATGGCCACCAGAAAGGCAACCTTCTGAGTCAGAGTAGACAGAGCAATATCCTGCAAAGGCTCAAAAGGAGGAGCCTGAAGAGCAGAGAGAACCAAATTCAAATCCCAAACAGGGAGCAAAGGCTTCCTAGGAGGCCGCAGATGCGAAACCCCCTGGAAAAAAATCTTGACCAAAGAATGGAGTGCAAATGACCTCTGAAAAAAGATAGACAAAGCAGAAACCTGCCCCTTCAAAGTACTCAGCTGAAGACCAGAGTCCAGCCCTGATTGAAGAAATTCCAAAATCCTAGAAATAGAAAAGACCCGGCAGGGCAAAGATCTAGCCTCACACCAATCAATATAAGATCTCCAAGCCCTATAATAGATGGAAGAAGAGGATCTCTTCCTGGCACTAATAAGAGTCCGAATGAGCGAATCCGAAAGACCCTTCTCCTTTAAGATGGAGGTTTCAGCAGCCAAGCCGTCAAAGCCAGCGTTGGTAAACTGGGGTAACACAGATGGCCCTGAGTGAGAAGATCCGGCCGAAGAGGCAGATCGAACTGATCCACTGCCAGACGAACGATGTCTGCGAACCACACCCGCCTTGGCCACCTTGGAGCCACGAGAATGGCGGGAACTCCTTCCAGAACCAACTTTCGCAGCACCCTGCCTAGCATGGGGATCGGAGGAAACAGATAAAGAAACCCCAGGTCCCTCCAGCTCAGAGCCATGGCATCCGCCGCCAGAGCCAGAGGATCCTGAGAAAGTGACACGAATGTCGGAAGCTTGCGATTGTGACGAGAGGCAAACAGATCCACCTCCGGCGTCCCCCACCGGAGACAAAGCGACCGAAACACCTGAGGGTGGAGAGACCATTCCCCCCGGCGGGACGAACACCGGCTCAGAAAGTCCGCCTCCGTGTTTTCCACTCCTGGAATGTACACTGCCGAGATGCAAGGGACATGAGTCTCTGCCCAAACTAGGATCAGAGACACCTCTCTGTGGGCACCCAGACTGCGAGTCCCTCCTTGGTGATTGATGTAAGCAACCGCCGTCCGATTGTCCGATCGAACCTGAACCGGCAGGCCCTGTAAATGCTGCGTCAAGTGAGACAGAACCAACCTGATTGCTCTCAACTCCAGAACATTGATGGGCAAGTGGGCTTCCTGAGGGCCCCACCGCCCCCGGAACCGAAGATTCTTCCAGAACCCTCCCCATCCTGACAAACTGGCGTCCGTGGTGACAGTTTCCCAAAGCGGGGTCAGAAATGACCTGCCCTTCAGAAGATTGTTCGAGACCATCCACCAGAGAAGAGACTGCCGAACCCGGGGGGACATCCGGAAGGACCGATCCAACGACCGCGGTCGCCGGTCCCAAGACGCCAAAAGATGAAGCTGAAGCGTCCTCGTGTGAAACTGCGCGAAGGGAACTGCCTCGAAAGAGGCTACCATCAACCCCACCAATCTCATCCCTAGCCGGATGGACGGGCGAGGATTGGAAAGAAGAAGCTGAGCCAATTCCTGAATCAAAAGAACCTTGGCCTGAGGGAGAAAAACTCTGTGCTGGCAAGAGTCCAAGGACATCCCCAGAAAGGTCACCACCCTGGCCGGAACCAGAGAGGACTTGGGGTAGTTGATCACCCAGCCGAACCTCTCCAGCATAGACACCACCATGCTGGTGTCCCCTTCCGCTTGACTGAAGGAAGGCGCCATGATGAGAAGATCGTCCAGGTAAGGCACAATGCGAATCCCCTGAGCTCTGATCAGGGTCATCACTCCCGCCAACACCTTGGTGAACACTCTCGGAGCCGAGGTGAGGCCGAATGGAAGAGCTACAAACTGGAAATGCCGATCCTCCACCACAAAGCGAAGAAACCTCTGATGAGCCGGAAAAATCGGAATGTGAAGGTATGCATCCTTGATGTCTATGGACGTCATAAAGTCCCCCTGCCGAAGCGAACCGATCGCAGACCGCAGGGTTTCCATGCGAAACTTCTGAGGACGAATGAACCGGTTGAGAAACTTCAAATCCAGAATAGGACGGAACGACCCATCCTTCTTGGGTGCAGTGAAGAGATTGGAATAATACCCGCGCCCCACCTCCGAAGGCGAGACCGGGCAGATGACTGCCAATTCCAGAAGATTCCTTACCGCCGCCAGGAGCCCCTGTGCGGCCAAAGGATCTGAAGGGACACGAGACCTGAAAAACCTTGGAGGAGGGCGGGACTCGAACTCCAGCTTGTAACTGGCCGACACCACCTCCCGGATCCACCTGTCCGAGACCTCCTGGTCCCATACCCGGGAGAAGAGTCGCAACCGTCCCCCCACCCGTAAGGGTGAGGGCGCCCCCTCATTGCTGAGTGGGCTTGTCAGCTGGCTTGGGCTTGGCGCCCCAGACGTGAACGGGACGGCCACGGCCTTTACCCCTATTCCAGCTGGCACCCCTGGAGGCCGAGAAGCCCGCACCCCTGCCGGCTCTGGCCCCCCAAAAGGAAGGATTGAAGGGGACCACCCCCCGAAAGGAGCGACGAAATTTCTTGCGCTGAGGTAACTTACCTCCCCTGGCAACAGAATCCAGCTTTTCACCGAAAAGCCTCAGACCCAGAAAGGGAAGAGCCGTGAGCGATCTCTTGGAATTAAAATCAGCCGTCCACTGCCTCAACCACACAGAACGGCGAATAGCTACCAACAGAGCAGTAGCCCTGCCACACATCAACATGGCATCATCCTGGGCGGCCAGAATAAAAGACAAGAAGGATTCACAACGCTTAAGAGCCAGAAACTCATCAAAATTAGGATCAAGGTCCACACATAAATCCCTGACAATAGACCTAACCGCCAACATCAAGAGTGCCGAAGCACAAACAGGCCTCAAAACCGAACCCGCACAGACAAAACCATGACGGGCCAGCTGATCAATCCGGCGATCCTCGCCGTCCTTGAGAGAAGTCGTGTCAGGAGAATGTACAACCGCCGTATCAGACAGACCGGAGCATCAACCTCAGGAGGGACAAACCAACGCTTCACCAAATCCGCCGGAAAGGGATACTTTCTATCCCAACTAGGCGGCACTCCAACGAGACGCGTAGGTTGCTCCCATTGCTTAAGGACAACATCCTCGAAATGCTGTTGACTGGGAAACTCCAAGCGCGGCTTGGACACCCCAAAAAGCTGACCCTTGGGCTGAGGAGCAGCTTCAGGAGGATCCAAATCCAAAACTTCAAACATTTGGGCCAGAATGGAAGGCGTATCGGGAACGGGCCCCTCAGCCTGGTCACCCTCAGCGCCCAGCAACTGCTGAACCTCAGGATCCTCTAATTCCTCAACCAGCTCACCCTCTTCAAGGGGTCGATCTGGCCAATCCAGAACCTCAATAACCTCCTCATCCGAGTCCGGCGGAGGCGGAGACAGGTGTTCCCGCTTAGCCGGAGCCTTCTGCACGACCACAGTGGAAAACATTTTCTCGAGGCTGGCCAACCTGGCGCATACCTCGGATTGCGAATCACCCCCAACGACAACGTCACATGGGGTCCGGAACAGGCGAGGAGGGGAGGGAGACGGCGCGGCCGAAGAAGTACCGGGCACCGGAGTGCCGGACTGGCACTCAATGTTCCGTTGTGCACATGGAATACATATAATGACATATTCCCCTGGGAGCGGAGTCCCACACCCCCCGCAGAGCCTGGACTGCCCCGAAGGGCCGTTTCCGGTATCTCTGGTAGCCTCCATATGGTGAAATTATGGTAATCGCAATACCCAGGGATTTACGCAATACGCGACCCGGGATGCCCCTTAATATAATTTAATTATGGCCCTGAAATGGGGAAATTTGCAAAAAAGCCAATAAGGGGAAGGTAAGGACATAAAAAAAACCCTAGCCAGGTATATAAGACCGGGAGAGCCCTGCCGTGTGGGATCCCAGGATCTAAAAAAAAAAAAAAGAAGACACACAAGCACATGGACAAGGTACAATAGCATGAATCAATAAGAAAACAGGAATCTATATATATATATATATACATGCACAAAAACATATAACTAAGCATAAGTACTAGCATAATCCATAACTATGGCTACCATGGAAAAGCCAGAGAAAAACCCCATAGGGCACCCAGCATGCCAACTAATCTGCAATAAAAGCAATAAAAAGAGCCACCAGTCGGGAGACCACCTTAACTATAAAAACCGCCCCAGTCTACCTTAACACAGGGCAGACGACCGAAGCAGTAATGGCGGCACCGCGAGGAAGCAGCAGAGGGAAAGGAAGGGCGGGCCCAGCACGCGCGGGAAGCGCTGAGGCCCCGCCCCGCCACCAATCAGAGCGAAGCGCGGGCCGTGCACGATGCGGCCCCGCCCCCCACCACCTCCACAGAGCAAGCCGAAGGCGGGCGCCCAGACAATGGCGGCCGCACCGACAGCCGAGCGGGCCGTCGGCACAGACGCTGCCCCGCCCGCACACTTAGCCAACGCCGGGGAGAGCACAACCGCGGGCACCAGAGGCACCCGCACCGCGCCGCCTGGCCCCGCCCCCCCCCCCCGACCAGATAACAGTAGCGGGCGCCACGGACATGGCGCCCTCAGTAAAAACAACACACAGGGCGGCGGGCCGGCGACCCACACGCCGTCCGACCCCTGAAAAGAAACACAGTCCAGGGGGGGCCCAGCAGAGCCCCCCCCCCCAAAACACACACAGACACCTGGCATCACAGGGACCCCCAAGGGCGCAGGGAGAAGGGACCCAACTGGGAGATCTAGTAGGGACAAAAGGGCCGGGGCATCCCAAATCCGGATCACCAGGCCGGAAAACCGCAATTGCCCCGTAAGATAGGGTCTAGCGGAGGAGCTAATTTCCTAGGTACTCTGAGTGCCATCTACCCTTGCCCAGCCTACAGCCTAGGCTGGGAGGCTACCATGTATAGGAAGGGGACTAAATAAAAAAAGGCCGGGCAGAAATAGACCATGGGGCTGTCTTGTCGCCACCTTGCAGAGAAGAACACTGGGGAATTGCTGGGAGGTACCAGGTATGTATAGACCGGGAGGGGCTTGTTGCTTTCTGGGCTTCTCTGCAAACAGTGCCACCTAGCGGTGAGTATAACCCATGACTAATGATTTACTATCTGAAGCGGGGTGTGTGACATACTTAGAATAAGTGTATACAGCACCAGCACAAAGCAAATGTAAGAAAACATGAGACAATAGGGGATACAGCCCTGCCCTTGCAAGCTTACAGTCTAAAGTCTAATCATTTACAAATATGTGCTGAATGGGGGGGGAAGTCAGCTTTTAGGGTCTAGATAAAAGTTGGGGTTGTTAGAGTGGACAAAAATACAATTCTGTGAAATACTCACCTGTAGAATTGGTATTATACGTATACAGTACGTCCTGCTCCAGATATAATACTTACACTTGGGTAATCCTCCGCCAGATAGTGCTGCACTGCAGAGACCTGCAAAAACAGGCTCCTCCCGGCCCTTCATATACCCGGGGACCTCCCACAAATCCCCAGCATTGAAAAGCAGTGAACTAGAAGCCGGGAGAATTTAACCACCAAAACTGGAAATAACAACAATGGTAACAATCACCATACAGGGGATCCAGAACAATGCAAAAACCAGGGTGGGGTGGAGCAGGACGTACTGTATACGTATAATACCAATTCTACAGGTGAGTATTTCACAGAATTGTATTATTCTAAGTATACAGTACGTCCTGCTCCAGATATAATACTTACACTTGGGACATCCAATAGCAGTGTCCATAAAGTAGGGTGGGATCCCCAACAAAAAGGGCAACGGCAGGCAGTTTAAACTACTGCCATCTGCAAAACCTTGCGGCCAAACACAGCATCAGCTGAGGCCCTAACATCAACCTTGTAAAACTTTGAAAAGGTATGAACAGAAGACCAAGTTGCGGCCTTGTAAACTTGTTCAACAGAAGCCTGGTGCTGGAAAGCCCAAGAGGCCCCAACAGCACGAGTAGAATGAGCAGAAAGGCGAAAGGGGGGTACTTTCCCCTTGGCAGAATAGGCCTGAATCACAGCCTGACGAATCCATTTGCTAATAGTAGACTTGGCGGGAGCCAAACCCTTCCTAGGCCCAGAAGGCACAACGAAGAGAGCATCAGTCTTCCTGAAAGCCGCAGTGACTACCAGGTAATACTTCAAAAACCTGACCATGTCCAAGGAATGCAGAACCCTTTCCTTATCGTTGCTAGGATTGGGACACAAAGAAGGAAGAACAATATCTTGATTCAAATGAAAGGCAGACACCACCTTAGGCAGAAAATCCGGCTTCAAGCGGAACACCACCTTGTCCTGTACGGAGGCTGAATAGACAGAGCAGCCAGCTAAGACACACGCCTGTAATAGCCACCAAAAAGACAACCTTGAGAGTCAGAACAGCCAAAGCAGCATCGTGAATCGGCTCAAAGGGAGCACCCTGCAAGGCAGATAAAACCAAGTTTAAATCCCAAACAGGGTCCATAGGTTTTCGAGGGGGATGCACATAAGTGACCCCCTGAAAGAAGGTCTTAACCAAATGATGCTGAGCAAAGGACTTTTGAAAGAAGATGGACAGGGCAGAAACCTGACCCTTCAGAGTACTGAGTTTTAGACCTAACTCCAAACCATGCTGTAAGAACTCCAGAACCCTAGGGACTGAAAACTCCCTACAGGGAAGAGACTTAGACTCACACCAGTCAATGTAGGTACGCCATACTCTATAATAGATAGCAGAAGAAGTCTTCTTCCTAGCCTGCACCATAGTACCTATCACAGAGGCAGACAAACCTTTCTCCATCAAGATGGAGGTTTCAGCAGCCAGGCCGTCAAAGCCAGAGTTTGTAAATTGGAATGGAGTAAGGAGCCCTGAGTTAGCAGATCTGGCGCCCCTGGCAGGTCGTACTGGTCTACTGCCATTTGTACCACGTCTGCGAACCACACTCTTCTTGGCCACCTGGGGGCCACTAGAATCACAGGTACCCCTTCCAGAGCAATCTTGCGCAGAACCCTGCCCAGAAGGGGGAATGGTGGAAATACACACAGGAGCCGAAACTCCTTCCATGACATGGACAGGGCATCCGTGGCCAAGGCCAGAGGATCCTGAGACAGGGATACGAAGACCGGGAGTTTGTGATTGTGACGGGATGCAAACAGGTCCACATCCGGTAGACCCCAACGGTGACACAGGGACTGGAATACCCTGTTGCAGAGGGACCACTCCCCCTGACGGGACATCCCCCTGCTCGGAGCGCCTGCAAGCAGATTCTCCGCCCCCGGAATGGACACAGCCGAAATGCATTGGACATTGGCCTCCGCCCATGTCAGAATCTGAGACACCTCCTCCACCCCTGCTCCGGGTCCCTCCCTGATGGTTGGTGTAGGCAACCGCCGTCCTGTTGTCTGAGCGCACCTGTACCGACAGACCCTTCAGGTGGTGGGTCAACCGCTCCAGTACCAACCTGACTGCCCGTAATTCCAGAATGTTGATGGGACACTACAAGCTGAGTGACCAACTCTGCCTGCCGCAGAGACCGAGAGGTGATGAGTATATCGTCCAGGTAGGGTAGCATGCGTATGCCCCTTAACCTTATCAGGGACATCACCCCTGCCAGCACCTTGGTGAACACTCTGGGAGCAGACGTGAGGCCGAATGGCAAGGCCACAAATTGGTAATGCTGATCCTTCAGTGCAAATCTGAGAAACCTTTGGTGTCCTGGAAATACCGGGACGTGAAGGTAAGCATCTTTGATGTCTATGGTCGTCATAAAGTCCCCTGGGCGCAGAGAGCCGATGGCCGAGCGCAGAGTTTGCATGCGAAAGTGCCTGTTCTTGACAAACTTGTTGAGGATTTTTAAATCCAGAATGGGCCTGACTGACCCATCTTTCTTGGGTACTGTGAAAAGGTTGGAATAGAACCCCATGCCCCTGTCTCCTAAGGGGACCTTGCAAATGACCCCTAGATCCAGGAGACCCTGCACGGCCAGCAACAAGACCTGAGCTGAGGCAGGGTCCTGTGGAATCCGGGACCCAATGAATCTGGTGGGGGGCCGTACAGCAAATTGTAGCCGGAGGACACTACCTCCTGAATCCACCGGTCTGAGACGTGGCGCCTCCAGACATGCTCGAAGTGCTGCAGACGTCCCCCCACCCTGACGGGCGAGGGCGCCCCTTCATGCCTGAGGGGTCTTGGGAGGGGCTTTGGGCTTGGACCCCCAGGAGGAACCAGGACGGCGTCCTCTGTTCCTGTGCCAGGAGTCTGCGCGGGACCCAGCGAAGGACACCCCTTTTCCCTGTTTAGCCCCACGGTAGGGGATTGAAAGGGTGCCCTGGCCCCGAAAGGGCCGAGTCTGCCGCCTGCGCTGGGGTAACTTGCCTCCTTTGGCGCAGCCCTTTAAAAGGAAGACCAGTAAGGGCTTTCTTAGCAGCATTGTCAGCAGCCCACTGGCGCAACCAAACCGTGCGGCATATAGCTACCGCCAGGGCAGAAGATCTGGCACACATCCTAATAGCATCATCCGATGCAGACAGGATAAAGTTCACAAACACATCACAGTTAGACAGTGCATTCACAGTATCAGGTGGCAACTCATCTGTGCCATCGAGTGCATTCCTGACCATGGCCCTGAGCGCTACTGCCGTAATGGCTAAGGCACAAACCGGGCGCAGAGTCGCTCCCCCAAATGCAAAGGCATGGCATGCCAATTGGTCAATACGCCGGTCCTCAGAGTCA
This sequence comes from Gastrophryne carolinensis, assembly GCA_027917425.1. Taxonomy (NCBI): domain Eukaryota; kingdom Metazoa; phylum Chordata; class Amphibia; order Anura; family Microhylidae; genus Gastrophryne; species Gastrophryne carolinensis. Next base: position 30,797,659 of record CM051238.1, on the reverse strand, counting down.
GGGCAGTGCATAATAGAGGTGTTAGACAGCCCTAGAATAGGAGCATCGACCTCGGGGGGCGATGACCAGCACTTAACAAAGTCAGCAGGGAAGGGATACTTCCTGTCCAAACTCTTAGGGATCCCGGGAAGTCTACTGGGATGTTCCCATTCTTTAAGCACGGGGTTATTGAAATGGGTTTGCTCGGGAAACTCCAGACGAGCCTTAGCAGTATGAAAAAGCTCACCCCTTTGCCTGGGAGCCGCAACAGGGGGAGAAATGGACAAAACCTCAAAAATCTGAACCAGCAGCCTGTCAGTATCATCCGGGGTCCAGTGCTCGGAACCAGACTCGTCATGACCCCTTGACTTCTCGTCGGATGACCCTGAGTCAAAGAACAGCTCCCCTTTGTCCGAGGGGGTATGGCCGTAAGGATGCAACAATTCATCAGATTCCATAGGGAAAAGAGCAGAGTCAGGGGTTAAATGCCGCTTCTTTGCGGTGGCCTTACGCGCTAATGAACTAGCAAGCAGTTTTTCAACACTGGCCAGTCTAGTAGCCACATCAGGATGAGAATCCCTGCTAGTATTGGGGGTTAGACTCAGGCGAGTAGGTGAAGTGAGGCGAGGTGCAGGCCCAGCCACAGAAGAGGCGGGAAGAACCGATAGCGCCTGCTGTGCACAAGGAACACAGACCCGTGCATTGTCACCGCTGCTAGGTAAGACCCCACAAGCTACACACAGCCGGGCTTGTCCCGAAGGAACCCCGTTCACATTATCCTGGGATGCCTCCATATGGTGATTAATCGGCACAATAGGCCAGTAGGGATTGACGCTGTAGGCTACCTTGGATGCCCCAATAACCCGCAAGGAAGTGGGAGTAATTTTAATAGGTTCAACCGGGAGCTACACCGGGCCGGGAGAAGCCACCGGAATCCACGGTCTGAAAGACATATAAGGGAACAAAGATGTCAGAGCCATGCGCAAGAAAAAGAAATAATGAAAATCGGCCGCGAGGGCACTTACAGACTGAGGGGGGAGGACGGTCTTCACCACGCGCGCGCGAGTAAAAATGGCGCCAAGTGAACCTCGGAGGGCGGGCCAGAGCTGACCGTGACGCGGAGCATGCCAAGCCAGGAGCGTGGCTCCATAAGCACACATGGTGCTGCCTACCTTCACCCGACCATCGCAGCCCAGGCTGGGAGGCACATCACAAATAGGACGGGCAGGAGTAGTCCAACAGGACCGCAGGCTGTAATAGCCCCGCTCACCTGCGAGAGAGTGATACTTCCTGTCTTTGCAGTCGGCACTGCAGAGAAATCTGGGGATTTGTGGGAGGTCCCCGGGTATATGAAGGGCCGGGAGGAGTCTGTTTTTGCATGTCTCTGCAGTGCAGCGCCATCTGGCGGAGGATTACCCAAGTGTAAGTATTATATCTGGAGCAGGACGTACTGTATACTTAGAATAACCCAGGATTTTGAATATACTTGGTTTTGGTCCTTTCCCCGGGGGCACCCTGATCTAAGAGCAGTGGCTCTGATGCATCCTCCGCTTCCCTCTAACAGGAGGGGGGCGCGCCGACCATTCACAAATGCCTGGCGCCGACACGCTCGCTGTTAGAGGGAAGCGGAGGATGCAGCCATCAAAGCAGATGAGCTGGTCTCGGCTTCCTGGGGGGTTTCACACCCCGATACCCCTGAGATAAAGAGAACATACAGTATACACATAAGGGCAGACTAGATGGAGCCTATGCAACATCTCTTACCTGACTTTGCTCCAGTTCAATATCACCCAGTTGTTTCATTCGTTCCTCTTCAACTCTCCTATCGAATGCCCTCCAGGCCTTCTGCACTTCGTTAATCTCATTCTCTAAGTCATCAATGTCTTGCTGGAATTTGCGGCACCGATTCTCGCTGTTCTTCAGGGAAGATTTGGTCATTTCCGCCTTCTTTATCTGGTGCGCAGTATTTTCTTTTGCTTTAATGAACTGAGGCCTCAAATGATTTAATGATGTTTCATGAGCTCTACATTACGGGAAACAAAATTGTGAAAGTATCCTATTAGGGCCACAGAGAAATACAGCACTGACAACCAGTTTGGTTATAATCGCCCCCTACAGGCTTTAAAGTGGACCAACACCCAGGGGGATCAGATCCCTCTATAAGATTCCCGGGCCGATCAGATCCCTCCCCGCGGGGCATCCGAAATCAGGATGCCCCGCTGTGTGAAACCCCGCAGGACGCCCAGAAACCTTACCTTATCCCCGTTCCAATGGCGCATGTGCAAGCCGCATCTTGCGCTTCTCTCTAGCAGGGTGCGCACCCCCGCCTTGGTTCTGATGAACCTGTTGAGAAGCTTCAAATCCAGAAAGTCTTATGGAGCCATCCTTTTTGGCAAACCGTGAAGAGGTTGGAATAATAGCCCCGGCCTCTCTCTGAAAGAGGCACCGGGCATATGACCGCCATGTTCAGGAGATTCTTTACAGCCAACAGGAGCCCCTGCACCGCCCGAGGATCCGATGGCACCCAAGACCTTAGGAATCTGGGAGGAGGTCGGTACTCGAACTCCAGTTTGTACCCAGACGAGACCACTTCCAATATCCACTTGTCTGTGACCTCCTGGGCCCAGACCTGGAAGAAGAGCCGCAGCCGTCCCCCCACCCGCAAGGGTGAGAGCGCCTCTTCATTGCTGAGCCGGCTTGGCAGCGGGCTTGGGCTTGGAACCCCAGGTAGAGGCCGGACGGGCACGTCCTCTGCCTCTGTTCCAGGAATCACCTCTGAAGCTAGAATAGGCAAGACCTCTGCCCACTCTGGCACCGCAAAAGGAAGGATTGAAGAGCTTGCCCCCCAAAAGGAGCGACCCTGCTTCTTACGCTGAGGCAGCTTCCCACCTTTTGCCACAGAATGCAATTTGTCACCAAACAGCCGCATACCCAGGAAGGGCAGTGCTGTGAGCAATTTCTTGGCCGCTATGTCAGCCACCCACTGGCATAGTCATACCGATCGACGCATGGCCACCAGCAGAGCCGAGGTTCTACTACACATGATAATAGTGTCGTCCATAGCTGCCAACACAAAGTTCATGAACAATTCACACCTCTTAAGGGCTGTGAATTCAACACTGGCCGGGTTGAGTTGGGACCCTTTTAACATGCCCCTAACCTCAGACCTGGTAGCCACAGCCACGAGTGCAGAAGCACAAACAGGCCGCAAGGCTGAACCCACACTGGCAAAGGCATGGCATGCCATCTGATCAATGCGCTTATCCTCGCCATCCTTAAGGGTAGTGGCGTCAGGAGTATGTACAACGTAGGGGTTGGACAATCTTAAGATGGGCGCATCGACCTCAGGAGGGGAAGACCTTCGCCTCATCGCGTCCACCAGGAAGGGATACTTCCTATCCCATCCCTGTGGAACACCGGGAAGCCGACTCGGCTTCTCCCATTCTCTAAGAATCATACTATCAAAATGATCCCGATTTGGGAACTCCAAGCGGGCTTAGATGAGCCAAAGAATTCCCTCTTCTTCGGAGGGGCCTCCACTGGAGGGGAAATATCCAGAACCTCTAAGAGATGGGCCAGGACTTTGGGAGTATCCACAGCATCCCCCAGCGCCTGCCTGGCATCAGAATCAAAGAACTGCAGTTCTTCAGTCTCAGATTCCCCAAACAATTCCCCCTCCTCAAGAGGGGAATAATCAGACCAGTCAGGGGAGTCATAATCATCAAAATCAATTTTTAGACGGTGACAGATGCCTTTTCTTAGCAGGGGCTTTTCTGCCCACTGAGCTAGAAATAATTTTCTCTAGGTTGGCCAGCCTGGCACATACATCAGAGTGCGACTCCCCACTAATGAGTGTCAACTGGGGTACATACAATGCGGGGTGGGGTGGGAGATGAGACAGGCAGCACTGACCCAGACGCCTGGGATCCCGACTGTCGCGTTATAGCCTGTTGCGCACATGGTATGCAAATTAGTACATTTTTCCCCGCAAGAGGTACCCCACAACCCACACACAGCCGGGATTGTCCCGAAGGAAAAGACCCCCCTCCCCGGAGGGCTACAATGGGGACCCGGAAGGGGGGAAGATCCCGCACCATGGATATACATATATATCTATATATATCTATATATATATCTATATATATATCTATATATATATCTATATATATATCTATATATATATCTATATCTATATCTATATCTATCTCTATCTCTATCTCTATCTCTATCTCTATCTCTATCTCTATCTCTATCTATATATATATATATATATATATATAGACAGGGCATCCCAAACCGGGATCACCAACCCGGATTCCGCCTACCCCTTAATATGGGGTCTCACGGGGGAGCATGGCTCCCTGAACACCTATTAAGGCGATTCCTACCCTCACCTGGACCTGCAGCCGAGGCTGGGAGGCTATTATAGGGATTTACAAAATAAAGGTCCGGGCAGAAATAGGGCAAAAAATGGCCGGGTGCAAGCCCGGCTTACCTGCAAGGAAGAGCAGCCTACATCTTCTGACTCTGACGTCCTGCAGAGAAGGAACTGGGGAATGTGTGGGAGGTCCCAGGTATTTATGGACCGGGAGGGGCTTCTTTTTTGCTTTCATCTCTGCAGAAGTTCGCCCTCTACTGGACCATAACCCATATGTCATGAATAGTGGAAGCGGGGTGTGTGACATACTTGGAATAAGACAATTCTGTGAGTATTCTCCTGTAGAATTGCTTTTACCATGCATGGCACGCCTGCTTCACCCCACCCCACCCATGTTAGGTTGTTCTTGGTTTCCTCTTTATGGTGATTGTTCCAAATAAGTTGGGGTTGTTATCTTTATTAGTTCCCGTATCACTGCTTGTCAACTACTGGATAATACCATTTTGTGAAATACTCACCTGTAAAATGGGTATTATAAGTATGTCACACACCCCGCTTCAAGATATCCATAACATGTGGGTAATACCGACCTGAAGAGGGCGTTCCTGCAGAGATGATAGCAAAAAGAAAGCCCCTCCCTGATCCATAAATACCTGGGACCTCCCACTCATCACCCAGTATAAAGAAGCAGTAAGGTAAGGGACCAGGAAGAGGCAAATATAAGTCAAAACAACGCAAAGTTCACAATATAAAGGATCCAGAATACAAGAAGGGCGGGTGAAGCGGGGTGTGTGACATACTTATAATACCCATTTTACAGGTGAGTATTTCACAAAATGGTATTATTCTAAGTATGTCACACACCCCGCTTCAAGATATCCATAACATGTGGGACATCCAATAGCAGTGTCCATAAAAAGGGCGGGGATCCAAAACAAGGCAACAATGCACAACTTAAACCACAACAGCTTGCAGAACTTTGCGGCCAAAAACAGCATCCGCTGAGGCCCGAACATCAACCTTGTAAAACTTGGAAAACGTGTGAACAGAGGACCAAGTAGCGGGCTTGCAAACTTGTTCAACAGAGGCCTGGTGCTGAAAAGCCCAGGACGCCCCAACCGCACGAGTAGAATGAGCAGTGACACGAAAAGGGGGGTTCCTCCCCTTGGCAGAATAGGCCCCAATGATGGCCTGACGAATCCATTTACTAATGGAAGACTTGGCAGGTGCCAAACCTTTCCTAGGCCCAAAGGGCACCACAAAAAAAGCATCAGTCTTACGAAAGGAAGACGTAACCACCAGATAATATTTCACAACACGAACTACATCCAAGGAATGCAGCGCCCTTTCCTTGTCGTTGCTGGGATTAGGACAAAGAGAAGGCAGAACAATGTCCTGATTCAGATGAAAGGCAGAGACCACCTTAGGAAGAAAATCCGGCTTGAAACGAAAGACAACCTTGTCCTGATGCCTTTCAAAGTACGGAGCTTTAATGGGTAAAGCTGCCAACTCAGAAACACGCCTAACCGAAGTGATAGCCACCAAAAAGGCCACCTTTTGAGTAAGCGAAGACAAAGCAACCTCATTCAAGGGCTCAAACGGAGGACCCTGAAGAGCAGAAAGAACCAGGTTCAAATCCCAAACTGGAACAAAGGGCTTCCTAGGAGGCCGTACATGCGTAACTCCTTGGAAAAAGGTCTTGACTAAGGGATGAAGTGCAAAGGACCTTTGAAAGAACACCACCAGGGCAGAAACCTGCCCCTTCAAGGTACTAAGTTGAAGCCCCAGATCCAGACCATGTTGAAGAAACTCCAGGATTCTGGAAATGGAGAACTCCCGACAAGAGAAAGACCTACTTTCACACCAGTCAATATAGGACCTCCAAGTCCTATAATAAACAGTAGAGGAAGAGTGCTTCCTGGCGCTAATAAGAGTCTGAAAGCCCTTCCTCCTTCAACATGGCGGTTTCAGCAGCCACGCCGTCAAAGCCAGCGAAGGTAAATTGGGATAGAGTAGCCGACCCTGGGTGAGCAGGTCCGGCAGTAGAGGCAGAACGAACTGATCCTCTGCCAGTCTTACCAGATCTGTGAACCAAACCTGCCTTGGCCACCTTGGTGCCACCAGAATCGCCGACGCGCCCTCCAGGGCCATCTTGCGCACCACTCTGGCTACCATTGGAAACGGAGGGAACAGGTAAAGAAACCCCAGATCCCTCCAGTTCAGAGACATGGCATCCACCGCCAGAGCCAGTGGATCCTGCGAGAGAGACACAAAGACTGGAAGCTTGTGATTGTGACGAGAGGCAAAGAGGTCCACCGCCGGGAATCCCCACCTGAGGCAAATCGAACGAAACACCTTGGGACTGAGAGACCACTCCCCCTGACGAGAGGAGGCCCTGCTCAGAGAGTCCGCCTCCGTGTTCTCCACTCCCGGAATGTAGACTGCTGAGATACACGGGACGTGGCTCTCCGCCCAGTCCAGAATCAAAGACACTTCCCTGAGGGCACTCCTGCTGCGAGTCCCCCCCTGGTGATTGATGTAAGCAACCGCCGTCCGGTTGTCCGACCGGACCTGAACTGGCAGGCCCCGCAACTGATGAGTCAAGTGAAACAGAACCAACCTGATGGCTCTCAACTCCAGAACATTGATGGGCTCGTGAGCCTCCTGCGGGCCCCACAGACCCTGAAACTAGAGGTCCTTCCAAACACCCCCCCAACCTGACAGACTGGCATCCGTGGTGACTGTTTCCCAACACGGAGCCAGAAAAGATCTGCCCTTCAACAGATTGACTGACCCCAGCCACCATTGCAGGGATCGACGAACTCGGGGAGTCATCAGGAAGGACTGATCCAACGATAGAGGAGACTTGTCCCAAACCTTCAACAGATGAAGCTGAAGCGTCCTTGTATGAAACTGCGCAAAGGGAACCGCCTCGAATGAGGCCACCATTAACCCCACCAGCCTCATCCCTAGACGGATGGTCGGATGAGGGGCCGACAAGAGAAGCCGAACTAACTCCTGAATCAAAAGAATCTTGGCCTGGGGCAGAAACACCCTGGCCTGCGAAGTGTCCAGAGACATTCCCAGAAAGGTCACTACTCTGGACGGAGAAAGAGAAGACTTGGGGTGGTTGACCACCCAACCGAACCTCTCCAGAGTGGACACCACCACTCTGGTGTCCAACTCCGCTTGGTTGAAAGAAGAGGCCATGATCAGAAGATCGTCCAAATAGGGCACAATGCGGATACCCTGAACCCTGAGCAGAGCCATCACCCCCACTAGCACCTTGGTGAACACCCGAGGAGCCGAGGTGAGACCGAAAGGGAGTGCCACAAACTGAAAATGCCGATCCTCCACCACGAACCTGAGAAACCTCTGGTGTGCTGGAAAAATCGGAACGTGTAGATAAGCATCCTTGATGTCTACGGACGTCAGAAAGTCGAAGAGAGTGAATGGCCGAACGCAGCGTTTTCATGCGGAATTTCCGCGGCCGGATGAACCTGTTGAGAAACTTCAGATCCAAGATGGGTCGGACCGATCCGTCCTTCTTGGGTACCGTGAACAGATTGGAATAAAAACCCCTGCCCTGATCCGAGGGGGGCACTGGGCAAATGACAGCCATGTCCAGAAGATTCTCTACTGCCACCAGGAGCCCCTGCGCCGCCAGAGGCTCCGAAGGCATCCGAGACCTGAAAAATCTGGAAGGGGGGCGGAGCTCGAACTCCAGCTTGTAACCGGAAGACACCACTTCCCAGATCCATCTGTCCGAGACCTCTTGATCCCAGATCTGGGAGAAGTGTCGCAGCCGTCCCCCCACCCGCATGGGTGAGGGCGCCCCCTCATTGCTGAGCCGGCTTAGTAGCCGGCTTGGGCTTAGAGCCCCAACTGTATCCTGGACGGGCACGTCCTCTGCCCCTGCTCCCAGAATCTCCTCTGGAAGAGGGGAATGCAAATCCCCTGCCAGATCTGGCCCCACGAAAGGAGGGGGTAAAAGAAGGCGCCCCCCGAAAGGGACGGCGTTGTTTCTTGCGTTGAGGTAACCTACCACCCTTGGTGACAGAGTCCAATGTCTCTCCAAAGAGCCGTAATCCAACAAAAGGTAGAGCCGTCAGTGACTTCTTGGACATAAAATCGGCCGCCCACTGGCGCAGCCACACCGACCGCCGAATAGTCACCAGCAGCGCCGATGTCCTACCACACATCATCAACGTGTCATCCAAGGCTGTTAACACAAAAGATAAAAACAACTCACACCGTTTAAGGCTAAGGAACTCGGCACTACCAGGACGAAGCCCGGAAGAAGTCAGCAGGTCCCTGACCACAGACCTGGCAGCCAACACCATTAGCGCCGAAGCGCAAACAGGCCGCATGGCTGACCCAACGCTAGCAAAACCATGACAAGCCATCTGGTCAATACGTTTATCCTCTCCATCCTTGAGGGTGGAACAATCAGGTCTATTTAAAACCGAGGAGTTGGACAACCCCAAAACCGGTGCATCCACCTTGGGGGGAGATGCCCAGCGCTTAACCGCCTCCGAAGGGAAGGGATATTTCTTATCCCACCCCTGAGGGATGCCAGGGAGCCGAGACGGCCTGTCCCATTCCTTAGCAATAATTTTGTCAAAATGCCTTTGTGTAGGAAATTCCAAGCGCGGCCTGGATTCCTCAAACAATTCACCCTTCTGCTGTGACGCCTCCTCGGGAGGGGAAATATTCAGAACCTCCAACATCAGAGCCAGAGCGTGAGGAGTATCCGAGGATCTCCCCAAGTCACTAAGCTCGGCATCGGCGCCAAAAGACTGCTCATCGTCCGAAATATCTGAATCCTCATAAACCTCCCCTTCCTCTAGCGGGGAATAATCAGACCAATCCAGATTATTAACGTCATCATGGTCCTCCACCGGCTGAGCCGGCGACAAATGCTTTCTCTTAGTCGGAGCCTTACGGGCGACCGAGCTGGAGATAATTTTTTCAAGGTTAGCCAATCTGGCGCACATCTCAGATTGCAGCTCCCTGCCCATGACGACGTCACACGGGGTGCGTGTCAAGGTGGGAGGGGGAGATGAAGCGACCGGCGGTGCTGACCCAGACGCCTGGGGTTCGGACTGCCGCGTAATAGTTTGCTGTGCACATGGTATACACAGAAGTACATCGTCCCCAGTAATGGATACCCCACACAACATACACTTCCGGGGATGCCCCGAAGGGGTCCCGAGCCCAGTATCCGGGGATGCCTACATAAGGTGAACTTTTAATAGTCGCTATGACCCAGGGAATTACGCCAATAGACAACCCGGTATGCCCCTTTAATGTCCCGAGTGGGAGGATTTATGAGCAATAAAATGGACCCAGGTATCTAGGATCGGGAGAGACCCCCTAAATGCTACTGGAGATCCTCCTGATAAACCTCCGCCTGAAAGACACAGAAAGAGCTTATGAGGCGATAGGAAACAAAACACACATGCAAAGCAGGATGGGGAAGAGGGGGGCCACAGGCCACTCACAGTACCGCGGGAACTTGCAATGGCGACCAGACCGTGAGGAAGAGGCTTTTCTGACAAGAAGAGGAGAAGGGGGCGTGGTCAGCGCGGGACGCCAAGCTGACAATCGTGAGGAGAAATTCCCCTCAGAAAAGAGGCGCCAAAACCGGCCGCGGCGCTTGGCCCATTGAAGTGAACACAGTAAAACATCATCCTGCACCTAAGCACCGCAGCACACAATACAAGGAGGGACGGACCCCGGCCCCGCGCCGAAGGTCCGGCCCCGCCCCCCCCCCCCACTACATGGCATCCATACAGTGCGTGAGGTAAACTACCTCCGCCATTATGAAAAAAAGGAGAAAGGCCCAGCACCGCACAGAGGCCACCTCAAGAACGGCCGCGGCGCTGAATTAATGACAGTTAAAGTGACACACACACAATAACTTTAGTAAAAGACAGAAAAGGTTAAGAACATGCTAAAGAGAATAGTAAAGAGGGGACCCACACCCCCCATCCCCACTGTGGAAAAGGGATCCTGGGAGGGCCATTCAAAAGTTAAAACTAAGGGACAGGGCATCCCAAACCGGGGTCACCAACCCGGTGTAACCGCCTACCCTCTTGTATAGGGTCTCACGGTGGAGCGTTGCTCCTGAGCACCTGAGGTGCTGATATACCCTCGTCTGGACCCACAGCCACAGCTGGGAGGCATATGTATTCTAGGAAAAAAGGGTCCAAACGGAAATAAATAAGTAGCGGGCCGAGAATCATCCCGGCTACCTTAAATCCCCCTGTGCAAGGAGGAGCCATCATCTTCTGACTTGCTCGCCGTCTGCAGAGATGGAAAACTGGGTGATGAGTGGGAGGTCCCAGGTATTTATGGATCAGGGAGGGGCTTTCTTTTTGCTATCATCTCTGCAGGAACGCCCTCTTCAGATCGGTATTACCCACATGTTATGGATATCTTGAAGCGGGGTGTGTGACATACTTAGAATAAGTCTATGGTGATTCCGTTTTTATATGGTACCGGGCGGAGCCACAACTCTTCTGCAGTGCACTGTGCCACCTTGTGGCGGAATACCCAGATGTAATGACTTTGTGAAGCAGGCCTTGCCATGTATGGTAAAAGCAATTCTACAGGTGAGTACTCACAGAATTGTCTTTTTTTTTTTTTTTACACAAATCAGGCCACCTTTGAGCCTGGAGCATCGCCCTAGAGACTCGTGTGGGGGCTTGTTCTGCTTTAATAAAATTACTCCAAAACTGTATCTGAATCTGTGAGTTACAAACATTTCTCAGTTGTCAATACAACACCCACCTTGTGAATCTCATTTTTTGCTTACAGTCGCATGGTCTGCTGTTTTTGATAGTCGAATTACTATATCCACCAAATCATATCTTTTCCAAATGTACAGCACGGCCTGTTTCATTTCAATCATTACTTCTGGGTAATGCTAATTATTACTTCTGGGTAATCATTACTTCTGGGTAACTGCGAGAGAGAGAGCTAAATCTATAAAATCTTACCGTATTTCTTTTTCAATCTGCTGCATTTCTCGGCTTAGCTTCCCAAGCCCCTGCTTAGCAGATTTCAATTCAGATTCAGCTTCAGCAAGTTCTTCTTTTTGACTGTCGGTTTCCAGGTGCTTTTCTGAAAGGTCTTTTAGAAAGGTCTCCAATTTGCTTTCATTGTAAAACAGTTGAAAAAGTTGGAGCTGAACTTTTTTGTCAAGCAGGTCCAGGCGAAGCCTTTTATAACGATCTGCCTGCATTTGAAAAAAAAAAATGTTTAAAGGTTTTAGCGCACTGAATGTAAATTCCCTCTCGTGAAATACATCTGAGGACACGTGGGCAACAAGTCTAGCTCTAAAACACACAGCAGAATACAGGGTATAAGTTGATATCCCCCAAACATAATTCGAGAAATTTTTCACTAAGTAGACGGGGAGGCTGATTCATTACTAGCGCCATTTATTGCCAGATGAGCGTCTACTAGCGGTCGATCTAAGCATCGCTATACTCATCTGGCAATACATGGCGCTAGTAATGAATCAGCCTTCCTGTCTACTTAATTAAGTAGCTAGTATCGGACGCTGTAGCCTAACGTTGCGGTCGCTGTAGTAACCTGGCCGGCATTGATGAATGGGATGTGTGTTGGGCGCTCTAACAACAGCACAACGCTGCAGCGAGCGAGAGGTAGCGCCAGCTCAGTGTGTCCAGCAATCGGCGATCTACGCCATACTACAAAACTACACAAACCGCGTCGGCGCTCTAAAGCGGGGCGCTGTAGAATAGAGCGCCAGACGCTGTGTGATCAAAGTCTGTTTTTGAACACATATACAACAGTAACAAAGTGAAAACACAGGGAATGACATTGTTTTAACACTGGGACAATAACACTTCAGTGCCAGTAACAAAAAAAAGAAAAAAATTGCAACACTATTTTAACACAACCAAATGAACGACCATTCAAATGTATGGGAGAGCGACACTGAGCGAAAGGTAATACATGGCGCTCTTGAACCTAGAGCCCCAGCACTATACACTGAGCCGCCTCTAATAAAACATGTGACGCTACATGGCGCTGTTAGAGGCACTCACCAGACTCGCTTTCTTAACTGTGGTTTCTCATACAGCGCCCAGCGTTCACTTGCCGCTACGAAGCACTACCTGGCGCTAGCCTTTCTTAAATAACCCCCTAAAATCTACTTCTCATGTCAGACCTCAGCCCAGGATCTACAGTAATGTAATATATCCTCTATGGGCCCTTTATGCCCCTCTGCTTTAATGGGGAACAAAACCCTAGTGGCTCAGCCCTGGGAGTTAAAAGATTCCAGGGCTGGCCACTGGCCTTCCCAGCTTCCTTGCCTATATAACCTCCAGTGGCCACATGCCCTGCAACTTTCAGGTGTGCACACGCTCAACCCCAAAAAATACAATTCTGTGAAATACTCACCTGTAGAATTGGTATTATAAGTATACAGTACGTCCTGCTCCGGATATAATACTTACACTTGGGTTATCCTCCGCCAGATGGCGCTACACTGCAGAGACATGCAAAACAGGCTCCTCCCGGCCCCTCAAATACCCAGGGACCTCCCACAAATCCCCAGCATTTAAAAGCAGTGAACGAGAAGCCGGGAGAATTTTAACCACCAAAACTGGTAACCATAACAATGATAATCACCATACAGGGGATCCAGAATAATGCAAAAACCAGGGTGGGGTGGAGCAGGACGTACTGTATACTTATAATACCAATTCTACAGGTGAGTATTTCACAGAATTGTATTATTCTTAGTATACAGTACGTCCTGCTCCAGATATAATACTTACACTTGGGACATCCAATAGCAGTGTCCATAAAGTAGGGTGGGATCCCCAACAAAAAAGGTAACAGCAGGCAGTTTAAACCACTGCCGCCTGCAAAACCTTGCGGCCAAACACAGCATCAGCCGAGGCCCTAACATCAACCTTGTAAAACTTCGAAAAGGTAGGAACAGAAGACCAAGTAGCGGCCTTGCAAACTTGTTCAACAGAAGCCTGGTGCTGGAAGGCCCAAGAGGCACCAATAGCACGAGAGAATGAGCAGTAAGGCGGAAGGGAGGACTCTTCCCCTTAGCAGAATAGGCCTGAATCACAGCCTGACGAATCCATTTGCTAATAGTAGACTTGGCAGGAGCCAAACCCTTCCTAGGACCAGAAGGCACCACAAAAAGAGCATCAGTCTTCCTGAAAGCCGCAGTGACTACCAGGTAATACTTCAAACACCTGACCACGTCCAAGGAATGCAGAACCCTTTCCTTATCGTTGCTAGGATTGGGACACAAAGAAGGAAGAACAATATCCTGATTCAAATGAAAGGCAGACACTACTTTAGGCAGAAAGTCAGGTATAAAACGGAACACCACCTTATCCTGGTGTCTCTCATAGTACGGAGGCTGAATAGACAGAGCCGCCAGCTCAGACACACGCCTGACCGAAGTAATAGCCACCAGAAAGACAACCATGAGGGTAAGATCAGCCAGAGCAGCATCATGAATAGGCTCAAAGGGAGCACCCTGCAAGGCAGATAAAACCAAGTTTAAATCCCATACAGGGACCATAGGTTTATGAGGGGGACGCACATGAGTGACCCCCTGAAAGAAGGTCTTAACCAAATGATGCTGAGCAAAGGCCTTCTGAAAGAAGACGGACAGGGCAGAAACCTGACCCTTCAGAGTACTGAGTTTTAGATCTAACTCCAAACCATGCTGTAAGAACTCCAGAACCCTAGGGACTGAAAACTCCCTACAGGGAAGAGACCTAGACTCACACCAGTCAATGTAGGTACGCCATACTCTATAATAGATAGCAGAAGAAGTCTTCTTCCTAGCCTGCACCATAGTACCTACCACAGAGGCAGACAAGCCTTTCTCCATCAAGATGGAGGTTTCAGCAGCCAAGCCGTCAAAGCCAGAGTTTGTAAATTGGGATGGCGTAAGGAGCCCTGAGTGAGCAGATCTGGCGCCCCTGGCAGGTCGTACTGATCTACTGCCATTTGTACCACGTCTGCGAACCACACTCTTCTTGGCCACCTGGGGGCCACTAGAATCACAGGTACCCCTTCCAGAGCAATCTTGCGCAGAACCCTGCCCAGAAGGGGGAATGGTGGAAATACATACAGGAGCCGAAACTCCTTCCATGACATGGACAGGGCATCCGTGGCCAAGGCCAGAGGATCCTGATACAGGGATACAAAGGCCGGGAGCTTGTGTTTGTGACGGGATGCAAACAGGTCCACATCCGGTAGACCCCAACGGTGACACAGGGACTGGAATACCCTGTTGCAAAGGGACCACTCCCCCTGACGGGACGTCCCCTGCTCAGAGCGTCTGCTAGCAGATTCTCCGCCCCCGGAATGTAGACAGTCGAAATGCATTGGACATTGGCCTCCGCCCATGTCAGAATCTGAGACACCTCCTGGAGGGCACCCTTGCTCCGGGTCCCTCCCTGATGGTTGATGTAGGCAACCGCCGTCCTGTTGTCTGAGCGCACCTGTACCGTCAGACCCTTCAGGTGGTGGGTCAACCGCTCCAGTACCAACCTGACTGCCCGTAATTCCAGAATGTTGATGGGTAAATGGGCCTCCTGAGAAGCGCAGGGACTTCCAGAATCCCCCCCAACCTGACAGACTGGCATCCGTTGTGACCGTCTCCCAGGAGGGGGCCAGAAAGGACCTGCCCCTTATCAAGTTCCTGTGGTCCAGCCACCACGCAAGGGACTGTCTGACCGAGGGGGGAAGCACACAGACCCCGTCCAAGGACGCTGGGTTCTTGTCCCACACTGACAGAAGGTGAAGCTGCAGAGGCCTCAAATGGAACTGGGCAAAGGGCACCGCCTCGAAGCTCGCCACCATCAGGCCCACCAGCTGCATTCCCTGCCTGATGGAGGGCTGGGGGCACGAGAGCAGGAACCTCGCCTGCGCAATCAGAGCTTCCACCTTCTGTTGAGGAAGGAATATCCGTGACTGAACCGTATCCAGAATCATTCCCAGGAACGGAGTCACCGAGGAAGGGGACAGAGAGGACTTGGGGTAATTGATCACCCATCCGAAGGACTCCAGGGTGGACACTACCAGCCGAGTGTCCAACTCTGCCTGCTGCAGAGACCGAGAGGTGATGAGTATATCGTCCAGGTAGGGTAGCACGCGTATGCCCCTTGACCTTATCAGGGACATCACCCCTGCCAGCACCTTGGTGAACACCCTGAGAGCCGAAGTGAGGCCGAATGGCAAGGCCACAAATTGGTAATGTTGATCTTTCAGTGCAAATCTGAGAAACCTTTGGTGTCCTGGAAACACTGGGACGTGAAGGTAAGCATCTTTGATGTCCACGGACGTCATAAAGTCCCCTGGGTGCAGAGAGCCGATGGCCGAGCGCAGAGTTTCCATGCGAAAGTGCCTGTTCTTGACAAACTTGTTGAGGATTTTTAAATCCAGAATGGGCCTGACTGACCCATCCTTCTTGGGTACTGTGAAAAGGTTGGAATAGAACCCCATGCCCCTGTCTCCTAAGGGGACCTTGCAAATGACCCCTAGATCCAGGAGACCCTGTACGGCCAGCAACAAGACCTGAGCTGAAGCCGGGTCCTGTGGAATCCGGGACCCAATGAATCTGGTGGGGGGCGGCACAGCAAATTCTATCTTGTAGCCGGAGGACACTACCTCCTGAATCCACCGGTCTGAGACGTGGCGTCTCCAGACATGCTCGAAGTGCTGCAGACGTCCCCCCACCCTGACGGGCGAGGGCGCGCCTTCATTCCTGAGGGGTCTTGGGAGGGGCTTTGGGCTTGGACCCCCAGGAGGAACCAGGACGGCGTCCTCTGTTCCTGTGCCAGGAATCTGTGCGGGACCCAGCGAAGGACACCCCTTTTCCCTGTTTAGCCCCACGGTAGGGGATTGAAAGGGTGCCCTGGCCCCGAAAGGGCCGAGTCTGCCGCCTGCGCTGGGGTAACTTACCTCCTTTGGCGAAGAGGTCTAGGCGGTCCCCAAACAGGCGCAGCCCCTTAAATGGAAGCCCAGTAAGGGCTTTCTTAGCAGCATTGTCAGCAGCCCACTGGCGCAACCAAACCGCGCGGCGTATAGCTACCACCAGGGCAGAAGATCTGGCACACATCATAATAGCATCATCCGATGCAGACAGGATAAAGTTCACAAACACATCACAGTGAGACAGTGCATTGATAGTATCAGGTGGCAGCTCATCCGGGCCATCAAGTGCATTCCTGACCATGGCCCTGAGCGCCACTGTCGTAATGGCTAAGGCACAAACCGGGCGCAGAGCCGCCCCCCCAAATGCAAAGGCATGGCATGCCAATTGGTCAATACGCCGGCCCTCAGAATCCCGCAGCGTAGTAGTGTCAGGGGAGAGCATAATAGAGGTGTTGGACAACCCTAGAATAGGAGCATCGACCTCGGGGGGCAATGACCAGCACTTAACCATGTCAGCAGGGAGGGGATACTTCCTGTCCAAACTCTTAGGGATCCCGGGGAGTCTACTGGGATGTTCCCATTCTTTAAGCACAAGGTTATTGAAATGGGTTTGCTCGGGAAATTCCAAACGAGCCTTAGCAGTATGAAAGAGCTCACCCCTTTGCCTGGGAGCCGCAACAGGGGGAGAAATGGACAAAACTTCAAAAATCTGAGCCAGCAGCCTGTCGGTATCATCCGGGGTCCAGTGCTTGGAACCAGACTCGTCATGACCCCTTGACTTCTCGTCGGATGACCCTGAGTCAGAGAACAGCTCCCCTTCGTCCGAGGGGGTATGGCCATAAGGATGCAACAACTCATCAGATTCCTTAGGGAAAAGAGCAGAGTCAGGGGTTAAATGCTGCTTCTTTGCGGTGGCCTTGCACGCTAATGAATTAGCAAGCAATTTTTCAACACTGGCCAGTCTAGTAGCCATATCAGGATGAGAATCCCCGCTTGTATTGGGGGTTAGACTCAGGCTTGGGGGAGTAGGTGAAGTGAGGCGAGGTGCAGGCCCAGCCACAGAAGAGGCGGGAAGAACAGATAGCGCCTGCTGTGCACAAGGAACACAGACCCGTGCATTGTCACCGCTGCTAGGTAAGACCCCACAAGCTACACACAGCCGGGCTTGTCCCGAAGGAATCCCGGTCGCATTATCCTGGGATGCCTCCATATGGTGATTAATCGGCACAAAAGGCCAGTAGGGATTGACGCTGTAAGCTACCCTGGATGCCCCAATAACCCGCGGGGAAGTGGGAGTAATTTTTAATAGGCCCAACTGGGAGCTACACCGGGCCGGGAGAAGCCACCGGATTCCACGGTCTGAAAGACATAAAGGGAACAAAGATGTCAGAGCCATGCGCAAGAAAAAAGGAATAAAGAAAATCGCCCGCGAGGGCACTTACAGACCGAGGGGGGAGGATGGTCTTCACCACGCGCGCCGACTAGCAGTAAAATGGCGGCAAGTGAACCTCGAAGGGCGGGCCAGAGCTGGCCGTGACGCGGAGCGCGCCAAGCCAGGGCCCCGCCCCCACCCTCCAAAAACCCGTAGTCAATGTAGACAGCAGGGGAATGACACATAAAAAGGAATTGATCGAGTGGATTACCTCAGAAGAGCCACTACGACACCAAAGGAGACGCCGCAGCGTCTGCAGTGTCGCCGCCGCAGTCAATACAGGAAAGACGCGGCGGCGACCGATACAATATAAAGGGTGCAAACAGCGCGGCTCTGACACCCATTCCCAGTCAAGGGAAAGACTAAGGCCATAAGCGTGGAATAGGGTACACTAAGGCCGCCATACGCACACACACCTCCCCCCCCCCTTTCTTTCCCCCCGGGCTAAGGGGGGAACGAGGGAGGATGGCGACCCTTTGGACAGGGTCCACCGCTACACGGGGCGTGGGGCAACGATGCGGGAGGGGCATCCCCTGAAGGCTCACCATCAGCCTAAACCGCCTACCCTTTGGTGGGGGACTGCAGTGGAGCGTGGCTCCATAAGCACAC
This sequence comes from Gastrophryne carolinensis, assembly GCA_027917425.1. Lineage (NCBI taxonomy): Eukaryota > Metazoa > Chordata > Amphibia > Anura > Microhylidae > Gastrophryne > Gastrophryne carolinensis. The sequence continues at coordinate 30,779,312 of CM051238.1, read as the reverse complement.
ATGGTGCTGCCTACCTTCACCCGACCAGCGCAGCCCAGGCTGGCAGGCACATCACAAGGACGACGGGTGGGAGTAGTCCAACAGGGCCGCAGGCTTTAATAGCCCCGCTCACCTGCGAGAAGAGTGATACTTCATGTCTTCGCAGTCGGCACTGCAGAGAAATCTGGGGATTTGTGGGAGGTCCCCGGGTATTTGAAGGGACGGGAGGAGCCTGTTTTTGCATGTCTCTGCAGTGCAGCGCCATCTGGCGGAGGATTACCCAAGTGTAAGTATTATATCTGGAGCAGGACGTACTGTATACTTAGAATAACAGAATGCTCTAGTCACTCAATGAAAGGTAAGCTACTGATATTTATTGGCTTTTGACTTGCCAATCACTTTTATTTAATAAGCTTCAGAGAATCTTCCTGGTTTAACTGAAATCTACCTCTAGGAGAGGAATCATCTTCAACTAATTTACCCTAGGGGCTGCTGCACTAGGAGGAGGAGGGGAAGGAGGAGTGGGGCAACTGGGGTACCAGATGACCAGCCTGTGGAAATAAAATAATCTCTCATACATTTGAAGCGGAACTACAGTAAAAAATGTCGTTCCACAGTACTACTTAGCAGCAGGGTAGCACTACCTGGGCTGCCCAGTTGCATATCGCTGCCATTAAAATAGGAGCCCGGGTGCTGGGATACTCACCACTTCCAGGCCTCTTCAGAATCGTGGCCAGATCCGATAGCCCACGTGATTGGCTGCTCGCGGCCCCCAGAGTGTCACTGTGAACAGCCTATCAGTGCAGCCAGGCCTATCAGCGCTGATTGCGATTCTGATAGGCTGCGTAGTTGCCCCCGCAGCTCAGGCCTGAAAGTGGCGAGTATCCCGACACCCGGTTTCTTATTTTAATGGCGGTGATACACAGTGGGGCAGCCCGAGATGAGCTGCCATGCGGCTAACTAACGTCATTTTTGACTGCAGTTCCGCTTTAAATGTGTCTATCATTTCATTGAAAAGAGTGCACCATCCCCTGAAAAGCTGAAGAGCTTTCCCTATTGACCACACTTCCTGTACAATGGGAACAAAGAGGTCTACTGGAAATAGATGGCAAGTTCTGGTTACAAATTGGGCAAGGTTTTAGGCTCAGGGTATGGCTTGTCTGACTTAAAATCAGATTTCTTCCTTGACTGCTGATTCTTCCTATAAAAAAACATACTAAAGTCATTTTTAGAAAATTTTGAAAATAATTTTTAGAAAAAAATGAAAAGCCATTTCAAAAAATACCAAAAGAAGTGGCCCTGAAAAAAACAATTGTGCATAAATGTATGCGCACACACAAAAGGGAACATGCCCAGCCTACCTTAGGCTTCACCTGGTCCACCATGGTCCCCCGAAATGAGGCCACTCCTCAGAGAAGCGCCACCGCTCTTCTACTCCTCCTGGGGTTGTTTTTAAGCGTAACCCCAAACTGTGACACGCCGCGCACGGCGTCGGTGCTTCAACGCCAGAACTGCCCCCAAGATGTTGACAAAGAAGGAGCCCACAGCCACCAGATCCAAGGTAAAACTTCATCCTGGTGCACTGTAGCGCAGCAAACATCCAGCTCATCACCCTGCGGCTGTTTACTGTAAGGCTGCTCCAGCAGCTGGCAGATGGACCATCATGGACAGAGTAGAATCACGCGGACTCTGACACTAAACTAGTCCAGGACATATGGCAGAAGAAAAAACCCGGCTCTGCTGCTGTCCGTTTCCAGACTCTCTTAGGGGTGTTCTTTCAGAAAAAAAAATCCTACCACACGGCTTTGTGAAAGCTAGAGCCCCCAGAAAAAAATAATACCATTTTGTGAATACTCACCTTGTAAAATGGGTATTATAAGTATGTCACACACCCCGCTTCAAGATATTCATAACCTGTGGGTAATACTGACCTGTAGAGGGCGATCTGCAGAGATGATTGGAGGAAAGAAAGCCCCTCCCGGTCCATAAGTACCTGGGACCTCCCACTCATTACCCAGTATCAAGAAAGCAGTAAGGTAAGGGACCAGGAAGAGCCAAATATAAGTCATAACAACGCAAAGTTCCCAATATGAAGGATCCAGAATACAAAGGGCGGGTTGAAGCGGGGTGTGTGACATACTTATAATACCCATTTTACAAGGTGAGTATTCACAAAATGGTATTATTCTAAGTATGTCACACACCCCGCTTCAAGATATTCATAACCTGTGGGACATCCAGTAGCAGTGTCCATAAGGGGTGGGGATCCAAAACAAGGCATAAAATACAACTTAAACCACTGCAGCCTGCAGAACTTTGCGGCCAAAAACAGCATCCGCTGAGGTCCGAACATCAACCTTGTAAAACTTGGAAAAAGTGTGAACAGAAGACCAGGTAGCGGCCTTACAAACTTGCTCAACAGAGGCCTGGTGCTGAAAAGCCCAGGAAGCCCCAACCGCACGAGTAGAATGAGCTGTAACACGAAAAGGAGGATTCCTCCCCTTAGCAGAATAGGCCCCAACGATGGCCTGACGAATCCACTTACTGATGGAAGATTTAGCGGATGCCAAACCCTTCTTGGGCCCAGATGGCACCACAAAGAAAGCGTCAGTCTTGCGAAAAGAAGACGTTACCATCAAATAGTACTTCACAACGCGAACCACATCCAAGGAATGCAGGGCCCTCTTCTTGTCATTGCTGGGATTAGGACACAGAGAGGGAAGAACAATATCCTGATTTAGATGAAAGGAAGAAACAACCTTAGGAAGGAAATCCGTCTTGAAACGGAAAATACCATTTTGTGAAATACTCACCTGTAAAATGGGTATTATAAGTATGTCACACACCCCGCTTCAAGATATCCATAACACGTGGGTAATACCGACCTGAAGAGGGCGTTCTGCAGAGATGATAGGAAAAAGAAAGCCCCTCCCGGTCCATAAATACCTGGGACCTCCCACTCATTACCCAGTATAAAGAAGCAGTAAGGTAAGGGACCAGGAAGAGGCAAATATAAACCAAAGCAACGCAAAGTTCACAATATAAAGGATCCAGAATACAAGAAGGGCGGGTGAAGCGGGGTGTGTGACATACTTATAATACCCATTTTACAGGTGAGTATTTCACAAAATGGTATTATTCTAAGTATGTCACACACCCCGCTTCAAGATATCCATAACACGTGGGACATCCAATAGCAGTGTCCATAAACGGGCGGGGATCCAAAACAAGGCAACAAGGCACAACTTAAACCACAACAGCTTGCAGAACTTTGCGGCCAAAAACAGCATCCGCTGAGGCCCGAACATCAACCTTGTAAAACTTGGAAAAAGTGTGAACAGAGGACCAAGTAGCGGCCTTACAAACTTGCTCAACCGAGGCCTGGTGCTGAAAAGCCCAGGACGCTCCAACCGCACGAGTAGAATGAGCAGTAACACGAAAAGGGGGACTCCTCCCCTTAGCAGAATAGGCCCCAATGATGGCCTGACGAATCCATTTACTAATGGAAGACTTGGCAGGTGCCAAACCTTTCCTAGGCCCAGAGGGCACCACAAAAAAAGCATCAGTCTTACGAAAGGAAGACGTAACCACCAGATAGTATTTTACAACGCGAACTACATCCAAGGAATGCAGAGCCCTTTCCTTGTCGTTGCTAGGATTAGGACATAGAGAGGGCAGAACAATGTCCTGATTCAGATGAAAGGCAGAAACCACCTTAGGAAGAAAATCCGTCTTGAAACGAAAGACAACCTTGTCCTGATGCCTTTCGAAGTACGGAGCTTTAATGGACAAAGCTGCCAACTCAGAAACACGCCTAACCGAAGTGATAGCCACCAAAAACGCCACCTTTTGAGTAAGTGAAGACAAAGCAATGTCATTCAAGGGCTCAAACGGGGGACCCTGAAGAGCAGAAAGAACCAGGTTCAAATCCCAAACTGGAACCAAGGGCTTCCTAGGAGGTCGAACATGCGTAACCCCTTGGAAAAAAGTCTTGACCAAGGGATGAAGTGCAAAGGACCTTTGAAAGAACACCGCCAGGGCAGAAACCTGCCCCTTCAAGGTACTAAGCTGGAGCCCCAGATCCAGACCATGTTGAAGAAACTCCAGAATCCTGGAAATGGAAAACTCCCGACACGGGAAAGACCTACCTTCACACCAGTCAATATAGGACCTCCAGGTCCTATAGTAAACAGTAGAGGAAGACCGCTTCCTGGCGCTAATAAGAGTCTGAATCACCGCATCAGAAAGACCTTCCTCCTTCAAGATGGAGGTTTCAGCAGCCACGCCGTCAAAGCCAGCGATGGTAAATTGGGATAGCGTAGCCGACCCTGGGTGAGCAGGTCCGGCAGTAGAGGCAGAACAAACTGATCCTCTGCCAGTCTTACCAGGTCTGCGAACCAAACCTGCCTTGGCCACCTTGGTGCCACCAGAATCGCCGATGCGCCCTCCAGGGCCAGCTTGCGCACCACTCTGGCTACCATTGGAAACGGAGGAAACAGGTAAAGAAACCCCAGATCCCTCCAGTTCAGGGACATGGCATCCACCGCCAGAGCCAGTGGATCCTGCGAGAGAGACACAAATACCGGAAGTTTGTGATTGTGACGAGAGGCAAAGAGGTCCACCGCCGGGAACCCCCACCTGAGGCAAATCGAGCGAAACACCTGGGGACTGAGAGACCACTCCCCCTGGCGAGAGGAGGCCCTGCTCAGAGAGTCCGCCTCCGTGTTCTCCACTCCCGGAATGTAGACTGCTGAGATACACGGGACGTGGCTCTCCGCCCAGTCCAGAATCAAAGATACTTCCCTGAGGGCACTCCTGCTGCGAGTCCCTCCCTGGTGATTGATGTAAGCAACCGCCGTCCGGTTGTCCGACCGAACCTGAACTGGCAGGCCCTGCAACTGATGAGTCAAGCGAAACAGAACCAACCTGATGGCTCTCAACTCCAGAACATTGATGGGCTCGTGAGCCTCCTGCGGGCCCCACAGACCCTGAAACTGAAGGTCCTTCCAAACACCCCCCCAACCTGACAGACTGGCATCCGTGGTGACTGTCTCCCAACACGGCGCCAGAAAAGATCTGCCCTTCAACAGATTGACCGACCCCAGCCACCATTGCAGGGATCGACGAACTCGGGGAGTCATCAGGAAGGACTGATCCAACGATAGCGGAGACTTGTCCCAAACCTTCAACAGATGAAGCTGGAGTGTCCTTGTGTGAAACTGCGCAAAGGGAACTGCCTCGAATGAGGCCACCATCAACCCCACCAGCCTCATCCCTAGCCGGATGGCCGGACGAGGGGCCGACAAGAGAAGCCGAACCAACTCCTGAATCAAAAGAATCTTGGCCTGGGGCAGAAACACCCTGGCCTGCGAAGTGTCCAGAGACATTCCCAGAAAGGTCACTACCCTGGACGGAGAAAGAGAGGACTTGGGGTAGTTGATCACCCAACCGAACCTCTCCAGAGTGGACACCACCGTTCTGGTGTCCAACTCCGCTTGGTTGAAGGAAGAAGCCATAATCAAAAGATCGTCCAAATAGGGCACAATGCGGATACCCTGAACCCTGAGTAGAGCCATCACCCCCGCCAGCACCTTGGTGAACACCCGAGGAGCCGAGGTGAGACCGAAAGGGAGTGCCACAAACTGAAAATGCCGATCCTCCACCACGAACCTGAGAAACCTCTGGTGTGCTGGAAAAATCGGAACGTGTAGGTAAGCGTCCTTGATGTCTATGGACGTCAGAAAGTCTCCCTGACGAAGAGAGTGGATAGCCGAACGCAGCGTTTCCATGCGGAATTTCCGCGGCCGGATGAACCTGTTGAGAAACTTCAGATCCAAGATGGGTCGGACCGATCCGTCCTTCTTGGGTACCGTGAACAGATTGGAATAAAAACCCCTGCCCTGGTCTGAGGAGGGCACTGGGCAAATGACAGCCATGTCCAGAAGACTCTCTACTGCCACCAGGAGCCCCTGCGCGGCCAGAGGTTCCGAAGGCACCCGAGACCTGAAAAATCTGGAAGGGGGGCGGAGCTCGAACTCCAGCTTGTAACCGGAAGACACCACTTCCCGGATCCATCTGTCCGAGACCTCCTGATCCCAGATCTGGGAGAAGTGTCGCAGCCGTCCCCCCACCCGCATGGGTGAGGGCGCCCCCTCATTGCTGAGCTGGCTTAGCAGCCGGTTTGGGCTTAGAGCCCCAACTGTATCCTGGACGGGCACGTCCTCTGCCCCTGTTCCCGGAATCTCCTCTGGAAGAGGGGAAGGCAAATCCCCTGCCAGATCTGGCCCCACGAAAGGAGGGGGTAAAGGAAGGCGCCCCCCGAAAGGGACGGCGTTGTTTCTTGCGTTGAGGTAACCTACCACCCTTGGTGACAGAATCCAATTTTTCTCCAAAGAGCCGTAATCCAACAAAAGGTAGAGCCGTCAGCGACTTTTTGGACATAAAATCGGCCGCCCACTGGCGCAACCACACCGACCGCCGAATAGTCACCAGCAGAGCCGACGTCCTACCACACATCATCAAAGTGTCATCCAAGGCGGCTAGTACAAAAGACAAAAACAACTCACACCGTTTAAGGCCAAGGAACTCATCACTACCAGGACGAAGCCCGGAAGAAGTCAACAGATCCCTGACCACGGACCTGGCGGCCACCACCATCAGCGCCGAAGCGCAAACGGGCCGCATGGCTGACCCAACGCTAGCAAAACCATGACAAGCCATCTGGTCAATGCGTTTATCCTCTCCATCTTTGAGGGTGGAACAATCAGGATTATTTAAAACAGAAGTGTTGGACAACCCCAAAACCGGTGCATCCACCTCGGGGGGGGGATGCCCAACGCTTAACCGTATCCGAAGGGAAGGGATATTTCTTATCCCACCCCTGAGGAATGCCAGGGAGCCGAGCCGGCCTGTCCCATTCCTTAGCAATACTTTTGTCAAAGTGTCTTTGATTAGGAAATTTCAAGCGCGGCCTGGATTCCTCAAAAAAACTCACCCTTCTGCTGTGGAGCCTCCTCAGGAGGAGAAATAGCCAGAACCTCAAACATCTGAGCCAGAGCGTTAGGAGTATCCGAGGATCTACCCAAGTCCCCCAGCTCAGCATCAGCGCCAACAAACTGCTCATCGTCTGAATTATCAGAATCCTCATAAACCTCCCCTTCCTCTAGCGGGGAATAATCAGACCAATCCAGATTATTAACATCATCAAGGTCATCCACCGGCGGAGCCGGCGACAAGTGCTTTCTCTTAGCCGGAGCCTTACGGGCGACCGTGCTGGAGAGAATTTTTTCAAGGTTGGCCAATCTGGCGCACATCTCAGATTGCAGCTCCCTACCCATGACAACGTCACACGGGGTGCGTATCAAGCTGGGAGGAGGACTGCCGCGTAATAGTTTGCTGTGCACAAGGTATACACAGAAGTACATCGTCCCCAGTAATGGATACCCCACACAACATACACTTCCGGGATTGCCCCGAGGGGATCCCGAGCCCAGTATCCGGGGATGCCTCCATATAGTGAACTTATAAGTAGTCGCTATGACCAAGGGAATTACGCCAATAAGCAACCCGGGATGCCCCTTTAATGTCCCAAGTGGGAGGATTTGTGATCAGTAAATTTAAAACCCAGGGACCTAGGACCGGGAGAAACCCCCTAAATACCACTGAAGATCCACCTGAAAGACACAAATAAACCCAATGAGTGCCATAATAAAGACTAGAGAAATAAAGGGAGGGAGCAGGGGCCCACAGGGCCACTCACAGTGCCGTCGGTAGCGGGTGTGCTGGCGTCCTCACACCATCCATGAGGGAAGAAGGCAGACCGAGAAGGGGGCGTAGCCTGCGCGGACCGCGCGAAATGCATTGCTCCGCCCCCTTCCTGATATCATAGAAAGGAGCGACAAGCTCCGCAGCGGCGCCTGTAGTAGAGGGGGCGGGCCGCGGCGACGCGCCGAAAGCCCGGCCCCGCCCCCAGACGTAGACGCGGGAGGGGAGAAGCTCCCCTCCGTTCTATCCCCCAGAGACCGGCTGTCCCGCGGCGCCGGTTAAGAAAGGAAACTAGAAGCGTTTGCGAGCCGCAGTGTCATGCAGAGCACCCGCCCCGCTCCCCGCTCAAAACCCCTGCTACAAGCGCATAGTACAAGGGGGGCGGGCCGCGGCATCGCGCCGAAGGGCCGGCCCCGCCCCCAACTGAAAGTGCGTGAGGGGATAACTCCCCTCCGCAATTACCTGAGGTAAAAACCGGCGCCCCGGCGGCAATGGCGGCCGCGGCGCCGTGAAGTGAAAAGGAACCTTAAAGTGAAACACCTCACACAAAACAATAAAATAAATACAAAGATACTTATACCTAACGATAAAGAAGTGATCCCCGACCCCCACTGGGTAGAAGGGTAACTGTGGAGGGGCCACCCAGGGTTTACTGCCAGGGGATGGGGCATCCCAAACCGGGGTCACCAACCCGGTGTAACCGCCTACCCTCTTATGTAGGGTCGCACGGTGGAGCTCTGCTCCTGAGCACCAGAGGTGCTAATATACCCTCGCCCGGACCAGCAGCCAAGACTGGGAGGCATGTGTATCTAAAGGGTCAAATCAAGAAAAAAGGGGTCCGAGCGGAAATAAATAAATAACGGGCCGGGAGTTATCCCGGCTACCTGAAATCCCCCTGTGCAAGGAGGAGACATCATCTTCTGACTTGCTCGCCGTCTGCAGAGATGGAAAACTGGGTAATGAGTGGGAGGTCCCAGGTATTTATGGACCGGGAGGGGCTTTCTTTTTCCTATCATCTCTGCAGAACGCCCTCTTCAGGTCGGTATTACCCACGTGTTATGGATATCTTGAAGCGGGGTGTGTGACATACTTAGAATAACCACCTTGTCCTGATGTCTTTCAAAATACGGAGCTTGAATAGACAGAGCCGCCAACTCAGAAACACGCTGAACAGAGGTGATAGCTACCAAAAAGGCCACCTTCTGTGTAAGGGAAGACAAGGCAATATCATGCAAAGGCTCAAAAGGAGGACCCTGAAGAGCAGAAAGAACCAAATTCAAATCCCAAACCGGAATCAGAGGCTTCCTAGGAGGCCGCACATGCGTAACCCCCTGGAAAAAAGTCTTAACCAACGGATGAAGCGCAAAAGACCTTTGGAAAAACACCGCCAGGGCAGACACCTGCCCCTTCAGAGTACTGAGCTGGAGTCCCAGATCCAAACCATGTTGCAGGAACTCCAAAATTCTAGAAATAGAGAATTCCCTACAAGGGAAGGCCCTAGTCTCACACCAATCAATATAAGACCTCCAAGTCCTATAGTACAAGGATGAAGAAGACCTCTTCCTAGCACTAATAAGAGTCCGAATCACAGCATCAGAAAGACCTTCCTCCTTCAAGATGGAGGTTTCAGCAGCCACGCCGTCAAAGCCAGCGTTGGTAAATTGGGGTAACGAAGATGACCCTGTGTGAGTAGATCTGGCAGCAGGGGCAGAGCGAACTGATCTTCTGCCAACCTTACCACGTCTGCAAACCAGACCTGTCTTGGCCACCTTGGGGCCACCAGAATTGCTGACGCTCCCTCCAGAGCCAGCTTGCGCACTACTCTGGCCACCATGGGAAATGGAGGAAACAGGTACAGAAAACCCAGATCCCTCCAGTTCAGAGACATGGCATCCGTTGCAAGAGCCAGAGGGTCCTTCGCCAGAGACACAAATGACGGAAGTTTGTGATTGTGACGGGAAGCAAAGAGGTCCACCACCGGTGACCCCCACCTGCGACAAATTGTCTGAAAAACCTTGGGATTGAGAGACCACTCCCCTTTGCGGGCTGACAACCTGCTCAGAGAGTCCGCCTCCGTGTTCTCCACTCCCGGGATGTAGACCGCCGAGATGCATGGGACGTGGCTCTCCGCCCAGTCCAGAATCAGAGACACTTCCCTGAGGGCACTCCTGCTGCGAGTCCCTCCCTGGTGATTGATGTAGGCAACCGCCGTCCGATTGTCCGACCGGACCTGAACAGGCAAGTCCCGCAGTTGATGAGTCAAATGACAAAGAACCATCCTGATGGCTCTCAATTCCAGAACATTGATAGGCTCATGGGCTTCCAGGGGTCCCCACAAACCCTGAAATTGCAGATCCTTCCAGAAGCCCCTCCATCCTGAGAGGCTGGCATCCGTGGTGACCACCTCCCACTGAGGAGTCTGAAAGGATCTGCCCCTCAGCAGGTTGGCTGAGTTGAGCCACCACCGAAGCGAGCGGGGAACTCGGGGAGACATCAGAAAGAATTGACGCAGCGACTGAGGAGACCTGTCCCAGACCGACAACAGATGGAGCTGTAGCGTCCTTGTGTGAAACTGAGCAAAGGGGACTGCCTCGAAGGAGGCCACCATCAACCCCACCAGTCTCATCCCTAGCCGGATGGACGGCCGAGGAATGGACATGAGCAACCGAATCAACTCCTGAATCAAAAGGACCTTGGACTGAGGAAGGAACACTCTGGCCTGATCTGTATCCAGAGACATCCCCAGAAAGGATACTATCCTGGACGGGTAGAGGGAGGACTTGGGGTAGTTGATCACCCAGCCGAACCTCTCCAGAGTGGATAATACCGTCCTGGTGTCCAATTCCGCTTGGCTGAATGACGATGCCATGATGAGGAGATCGTCCAGATATGGCACTATGCGAATCCCCTGCGCTCTGAGGAGAGCCATCACCCCAGCAAGCACCTTGGTGAAAACCCTTGGAGCTGTGGTGAGACCGAAGGGAAGAGCTACAAACTGAAAGTGCCGATCCTCCACCGCGAACCTTAGAAACCTCTGGTGCGCGGGAAAAATGGGAACATGGAGGTAAGCGTCCTGGATGTCTATGGATGTCATGAAGTCCCCCTGACGAAGAGAGTGGATAGCAGAACGCAACGTTTCCATGCGAAATTTTCGCAGCCTGACAAACCTGTTGAGAATCTTTAGGTCCAGGATGGGCCGGACGGAGCCATCCTTCTTGGGGACCGTGAACAGATTTGAGTAAAAACCCCGACCCCGGTCTAATGGGGGCACTGGGCAAATGACTGCCATTTCCAGAAGACTCGATACCGCCGCCCGGAGCTGCTGCGCAGCCAGTGCGTCCGGGGACACCCGAGACCTGAAGAAACGCGGGGGGGGGTGGGACTCGAACTCCAGCTCGTAGCCGGAAGACACCACTTCCCGGATCCACTTGTCCGAGACCTCCCGAATCCAGACCAGGGAGAAGTGTCGCAGCCGTCCCCCCACCCGCACGGGTGAGGGCGCCCCCTCATTGTTGAGTGGGCTTGGGTTTAGAGCCTGTATCCTGAACGGGCACGACCCCTGCCCCTATTCCAGGAATCTCCTCTTGTAGAAGGAAAGGCAAATCCTCTTCCCGCTCTGGATCCCCGAAAGGAAGGAGTGAAGGAAGCCGCTTCTCGAAAGGGGCGTCGTTGCTTCTTGCGTTGAGGTAGTTTACCACCTTTGGCTACAGAGTCCAATTTGTCTCAAAAAGGCGTAACCCAACGAAGGGAAGAGGCGTCAGTGACTTTTTTGACCCAAAATCAGCCGCCCACTGGCACAACCAAATTGAACGCCTGATAGTCACCATTAAAGCAGAGGCTCTGCTACTCATCATCAAGGAATCATCCAAAGCGGCTAACATGAAGGATAAAAACACCTCACATCGTTTTAGTCCCAGAAATTCGTCACTGTCCGGATCCAAACCGGAAGAGGATAACAAATCCCTGACCACCTTTCTGGTAGCCACCACCAACAGCGATGAGGCACAAACAGGCCGTATGGCTGCCCCAATACTGGCAAAACCATGACAAGCCATCTGGTCAATGCGTTTATCCTCACCATCTTTAAGAGAGGAACAATCAGGGTTATTCAAAACGGCTGAGTTGGATAACCCCAAAATTGGGGCGTCCACCTCGGGGGGGGACGCCCAGCGCTTAACCGTATCCACAGGGAAAGGATACCTTTTATCCCAACACTGAGGAATGCCAGGGAGCCGAGCCGGCCTCTCCCATTCCTTAGAAATAATATTATCAAAATGATTTTGATTACAGAATTCCAAGCGCGGCCTGGATTCCTCATAAAACTCCCCTTGTTGTTGAGGAACCGCCGCCGGAGGCGAGATAGCCAGAACCTCAAACATCTGAGTCAGAACATTAGGAGTATCCGAGGAACTCCCTGACCCCCGATCGGAATCAGCGCCAACAATTTGCTGATCATCAGAGTTATCCGAATCCTCAAATAACTCCCCTTCCTCCGGAGGGGAATAATCTGACCAATCCAGACTATCCGCATCCTCGTATTCAAAATGAGGAACCGGTGACAAATGCTTTCTCTTAGCCGGTGCCTTCTTGGCGACCGCAGCAGAAATATATTTTTCAATATTGGCCAATCTGGCACACGAATCAGATTGCGACTGCCCCCCCATGACAACATCACACGGGGCACGGGTCAAAATGGGAGGGGGAGGGGATGAAGCCGGCGGTGCTGACCCAGAAGCCTGGGGTCCGGACTGCCGTGTAATAGTCTGCTGTGCACATGATATACATAGGAAGAAATCATCCCCAGTTAGGGATACCCCACAGCCCAAACACTTCCGGGATTGTCCCGAGGGGAGCCCAGAATCCTGGGATGCCTCCATAAGGTGAACTTGAGTAAGTCGCTTTGACCGAGGGAATTACGCTACTAAGCAACCCGGGATGCCCTTATAGTGTCCAAGTGGGAGGATTTGTAAAATATATATATAGAAATACCCAGGGACCCTAGGACCAGGAGAAACCCCCTAAATATCCCTGAAGATTCCACCTAAAAAATACAATAGACACAATGAGAAACCTTATGCTGTGTATAAGAGTCAAAAAACAAGGGGGGGAAACGGCCCACAGGGCCACTCACAGTGCCTCTATGATCCAAGTGCTGCGTCCACACCGCCTGAGGTAAGAAGCAGAGCGGGAGACGGAGAAGGGGGGCGTGGCCAGCGCGGACCGCGCGCTTGACCTGCTCCGCCCCCCCTCCACAAGTCAGTCAGGAGCATCTAGCTCCTCAGCGGTGATCAGAACTAGAGGCCGCGGCGACGCGCCAAAAGTCTGGCCCCGCCCCCAAACTAAACGCGCGAGGGGAGAAGCTCCCCTCCGCTGTAATTCCCCAGCGAGCCGGTGCCGCGGCCACCCGCGGCACCGGATAGAAAGAAAACAAGCGGTAGCGGCCTGCAAGGTATGCGGAGCCGCTCCCCGCTCGAGCCACGCTACATAAGGCTCTCAGTAGAAAGGGAGCGGGCCGCGGCCTCGCGCCGAAGGCCCGGCCCCGCCCCCAACAGAAGAGCGTGAGGGGAGAAACCTCCCCTCCGCCTTCTGAGGTAAAGACAGCGCCGCGGCGGCAATGTCCGCCGCGGTGTCTGTCAGCAACAATGTGCCCCCTTGTAAACAGTAACAACACACACTACATACAATAAACACCAGTGCAACCAATTCATTGTAGGGATTACTTCCAGGGGACATAAAACCTAAAGCTGAGGAGAGGACCCCTAACCCAAGCTAGGGAGGTGGGAATAGGCCAAAATAGGAGAACATTTTTTCTAGTGGACAGGGCATCCCAAACCGGGGTCACCAACCCGGTATAACCGCCTACCCTCTATATAGGGTCTCGCGGCGGAGCATAGCTCCTGAGCACCAGTGGTGCTAATATACCTTCGCCCGGAGAGCAGTCAAGACTGGGAGGCATGCAAATATACAGGATCAAAGGGGAAAAAGATAAGTCTGAACGGAAATAAAAAATTAACTGGCCGGGAGTAATCCCGGCTACCTGAAAAACCCCCTGTGCAAGGAGGAGACATCATCTTCTGCTTGCTCGCCGTCTGCAGAGATGAAGACTGGGTAATGAGTGGGAGGTCCCAGGTACTTATGGACCGGGAGGGGCTTTCTTTCCTCCAATCATCTCTGCAGATCGCCCTCTACAGGTCAGTATTACCCACAGGTTATGAATATCTTGAAGCGGGGTGTGTGACATACTTAGAATAAATACATTTTTGGGAGCCCATGCTCCCAAAAAAATAGGAAGCAAAAATGAAAACACTGCCCAGAAGGTCTCTGCTTTTCCCAAATAGGGATAGGAAAGTCACTGAGGAAGTGGTGTGGGGAGTGACTTTTAAACTTATTTTCCTGTCCCTATGGGGTCCCTCGGTAGAGTGTTGTGGAGGAGGAGTTTGGGAATCCAGGTTTTCACCCACTCACCATAACGGATACAGATCTATACAGAGGCCTGTGTGTTACCCCCTAGCATGCGTCATGTAATGGCTGGTATGGTAAGGGGGACTTTCTCTATCCAAGATTTGTTTCTCTTGCTTGGACCATTGTGATTTGTGATGTACTTTCCTTTCTTTCTGGCCAATCAGCCGCTCACATTCCATTCATATTTTTTCCAAATGAAGCGTGCGCAGCCAACTGCATGCCTGCTCAAGTCTACCAGTGGCATGTGCTTGTGCCAGTCATTCAGAAATAATGGGGTTGTCTGATAGAGTCTAAGGATGTGGTTGCACCCTAAAGACTTTCATAAACAAGTAAAAAAATTAACTTACCAAGTCCCTACAGCTAGCGTGTTACTGGCATCTTCCACCGCTTTGTATGCACACCCACTGGCCCACCAACCTGAATCAGTTTCAGTGAGCATACACATACATTCCTAAGGGGAGGCTGATCTGTGCAGCCTCGCTTGGATGTCGCCTGGAGCATCGTGGGACTGCATTGATACCAGGACTGTAGAAAATTGAACTGGAAACTAGAGTCACTAGTTTGTTAGTTAGTGTCCTTTTAAAAAGGACTCATGGGTAGTTCCACTAGTGTGTGTTCTACCTACCAAACAATATACCTATCAAAAAATATAAAACCAAAACCAAGATCTATAAAACACTGTGCATATAAATGTTCAGATAAAATAACTTTAGGTCAGCTCAACGTGTACAGAAGACCCAATTCTGATGTCAATATAAAAATAGAAATAAAACACAGAGCTATCTCAAAGAGTTTTCAGCTTCAAGTGTAGAGCATCCAATTATGGCGTCCCAAGGTGCGTGCATCAAAGGTTTTCAGCAGCCACGCCCAGCCTGCATTCCACTGGTTAAGGCGGAATGCCGGGCAGCTTGACCGCATCTCCACTTCGGCTCCCAGCATTACGTTCAGGACGGGTCATAGCACGTGTGCCCGCCTTCCCAGCTATTTCCGGCATCGTTTACATTTACTATACCCTGGTTAAAGCCGCTATACGCGCCGAAGCGCGTTGGGATCTCTATGCCATATCTCCCTCATCATAAAAAAGTAGGAGTTTCTATTGCTGTGGACATTAAGGAAGTCTTGTGCACCTTGCGTGTGTCACTGACCTTTCTTCTGTCTGGACATTTATGCTTGATTTTATCTGCCTTTGTGAGTGCATTTGCCTGTTTTTACTTTATATTAAACTTAGTTTTAGCAGTATTGCACTATTTTGCTTTTTATGTTCTCTTTGCATGTTTATTATGTATATGGGGCTTAAACCATATCCCCAATGAGAAAGATTTCTTGAGCATTTAAAAGAGCCATTTTGGGCTTTCGCTGATATACTTTACCTTCAGAGGATCAACCAGTGGAGGTTTATCTGAGTATTCCTGTTCAGAGCTGGATTTTATATACATGTCTGTTTACCCTTTATTGTCCGGTATAGGTTTAAGCCATTCGGTGGTGGGATCACTCATAACAACCTTTGATGCATGCACCTTGGGACGCCACAATTGGATGCCCTACACTTGAAGCTGAAAACTCTTCGAGATAGCTCTGTGTTTTATTTCTATTTTTATGTGCTCTACCTATGCCAGCTACAATTTCCTAGGTTGATACACTGTTTCTTCCACTTTAAAATAATCTGTAATGATAACAAAAAATGTGTAAAACTTCCCACAATGGCCTTCACAAAGAGTTAAAAAAAAAGTCATGAGAAAAAAAGCCTGGGAATTTCACTGTTAGTGAATCACCAGATAGGAAGACAATGAAAGTCAATGGCACTATTTTACTCCTGAAAAAGCTATTGAACTTTTTACCCCTTTTTACCTGTAGTAAAAAAGCAATTCTGTGAGGTACTCACCTGTAGAATTGTTTTTTCTGGGAATCCATTCCATACACAACTTACTCTTGGGTTTCCTCCTCCTTGCTGATCACGTGACTGCAAGAAAGAAAACAGGCGCGGCCCTCCCGGCCCATAAGTAGCAGCTGCCCCTAATCAGATCAGTTTACTTAAAAAGCAGTAAAATAATTTAGAGACAGGCCAGGAGGCCCTAATAAGAGTCCATGTTACTACACATCAAACTCCACCAAAAAAATGCTCTCAAAATTAAGTCCTATTTCTTTTTTTTTTTTTATATATTTTTATATATTTATTATCGTTTTTTTTTTTTTCATACTATAAATTAATAATCAAAAAATGGATTAACACCCCATCAGAAAAACATCGGAAGATAACATGCCCCAAAACGGGTGGGCCGGAGTGTATGGAATGGATTCCCAGAAAAAACAATTCTACAGGTGAGTACCTCACAGAATTGCGTTTTTTCTTCCAATCCATTCCATACACTCCTTACTCTTGGGATCTCCAAAAGCAGTGCCATCTATGGGCGGGATCCTCCAACGCAGAACGGCAGGAAGTTCACTTCACTACTGCCTGTAGAGTCTTCCGACCCACAACAGCGTCAGCTGAGGCTCTAACATCTACCTTGTAAAACTTGGTGAATGTATGCACCGAAGACCAGGTGGCAGCTTTGCAAACCTGTTCCACCGAAGCCTGATGTTGAAAAGCCCAAGAAGCCCCAATGGCCCTGGTGGAATGGGCCGTGACCTGGAAAGGGGGTTCCTTTCCCTTGGCCGAGTAAACTCTAGCTACTGCCTGCCTAATCCACTTACTGATAGTGGCCTTAGCTGGCGGAAGCCCCTTTCTTGGTCCTTCTGAAATGACAAAAAGAAAATCCGTCTTGCGGAAGGCATCTGTAGCTGCCAAATAATACCTGATGGCTCTAACCACGTCTAGAGAATGAAGTGCCCTTTCCTTATCATTAGCCGGAACTGGGCGTAAGGAGGGTAGAATTACCTCCTGATTAAGGTGAAAAGGAGAGACAACCTTAGGTAAAAAATCAGGCTTAAAACGAAAAACTACCTTGTCTCTATGTAACTCAAAATAAGGAGACTTCATACATAAGGCAGCTAACTCCGAAATACGCCGCACAGAAGTAATTGCCACTAAAAAAATTACTTTAAGTGTCAAAATGCTCATTGGAGCGTCAATCATAGGTTCAAAGGGAGCGCCCTGTAGAGCCGTCAACACCAAATTCAAGTCCCACACCGGTAATATAGACTTGTGTGGTGGACGGACATGAGTGACTCCCTGAAAAAAAGTTTTAATGAGTCTATTACAAGCGATAGACCTCTGGAAAAAAAAATAGATAAGGCCGATTCCTGCCCTTTTAGGGTAATTAATCGTAGGCCCATTTCTAAGCCATCCTGAAGAAATTCTAGAACTCTGGAAATTGAATACGTTCTGCATGAACATTTCCTAGCCTCACACCAGGATATGAATGACCGCCAGACCCTGTAATATATCATGGAAGACGACTTCTTCCGGGCCTGGATCATGGTATGAATAACCTTAGCTGATAATCCTCTCTCTGCTAGGACCGCGGTCTCAATAGCCAAGCCGTTAAAGCCAGCATCTGTAAATTCGGGTGTCGAAGCGCCCCCTGAGTGAGAAGATCTGGCTCGACCGGTAGACGCCATTGGTCTACCGCCATCCTTGTTATGTCCGAGAACCAACTTCTTCTTGGCCTATGAGGAGCTACTAGAATGGTGGGTACTCCTTCCTGAATTATCCTTCTTAGCACTCAACTCAGAAGCGGAAACGGGGGAAAAATGTACAGAAGCTTGAACCTTGTCCAAGGGACTGAGAGGGCGTCCGTGGCTATGGCCAAAGGGTCCCTTGACAGAGACATTAATTTTGGCCGCTTGTGGTTGTGTCTGGGCGCAAAGAGATCCACTTCCGGGCGCCCCCAGCGCCGACAAAGGGCTTGGAATACCTTCCGACTGAGGGACCATTCCCCCCGGCGCAGGACCTTCCTGCTCAGAGCGTCGGCCTCCTGGTTTTCTATCCCCGGGATGTAAACTGCCGAGATGCAGGGAACACTTTCCTCTGCCCAGATCAGAATCTGGCTTACCTCCAGAAGAGCACCCTTGCTCCGGGTATCCCCCTGATGATTGATATAGGCTACTGCCGTCCGGTTGTCCGACTGGACCTGGATTGCCTGCCCCTTCAAGCAGGGGGCCAGATACTGAAGCACTAACCCGATGGCTCTTAATTCCAATACATTTATGGGAAGCTGATTCTCTTTCGGCCCCCACTGACCCTGGACTTGCCAAACGCCGCCCCATCCTGTGAGACTGGCATCCGTGGCAACAATCTGCCACTGTGGGGTCAAGAAGGATCTGCCCACAGACAGGTGAAGAGGGTCCATCCACCACAGAAGAGAATGTCTTGCCGAGGGCGCTAGTACAAACACTTGATCCAGCGACTGTGGGGCTCGATCCCAGCTTGCCAACAGATTCCATTGAAGGGGCCTCATGTGAAACTGGGCAAAAGGTACCGCCTCGAAGCAGGCTACCATCAGGCCTATCAACCTCATACCCAGCCGAATGGTCAGCTGCCGGCAAGCCAGGAAGCACTCTATCTGATCTTGGATTAGTCGCGCCTTCTGTCCTGTCAGATACACTTTGACTTGGACAGTGTCCAGAATCATACCAAAGAAGTTCCTTACCAGCACCGGAGTGATATGAGACTTCGGGTAATTGATCACCCAGCCGAATTCCTCCAGAGTCGATCGGACCGTCTGCGTGTCCTTCAGGATCTGCTGCTGCGATCCGGCTGATATTAGAAGATCGTCCAAATAGGGGACAATACAAATCTCCTGGCTCCTGAAAATTGCCATGAGACCTGCCAAAACCTTGGTGAATACTCTTGGAGTCAAGGATATCCCGAATGGGAGTGCCACAAACTGGAAATGCTTGTCTTCCAGGGCAAACCTCAGGAATCTTTGATGTCCCAAAAAAAAATTGGCACATGCAGATACGCGTCCCTTATGTCTATGGTAGTCATAAGATCCCCGGGTCGAACTACTGTTAAAGCTGACCTCAACGTCTCCATGCGGAAATGCTTCACGCGGATATATCTGTTGAGATCCTTCAGATCTAAAATGGGACGAATCGACCCGTCCTTTTTGGGGATTGTAAAAAGGTTGGAATAAAACCCCTGTCCTTCCTGGGAAGGGTACTCGGCAAAACCCCCCTTTTTTGAAGGAGGTGCTGAACAGCGGACTTCAGGGCATCTAACTTTGACTGGTTCCGGGATGCCCCTGACCGAAGGAACCTTGCGGGCGGTCTGGCTGCAAACTCGATTTTGTAACCTGAGGACACTACCTCTTGGATCCACAGATCCCTTACGCGGCGCCTCCAGATATGAGCGAAATGCAAAAGCCGTCCCCCCACCCGCTCGGGTGAGGGCGCCCCCTCATACTGGAGTGGACTTGGCTGGAGATTTAGGCCTACTTCTCCAGGCCCCTCCTGCTCTATTACGTGCTCTGCCTCTACCCCAAAAAACTTTACGGGAGCAAGGCTGAAAAGCCCCTCTGCCTCTCCGAAAGGGCCGAAAAGATGAGAACCTAGTCGTTCTTTTCCTCTGAGGCAGTTTGCCGTCTTTAACCATACCGTCCAGCTTTTCTCCAAAAAGTCTTCTCCCTACAAAGGGTAGATTTGCCAGCGCCTTCTTAGCGGCGGCGTCCGCCGACCATTGTCTGAGCCATAGTGAGCGGCGCAAGGCCACAAGGAGCGCAGAGGTTCTGTCCGCCAACCTGACCACATCTTCCATTGCAGTAATGGCAAATGCATTAAAGTCCAAACAGTCCTTAAAGTCCTTAGACTCTTGTGACAGCCTGCGCGACTTGGCCCTGGCTAGATTCTTCTTCATCTTCTTTCTCGAAGCCAGGGACACAATGGCCGTGGCACAAACCGGGCGGAGAAGGGAGCCTATCATGGCGAAGTCATGGCGGGCCAACTGATCCATACGCCTTTCTGAGGGATCTCTAAGGGACCCCATAGTAGCGGATGGCATCACTGAAGTGTTAGACAACACTGCCACTGGAGAGTCCACATCAGGCGGATAAGACCAAAGTTTGATCATGTCTGCCGGGAAAGGATACCTGACATCTAGGATTTTAGGAACGGCCGGTAATTTATTAGGATTTTCCCACTCCTTAAGAACCATTTTAGAAAAGTGCGGTTGATCCGGGAACACCTGCTTTTGCCTAACAGGCTTAAACAGATCATCTTTTCTTCTTTTCAATACCTCAGGAGGGGAGATATTCAAGGTATCAAAAACCGCCGACAGTAGACCTTCTGTCTCATCCACAAGGAGAGGATCTTCATCGGATGAAAACATAATGGAGTTACTATCCTCTTCCGATCGCAGCTCAACCTCAGAGGCCTGCTTGTCCATATAATCCTCATCCTCTTCTTCTCCAAAGGAGGCAAACATATCCTTTTCTGCCACAGGTTCTAAATGTCTTTTCTTATATGCGGCCTTCCTTGGCAAAACAAAAGACAACTGTCTTTCCAGATTATCCAGCCTGTGAGCAATATCTGTGTGCCCCTCACTGTCTTCTCCCCCTTGAGGGGAAACAGGAGATGGATGAGCCGCCCTGCTCCCACCAGCACTCGCTGGGCTAGATACTCGGTCAACCGCGCTGTTGTGATCTAGGCCGATCCTAACGGCACAGGCGGAACATACTGTGCCAAAACTGCCTAGAGGATCCTGTTTGCACAAAGGGCAGATCTTGCCCTGCTCCAGAGGGATGCCTGCATCGCTATCCCCCGATGCCTCCCTCATGGAGTTTTTATTTTTTTTTTTATTATAAATTTTATTATATATATATTTTTTATTTTTTTTTTTTTTTTAATATAGGCCAACCGAGCCTAAACCAATCCCCTAAAAAAAGGGACTGGGAGGAACCACAACCCTATTTTTTATCCTTCTTCCAAATCTAAAAATAAAAGAGGAGAAAAAATGGATTTAATAACTCATCTCTTTCCTCTTTTTTTTTTTTTCTTTAAACTTTCTTTCAAAAAATGGATTTCACCTTTAATAGCCTATACATAAGAGTATAAATAATATAAATCATGATAAAGCAATAATATAAAAAATTATTAAAGATGAATAATAAAAAATAATAATAAATAATAACATTTGGAAGACGTTTAAAAATATTTAAAAATGTTTTTATAAAAATTGATCCTTAACCAGAGCCAACTATTTACATTCTATAAAACTATATTAATATTGAAAGGCAAACAGAAAACATGAATAAAACGATCCACTCACCCTGCTGCACATTAATAATCAGCCTCACCTGCGACTCACAACCCCCTACACGCAATGCTCCTGGCCCCAGCATGGCCGCTGATCCGACCCCTGACCCGCCGCCCGCCGTGCGGCCATGCTAAGACCGCGATCTGACGCCGCCGCCGGGGGGTCCCCCGAATACATTGAAGAGGGGAGGGAGGTCTGGGGGAGAGGCGCCCAGCGCGCCTGGAATAGCCACGAGTATGGGGGGGGAACCCAGGCGTCCACCTAGGCTGCGCTGCTACACGGGGGAAGGCATCTGTAGCTGCCTAAGGGGAGGAAGAGAGCCGTCGCTTCTTACCTGCTCACAGAGACTAGCAACCTCCACCTCCCTCCGCAAGTGAAGGAGAAGTGAGTAGACAGGCCATGTGGGTCAGATATAACTCTGCCCCCTGTGTGACGTCAGACCTCTTAAGGGCATATACACCAACAAAAAATTCATTCATTTTTCTTTTTTTTATAAAGCCTACCTACTGGAAGAAGGAAAGGTTGGGTTAACAAAATAAATAACATCCTCAGCAGGTACACCAGAGAAAAACCTGCGACTGACTTGCTTTCTCAGAAGCCTGCAGCCCAGAGCATACACTCTGTAAAGCGCCCCAAGACCCCGGCGCTTCCGCCTTACCTTCACGGACCCCAAACAGCCAACGCTGTGGAGGCATAAACTTGGGTCTTGAGGGATCCGTGGGAATAAAGCTCTGTAGAGAGCCGACAGGGTTCAGTCCCTCGCTTGCTGCCAAAAACCTTGAGAGCGAATTCCTGAATCTTCAGTAAGTCATCTTGCCACTGCAAGAAAGAAAACTGATCTGATTAGGGGTAGCTGCTACTTATGGGCCGGGAGGGCCGCGCCTGTTTTCTTTCTTGCAGTCACGTGATCAGCAAGGAGGAAACCCAAGAGTAAGGAGTGTATGGAATGGATTGGAAGAAAAAAGTGCCATTGACATTCATTGTCTTCCTATCTGGTTATTCAGTAACAGAAAAATTCAGACTTTTTTTCTCATGAATTGAATTTTTTACTACCATGAGAGTTTTTTTTCAACTCTTTGTGAATCAAGGTCAATGTGTGTTCATTGAGCAGTGCAGGGGATATAGTGATACACCCCCGAGAAACGTCCAGAACATAACTAATCAACCGATGTGGCATTACAGAAAACAGCACAGTCAATGCTGAGCCTACAGAAAGTTTGAAGATAAAAATACCATTTTGTGAATACTCACCTTGTAAAATGGGTATTATAAGTATGTCACACACCCCGCTTCAAGAATCCATAACATGTGGGTAATATCGTCCTGAAGAGGCGTTCCTGCAGAGATGATAGTAAAAAGAAAGCCCCTCCCTGATCCATAAATACCTGGGACCTCCCACTCATCACCCAGTATACAGAAGCAGTAAGATAAGGGACCAGGAAGAGGCAAATATAAAAACGCAACCACGCAAAGTTCACTAAATGGAGGATCCTGAAAACAGAAAAGGGCGGGTTGAAGCGGGGTGTGTGACATACTTATAATACCCATTTTACAAGGTGAGTATTCACAAAATGGTATTATTCTAAGTATGTCACACACCCCGCTTCAAGAATCCATAACATGTGGGACATCCAATAGCAGTGTCCATAACAAGGGCGGGGATCCAAAACTAGGCAACAATGCACAACTTCAAACCACTGCAGCTTGCAAAACTTTGCGTCCAAAACCAGCATCCGCGGACGCCCAAACATCAACCTTGTAAAACTTGGAAAAAGTGTGAACAGACGACCAGGTAGCGGCCTTACAAACTTGCTCAACAGAAGCCTGGTGCTGAAAAGCCCAAGAAGCTCCAACCGCACGAGTAGAATGAGCTGTAACACGAAAAGGGGGACTCCTCCCCTTGACAGAATAGGCCCCAATGATGGCCTGACGAATCCAAGTACTAATGGAAGATTTGGCAGGAGCCAAACCTTTCCTAGGCCCGGAGGGCACCACAAAAAAGGCGTCCGTCTTACGAAAAGAAGACGTAACCTCAAGATAATGTTCCACAACACGAACCACATCCAGAGAATGCAACGCCCTTTCCTTGTCGTTGCTAGGATTAGGGCATAGAGAAGGCAGAACGATGTCCTGATTCAAATGAAAAGCCGAGACCACCTTCGGAAGAAAATCCGGCTTGAAACGAAAGACAACCTTGTCCTGATGCTTCTCAAAGTATGGAGCTTTAATGGATAAAGCTGCCAACTCAGAAACACGCCTAGCCGAAGTGATAGCCACCAAAAAGGCCACCTTTTGAGTAAGCGAAGACAAGGCAACCTCATTCAAGGGCTCAAACGGAGGACCCTGAAGAGCAGAAAGAACCAGGTTCAAATCCCAAACTGGAACCAAGGACTTCCTAGGCGGACGTACATGCTTGACTCCTTGGAAAAAGGTCCTGACTAAAGGATGAAGTGCAAAGGACCTTTGGAAAAACACCGCCAGGGCAGAAACCTGCCCTTTCAAGGTACTAATTTGGAGCCCCAGATCCAAACCATGTTGAAGAAACTCCAGAATCCTAGGAATGGAGAACTCACGACAAGAGAAGGACCTACCTTCACACCAATCAATATAGGACCTCCAGGTCCTGTAGTAAACAGAAGAAGAAGACCGCTTCCTGGCACTGATAAGAGTTTGAATCACCGCGTCAGAAAGACCTTCTTCCCTCAAGATGGCGGATTCAGCAGCCACGCCGTCAAAGCCAGCGATGGTAAATTGGGATAGCGTAGCCGACCCTGGGTGAGCAGGTCCGGCAGCAGAGGCAGAGCGAACTGATCCTCTGCCAGTCTTACAAGATCTGCGAACCAAACGCGCCTTGGCCACTTCGGGGCCACCAGAATCGCCGACGCGCCTTCCAAGGCCAGTTTGCGCACCACTCTGGCTAGCATTGGAAACGGAGGGAACAGATAAAGGAATCCCAGATCCCTCCAGGACAGAGACATGGCATCCACCGCCAGAGCCAGAGGATCCTGCGAGAGAGACACAAAGACTGGAAGCTTGTGATTGTGACGAGAGGCAAAGAGATCCACCGCTGGGACCCCCCACCTGCGACATATCGAACGAAACACCCTGGGACTGAGAGACCACTCCCCCTGACGAGAGGAGGCCCTGCTCAGCAAGTCCGCCTCCGTGTTCTCCACCCCCGGAATGTAGACTGCTGAGATACACGGGACGTGGGTCTCGGCCCAGTCCAGAATCAAAGACACTTCCCTGAGGGCACTCCTGCTGCGAGTCCCTCCTTGGTGATTGATGTAAGCAACCGCCGTCCTGTTGTCCGACCGGACCTGAACCGGCAGGCCTCTCAACTGATGAGTCAAGCGAAACAGAACCAACCTGATGGCTCTCAACTCCAGAATATTGATGGGCTCGTGAGCCTCCTGAGGACTCCACAGACCCTGAAACTGGAGGTCCTTCCAAACACCCCCCCAACCTGACAGACTGGCATCCGTGGTCACCGTTTCCCAACGAGGAGCCAGGAAGGATCTGCCTATCGACAGATTGACAGACCCCAGCCACCATTGTAGGGAACGACGAACTCGGGGAGTCAACCGGAAGGACCGGTCCAATGACGACTGCGACCTGTCCCAAACCGTCAACAGATGCAGCTGAAAGGCCCTCGTATGGAACTGCGCAAAGGGAACTGCCTCGAATGAGGCCACCATTAGCCCCACCAGCCTCATCCCTAGTCGGATGGTCGGATGAGGAGCCAACAAGAGAAGCTGAACTAACTCCTGAATCAAAAGAATCTTGGCCTGGGGCAGAAACACCCTGGCCTGTGAAGTGTCCAGAGACATTCCCAGAAAGGTCACAACTCTGGACGGACAAAGAGAAGACTTGGGGCGATTGATCACCCAACCGAACCTCTCCAGAGTGGACACCACCACTCCGGTGTCCAACTCCGCTTGGTTGAAAGAAGAGGCCATGATCAGTAGATCGTCCAGATAGGGCACAATGCGGATACCCTGAACTCTGAGCAGTGCCATCACCCCCGCTAGCACCTTGGTGAAAACCCGAGGGGCCGAGGTGAGACCGAAAGGAAGTGCCACAAACTGAAAATGCCGATCCTCCACCACAAACCTGAGAAACCGCTGATGTGCTGGAAAGACCGGAACGTGTAGGTAAGCATCCTTGATGTCTATGGACGTCAGAAAGTCTCCCTGACGAAGAGAGTGAATGGCCGAGCGCAGCGTTTCCATGCGGAATTTGCGCGGCCGAATAAACCTGTTGAGAAACTTCAGATCCAAGATAGGACGGACCGACCCGTCCTTCTTGGGAACCGTGAACAAATTGGAATAGAAGCCCCTGCCCTGTTCCGAGGGGGGCACTGGGCAAATGACAGCCATGTCCAGAAGATTCTGTACTGACACCAGGAGCCCCTGCGCCACCAGAGGCTCCGAAGGCATCCGAGACCTGAAGAACCTGGAGGGGGGGCGGAGCTCGAACTCTAGCTTGTAACCGGAAGACACCACTTCCCGGATCCATCTGTCCGAGACTTCTTGATCCCAGATATGGGAGAAGTGTCTCAGCCGTCCCCCCACCCGCAAGGGTGAGGGCGCCCCCTCATTGCTGAACTGGCTTAACAGCCGGTTTGGGCTTAGAGCCCCAACTGTATCCAGAACGGGCACGCCCTCTGCCCCTGTTTCCGGAATCTCCTCTGGAAGAGGGAAATGCAGATCCTCTGCCAGATCTGGCTCCACGAAAGGAAGTTGAAAAGGCAGGCGCCCCCCGAAAAGGACGGCGCTGCTTCTTACGTTGAGGCAACCTACCACCCTTGGTGACGGAGTCCAAAGTTTCACCAAAGAGCCTCAAGCCAACAAAAGGTAAAGCCGTCAGAGACTTTTTTGACATAAAATCGGCCGCCCACTGGCGCAGCCACACCGACCGCCGAATAGTCACCAACAAAGCCGACGTCCTACCACACATCATCAAGGCGTCATCCAAGGCTGTTAATACAAAGGACAAAAATAACTCACACCGTTTGAGACTAAGGAACTCGGCACTACCAGGGCGAAGCCCGGAAGAGGTCAACAAGTCCCTGACCACAGACCTGGCAGCCAAAACCATAAGCTCGGAGGCGCACACAGGCTGTATGGCTGACCCAATGCTAGAAAAGCCATGACAAGCCATTTGATCAATACGTTTATCCTCCCCATCCTTAAGGGTGGAACAATCCGGTCTATTTAAAACCGAAGAATTAGACAATCCCAAAACCGGAGCATCGACCTCGGGTGGGGAAGCCCAGCGCTTAACCGCCTCCGAAGGGAAAGGATATTTCCTATCCCAACCTTGAGGGATACCAGGGAGCCTAGCCGGCCTGTCCCATTCCTTGTCAATGATTTTGTCAAAGTGCCGTTGCGTAGGAAACTCCAAGCGCGGCCTGGACTCCTCAAACAACTCACCCTCCTGTTGTGACGCCACCTCGGGGGGGGAGATATTCAGAACCTCCAACATCAGCGCCAGGGCGTGGGAAGAATCCGAGGATCTCCCCAACTCACTAAACTCCGCATCAGCGCCAGCGGACTGCTCATCGTCCGAGACCTCTGAACCCTCAGAAACTTCACCTTCCTCTAGCCCAGAATAATCAGACCAATCCAGATTATTAAACTCATCCAAAACATCAACCGGCATAGCCGGAGACAAATGCTTCCTTTTCGCCGGAGCCTTACGGGCGACCGAACTGGAAACAATTCTCTCAAGATTGGCCAATCTGGCGCACATCTCAGATTGCAGATCCCGACCCATGACAACGTCACTCGGAGCGCGTGTCAGGGTGGGAGGTTGAGATGACTCGGCCGGCGGTGCTGACCCAGACGCCTGGGGTCCGGACTGCCGCGCAATAGTTTGCTGTGCACAAGGTATACAAAGCAGTACATCGTCCCCAGAAATGGATGCAGCACACAACATGCATCTATTGGAATGCCCCGAAGGTGCCCCTGCCCCAATATCCGGGGATGCCTCCATCAGGTGAACTTTTAATAGTCTCCAAGACCCAGGGAATTACGCCAATAAGCGACCCGGGATGCCCCTTTAGTGTCCCGAGTGGGAGGATTTAAGCCAATAATGAACCCAGGGATCTAGGACCGGGAGAAAACCCCCTAAATTACTAAAGAAGGATCCTCCTGATAACACCACCGCTCTAGAAGAGAAGAAAAGAAGGGACCCATAAATGAATGAAAAGGAAGAACTAAAATACAAAATAGAATAACCAGATAAGGCCCAAGGGCCACTCACGTATCCAGATGGCGAGGAGCAATGGCGCCGCACAGCCAACACGAGGTGCAGGGAGAAGGCAAAAGGAGGCGTGGCAGCGCGGACTACCGCGCGAAGATGGAGAACCTCCCAACACCGCCCACCGCAGGGAGCCCAAGCTCCGCATCGGAGCCTCCGGAGACCAGCCCAAGCAGCGGGGAGGCGGAGCCGCAGCGCGCGCGAACGCCCCGGCCTCCCCTCCCGAAGCGGCCGGGAAGAGAGACCCCGGCTGGGAACCAGAGAGACCGGCGCCGCCGACTGCCGCGGCGCCGGACAGGGGAACAAAACGAGCGGGCGGGAGTGACCGCCGCCGCCGGCGGAGCACCCGCCCAAGCCGCACAGAAAGCGGGGAGCCGGTCGCGGCAGCTGCCGCGGCCCGGCCCCGCCCCCAGTGGAGAGTGTGTGAGGAGAATTTTCCCCTCACAATACACATAACACCAGCACCCCGGCCGTGATGGCGGCCGCGGTGCCAACCAAGTGCATAAAAACAAAAACACACACAGAGTGAATAAAGGCTATAAGGGCAGAAGGCTATAGTGAGAGAGACCCCCCCCCAAACCCCACTGCATAAATCATGGGAAAGGGGGGCCCCCCGGGGCCCAGCACCAAGGGACGGGGCATCCCAAACCGGGGTCACCAACCCGGCGTCCCGCCTACCCTCTTTAGTTAGGGTCTCACGGGGAACTCAGCACCAAGGCACCATCGGTGCCAGCATACCCTCGCTCGGGCCCGCAGCCAAGACTGAGGAGGCATAAATTTTCAAGTCTGACAGGAAAGGAGAAAACCCGAACGGAAATAACCAGAAAACAGGCCGGGAGTTACCCCGGCTACCTGACATCCCCCTGTGCAAGGAGGAGAGATCATCTTCTGACTTGCTCGCCGTCTTGCAGAGATGGAAAACTGGGTGATGAGTGGGAGGTCCCAGGTATTTATGGATCAGGGAGGGGCTTTCTTTTTACTATCATCTCTGCAGGAACGCCTCTTCAGGACGATATTACCCACATGTTATGGATTCTTGAAGCGGGGTGTGTGACATACTTAGAATAATGTCACCCTCCTAACATATTCTTGAGATCCACAACCACCTCATCTTTTACTAAGAAATGTCCGCCCTCCGTACTGACCTCATCCTTCTCTATCCTGGCGTGCTTTCTTTCTGCAGCCACATTTCTTTTTTTATTGTAACAGAACTGTGCATCTTCCTCAGCTTGTAACATCAGTTTTTTCTTCTGCTCGTAGTCCTCTGCAAGTTCTAATGAGTTGCTTATTTGTTCAAAAAGCTGAGTCCTCTCTTTAGGTTTTTTCATTGCAATAGATTCCACCTCTCCCTTGTGATGAAAATAGGTCAGTAAGAAAAAAAGATGTAAACACACTCAAGGCTGCATTAAATAAAATGGTGATGTCTTACTTGGAATATGAGGCAATTTCTAGCTTTTACAATTATTCCAAGTTTTTCAAGCTCCGTGATATACTCTGCTCGTCCTATTTGTGTACCATTGAGTCGGTAGTCGGAAGAGCTTCCTAGCAAAAATGATGTTTATTGTAATTGAATCATAAGTGAGACGGTTGATGTTCAGCCAAGCAAACCTGATTTTGGCGGAATCTGAATTTCTTAAAGCGGACCTTCATCATCATTTAATGAAAAGCCCAAACCCTTAAAAAACTATTCCCCAGCATCTAAAATTACTATATCTAAAGTTTTTAGTCACTCACTCTTCATTTGTTCCCCCATTGGCCTGCAACTCTGTTCAGGGCTCTAGAATATGGGTGCCGCCATTTTGGCTCAGTAGCATCACATACTGAGTTGAGAAGAGAGGGGTCAAAATCACAGGGGGCGGTGTTACTGCTGTGCTTTGCTCAGACAAAGCAGAACTGGGGTCAGGGAAAGGACAGCAATCCCAGGATGCAGAGCGGCACAGTAAGAAGACACTACCTGTTTGCAGGCTGCCTGATGCTCCATGAGCCGCCATCTTGGATGTTTAAAGGCTCATAACATGCAGTAGATGCAGGTAGAATGATCTTTAATGTGAGCAATCTGTATGTATAAGTGTGGGAAACATATAAGATATGCTCTTATTCAGGGTGAAGGTCCACTTTAAAGTGGACCAACACCCAGGGGGGATCGGCCCGGAAATCTATAAGATTCCCGGACCAATCAGATCCCTCCCCGCGGGGCATCCGAAATCGGGATGTCCCGCGGGGAGGAACCCCCCAGGAGGCCCACAATCCTCACCTTACCTGCGATCCAACGGCGCATGCGCGAGACGCGGCCGCGTCTCTCGCTTCCCTCTAGCAGGGCGCGCTCCCGCGCCGGCCGTTTTGTGAATGGCCGGCGCAGGAGCGCTCCCTGTTAGAGGGAAGCGAGAGACGCAGCCAATGACAGCGCTCTGGTATGCGCGTCCAAGCGGCTTTGGACGCGCATACCAGAGCTGCTCTGAGCGCTGTCATTGGCCGGACGAGGTCACGTGGGAGCGGGGAGAGGTGAGTTTTTGCGGCGATCGGGGGGGTTTCAGACAGCGGGGCACCCCCGATCGGGGTGCCCCACCTAAGTGGACCAACACCCAGGATAGTCAAAATCCTGGGTGTTGGTCCACTTTAAGTTTTGTGCCATGCCCCTGGGCAATCCGAAGACGAATGCCCCGCTGTATGAAACCCCCCACGAAGGCAGAAAAAAACCTTGTCATGCTCCAACGGCATGGCTCCAATGAGATCCGCCCGAAATGGCCACATCATACAGCACTCTCATTTACTAGAATGGGAAGGGCACGCTGCCACATCCCTGGCCAGGGGCGTGCTCCCATCCCAGCCTATCTGAATGGCTGGGGTGTAAATGAGAGGCATCTGCCGAATAACATAGTCATAGTGGCAAGCTCTAATTGGATGAGAGCCCGGGCATGCGCCGTAGGAGCAGGGAAAGGGATTTTTTGTTAGGTGACCTGAGTGGTTTCATACAGCGGGTTATCCCGTAGGGAAAAGACAGTGTCCGGCCCTGGAATCTTTTAGATTCTAGGCCGGTGGCTGCAGGGTTTTGTTCCACTTTAACAGCAAAAAAACACCCAACAGTCAACATTTAAGGAGGAGCAACCACCGGTCAAGAGCCTATAAGACACAAGACAGTGGTCCCCCTCTTTGAGTGGTGATCACATAGCGCATGTGTGGGCTGCTGCGCACACCTGTACCAGGCCAGTCTGACATGTTGGCACAGTTGAAAGGGCAGAAGCAGCGAGTGTGAAGGGACGTGCCAAACCACCCTTGACATGCCCCCTCCATTAGAATAAAAAGGAGTAGACACCCACTTCATGCACTTCTAAATGGCTGGCGTGGGTACGCCCCACAGCTAGGGGTGAGCGGGGAAGCAGCCAGCGGCACATGGCCTATTAAAGAGGCGCTATGGTCAGAAATTACAATAGACCCTCTTCAATATGCAGCAGCAGGACAGCCCAACCCAGGCTTCCCTGTTGTTCTTTCTTTGAAAGAAAGAACCGGGCCGCACGGGTACTCACCTCTTCTGGGATACTTCTACGGCTTCACTGAGAGCTGCTCGAGGTCATGTGGGAGCGTAACCGAGAAGAGGGGAGTAGCCAGACGGCTGGTTCTTTGTTTTAGCAGCAGCGATGCAGCCCAAGCCTGGGTGCCCCACTGCTGC
Organism: Gastrophryne carolinensis; assembly: GCA_027917425.1. Taxonomy (NCBI): domain Eukaryota; kingdom Metazoa; phylum Chordata; class Amphibia; order Anura; family Microhylidae; genus Gastrophryne; species Gastrophryne carolinensis. Next base: position 30,747,981 of record CM051238.1, on the reverse strand, counting down.
TAAAACAAAGAACTGATGTATAATAAAGAGGGAGGAACCATAGTTCCTCTTTAAGCTTTTGTTGCATCTTTGAGTAGGAAGACAAATCTCAATGGAACATGAGCCACTAAATGATTGGGCAGCCCCCGCATGCTCCATGGGAACAACAGTGAGGTTTCCGGGTGATCTGGTTGGATACACACAGACCAGGATGCCTAAGGAACAAAACCGAAGATAGTGAAAATGTGGGGTTTTGTTCCTCTTTAAGCCCAAACTTCTTGCTAAAATCAGCACCACCTTTTTTGTGAAATATTTGTGACCTGAGGGTATCTAACCCTTGTCCCCTGTGCAGCAAAAAAATAGTTGAGCTTAGGGTACTACTTTTGGTTATTTTATCAGTACAAATTTCCTTCATACCTACAATACTCCTGGAAAAAATCTTGTTCTCTCCATTCTCCTCACAATAGACTAATTGTACGCTGGCAGTAGAGGAGGTAGGTCGTCCTTCATTTGCTCCATGAATAAGCTCTCGCAGACTTTTCACTCTCAAGTTAGACGTTTTCTCACCCAACACAAAACTAAAGGCATCCATCAGATTTGATTTTCCTTAATAAAGATATGAAAATAATACATAAAAGTACTTAGCATTGGCAAAACGATTTTGTCATCAATTACTTGCTACCAAGCAGCAATCTTCCCAGGATCCGTTGCTGATGTATATGAAAAAGAATCATAGTCACCATAGTCTACTTGGTTTGAGAAAGAGAAGGGGAGACATAAAGGATGGAGTGTGTTCATGCCACCGTTCATGTGTTTAATTTTAATAGTTTTACATGTTAGTAAAAGCAAATGTAGAAGCTCTGTCAAGGCAGAAGGAAAAAAAGAAAGTAATTTTAACCTTTTGTACCCCAAAGCATTTCCGAACCAAACTGGCTTTAAAGAAAAACACCCCGGGTGCTGAGCTAAAGTACCACGGTGTTCACTGGCACTTACGGCATAAGGGACCGATGGCCAACCCTCTGTGCCAGCCACAGTGATTCAAGCTCATCCACTTCATTACCTTCATTGGAGGGAGCCTGGGGTCAGTCACTATGACATAGTGAGGCAGGAGTTGGTCGACAGTGAGCGGTGGATGACCAGGGATGCTCCTGGATTATTTTTAGCACTCAGTGGAATTGTTTCTGGTAAAAACGGAATGACTTGTTTTTTCTTTAGTTCTGGACAGTTCATTTTCAAAAAAGTAGCTTTCTTTGTAACATCCTGCAGGGGTGATATATCACAGTGCTGTGAACAAAATGGTCTTCATTCTTGTGCAGTCAGCTGGCCACAGAGTACAGGTAATACCCTGCTTCCAGTCATGATGTAGCAGGCTTCATCTTGAAATCATTTCAGGTGGTGCACCATGTGGAGCAAAACCAGATCTAGCATCTTATAAATGCTTGGTGCGGTTTTGGTCCATATTAATAGCACAGGGGGTGCTGGGCACGAAAGTAAGTGTGGCTAGGCCCCTATTCAGTTTCTCTAGTTGCACGTTAATTTGTGCGGCCATAGAAGCTGATTGGAAGGAGAGATGTGTCTCCGCAGTGAGAATGCATGATTTGTATAATGACCAGCCCGCAGGGTGTCCCATAACAGGGCACCCCAAATAGCGTTGCCCCAGGGGTATTTCCCATGTTTGCATTCCACCCCACTTTGTGAACCCTCCCTTCGTCCGAAATGCTTACGTCGCCAACGGCATGGCGCATGCATTTTCTGCGGGCTGTACATGGCCACGCCTGCCGTAACTGATTGGCTGGCGTGGCCGGGCACAGCCTAGGAATGCAGGGGGTGCCGTGCACTGATCACGTGTGTGGCTAGAATGCCATTCAGTTTCTCCAGCCAGGCTTGCTTGCGTCGTGGGCTTGTTTGCAAGGTAATATCAGGCGACTGGTGGAGTTTTACATAGGGGTACATACCAAATCTGGATGCTCCAGGGGTGGGTGTCTAACCGGACCTAGCGACTTACAGATGCTGGGTCCGGTTTTATGCCACTATTATAAAACTGCAAATAAGAATGATTAGGCAGCTCTACACTAGTATAAATATAAAGGTAAAGAGGGTGCTAAACCAAAGGAGGTAAGAGTATAACCGGAAATTCATGAAGTATCTCTCCTAAAAAAAAAAACTGGCAGCACTTCCCCACCAGCAAAGAATGACATTCCAATAATTATCATGATTTTATTCATAAACAAGGCATCATTTCATATTCATATACATCTTTAAAAAAACAACACGCGGGGGTGGGAAGAGAATAAGCATTCAAAAATATGTTTTTCCTTGTGTACAGCACTGCCTGTTTAATTTCAATCATTACATCTGGGTATTCCGCCACAAGATGGCGCAGTTGACTGCAGATTTGTGGCTCCTCCCGGCCCAAAAAAAGGCCAGGAATCACCCATAGACCCCCAGTGTTTTCTCAGCAGTCCTGACTACGAAGACCGAAGATGTCTCTCTTTGGTTATTCGCAGGCGAGCGGGGCAACCAAGCCTGCGGCCCTGCAAGCCTGTTTCCACTCGCTTTCCGGACCCTCCTGCCTCCCAGCCTTGGCTGACGGATCTGGTGACGGTAGGGGAACACCTGGGGTCGGGTGTTCGGTGAGCTTTGCTCCAGGCCGCAGACCCTGTACCTGAAGGGTAGTCGCCCATAAGGTGAGCCTATAGGGGGAATGGAGAAACCACTACTGCATTTTGTGTCCCTGGTGTGCTTTTACTGGGGTGAGTCTTTTGGTTGTGGGGGGGGGGGGGGTGTTCTTTATTACTTGGGCACTGTTGTTCGTGCTCTGGGGGATATTTCTGTCTCCCCCCCCCCCCCCCCCGGTCCGCTGTGTCCCTGCTCCCCTTGCCACCCCCCTCTCCCCATCTTGCCCGTTGTCGGGGGGGGTTGGGTGCCGGACCGCGCGTCTGCGGTCTCCTCTCCCCACGGGAGACGCAGCGGCGGCCTGTCCTCTTTCCTCTGGCGCCCGCCATTCACTGGCCTAGGCACCGGTGTTTAAGCGCCTTTTCGCTGGATGACGCGTATTGCGTCATCTCCCAGCGAGGTTCTACAAGCTGCACCATCTTACCTGCTCCGTGCCTGTGCTCCAGGGTCAGGGGGGCTGGGTGAGGTTTCCCTGAGGACGCTGCCTGCATGGGCCTGGTGACATCGCTGGTGTGTCTTCTGCGCGTGCTGCGGACGCCATTGCAGCTGGTCCGTGAGTCGATCCTGCGGGTCTTATTTTCCTTGGTGCATGTGCTGTGGGATGCTCATTATTTTTCATTCTTATGTCTTGCAGATGGGATAGCAGTATTGTGGTTTCTCCCGGTTCCATACCCCCCTTCTCTGTGGGGCATCCCAGGTGGGCTCTTCTTAGCCTTTACACCGTTTTGGCTGACTGTGCCTTTTTTGATAATCACCATATGGAGGCTTCTGGGGATAGCGAGCTTGGGGGCTGTGTCATGTGCGGGGCATCCCCTTTGAGTGAAGGCGGCGCGGTTTGTGTCCTGTGCGCCCAAAGCATTATCGCAGAACAGGTTGGGCTGAGCGCCTCTCTTTCCAGTCCTGTCCTCCCGACAACATCCCCTACTCCCCGGCGCCTGCATTTAGCTCCCAGCGAGGAGGAAGCCAGCAGGGGGTCGCAATCGGATTTGGCGCTGCATGTGGCCAGCATTGAGCGACAACTGGCCCGGCCGGGGCAAGGCCTCTAGCAAAAGGAGGCACCTAGCCGCGGACTTGCCCCTTTTTGCCGATAAGGACGAGGGCCTTGACGTCTATGGTGGCCGTGACTCCCCGGAGAAGGGGGAGTTGTTCCGTGACTCGGATTCCTCTGGGGATCGTCAAGGCGAGTATCATAGTGACTTAGGGTCTTCCTCAGATGAGGATACTTGGCTCCCGAATGATACCGACAAGCTCCAGTTGGCTGTGTTTGATACCCTACAAATCGCCCCCCCCCCTAAGGTGGCAAAGAAGAAGCAGGGTGAGCTCTTCCGCCCTGGCAAGCAACACCTGGAGTTCCTGGAACAGGGCCATTTCGCTAATATGGTCCTCAAGGAGTCGGAACGCTAACAGGTTACCTTCGGTGCCCAAGGGTTTAGATAGAAGGTACCCCTTCTCGGCTGATTTGGTTCAATGCTGGTTGTGCCCCCCCCCCCCCGAGGTGGACGCTCCGGTCCTGGGGCTGTCCAGCAATTTAGTCATGCCATCCCCCGACACTACCTTATGCGATAGCGCGGACCGACGTATGGATCAGCTGGCTTGTCATGCCTTCACCTTTGTAGGGGCTGATTTGCGCCCAGTCTGCGCTATTGTGGTCATTGCTCTTAAAAAGAAGGTCCGGCGCCTTGCTGAGGCTGCCCGGTCTCGCAAAAAAACGGAGGACTATAAGGATCTTTTGCTTTGTTCTGATTTTGTTGCACCGGCTCTGCTGGTCACTATGCGGAGGTCTGTCTGGTTGCGTCAGTGGGCGGCCGCTAAGAAGTCTCTCACTGGGCTTCCCTTCACTGGACTTCGTCTCTTCGGTGAGCGTCTTGATGCTCTGACCAAGGATGGTAGGCTCCCCCAGCATAGGAAGCAGGCTCGGCCCTTTCGGGGATCCTCTTCTTTTCTCCCTTCAAGGGGAGGTCGTGGGTCCTCCTTCTCAGGTGGTCGCATAGGCTCTGGGGGTCAGGGCAGATCCCACGGTCGCCCCGGTCTCTCCTGAGGAACCAAGCCCAAACCCTCCCCCAAGGCCCCTCAGGCATGAGGAGGCGCCCCCACCCGTCCGGGTGGGGGGACGGCTTCGTCTTTTTTCTCACATCTGGAGACTGCGCGTCTCAGACCGGTGGATTCAGGAGGCGGTTTCCTCCGGTTACAAGATAGAGTTTGCAGCCTGACCGCCTCCAAGATTCCTCTGGTCCCGGATCTCTCTAAATCCTCCTGTGGCGGCTCAGGGCCTGCGGTTGGCCGTACAGTGTCTTTTAGCTGCCGGAGTGATTTGCCCGGTACCTCTTCAGGGACAAGGTCGGGGGTACTACTCCAACCTTTTCACGGGCCCCAAAAAGGACGGCTCCCTGAGGCCTATCCTGGATTTAAAGGGTCTCAACAAATTTGTCAGATTCAAGCATTTCCGCATGGAGACCTTACGCTCGGCTGTGAGTTCCCTTCGGCCGGGCGACTTCATGACCACGGTGGTGGTGAAGGATGCCTACCTTCACGTTCCGATCTTTCCAGGTCACCAGAGGTCCTTGAGGTTCACTCCGGAGGATCAACACTACCAGTTTGTGGCCTTGCCGTTCAGTATCACATCGGCCCCTCGGGTCTTCACCAAGGTGCTGGCGGGTGTCATGGCTCTACTGAGAATCCAGGGAATTCGCATTCTACCTTACCTGGAAGACCTATTGATTATTGCTGAATCTCTTCATCAGGCCGAGAAGGATACTCAGGTGGTGACGTCCACTCTCAAGTCCTTCGGCTGGGTGATCAACTATCCAAAGTCTTCACTATCTCCGTCTTTGGTGAGGTCCTTCCTGGGCATGAGGCTGGATAATTCTCAGGTCAAGGTATTTCTTCCCCAGCAGAAAGTGGAGGGCATTCAGATGCGGACTCTGCTGCTGTGCCCTCATCCCTCCATCCATCTGGGGATGCAGTTGGTAGGCCTCATGGTGTCTTGCTTCGAGGCGGTTCCCTTTGCTCAGTTCCACATGAGACCTCTGCAGTTACACCTTTTGTCAGTTTGGGATCGGAATCAGGAGTCCCTGAATCAGGAATTTGCTCTGTCTCCTCTGGCCAGGCAGTCCCTTTTATGGTGGCTGGACTCGAGGAATCTCCTAGTGGGCAGGTCCTTTCTGCCTCCGCGCTGGGAGATTGTCACACGGATGCCAGTCTGACCGGTTGGGGAGGAGTTTGGCAGTCACTGAATTTCCAAGGTCAGTGGGGTCTCCAGGAGGCCCATGCGCCCATCAACATTCTAGAGTTGAGGGCGATCAGGTTGGTTCTCTTCCAGTTGACTTCCCACCTTCGGGGTCGTGCTGTGCAGGTCCGCTCAGACAATCAGACGGCGGTTGCCTACATCAATCATCAGGGAGGGACTCGGAGCAAGCGAGCCCTAAAGGAAGTGTCTCTGATCTTATCTTGGGTGGAGGAGACTGTTCCCTGCATCTCGGCGGTTTACAGTCCGGAGGTGGAGAACCAGGAGGCGGACTCCCTGAGCAGGGGGACTTCTCGTCTGGGGGAATGGTGTCTCAGCAACAAGGTATTTCTTGCCGCTGGGGTCAGCCGGATGTGGACCTGTTTGCGTCCTGTCACAATCACAAGCTTCCAAGATTCGTCTCCCTGTCAAAGGATCCTCTGGCCTTCGACACGAACGCGCTTGCAATTCCATGGACGGAGTTTCGGCTCCTCTATACATTTCCTCCATTTCCTCTGCTGGGTCGGGTGCTGCGCAAGATAGCCCAGGAGGGGGTACCGTCCATTCTAGTGACCCCCCGCTGGCCGAGGAGGGTATGGTTCGCGAACGTCGTGCAGATGGCAGTGGATCAGTACGTCTTGCCCAACGATCCAGAGCTTCTCACTCAGGGACAGCTGCTCTATCCCAATTTACAAACGCTGGCTTTAACGGCTTGGCTGTTGAAACCTCCATCTTGATGGGCAAGGGTTTGCCGGCTTCGGTTGTCGATACTTTGATTCAAGCTCGGAAGAAATATTCATCTATGATTTACTATAGGGTATGGCATGCTTATATTGCTTGGTGTGAGTCCAAGTCTCTATCTTGTGAATTCTCCATTCCCAGGATTCTGTAGTTTTTACAGCATGGTCTGGATTCGGGTCTACAACTTAGTACCCTCAAGGGACAGGTTTTGGCTCTGGCAATCTTTTTCCAAAGATCTTTTGCCAATCATAGGCTTGTCAAGACTTTTTTCCAGGGAGTTACTCATGTGCGCCCGCCACGTAAGCCTCTGCTACTGGTTTGGGATTTGAACTTGGTGCTTTCTGCTTTACAGGGCCCTCCCTTTGAGCCTCTGTGCAAGGCCGCTCTGCCCATTTTGACTCTTAAGGTAGCCTTTTTGGTCGCTATTACTTCCGTGCGTCGAGTCTCTGAGCTGGTGGCGCTTTCCATGAAACCTCCTTTTTTTGAGCAGCATCAGGATAAGGTGGTGTTCCAGCTTAACCCGGAATTTTTGCCCAAGGTTGTATCTGCCTTTCATCTTAATGAGGACATTGTCTTACCTTCCTATTGTCCTCCCCCTGCTAATTCCAAGGAACTGAACCTTCATTCTCTGGATGTGGTCAGGTCACTCAGGTATTATTTGGTCGCCACTGAGCCCTTTCGGAAATCTGATTCTCTTTTTGTTCTTCCTTCTGGACCTAGGAAGGGCTTGCCTCCAGCCAAATCCACTATCAGCAAGTGGATTAGACAGGCGGTGGTGCGAGCTTATTCTGCCAAAGGGAAGGAACCTCCCTTCCGTGTTACTGCTCACTCTACTAGGGCTATTGGTGCCTCTTGGGATTTTCAGCACCACGCTTCTGTTGAACAGATTTGTAAGGCCGCTACCTGGTCTTCAGTTCATACTTTTTCTAAGTTTTACAAGGTTGATGTTAGGGCCTCGGCTGATGCTGTCTTTGGCCGCAAGGTGCTTTAGGCGGTAGTGGCTTGAACTGCCTACCGTTGCTCATTGGGGATCCCACCCTACTTTTTATGGACACTGCTATTGGATGTCCCAGATGTAATGATTGCAATGAAACAGGCAGTGCTGTACACAAGGAAAAATACTACCTGTAGAATTGATTTTACTGTGTACAGCACGGCCTGTTTCATCCCTCCCTCGTTATTGTTGTCCTTGGTTGACGCTTTATGGTGATTTGTTTAAGAGGTTATTTTTTTCTGTGGGCTGTGTATTTTGTTCTCATGGTTTATCTCCCGGCTTCTGGCATTACTGCTTTTCAACAGTGGGGGTCTATGGGTGATTCCTGGCCTTTTACTGGGCCGGGAGGAGCCACAAGTCGTCTGCAGTGGCCTGTAATGATTTAAGTGAAACAGGCCGTGCTGTACACAGTAAAATCAATTCTGCAGGTGAGTAATCACAGAATTGTATTTTTCTTCTCTGGTCAGCGCCCTAAATGTGGTCCTTCAATCGACTTTCAGGTTCAGTAACAGAACTACGCCCTCCCTCTGACTCTCAAGCCCAGCTAACCCCTCCTGTCTCCAGCAGCGATCTCTCACTCAGCGCTGTTAGCTTCCCTGGGAGGTGCGAGCAGCAGACCCGACCACCAGTGCCGAGAAGCAACCCGCCGCAGTGGAGCCCTGTCGGAGCCAGGGCAGCAGAGCCCCACGGCCGCCCAACGCTGGATGAGCCCCGCCATTTGGGAGAGGGCCTAGGCTCTGTAATGCGGCATATTAATCAGCATAATGGGCAGGGTCTGTAAGACAGGCATTCTCATCACCCTGGCTGTTCCCCCTCCCTCTCAGTGTCTGCGGAGCTTTAGACCACCAGCTTAGCTCTATTATTGGTGGTTTATGGCAAAAGAATTGAGGAGGTGTGCCACAACTCTTTGCCTTGTTTCTACTTTCACAAGCAGAGGTGTTCTGACAGAAAGGGAGAGGGCATCCATGATGAAGTGAGCTGCTTAATGACAGTTTATGCACTTTGCCTACAGTCTCTTTAGGTGTAATGATCTTAAAGTGGACCAAAACCCAAGTTTATCCAGGGTTTTTGGTCCTTCCCCTTGAATGGAGTCCTAGCCGCATTTGTTTGGCCATATTGTAGCAGAGAGGTAAGTTAGGCTGGTCGCGCATGCCCTGTGGGGTCGGTAAGATTTGTGGGCTGTGGGTTTCACAGAGCGAGGCATCACAGTTCGAGATGCTTGAGCAGTACGGAGTAAGCCTGCCCTGGAGTCTCAGATCCCCAGGGTTTTTGTTCACTTTAAATTTGCAGGACGGGCGTGGCCAAAATCGCTGTTTATTTTAGAAAATCGAGCTATGCTGGAGCGAACAAGCATGCCCCCGGGTACTCACATGGGGGCCATGAGGAGGCCTCTCCTTGACAATGGCTGGAGCGCTGAACACTTCCCCCAGAGGGGGGTGGGAATCGCTACTTGCTTGCCTCCATGTTACATCACTGCAGACTTGCCACCTGTGTAACAGTGTGTTGCCACTGGGCACACTGGTACAGCACTATGTGCAAGCCCTCCACTGTGCACCCAACTGGTCATCAGCCTTCATGCAGGCACCAGTGAGAAAACGTGAAAGTGGTCCTTCACTCTGAATAAGAGCCTATCTTATATGTTTCCCACACCCTGTACATACAGATTGCTCACATTAAAAATCATCCTACCTGCATCTACTGCATGTTATGAGCCTCTAAACATCCAAGATGGCGTCTCACAGAACATCAGGCAGTGCCTTCTGACTGTGTCGCTCTGCATTCTGGGCTTGCTGACCTTTTCCTGACACCAGCTCTGCTCTGTCTGAGCAAAGCACAGCTATAACCCACCCCACTGTACTTTATCCCACTCTCCTCTCCTCAGTAAATGTGATGCTTCTTAGTCAAGATGGCGGCGCCCATATCCTAAAGTCCTGAGTTGCAGCACAGTGGGGGAAAGAATAATAAGTGGCTAAAAACTTAAAATATATTAACTTTAGATGCTGGGAAATCGTTTAAGGGTTTGGGCTTTTCAATAAATCATGGTGAAGGTCCGGTTTAAGTAGCAGAATCACGCTCGATCTAGGCACATGTGGCAAGGAACTGTTTCCAATCAGGGCATAAAACAGCAGGGTATTGCCCGTAGCCACATTTCATGCACCAAATCTGCTGAACGGATTGGTAGACTAAGCAGTCAGTCACAGGTGGGACATGGCAGTCGGTTGAAAGCACGTGTGTTATTATTTTATAATGATTCTGTGAGTGATTGTTCTTCGTTAAAATATCCTCGCCCAGGTTCTGATTCGCTCTACTAGGTTATCCTTATTTGGGATGTGCGTGTGTGTGTGAAACCCCCCCTCCCCCCGAAAAAGCCAGGTATTCTTACTTATCTTGTGATCCCGCATGTGCTGATAACCAGAATGTATTTCTGGCAGACGGCAGCTAATCAGAAAAAAATTACAGGGGCAGCAGTAGAATGCAAGCAGAGAAAAATACCATTTTGTGATTACTCACCTGTAAAATGGGTATTGTAAGTATGTCTCACACCCTGCTTCGGAATTAATCATTACACTTGGGTTATAGTCCACAAGAGGGCGCTTTACTGCAGAGATGGCAAAAAAAGAAGCCCCTCCCAGCCCCACAAACACCTGGGACCTCCCACACATCCCCCAGTATAAAAAAGCAGTAAGGGGACCAGGAAGAGCAAATAAAATCTATGAGAGAAACAGTACCACCAAACAGAGGATCCAAGATACAACTCAGGGTGGGGCGAAGCAGGGTGTGAGACATACTTACAATACCCATTTTACAGGTGAGTAATCACAAAATGGTATTATTCTAAGTATGTCTCACACCCTGCTTCGGAATTAATCATTACACTTGGGACATCCAATAGCAGTGTCCAAAAAAGGGTGGGGATCCCAACAGGCAAAAATGCACAAAATAAACCACTGCAGCTTGCAGAACTTTGCTAGTCGAAAAACAGCATCCGCTGAGACCCACAAATCAACCTTATAAAACTTGGAAAGGTATGAACAGAAGACCAAGAAGCAGCTGTACCAACTTGTTCCACAGAAGCCTGGTGCTGAAAGGCCCAGGAAGCCTCAACAGCACGAGTAGAATGAGCAGTGATCTGGAAAGGGGGATCCCTCCCCTTGACAGAATAGGCCCTAATAACGGCCAGACGAATCCATTTACAAATGGTAGTCTTGACGGGCGCCAAACCCTTCTTGGGCCCGGAGGGCAACACAAAAGAAGGCGTCCATCTGGCGCAAAGGTGAAGTAGCCACCAGATAGTACTGTACCCATCCAACGATGTCCAGAGAGTGCAAAGCCCTCTCCCTGCCATTATTAGGTTTAGCACACGAGTAAGGGAGCACAATGTCCTGAATGAAGTGAAAAGCAGAGAGAACCCTTGACAAGAAGTCTGGTTTTAAGTGGAAAACCACCTTGTCCTGATGTCTCTCAAAGTAGGGGGCCTGAATGGACAGATCCGCCAACTCAAAAATCCGTCGAACAGAATTTATAGCCACCAAAAAGACAACTGTTAAGGTGAAAAATGTATAGTGCAGCATCCTACACTGGTTTAAAAGGAGGACCCAGAAGGGCAGACGATGCCAAATTTAAATCCTAAACCGGCAACATGGGTTTGCGAGGAGGGCGCACATGAGCGACCCCCTGAAAATAAAAGGCCTTAACCAAAAGGATGAAGAGCGAAGATCTCTGAAAACCCATGTCCAAACCACGCTGAAGAAAATCCAAAATCCAAGGAATGGAAACACCCGACAAGAAAAGGCACTAGCCTCACACCAATCAAAGTAGGCCCGCCAGGTCCAGCAGAAGATAGTAGAGGATGATTTCTTCCTATCCCCAACGAGAGTCTGGACAAAGGCTTCATATAAACCCTTTTCCATAAGATGAAGGGTTCAGCAGCCACGCCGCCAAAGCCAGCGTTTGTAAATTGGGGTAACAAGGCTGACCTTGTCTAATCAGATCGGGAAACAAAGGCAGCCTGTACTGATCTACCGCCAGCCGGACAACGTCTACGAACCGCACCTGTCTTGGCCACCTAGGAGCCACTAGGATTGCTGGCACACCCTCTCGAGCCAGCTTGTGTACTACCTTGCCCACCATGGGAAAAGGAGGAAACAGATACAGGAAAACCGAGCTCCCGCCAGGACAGAGGCACGGCATCCACTACCAGAGCCAGAGGGACCCGGGAAATAGAAACAAATGCTAATAGCTAGCGAACGTGAGGAGAGGCAAACAGAGCCACAGCACCAAAATACACGGAACGTTGCTCACGGCCCAATACAGAGTCAACAACAGCACTCGGAGGGTACTCTTGTTACAAGTCCCTCCCCGATGACTGAAGTAGGCAACCACAGTCCGGATGTTGGAGAGAACCTGAACCGGCAGGCCCCATAGGTGAGGCATCCACCGCAACAGCCTCATCCGAGCCACCCTTAGCTCCAAAACATTGATGGGGCGTGTGCCTCCTGAGGGCCCCACAGCCCTCAGAATTGGTGGGCTCTCCAGTAGCCCCCCAAACTGACCGACTGGGATTCGTCGAGACAGTCTCCCAGCGGGGCAGAAAAATAATCTGCCCCACCAGAAGGTTTTTTGAGTCCAGCCGCACCCGAAGGGACCGACGGACCAGAGGAGACAGAACAAGGACTGAACCCAAGGACAGGGAACACTTGTCCCAGGCAGATAGGAGAAGGAGCTGAAAGAGCCTAATGTGAAATTAAGCAAAAAGGTACTGTTTTGCAAAAACAGGCCACCATCAGTCCTACCAGTCTCCATCCCTAGTCGGATGGACAGATGAGAGTTCGTAAGGACAAACCGAATCGGCGCTTTAAATGCTCCAGGTGATGCACAAAGTCACAATCACGGCATTGCACAACAGATACTGCCTTATAAGTCCAGCGCGCCAACCAAAAGCGCCACTGGAGCACACCTGAAGAGCGTCCACCTACGGCTAAGGGAAAGGAAATCCTGGCCTGAAAGTTATCCCACGACATGCCCGGGATAGAAGACACCCTTGATGAGGAAAGTGAAGACATGGGATAAATGATTACCCCCCTAAAACACTCCAGTGTCGCCACGACCAGCCGGGTATCCAGCTCCGCCTGACAGAACGAAAGAGACGTAATGAGAAGGTTGTCCAAATAAGGAAGAATGTGAATGCCCTGGACTCATGAGAAGGGCCATCACACCCGCCAGCACCTTGGAGAATACCCTGGGTGCAGAAGTAAAACCGAAAGGGAGAGCCATGAATTAGTAGTGCTGCTCCCCTACCGCAAACCTGGGAAACCGCTGGTACCCTGGAAGGCCGGCACAAGAAAGCAAGCATCCTTGATCTCTATTGATGATATAAGTCCCCCGGGGGCAGGGAGCTGACAGCGGAGAGCAGCGTCTCCATGCAAAACCATTTTGTTCAGATGAACCGGATGAGATCTTCAAGGCCAGAATGGGCCAGATGGGACCATCTTTCCTGGGGACTGTGAAAAGATTGAAATAGTAACACTGACCTCTTTCCCCGGGGGGGGGGGGGGGGGAGCCTGACGAATGACCCCCATGGTCAGACGGCCTTGTACTGCCGTAAACAGGCCCTAAAACTGCCCAGGATCCAAAGAAACTCGTGAAGAGAATCTGGGAGGAGAGAAGAACAGCAGCAGCAGCCGTCCCCCACCAGAGGGGAGAAGACGCCCCCCTCAATGCAGAGTGGGCTAGCAGAAGATTAAGGCTTGGCACGCCAGAATAATACAGGTCGGGCACGGCAACAGCTATTGCCCCGGAATCTCCCCCTTCTTTCCCGCAAAGGGCACCCCCCCTGCCTGACCCAGGACCATAAGGGAGGGAGTGAAGGACCATGACCCCCGAAAGGGAAGTGGCTGCTTTTGCGTTGGTGGAACTTACCTTTTCGGCCAGAGCTCCACCATCACCGACAGGCGCAACCCAACAGGGGGAAGCCCTTCGAACGCCTTTGTGACAGCCAAGTCAGCTGCCGACCGGCGCTACCCGACCGAGTGGCTGGAATCAGATCACTCAGCTGAGGTCAACAATACCTTTGAATAGTGCCAACTAAAGCAGATAGGACAAAGGTGTTCCCCCCACCGTGATAATTAGCTCACAAGCGACAAGCTCTAAATCCAACACCAGAAGGATCCAATTAGAAACCTTAAGGACGTCCCCCAATAAGGTCCTAATAAGCGTGGCCTAATAGCGAAAGCCTCCACAGGGTGTAAGGCCACACAGACAAGGGCCTGGGAGACCCGTTAGCCTCACTATCCATCAGGTAATGAGACGGGGGAGCGCACCACATAAACAATATACAACCCCAGGATGGTGGCATCCACCCAGAGGGGTCAATGACCAGAACTAGACCAAACCGCGGGGAAGGGATACCTCCTATTCCACCCCTTAGCATGAGGGAGACGACAGCATCCCACTGCTCTGAGGGCATCAGTGCAATGGCAGGCTGATCGTCAGGGGAAACAGAATCTGAATAATATCCCTTTACACAAAGGGTGTACAGACAGGCAATAATATTAAACAAATTAAACATATTAAGCATATTGTTAATGTATAGGCCGGCGCAGCGAGCGCCATGAGCCGACATTCAGCTGGATTCTTCCGGCCACAAGGCTAGCAATCCATCACAGTGTTGCCCTCTAGCGCAAACATCCATTGCTACTCCCCGCTAGTGTAAACGTCACTAGGGGTCATACCCAGGAGCGGGGGTGTGAGTGACAAGACCAGCCGAGCAAACCCGGCCGCACGGGCCCAGATTGCCGCGCCAGCACCCGCTGTGCACATATACTCACTCTAATACAATGTTGCCCACCAGGGATGCCCCGCATCCCACATAGAGCCGGGCTTGCCCCGAGGGGACCCCGAGCAAAGTATCCTGGGAAGCCTCCATAAAGTGGTTTTGGTAGCCGCAATGACCAATGGGAATTACGCTGTTGAGCTACCCGGGATGCCCCTTAAATGTCCGTTAGTGGGAGGATTTAATAAATGGTAACTCATGTCAAAGAAAAGGCCACAGGACCAGGGGGAAGCACTAAATTTGGAAGACCCCCGGAAGACATAAATGTCATCACACGCATACAGAAATACATAAAGATATACATATAATGCAATTAGCATAAGATGCAGCCCCCCCAGCCTCAGGGGACGCACATACCATACATGCATCTTAAAATAGACAATAATCAGCCCGGCAGGGGACACTCACCAATACTATAGGAGACAGGATAGCGCGAGACAGTCTCCCAGCAGGGCAGCCGGAAGGTGTGACAGTAGGAAGAAAAAAGGGGGGGGTGAGGCACCCGCAAAGTGCGCCGAGCGCTAGGCTCCGCCCCCTCCAAGCACAGGAAGAATACAAGCGGCCGAGCTCCCCAGCAATGCGGGAGCCAGCCGTTAAATGAAAAAGAGAGAGGGGGTGAGCCACCTGCACAGCGCGCCGAGCGCTAGGCTCCACCCCCTCCAAGCGCGGGGAGATCGCAAGCGGCCGAGCTCCCAGCAATGCGGGAGCCAGCCGTGACATAAAGAGAAGGGGTGGGCGAGCCACCCGAGTAGCGCGCCGAGCGCTAGGCCACGCCCCCAGTCAGCCAACCAAACCGCCGCGCTCCCCAGACAAGGGGGAGCCGGCCAAACATCACCCGGCCCTCTGCCGGCTAACAAAGCAAGAAGGAGCAAAAGGGGGCAGGCCTGCCGGTCAGCGCGCCGAGCGCAAGGCCACGCCCCCTTCCCCCTCAGAGAACCACAAGCAGCCGAGCTCCCCGCCATTTTGTGGGAACCGGCTGTAACGGCACCGGACCGCCGCCATGGAAGGCGCACGTTGAAGGATGGAGAGAAGCGCTGTACGGCGACAGCGCCATAGTTAAAACACATTCACACACACAATTTAAATAAAAATATATACATATATATATATATATATATATCACACACAGCCCCCCCCCCCCCCCCCCCCAACTAACCGGGACCAGGGAGGAGGGAGGTTAGGGGGAAGCCGATGACTACATTTAAATTTGTAGCGAGGGCCTCAACGGACAGGGCATCCCAAGTCAGGATCACCAACAAACCTGACGACCGCCTACCCTTTGAAGAGGGCCTCACGGTGGAGCAAAGCTCCTTCAAAACACCTCTAAAGGTGCTACCTATCCTCACCCAGACCCTGCAGCCATAGCTGGGAGGCTTAATGTTATTTAAAAAAGGGTCCAGGCGGAATTAGGACAAATTGGGGGCCGGGTGTTACCCGGCTTACCTGAAAGGAGAGAAGAGCCATCATCTTGAGTGTCGTCGCCTTCACTGCAGAGACTAAAACTGGGGGATGTGTGGGAGGTCCCAGGTGTTTGTGGGGCTGGGAGGGGCTTCTTTTTTTGCCATCTCTGCAGTAAAGTGCCCTCTTGTGGACTATAACCCAAGTGTAATGATTAATTCCGAAGCAGAGTGTGAGACATACTTAGAATACACAGTTTACTGCAGGAAAGATGCCAGCTTAAAGTGGACCAAATACCATGATTTTGACTATCCTGGGTTTTGGTCTTTTCCTCGGCGCCCCCCCCCCCCCCGAACGGGGGTGCCCCGCTGTGTGAAACCCACCCAGATCACCGCAGCCAACTTACCTCTTCCCGTCCTATGGCGCGTCTAAGAGCAGCGGCTCTCGCGGCCGCATCCTCCGCTTCCCTCTAGCCGTGCGAGTGCCTGCGCAAGCATTCGCTCCTTGTTAGAGGGAGGAGGAGGATGCAGCCTTCAGAGCCACTGCTCTTAGACGCGCCACGGGACCGGGATAAGGTGAGTTGGCTGCGGCCTCCTGGGGGGGTTTCACACAGCGGGGCACCCCCTATACCTATTCAAGTGCACCTCAATCAAGGATTACCCGCTGTGTGAAACCCCCCCAGGTCGCCTGAAATCACCTCTCCCTGGTCCTACAGCGCAAGGGCGGCCTCCTATCCAATCAGTGTGCTGGGATTCGGTCCTGCCCACGCTCCAGCCGAGGCCTATTACTAGACCAGAAAACAGCTGGGAAAAAACACAACTGCCACAATGCAGACGCTCGGGTACCCTTATAAGGAACTAAAAAACAGATCCTCACACTGAAGAAACTTCCGTGAAACGCGTCTGTGATGGAACATTTCCTTGCTACAAACCAGGGCTGTGGAGTCGGTAGATAAATGTTCCGACTCCTCAGTTTTTTGTACTTCCGACTCCGACTCCTCTGTATTAATATGTGAATGTATTTTATACATGTCATTACTTCTAGCAGAGAGAGGTAGTTGGGCAGAAGGTGCCTTCTCCTTTCTGTGTGCTGATCTTCTGCTGAAGATAGGGCAGTGGGAGGATCCAGAAAGGGGCCTTTATTATAAAACATGATTTCCCTAGTAGAATCCCATAGCCATGTTTAAAGTTTAAGCTAACAATCGAAGTTTACAAGTTTTTATAGCCTTTTGCTGAATGACAGCAGTTTTTCCAATGGTACAGCTTCAGTCTTGAACTATTGATCCTCCATTCCCTTCACTTATACAAGTGTCTCTAGTCCTGCAAAAAACATTTACTTAATCCCTTATCAGTGAGAGGCTAGGTTACCCATGGGTTCCCTGTAACAGCAGAACACAACACTATAAGTATAAGTATTGCCGCTTCTAATTGCGCGTTGCGTGCCATATAGTGAAGCACATGAAAAGCACGCTTCTTCACGGTCACTTAACGTGTTCGTTTTGTGGTTACGTGAGGCACTGCATGCATTGGTCTTTATTCTTACAATAGAGAAGTCATTAATTATAATGTTTTATGGATTGGGACATTTAAACTTTCTAAATCAAAATTTAGTAGGAGTCGGTGCATTGTTTGCCGACTCCGACCCCAGGTACCCAAAATTTCCTCCGACTCCACAGCCCTGCTACAAACTACAGAAGGGTAATGACTTGCTACAAACTGTAAAAGAATAACATCGCACTAAGAGTAGTAAACCCAAACTGCTACAAATTGAGGGTAATACCACAAAATGGACTATGGCTTCGAGCCGGAGGGCAAGTACAAAAGCCCATCCTAAACCTGAAACCTACTAAGGACATTTAGTATAAAAGGCCTATATAAATACCTTACAGACACTGGGAATCATATGCAGATTAATTCTTGACTAGAATAAATAACTTGAAATACTTGGACAGTATGTGACTTACGAGGTAATTCAAGGACCTGTTGGCTTCCCCCTGACACTACACGGTCACCCGACGACCCGAGAACCCCCCCTCTCTCTTGCATTTGTGCCCTCAGAGGCCAAACATACCTACCTCTACACCACTGCCAGGTACGACTGATAACTAACCACCATTTTCATACCCACCCTCCTCCCCCCCCCCCCCCCCACTTTAAAGTGGACCAACACCCAATCCATAAGATTCCCGGGCCAATCAGATCCCTCCCCGCGGGGCATCCGAAATCGGGATGCCCCGCTGTGTGAAACCCCGCAGGACGCCCAGAAACCTTACCTTATCCCCGTTCCAACGGCGCATGCACAAGCCGCAGACGCATCTCGCGCTTCTCTCTAGCAGGGCAAGCATCCGTGCCGGCCGTTTGTGAATGGCCAGCGCGGGCGCGTTCCCTGTTAGAGGGAAGCGCGAGATGCGGCCTCCAGCGTGCTCAGAGCCACTGTGGTTGTCCATCGCTTGTCCGTACATACTACAGCGGCTCTGAGTGCTCTGATTGGATGAGCGCTCGCGTAGGAGCGGGGTGAGGTGAGATTTTAGGGCGATCTGGGGGGTTTCACGCAGTGGACCAAAACCCAGGATAGTCCAAAACCAAAAATAGGTGGTCCTGGAATCTCTAAGACTCCAGGGATGCCTGATTCCTTGCCATTGGCACCCAAATTCACAAAGGCTGCGTGATAACCCCCTTTAAAACCTACCTTCCCAATCTAAAAGAACATGTTCAGGTCACTAGCTAGGACCAGAGACAAGTGAGTTTTTTGGGCAACCTGGGGGGGGGTCACACAGCCAGGCCTTGCCCAGGAGCAAGGACCAAAACCTGCGAGTCAGAATCCCAGGTTTTCCACTTTCATAAGATATATAAATAGTACATCTATCCCTTAAAAACCAATAAGCAGGCCTAGAGGCTCCAAACACATGCCCACTTCATCCAAAACTGAAGTGGGTCTGACTGGAGGTCCCCTTTAAAGCGGTCCTTCACTCTGAATAAGAGTCTATCTTATGTTTCCCACACCCTGTACATACAGATTGCCCACATTAAAAATCATCCTACCTGCATCTACTGCATGTTATGAGCCTTTAAACATCCAAGATAGTGGCTCATGGGACATCAGGCAGCCTGCAAACAGGAAGAGTCTTCTGACTGTGCTGCTCTGCATTCTGGGATTGTTAACCTTTTCCTGACCCCAGCTCTGCTCTGTCCAAACACAGCACAGCTATAACACCACCCCTGTACTTTATCCTGCTCTCCTCAGTATGTGATGCTTCTGAGTCAATATGGCGGCACCCCTATCCCAAAGCCCTGAACAGAGTTGCAGCCCAGTTGGGGAAAGAATAAGTGACTACGTAAAATATATTAATTTTATATGCTGGGGAATCGTTTTTTTAAGGGTTTGGGCTTTTCAATAAATCATGGTGAAGGTCCGGTTTAAAGCTAGCTGTGGGGGGTTACCTGAGCCATTAGGGCCAATGACACAGTTGAAGCGTTTGAAGGGCCCTATCATTTGGCGACCCCGCCACGACTTAAAGTTCTCTAGAACAAGTTGACTGATGTAGCCCATTGCCGCCCGTCAGGAAGGAGCGCGGAACCACCTCACAGATCAGCCGCGGACACTCTCCCGCCAAATCGCTCCTCTGCACAGAGCAGCACCTGTGAGGAGAGATCTCGCGAGACTTGAGTGACAGCCCTCGTCCTTTTACAGCACCAGGCTTGCGCGGATGGGTATCGCGATAGATGGCGTGATCGGCGTTGCTAGGCAGCTGCGGTGTTTGGCTACCATGGTGATGCGAAGCCGCTGTTAGGGAGAGAAAGGAAGCCATGTACAAGCTGCAGCTGCCGCCTGTGGATGCCGCTGAGGCCGCAGTGCTACAGAGGAGGAGAAATGCCGAGCAGCAGAGGCAGAGCCGGGTGTTCGATGCCCGAGTGCGGACCATCGGGGTGAGACTGCTGTACCCGAATACTGTGTGTCCTGTAACCCTCATGTATGGCTTATGTGTCACGTGATGCTTATTATTGCTTGATGATTGGTGGAGCCTTTTACCTCAGAAATAATTCATCTTTCAATCATTTCCCCCTATTTTGTTCCACATTTTCATCTCCCTTCAGCTCTTTTTCACATTCTCTACATCTTTCCTTGTTTTTCATATTCCCATATTCTTTTCTTTATTTTAATCTCTTTTCTTGCATCTACTTACCATCATCCTCTTTTCCACATTCCCTCCATCTTTCTCTTTTCCACATTCCCTCCTTCATTCTCTTTTTCACATTCCCACCCTCTTTCTCCTTCCCACATTTTCTCCATCTTTTTCTTTTCCTGCATTACCTCCATCTTTCTCTTTCCCAGATTCCCTCCATCTTTCTCTTTTCCACAGCCCCATCCATCTTTCTCCTTTTCCATAGCCCCTCTATCTTTCTCCTTTTCCACAGTCCCTCCATTTTTCTCATTTCCCCATCTTTCTCTTTTCCCTTTTTCTTCCATATTTCTCTTTTCCACATTCCCTCCATCTTTCTCTTTTCCACAGTCCCTCCCATCTTTTTTTTTCCCACATTTCCTCTATCTTTCTCTTTTCCACATTCTCTCCATCTTTCTCTTTTCCACATTCCCTCCATCTTTCTCTTTTCCACATTCCCTCCATCTTTCTCTTTTCCACATTCCCTCCATCTTTCTCTTTTCCACATTCCCTCCATCTTTCTCTTTTCCACATTCCCTCCATCTTTCTCTTTTCCACATTCCATCCATCTTTCTCTTTTCCACATTCCCTCCATTATTCTCTTTCCCTGCATTACCTCCATCTTTCTCTTTTCCACAGCCCCATCCAACTTTCTCCTTTTCCACAGCCCCATCCATCTTTCTCCTTTTCCACAGCCCCTCCATCTTTCTCCTTTTCCACAGCCCCTCCATCTTTCTCCTTTTCCACAGCCCCTCCATCTTTCTCCTTTTCCACAGCCCCTCCATCTTTCTCCTTTTCCACAGCCCCTCCATCTTTCTCCTTTTCCACATTCCCTCCATCTTTCTCTTTTCCTCATTCCCTCCATCGTTCTCTTTTCCACATTCCCTCCATCTTTCTCTTTTCCTCATTCCCTCCATCTTTCTCTTTTCCACATTCCCTCCATCTTTCTCTTTTCCACATTCCCTCCATCTTTCTCTTTTCCACATTCCCTCCATCTTTCTCTTTTCCACATTACCTCCATCTTTCTCTTTCCCACATTCCCTCCATCTTTCTCTTTCCCACATTCCCTCCATCTTTCTCTTTCCTGCCTTTCTTTTTCCCCCTCATTCCCCCCTTTATTTTCGCCTCCGATCCTCCATCTTACTGTTTTGTTTCACTTTCACGTTCATTCTTTCTCCCTGCTTTTTTTCACATTCCTTCCATTTCTTGCTCTTTGTGCAATATTTCGATCGATTCTTTCCACCTTTTATCTGCTTTTTTTTTCAACATTCCATCTGCCTTTTTGTTATTCACATTCCCTTCTTCACTTTCTCTTTTCCACATTTCCTCTGTCTCTCTCCTTTTTTGTTTCACATTCTTTTTTCCTTCTGCTTTTTTCCACATTTCCTCCTTTTCTCTTTTCCACATTTCCTCTGTCTTCCTTTGTTTCCTCCTCCATATCCTCCTCCTTCCTGAATTCTTGCAAAGGGCGCCCCCTTATGGTTGGCCCTGTGGTTATAGTGGGGGTGGGGGGTAGCAGAATTTTGTAGCCATGGAAAGAAAACATGTCCCCAATGAATGAGTAAAAAGGCTCTACACCCCAAATCTAATCAAAAGGCATTGTAAAGGTACAATCAGAAAATACATGTACCTCCCTGGCCCTAGGCTTAAAGGAACATCACAGGTCATGGGGAGTTAGTTAATATTCAGACCTGGCTTGCCCAGCCCCTCCAGTTTGCAAAATAGTTAATGTAAGCTCACCTCTCCGGTCACTTCACACCCGGCATCCCTCCGCTCCCCCGTTATCCTCTGACGGGATGCACCATCTTGAAATCCCGACATGCACTGCGCCACCCCTCAGATCGCGCACATGCGCAGTGTCATTGCATAGGCTGCAATGACACTCGACACAGAAGAGTGCGAGATTTGAAGAGAGGACGGCTGAAGGTAAGGCTGGCTAAGCCTGCAGCCTTCATTCTAGAATGGCTAAGGGGAGGAAGGGGGTGGAAAGGGGCCAGGAATACTGCCGGATGTCATTGTTTTAGAAAATGCCGTCATCCAAAAGGCAGTGAGGGAGGGGGAGTGATGTTTAGAGAGGAACATCAGAAAAGGTCTGATGTTCCTTTTTAAAATGCTCTGGCGAAGTGGTTAGCGGACCACGCAACGCGTTGGTGAGGTAAGTGGGGAGGAAGAGGGCTTTTGATTGATATTGATAGTAATTGTATTTTGGTTATACAATACATCTTGTATCGGCTGACACTTTCTTCTAGCACTTTATATGGGCTTTTAAGTGCCCTCTTTCATTGGCACATCCTATGCACACTGCACCCTGCACTTTAAATCTTGCACAGCTGTTTAAGTGCACTTTTCCTCTCAAGCATCTGCTCTGTAACTGCTTCTACACATTCTCTTTTGTATTTAAACAATCATCCCCTTTTATTAAAGGCACCAGCACTTTTCCTGTGGTCAGCCGCCCAACATGTATTTAATACCATTTACTATTCTTTAATAATGAATTAATTAATTCAACAATAATTGTGGATGAATTAGTCCTTTAATTGTGAATCAATACGCCCCGACTTTCCTCCCCACCCAGCTTTTTGATTTATGTTTTTTAATCTTGTCGTGTTTGTTAGTCTTGAACACGTCTCATGCATTGGATATATTTTTACTGAATAAACTTGATTAAATTTTGATTATATTGTGTGGGGCCAGTTGTGTGGGAATTGCAGTGGGCCAGCTCCCATTGATCTGTGACCTGTTAGAAATGCACCTAAACCGGACCTAGTATCTAAAAATGGCATTTTCATTCATCGCACATCATAAAATGAAGTGGCTATACCTAATTATTTTGGGCAATTACTGGCTTTTGATTACTACGTAATGCCCTCCCTGTTTGGTGATTGCACCCTCTTGGGGAGGGCACACCAGGTCAGGCACTTCAGACACTGTGATGAGGAAAGGGGGCACAGTCTGGTCCACCTAATCTCTTGTGAACGGTGGACAAGTTCCCAAAGAATCCCTAGGCACACGCATGTCGCAAGTCCCAACCTCTGAAGCAGGTAAGAATGCTGGGGATGAGTGGTGAGTTTTTTTTTTTTTTTTTTTTTTTTTTCTCTTCCCTGCAAAATTGTTCAGTAACCTTAGCACAATTTCCCCTGTGTTCCAGAGCCCTTATCTAGTAAGAATGTGATTGTTTGGTAAGAGGCTAAAGCAGAATTCAGTTTCCTGAGCCATCCTAGAAAGTGAGCTTGAGCAGCAGAACAGGAATAATTTAAGAAAGGAAAAAACACTGGAAGCTGGACGCACTCTGGCCACTGGGTGCAGGATCAGGGGCCGTTCCTGCCCCACAGACGTGTAGAGAACAAAGAGAAAGGGGATCCGCACTCCTTAAAATCTTGAAATTTATTTAAGCAGACAATAAAACAAAAAGTTCCATTGAAGAAAAGCACCATAAAATCAGTAAAGGACCCCGACAAGTCAAAAAAATAGGCACATATTCTAACGCGTTTCGGACGTTGTAAGTAGGTCCTTAGTCATAGATAGTATATGGCCATATAAACAGTCTTAAATAGTAAAAGGATGGACTCACCTGTGATCATCAGTGGCTTCGAGCGCGTCCATTCCTTCCGCCGCTGGAAATAGAATGACGTCATTCGCCGGCGCAACCCGGCGAGCACCAATCAGGTCAGAGAGGTGTCGGCCAATCAGATGGAGATAGAGACCCCCGTCATCAACTAGCAGCGGAGAGCCATTGCTAGGTGACAAGGACGCCAGGCAGCGTGAGGGAAGGAAACCGCACGAGCCGCTGTCACAATGATATAAACAGTTAATAAAAATACACAAAAACATGCAAAGATGTATAAGCTATATAGAATGGATAACTATCAGCAATAATCAACAGACAATGGGCAATATATTGTGCAGAGCTAATAATACATCTCGATCTGTCTAGCTCTGGTTATTAACATAAATGGCTGGTATATCTAAATAGAGATAGACCCCACAAAAAAAGGGGGGGGAGGGGGGAACAACCGCCCAGTAAAAATGTATGCCACAGCCCAAGGGCCTGCTCGGCCACTCCTCAAATCATGAGTGGTAAAAACAGACCAGGTGAAAAAAATAATAATTTAAGAAAGATTCTACAGATTTTCAGAGTTTTTTTGTTATTTCAGTTTATTTTTTCAGTTTAAATTACAATTATTTACATTTCTGCCAAGTGCTGTTGAGGATCCAAAGCCTGAGGGTTTCTAATGTGACCAGCAGGGGGTGAGAGAGAGCTATCAAGCCATTCGGTGCTGTGTAGAGTGTAAGCGCAGGGTCGGCCATAGGGTAAAGGTCGCCTGTGCAACATTTCAGGATGGTACCCCCCAGACTAACCAAAAAAAAAGACTGACGGTAGGCAAGAGAAAAATAAGAAGAAATGTGGAAAAAAACATGGAGATAAGGAAAAAGGAATGTTAATATGAAAAGAAGGTGAAAAGAAAGAGAGTGGAGGGAACAGCTAAAGGAGGAGAAAAGATTAAAAAAAATGAGATGACATTAAAAGAGAGAGAAGGAAATTGGAAGGAATGTGACAAGATGGGAGAAATGTGGGAAAACGAGAATGGATGAATGAGGGAATGATCTTGAGATGGGAGGAATGTGTTCATACCTTGTTTGTATGCATACCTTGTAAAGCGCTATATAAATAAACATTATTATTATTATTAATAATAATAATAATAATAATAATAATAATGTAGAAAAACAAGAGAGTGGAGGAGTTGAATAATAGAACAGAGAGGGAAGAATAGAAATACAGAGAAAGAAAAAGAGAGTGAGAGAGAGCAAAATAAAGACAAGAAGAGAAAGGGAGAGAAAGTGAGACTGGGAAAGAGAGATGGAGGGAAGGTTAAAAAGGAGAAAGATGTCAAGAAGCTTAAAGTAGAAGCAGATGGGAGGAAGGCAACAAGAGAAAGATGACGGGAATGTGTAAATTACATGAAAAAAGGGAGGGGGGTACAGAAAAGAGAAACATTGAAGATTCATGAAATAAAAGAAAAAAAAATAAGGGATTTATAAAGAAATGTGCAAAAAAGAAAGAAAAGAAATGGGGTTATGCTGGTCCATTTTAGAGCTCCTGGCACCCCCTTACAGAGAGATAGGGATGGCGTCCTGTGCGACCTCAAAGCTCGCACCCGCCCGGCCAAGGGCTTTATTCGTGAAGGCCTAGTGCCAGGTAGTGTTTCGTAGCGGCAGGCAGCGTCTCTTGAATGTTGGGCGCTGTACTCAAAACCGCATTTATGAAAGCGAATCTGGTGAGCGACTCTAACAGCGCCATGTAGCGTAAGATTCATCATTACAGGTGGCTCAGCGTATAGCGCCGGCACTCTAGCTTCTAGAGCGCCAGGTATTACCTGTCACTACCTGTCGCTCTCCTATACATTTCAATGGACGTTCCTAATCTATTTAAAATGTGTTTTTATTTTTTTTATTTATTTTTTTATGCAGAATTGTATTTACAGGTCTGGCACTAAAGTGTTAATGTCACAGCATTACAACAATGTAATTCCAGCACTGATGCTCTGTGAGTCTGCTTTTTTGTTGAATATGGTGTGGAGCGCCGAGTGCCAGACGCACTGAGCTGGCGCTACCTCTCGCTCCCTGCAGCGCTGTACTGTTGTTAGAGCGTCCAACATACATCGCATTCATCAATACTGGCCAGGTTACTACAGCGACTGAGGCGCTCTGTTACAGCTCTGTTACAGCGCCCGCTAACAGCGTCTAATAGCAGTCGCTCTAAGCGCCGTCATACACTCTTCTGCCGATACCTGGCGTTAGTAATGAATCAGCCTCCACGTCTGAGAACATGTAACTCTGTAATATGTGCAATAAAAGTAATAGGATAATAATAATCTTTATTTATATAGCGCCAACATATTCCGCAGCGCTTTACATCCAATAGGATTATATCCAGCGGTCAGCCAATGCTTAGTGTGAGAGATTTGTGTATTGTTATTGTGTAGTATTTTCTATCGTCATGTGACATCTTGTGTAACAGTGTTAGACTCTAACTCCTTAACTTCATTCCTCTTCAGGTGGATAAGGAGGCCTTGGATGCTCAAATGCGAGATAAACAAATCCAGAAAGAGATCGAGAACAAACTACAAGATGCGTATGGTATGCACATGATTTTTGTTTGGGCTGGTCAATCAATCCTGTTATTATTTTTCACTCTGTCCCCCACACATTTACATAGCAAAATGTGATAAAACAATTCAAATTTGAAAAGCACAGTAAGATAGATGGAGAAGGGTGAGTATAAAGCCTGATTTTTATGGCATTTCCAGGAACCTTACCGCAGAAGGGTGTCCCCAATCGAGATGGACGGGGGATTACTTAAAGGAGCAGTTTCGCGAAATTTGCATTAAAAAAGATAAATAATTAAATAGCCACACAATAGCTTCTAACATGTGTATAAATAATCTGGCGATAGAAAAAGGAAAAAATATCTGCCTTTCTTTTAAATTGTATAATGACAATGGCTCAGTCCATTTGCTGAATAGGGGGATCTGCTGGGTTGTATTTAGTGAGCTGCTTCATTTAGCCCACTGGTCTCCTAGCAACACTTTACCTCAGAGGTTGACACTGTAATCAGTGGTAACGGCTGTGTGTGTGTGAGGTGCTGCTTTTGTTATGAGACCAGGTGACTCAAATGTGTAAAATCTATACAAAATAAACTAAACTGACTGAAAATGACTGAAATTCTTCTTTGAATAACTGTGCAGGAAAATCTAAAGGTATTAAAGTGGAACAAAACACTGAAGTCTATAAGACCCAGCCATTGACCTTCCCCCTTGGGCATTCTAAATCAGAATGCCCACTGTGTGAAACGACCCCTGGATAACCACAGATCCCCCCATTTTTCTGGCGCGCTCACGCAGATAGTCATTTAGACAGGCCGGGCGGCCAGGAAGGTTACTGCTCAGGCTCCCCATCTGCGTGCAAACAGAGCTGATTGGATGAGAGCCCGCGCATGCGCTGTGGGACAGGGAAAGGTACGTTTTCACAGGCGAACTTGGGGATTTCACATATCAGGGCATCCCAAGTCGGGATGCCCCTGGGGGCACAAAACAAAACTCCAGATAGTGAAAATCCTGGGTTGGGCTTTGCTCAAAACACACAAAGCTGAAAGAAAGATCATATGGAAAAATGTGTTGAGAAAAGAGAGAGAAAATGGTAAACTGAAAGATTCTGCAGCAGAGCCAACATGAAGGGAAAACTGTCAAAATTAAAAATGTTTAGAGTGAAAAAACAGGATGTAAACCCAAAAATCCAGTTCTGAAATAAAATAACCCCCCCCCCCCCCAAAAAAAAAATGACTCTCTGGTTCATAGACATTGAATTTACGAATCAGCTAAATGACTTCTAGAGCTTTTCTCTCTGTTTTAGATATGAGTTCTGACCAGGCAATGTTGTTCTCTTATGCTGGACGGCTGCCAGCACTGAACAGCTGATACTTTGTTACATTGTTTCCCCCTTTCCTCAGTGTGGAACAGGCCAGAGTGTGGGGACCCGACACTCAGCAGACATAAACATGAGCTATTAGTCTCCAGCTGCACAACACACACATCATTTTTTTCAACATTTGTAATTCTTACTCCAACACTTACCTACATTCAAAGTACCATTTAAATATAAGTCACCAAGAAGAATTCGCGATACTGCTCCTTTAAGGGACATTTTGGATTTAGGTACACTTTTATCTTCACTCCAAATTATTTCCTTCTCTTTTTCACTTTACTATATGATTTTCTCTCTTCCATATTTTATGTTGGAGCCAGAGCCACCATCAAGAATTTCTGGGACCCATTAGGGGTGTGAATTGGCAAGAATCTGGTGATACCATACGTATTGCGATACACGTATGACGATACGATATATCCCGATTCTGTCTCAAAGACAATATATCGCAATTTTTTTTAATTACCAGCCCGGGACCAGCTATGCAGGGCTTGTAGAACAGGGTGCAGGAGCCAGCTCTGGTGCTCCCCCTCCACCCTGCTGGCTACAAGCCCACATAGCCTCTGGGCCCGGGCTCTTCTGCCCCCCCCCCCGGGGTTTGAGGAGGCAGGTAATTGAGGAGCAAGGGGTTAATAGCAAGTCACACTCTAACCGCAGATGACTTTCCAGCCCTGTGAACTGGTATAGGGGTCTCATGGGTCCTTTACCAGTTTGCAAAGGGTTAATGGAAAAAAAAAACACACCACACATAAAAAATGTCTCTATTAAAAAAAAAGTTTTCTTTACTCACCTCCGATTGTCAGCTCCTGTGTCCCTCGCTGATCCGTTGACAGATGCAATGATCGTTGGAGGCGGGAGACAAGGGGATCAGATGCCCAGTGATCATCGCATCTGACTGAATCGCCGAGCCGGGAGCCAGGATGACTCCTGTGGGGGTGACGTGATCCACCCCAAAGGGGCGGGGCTAGATGGGAAGATGGCTGCGCCCATCAGAAAGGCAGGGGGAGAAGGCCAGTCGGGCACTCTCCTGGACACCGAAGAGCCCCAGGTCGGAGGCCCCCTGGTTAAGAGGAGAGCCGGCCGGATCGAACGAGGGGCCAGGTGAGTGTTTTTTTTACATTTCTTTTTCCTGAGTCAGAATCGATACTAGGGAGAAAGAATCAATTAAAGTATCGTTGAATGAATTATCGCGATACTTGACCGAATTGATTTTTTCTGACAACCCTAGGCCCCATACACCAAACATGTCTGTCACTTTTCTGGATGGGGCAGGGGCCAGGGAGACATGTATGAGAGCCACTGCCCCTCTGTAGGCCAGTTTTATTCCCAGCGGTGGTGTCGCCTGGCTCGGGCCTGGTCTTCTCTATCAGGGCAGTACATGCATAACTCCAGTATGGGGCCCAGCTAATACTATTTTGTAAATGGGGCCCAGACAATGCCACTGTTAATCCACCATTTCTTCAATATAATAATTATGCTTATTTTAGGGCTGCAAGTTTATATAAAGGGCAGTATGGGTGCTTCTAAGAGTAGTTTTAAGGGAGTATCTTGGATAGTAATCATGGACATTAGAGTTTGTAAAAAGGAGCCATTAGAGCAGCAGTCCTGGTTTTCAGACCACCATGTCGATAACCAGATGTCGGCTAGATTACAACACTTCATGCAACTGAGACTGTGGGGTGGGGGGCGAGTAAATAGTGCTCAGTGCTGAGCATTGGCAGAGCTGTGCATGGGGATTAATGCATAGTCAAGCAGAAGGCAACCCAGAAGACCCCCCTGCCCCCATAGTATCTGTGTTGGGTGGTTCTAAGAGTAGTTTTAAGGGAGTATCTTGGATAGCATTCATGGACATTAGAGTTTGTAAAAAGGAGCCATTAGAGCAGCAGTCCTGGTTTTCATACCACCATGTCGATAACCATATGTCGGCTAGACTACAACACTTCATGCAACTGAGACTGTGGGGGGAGGAGTAAATAGTGCTCAGGCTGAGCATTGGCAGAGCTGTGCATAGGGATTAATGCATTGTCAAGCAGAAGGCAGACCAGAAGACCCCCCCCCCCCCCCATGGTGTCTGTGTTGCTCTTTGTACCTCTTTGGGTCTGGGGGATCTGGATGCACACTGAACTGCTGCATTGTTATTTGGAACAGTTCTGTGGTTTCTTTAATCCATTTTGATTGTGGCCTCTGATTATCTCTCGGTGCTATATGTGGCTCACTTGTAGATAAATGATGGGTACCCCTACCCTAAAGAGTAAGTTAGGTAGTATAGATGTCCACATGGTGGTAAAAGGGGCCCTCAGATAATATTTGAACTCCTTAGAGCATATAGGGGTGGAACTAGGCCCAGAGTTTAAGAGCCCATTGGGCAATATAGGGTGGGCCCCGGGAGAGTAAATGAAGGCTTTGCATGATATGTGGCACCCTTTAAAGTGGGCCTGATTCCCTCTCCCCAGTTTGGGATGCCCCGCTGTTTAAAGTCACAGCCCTGCTCTGCTATACCTTTAGCCATGCATTTGTGAACACACCCTGCTAGAGGCTAGCAGGAATGTGGCCATCGACGTGCTCCAAATGGAGCCAATAGTACTGATTGGCTGTGCGCTTGCGATGTTGGATCAGCAGACGGTGCTGTTGGATCTAGGGTTCTCACACAGCGGGGCATCCCAAATCGATAAATTTTGGTCCACTTTAATGGTATGGGGACATTAGGGTAGTATGGAAGGGTGTGCAGAAATGGGGTAGGTTAATGTAGTCCTGACAATTTGGCTGTATGGGGCCCAGACATTCCTGATGGTTGCACTGGATAAGTGTATATAGCACATTATTATTGTACATTTGCTTTCTTTACCTTTAATTTTTTTAATGAAAGCAGCCCAGGTGGGGAAAATGGTCCAATATTAAAAATCCATATAAATATGCTAATTCGCAAGAGGTAGGGTCACTTACTGTATATACTCTGCATAAAAAAAAGACTACAGCCAAGAATGTTTCTTACTTATAAAGTGATCCTATATACAGATTGGAAGTTTATGTCGTCACCTTCTATCCGCAGCCTGTGCTTCCTTTTTTACTAAAGCCCTTGCCCAATATTCATAAAAACACTAACACTATAATGTCTGAATGGTGGCCATATGATAATTTGTTCAGTTCTAGAATAAAATGGCATATAATGGCATTTTAGCTTGTAGTGCTTTCATATTTATTGCAGTTATTATAACTGATAAGGCTAAACCCCCAACGCTGAGCTGTGTTTAACTGAATGTGTCATTGCTGGAAAAGCACCATGGAGCAATATGGTGGACCATTCGAACAGCAGACTGCATCTGCTTTTGTGTTTTTAAGAATATTGGGCAAAGGCTTTAGTAAAAAAAAGAAACACGGGCTGTTTTGGGGCACTGAGCTGGAGATAGAAGGTGATGACATAAACTTCCTTTCTGAGTATAAGATCACTTTAATGGAAGTAAAAAATACCATTTTGTGAATACTCACCTTGTAAAATGGGTATTATAAGTATGTCACACACCCCGCTTCAAGATAATCATTACATGTGGGTAGTATGGTCTGAAGAGGGCGATTTGCAGAGATGATTGGAGGAAAGAAAGCCCCTCCCAGTCCATAAATACCTGGGACCTCCCACTCATTACCCAGTATAAAGAAAGCAGTAAGGTAAGGGACCAGGAAGAGCCAAATATAAGTCCTAACCACGCAAGGTTCACAAAACGATGGATCCAGAATACAAAAGGGCGGGTTGAAGCGGGGTGTGTGACATACTTATAATACCCATTTTACAAGGTGAGTATTCACAAAATGGTATTATTCTAAGTATGTCACACACCCCGCTTCAAGATAATCATTACATGTGGGACATCCAAAAGCAGTGTCCATAAAGGGTGGGGATCCAAAACAAGGCATAAAGCACAACTTAAACTACTGCAGCCTGCAGAACTTTGCGGCCAAAAACAGCATCCGCTGAGGCCCAAACATCACCCTTGTAAAAACTTTGAAAAAGTGTGAACAGAAGACCAGGTAGCGGCCTTGCAAACTTGCTCAACAGAGGCCTGGTGCTGAAAAGCCCAGGAAGCCCCAACCGCACGAGTAGAATGTGCTGTAACACGAAGGGGAGGATTTCTCCCCTTAGCAGAAAAGGCCCCGACAATGGCCTGACGAATCCACTTACTGATGGAAGACTTAGCGGGCGCCAAAACCTTTCTTGGGCCCAGAGGGTACCACAAAGAAGGCATCAGTCTTACGAAAGGCAGACGTTACCACCAAATAGTACTTCACAACTCGAACCACATCCAGGGAATGCAGGACCCTCTCCTTTTCGTTACTGGGATTAGGACACATAGAGGGCAAAACAATGTCTTGGTTTAAGTGAAAAGGCAGAAACCACCTTAGGAAGGAAATCCGGGTTAAAACGGAAAACCACCTTGTCCTGATGTCTTTCAAAATACGGGACCTGAATGGACAGAGCCGCCAACTTAGAAACACGCCGAACAGAAGTGATAGCTACCAAAAAGGCCACCTTCTGATTAAGGGAAGACAAGGCAATATCATGCAAGGGCTCAAAGGGAGGACCCTGAAGAGCAGAAAGAACCAAATTCAAATCCCAATCAGAGCCTTTCTAGGGGGCCGCACGTGCGTAACCCCCTGGAAAAAGGTCTTAACCAGCGGATGAAGCGCAAAAGATCTTTGGAAAAACACCGCCAGGGCAGACACCTGCCCCTTCAGAGTATTAAGTTGGAGCCCTAGATCCAAACCATGTTGCAGGAACTCCAGGATTCTAGAAATAGAGAATTCCCTGCAAGGGAAAGCCCTAGTCTCACACCAATCAATATAAGACCTCCAAGTCCTATAGTAAACGGAAGAAGAAAACCTCTTCCTAAAGACCTTCCTCCTTCAAGATGGAGGTTTCCGCAGCCACGCCGTCAAAGCCAGCGTTGGTAAATTGGGGCAACGTAGATGACCCTGTGTGTGCAGATCCGGCAGCAGGGGCAGAACGAACTGATCTTCTGCTAACCTTACCACGTCTGCGAACCAAACCTGTCTTGGCCACCTTGGAGCCGCCAGAATTGCTGACGCTCCTTCCAGAGCCAGCTTGCGCACTACTCTGGCTACCATGGGAAACGGAGGGAACAGATACAGAAACCCCAGATCCCTCCAGTTCAGGGACACGGCGTCCGTCGCGAAGGCTAGCGGATCCTTCGCCAGAGACACAGATGCCAGAAGTTTGTGATTGTGACGGGAGGCAAAGAGGTCCACCATCGGTGAACCCCACCTGAGACAAATTGAACGAAACACCTTGGGACTGAGAGGCCACTCCCCCTTGCGGGCTGACCACCTATTCAGAGAGTCCGCCTCCGAGTTCTCTACTCCCGGAATGTGAACTGCCGAGATGCACGGGACGTGGCTCTCCGCCCAGTCCAGAATCAATGACACTTCCCTGAGGGCACTCCTGCTGCGAGTCCCTCCCTGGTGATTGATGTAGGCAACCGCCGTCCGATTGTCCGACCGAACCTGGACCGGCAAGCCCTGCAGGAGATGAGTCAGACGAAAAAGAACCATTCTGATGGCTCTCAATTCCAGAATGTTGATAGGCTCGTGGGCTTCCAGGGGTCCCCACAACCCCTGAAATTGCAGATCATTCCAGAAGCCCCCCCATCCTGAGAGGCTGGCATCCGTGGTGACCACCTCCCAACGAGGAGTCTGAAAAGACCTGCCCTTCAACAGATTGGTTGAGTTCAGCCACCACCTGAGTGGTCGGCGAGACATCAGAAAGAATTGATCCAGCGACAGAGGAGATCTGTCCCAGACAGACAATAGATGGAGTTGTAGCGTCCTCGTGTGAAACTGGGCAAAGGGGACTGCCTCGAAGGAGGCCACCATCAACCCCACCAGTCTCATTCCTAGTCGAATGGTCGGACAAGGAATGGACATGAGCGACCGAATCAATTCCTGAATCAAAAGAACCTTGGATTGAAGAAGGAACACTCTGGCCTGATCTGTATCCAGAGACATTCCCAGAAAGGATACTATCCTGGACGGGTAAAAGGAGGACTTGGGATAGTTGATCACCCAGCAGAACCTCTCCAGAGTGGATATTACCGTCCTGGTGTCCAATTCCGCTTGGCTGAATGATGATGCCATGATGAGGAGATCGTCCAGATATGGCACTATGCGAATTCCCTGCGCTCTAAGAAGAGCCATCACCCCAGCGAGCACCTTGGTGAAAAACCCTTGGAGCTGTGGTGAGACCAAAAGGAAGAGCTACAAACTGAAAGTGCCGATCCTCCACCACAAACCTAAGGAATCTCTGGTGCGCGGGAAAAAATCGGAACATGGAGGAAAGCGTCCTTGACGTCTATGGACGTCATGAAGTCCCCCTGACGGAGAGCGCGGATAGCTGAACGACGCGATTCCATGCGAAATTTTCGCAGCCTGATAAACCTGTTGAGGATCTTCAGATCCAGGATGGGCCGGATAGAGCCATCCTTTTTGGGGACCGTGAACAGATTTGAGTAAAATCCCCGACCCTGATCTGATAGGGGCACTGGCGAGATTACCTATATCTCCAGAAGACTTGAAAAGCGCCTCCCGAAGCCCCTGTGCGCCAGGTGCGTCCGGGGGCACCCTAGACCTGAAGAAAAGCGGAGGAGGACGGGACTCGAACTCCAACTTGTAGCCGGAAGACACGACTTCCCGGATCCGTTTGTCCGAAACCTCCCGAATCCAGATCAGAGAGAAGTGTCGCAGCTGTCCCCCCACCCGCACGGGTGAGGGCGCCCCCTCATTGCTGAGCAGGCTTGTTCGCAGGTTTTGGGTTATGAACCCCAGTTGAATCCTGAGCGGGCACGTCCTCTGCCCCTATTCCAGGAATCTCCTCTAGTGGAAGGGAAGGCGAAACCTCTTCCTGCTCTGGATCCGCGAAAGGAATGATTGAAAGAAGCCGCCCCGCGAAAGGGACGTCGTTGCTTCTTGCGTTGAGGTAACTTACCCCCCTTAGCTACTGAATCCAATTTTTCTCCAAAAAGCCATAGCCCCACGAATGGGAGAGACGTCAGCGACTTTTTTGGCCCAAAGTCGG
Source organism: Gastrophryne carolinensis (assembly GCA_027917425.1). NCBI lineage: Eukaryota > Metazoa > Chordata > Amphibia > Anura > Microhylidae > Gastrophryne > Gastrophryne carolinensis. The sequence continues at coordinate 30,713,413 of CM051238.1, read as the reverse complement.
CCGCCCACTGGCGCAACCAAACTGAACGCCTTATAGTCACCATCAGAGCAGAAGCTCTCCAAGGCGGCTAACATGAAAGACAAGAATAACTCACAACGTTTAAGTCCCAGAAATTCGTCACTGTCCGGGTGCAAACCGGAAGATGACAACAAGTCTCTGACCACCGACCTGGTAGCCACCACCAGCAGAGATGAAGCGCAAAAAGGGCCGTATGGCTGCCCCAATACTGGCGAAACCATGACAAGCCATCTGGCCAATTCGTTTATCCCCTCCATCTTTAAGAGAAGAGCAATCGGGGTTATTCAAAAACGGCTGAATTGGATAACCCCAGAATTGGTGCATCCACCTCAGGGGGGGACGTCCAGCGCTTAACCGTGTCCGAAGGGAAAGGATATCTTTTATCCCAACTCTGAAGAATGCCTGGGAGCTGAGCCGGCCTCTCCCATTCCTTAGAAATAATCTTATCAAAATGCCTTTGATTAGGGAATTCCAAGCGCGGCTTGGATTCCTCATAAAACTCCCCTTGTTGATGAGGAGCAACCTCTGGAGGAGAAATAGCCAGAACCTCAAACATCTGAGCAAGGACGTTAGGAGTATCCAAAGAACTCCCTGACCCCTTCTCAGAGTCCGCACCAACGAATAGCTGGTCGTCCGAATAATCCAATTCGTCAAATAACTCCCCTTCCTCCAGAGGGGAGTAATCTGACCAATCCAGGCGATCCTCATCGTCATATTCAAATGTCGGTGGGACCGGTGACAAATGCTTTCTCTTAGCTGGAGCCTTCTTGGCAACCGCAGAAGAAATACATTTTTCAATATTAGTCAATCTAGCACACACATCAGATTGCGACTGCCCACCCGTGACAATGTCACACGGGACACGGGCCAAGACAGGGTGGGAAGGGGATGACGCCGGCGGTGCTGACCCAGACGTCTGGGGTTCTGACTGCCGTGTAATAGTCTGCTGTGCACATAGTATACATAGAAATACGTCATCCCCTGTTAGGGATACCCCACAGCCCATGGACTTCCGGGATTGCCCCGAGGGGAGCCCGGTATCTGGGGATGCCTCCATACGGTGAACTTATATGTAGTCGCAATGACCGAGGGAATTACGCTAGTAAGCAACCCGGGATGCCCTTATAATTGTCCCAAGTGGGAGGATTTTAACATGGAATTTAACCCAGGGACCCAAGGAGCGGAAGAAGACCCCTTAAAACCTAAGGCGTTCTACCTTAAAGACTGCCGGATATAAAGGGTTACATATAAGTAAATATATATATATATATATATATATATATATATATATATATATAGGGCCCATAGGGCCACTCACTGTGCCTTCCTGCGTGAGGTAAATGGCGTCCACCACACACGCAGCTCACAGAGGCAGAGAGGAGCCTGTGGGCGTGGCCAGCGCTGAGCACGCGATATGCGTAGCTCCGCCCCCTTACAGAGCGGAAAGCGGGCTCCGCAGTGGGTCTGCGCCCCTAATGGCAAAATGTGTGAGGTAAATTACCTCAGAAAAACACTATAGCGCACACATATACCGGCGCCATGGCAAGAACAGCAGCCGCGGCGCCAGTAACCACAAAGACCCCAGGGATGTAATGGGTGCGGGCCGCGGCGACGCCCGGCCCCGCCCACTGTGGCCAGCGCGTGAGGGGAGATCTCCCCTCACAAGATTAATGGAACCGCCAGCGCAAATAACCGCGCCGCGGCCATTGCGGTAGTCACCGCAACAAAAAACAGTAAAGCCAGGGGGACAAGCCAGCGCCAACAGCCGGCCCCACCCCCCAACTACAACTTCTGAGGAGAAAAGTTCTCCTCAGCTCTGGCGCCAGTAGCAGTGAAACAATGCACAATAAATAAATCCTAACTCTGAGGTAAAAAAGGTGGCCCCCGACCTTTTATCCCCACCACCACAGGAGAAGGGCATCAGGAAAGGGGGGCCAAGGGACAGGGCATCCCAAACCGGGGTCACCAGCCCGGATAACCGCCTACCCTCTGGTACAGGGTCTCACGGTGGAGCATGGCTCCAGAGCACTAAAAATACCATTTTGTGAATACTCACCTTGTAAAATGGGTATTATGAGTATGTCACACACCCCGCTTCAAGAATCCATAACATGTGGGTAATATCGTCCTGAAGAGGGCGTTCCTGCAGAGATGATAGCAAAAGAAAGCCCCTCCCTGATCCATAAATACCTGGGACCTCCCACTCACTACCCAGTATACAGAAAGCAGTAAGGTAAGGGACCAGGAAGAGGCAAATATAAACAACAACCACGCAAAGTTCGCAATAAAGAGGATCCTGAATACAAAAGGGCGGGTTGAAGCGGGGTGTGTGACATACTCATAATACCCATTTTACAAGGTGAGTATTCACAAAATGGTATTATTCTTAGTATGTCACACACCCCGCTTCAAGAATCCATAACATGTGGGACATCCAACAGCAGTGTCCATAACAAGGGCGGGGATCCAAAACTAGGCAACAATGCACAACCTTAAACCACAACAGCTTGCAAAACTTTGCGGCCAAAAACAGCATCCACTGATGCCCTAACATCAACCTTGTAAAACTTGGAAAAGGTGTGAACCGAAGACCAGGTAGCGGCCTTACAAACTTGTTCAACAGAAGCCTGGTGCTGAAAGGCCCAGGACGCACCAACTGCACGAGTAGAATGAGCAGTAACACGAAAAGGGGGACTCCTCCCCTTGGCAGAATAGGCCCCAATGATGGCCTGACGAATCCATTTACTAATGGAAGATTTGGCAGGAGCCAAACCTTTCCTAGGCCCGCAGGGCACCACAAAGAAAGCATCAGTCTTACGAAAGGAGGACGTAACCTCCAGATAATGTTCCACAACACGAACTACATCCAAGGAATGCAATGCCCTTTCCTTGTCGTCGCTGGGATTTGGGCATAGGGAAGGCAAAACAATGTCCTGATTCAGATGAAACTCCGAGACCACTTTAGGAAGAAAATCCTGCTTGAAACGAAAGACAACCTTGTCCTGATGTTTCTCGAAGTACGGAGCTGTAATGGATAAAGCTGCCAACTCAGAAACACGCCTAACCGAAGTGATAGCCACCAAAAAGGCCACCTTTTGGGTAAGAGAAGACAAAGCTATCTCATTCAAGGGCTCAAACGGAGGGCCCTGGAGAGCAGAAAGAACCAGGTTCAAATCCCAAACTGGAACAAAAGGCTTCCTAGGAGGCCGAACATGTGTAACACCTTGGAAAAAGGTCTTGACTAAGGGATGAAGTGCAAAAGACCTTTGGAAGAACACCGCCAGGGCAGAAACCTGCCCTTTCAATGTACTAAGCTGGAGCCCCAGATCTAGACCATGTTGGAGAAACTCTAAAATTCTAGGAATGGAGAACTCTCGACAAGAGAAAGACCTACTTTCACACCAATCAATATAGGCCCTCCAAGTCCTGTAGTAAATAGAAGAGGAAGAGCGCTTCCTGGCACAGATAAGAGTCTGAATCACTGCGTCAGAAAGACCCTCCTCCTTCAAGATGGCGGTTTCAGCAGCCATGCCGTCAAAGCCAGCGATGGTAAATTGGGATAGCGCAGCCGACCCTGGGTGAGCAGGTCCGGCAGCAGAGGCAGGGCGAACTGATCCTCTGCCAGTCTTACAAGATCTGCGAACCAAACTCGCCTTGGCCACCTTGGGGCCACCAGAATTGCCGACGCACCATCCAAGGCCAGTTTGCGCAGCACTCTGGCTAGCATTGGGAACGGAGGAAACAGGTAAAGGAGCCCCAGATCCCTCCAGTTTAGAGACATGGCAACCACTGTCAGAGCCAGAGGATCCTGCGAGAGAGACACAAAGACTGGAAGCTTGTGATTGTGACGAGAAGCAAAGAGGTCCACCGCTGGGACCCCCCACCTGAGACATATCGAACGAAACACCTTGGGACTGAGAGACCACTCCCCCTGACGAGAGGAGGCCCTGCTCAGCAAGTCCGCCTCCGTGTTCTCCACTCCCGGAATGTAGACTGCTGAGATACACGGGACGTGGGTCTCTGCCCAGTCCAGAATCAAAGACACTTCCCTGAGGGCACTCCTGCTGCGAGTCCCTCCTTGGTGATTGATGTAAGCAACCGCCGTTCTGTTGTCCGACCGGACCTGAACTGGCAGGCCTCTCAACTCATGAGTCAAGCGAAACAGAACCAACCTGAAGGCTCTCAACTCCAGAACATTGATGGGCTCGTGAGCCTCCCGCGGGCCCCACAAACCCTGAAACTGGAGGTCCTTCCAAACACCCCCCCAACCTGACAGACTGGCATCCATGGTGACTGTTTCCCAACACGGAGCCAGAAAAGATCTGCCCTTCAACAGATTGACCGACCCCAGCCACCATTGCAGGGATCGACGAACTCGGGGAGTCATCAGGAAGGACTGATCCAACGATAGAGGAGACTTGTCCCAAACCTTCAACAGATGAAGCTGAAGCGTCCTTGTGTGAAACTGCGCAAAGGGAACTGCCTCGAATGAGGCCACCATTAACCCCACCAGCCTCATCCCTAACCGGATGGTCGGATGAGGGGTAGACAAGAAAAGCCGAACTCCTGAATCAAAAGAATCTTGGCCTGGGGTAGAAACACCCTGGCCTGTGAAGTGTCTAGAGACATTCCCAGAAAGGTCAGAATTCTGGACGGAGAAAGAGAAGACTTGGGGTGGTTGATCACCCAACCGAACCTTTCCAGAGTGGACACCACCGCTCTGGTGTCCAACTCCGCTTGGTTGAAGGAAGAGGCCATGATCAGTAGATCGTCCAAATAGGGCACGATGCGGATACCCTGGCCTCTGAGCAGAGCCATCACCCCCGCTAGCACCTTGGTGAACACCCGAGGAGCTGAGGTGAGACCGAAAGGAAGTGCCACAAACTGAAAGTGCCGATCCTCCACCACGAACCTGAGAAACCTCTGGTGTGCTGGAAAAACCGGAACGTGTAGATAAGCATCCTTGATGTCTATGGACGTCAGAAAGTCTCCCTGACGAAGAGAGTGAATGGCCGAACGCAGCGTTTCCATGCGGAATTTCCTCGGCCGGATGAACCTGTTGAGAAACTTCAGATCCAAGATGGGTCGGACCAACCCGTCCTTCTTGGGTACCGTGAACAGATTGGAATAAAAGCCCCTGCCCCGATCTGAAGGGGGCACTGGGCAAATGACAGCCATGTCCAGAAGATTCTCCACTGCCACCAGGAGCCCCTGCGCCGCTAGAGGCTCCGACGGCATCCGAGACCTGACAAATCTGGAAGGGGGGCGGAGCTCGAACTCCAGCTTGTAGCCGGAAGACACCACTTCCCGGATCCATCTGTCCGAGACCTCTTGATCCCAGATCTGAGAGAAGTGCTGCAGCCGTCCCCCCACCCGCATGGGTGAGGGCGCCCCCTCATTGCTGAGCCGGCTTAGCAGCCGGTTTGGGCTTAGAGCCCCAACTGTATCCAGAACGGGCACGGCCCCTGTTTCCGGAATCTCCTCTGGAAGAGGGAAATGCAGAACCCCTACCAGATCTGGCCCCCCGAAAGGAGGGGGTAAAGGCAGGCGCCCCCCGAAAAGGGCGGCGTTGTTTCTTACGTTGAGGTAACCTACCACCCTTGGTGACAGAGTCCAATGTCTCTCCAAAGAGCCGTAGACCAACAAAGGGTAAAGCCGTCAGTGATTTTTTGGACATAAAATCGGCCGCCCACTGGCGCAGCCACACCGACCGCCGAATAGCCACAAGCAGAGCCGACGTCCTACCACACATCATCAAAGTGTCATCCAAGGCAGTCAACACAAAGGATAGAAACAACTCACACCGTTTAAGGCTAAGGAACTCGTTACTACCAGGACGAAGCCCGGAAGAAGTCAACAGGTCCCTGACCACAGACCTGGTAGCCAACACCATTAGCTCCGAAGCGCACACAGGCCGGATGGCCGACCCAATGCTAGTAAAGCCATGAGAAGCCATCTGATCAATACGTTTATCCTCTCCATCTTTGAGAGTGGAACAATCAGGTCTGTTTAAAACCGAGGAGTTAGACAACCCCAAAACCGGTGCATCCACCTCGGGGGGAGATGCCCAGCGCTTGACCGCCTCAGAAGGAAAGGGATATTTCCTATCCCACCCCTGAGGGATGCCAGGGAGCCGAGCCGGCCTATCCCATTCCTTGTCAATGATTCTATCAAAATGGCGTTGCGTAGGAAACTCCAGGCGCGGCCTGGATTCCTCAAACAATTCACCTTTCTGCTGTGACGCCTCCTCGGGAGGGGAAATATTCAGAACTTCCAGCATGAGAGACAGAGCGTGAGGAGAGTCCAAGGATCTCCCTAAATCAGAAAGCTCGGCATCAGCGCCAGCAGACTGCTCATCATCCGAAAATTCTGAACCCTCATCAACTTCCCCCTCCTCTAGCTGGGGATAATCAGACCAATCCAGATTATCTCTGTCATCAAGATCATCCACCGGCGGAGCCGGCGACAAATGCTTTCTCTTAGACGGAGCCTTACGGGCGACCGAGCTAGAGAGCATTTTCTCAAGGCTAGCCAATCTGGCACACATCTCGGATTGCAGATCCCTGCCCATGACCACGTCACACGGGGCACGAGTCAAGGCGGGAGGGGGAGTTGAGGTGGCCGGCTGTGCTGACCCCGCCGCTTGGGGTTCGGACTGCCGCTTAATAGTTTGCTGTGCACATGGTATACACAGTAACACATCATCCCCAGTAATGGAAATCCCACACAACATACACTTTTTGGGATGCCCCGAAGGGGTCCCAGTCCCAGTATCCGGGGATGCCTCCATAAGGTGAATTTTGAGTGGTCGCTATGACCCAGGGAATTACGCCAGTTAGACAACCCGGGATGCCCCTTTAATGTCCCGAGTGGGAGGATTTGTGATGCTAAAATGGACCCAGGATCAGGAGAGACCTTCCAATACTACAGAAGATCCTCCTGGATAACCTTCACCTAAAAGACAGAGAGAGACCCATAACTCCCTACAATAAGACTTAACAGATAAAGAAAAGAAGAAATAAATGAGGCCCACAGGGCCACTCACAGACGCTGCGGTGAACGATCCGCCTCAGAACAATGGCGATTTCTGAGGTGAAGTGAAGAGAAGAAGAACTGCCTTGTCAGGGGCGTGGTCTGCGCAGCCCGCGCAAAGCTGATCTGTGCCCCTTAAGCTGCCTAGTAACAGGGAGCTGCCTAGTAACAGGGAGCTCAGCTCCGCAGCGGCGCCAGTACAGAGGAGGGCGGAGCCGCGGCGACGCGCCGAAAGCCCGGCTCCGCCCCCCCTTCCAGTGTGAATGAAGCGTGAGGGAAGAAGTCCCTCACGCACCAGCCCAGAGACATCACTAGCGGAGCACCCGCCCCGCTCGCTGCGGCGAGGAATGAATGAGAGAACGGGGGCTGGCCGCGGCAGAGCGCCGAGTGCCAGCCCCGCCCCCCCAAAGCGTGTGAGGTAAAAATTACCTCACAGACTGAAAAACCCCGGCACCCGGCTGCAATGACAGCCGCGGTGCTGCAACATAGTAACAACAGTGCAACCAATTCATTGAGGGATTACTTCCAGACGCTCCACATCAACAAGAGAAAGTGATAAAGAGAAAGAGAATAAAGCTAACCCCTATGAGAGGAACCCCCAGCCCCCATAGTTGGTAAAGGGAAGGGCCCCCCCCCAGGGGAAAAGTCAAGGGACGGGGCATCCCAATCCGGGATCACCTACCCGGTATGACCGCCTACCCTCTCTTTTAGGGTCTCACGGTGGAGCTCTGCTCCTCAGCACCAGAGGTGCCGATGTACCCTCGCTCGGGCCAGCAGCCAAGGCTGTGGAGGCATGTAATCTGAGGTAAATTTTGGGACAAACAGGGGTCCGAGCGGAAATAGACAAAATAAGAGGCCGGGAGTTACCCCGGCTACCTGAAATCCCCCTGTGCAAGGAGGAGCCATCATCTTCTGACTTGCTCGCCGTCTGCAGAGATGGAAAACTGGGTAGTGAGTGGGAGGTCCCAGGTATTTATGGATCAGGGAGGGGCTTTCTTTTGCTATCATCTCTGCAGGAACGCCCTCTTCAGGACGATATTACCCACATGTTATGGATTCTTGAAGCGGGGTGTGTGACATACTAAGAATAGTGCCATTCTACCCTCACCCGGGATACAGCCTAGACTGGGAGGCATGTGTATTGGGACTTATAAAAAACATAACCGGGTGGAAATAGAGAGAAAAGCGGGCCGGGAATAAACCCGGCTACCTGAAATCCCCCTGTGCAAGGAGGAGACATCATCTTCTGACTTGCTCGCCGTCTGCAGAGATGGAAAACTGGGTAATGAGTGGGAGGTCCCAGGTATTTATGGACTGGGAGGGGCTTTCTTTCCTCCAATCATCTCTGCAAATCGCCCTCTTCAGACCATACTACCCACATGTAATGATTATCTTGAAGCGGGGTGTGTGACATACTTAGAATATAATCCGTGATGAAAGGTTTTGAACGTTCCATTAAATTTTTACAGGAGATGTAGAGGTTGATTTAACACTAGCACCACATATTATCATGTGAGCGTCTGTGTAGCGGCGCTTAGAGCGACCGCTAGTAGACACTGCAAGCGAGAGTCGGGCGCTGTGACCTAGCTTAGCGGGCAGACAAGTGACACTGTACTATCCTGTCCAGCATTAATAAATGTGATGTCTGCAGCTTCTCCCTGATTCACTGCAGAGCCAATCGCGGACACTAGGTGGTGTCCCGAGGTCATAGCGCCCAAGACTACGCTACATCTAACAACAGAACAACGCTGCAATAGGTAGCGCCAGTTAAGTGCGTCCTGCACTCAGCGCTGAAGCCTGTATTCAAGAAAAAACTACACACAACCAGTATCGGCGCTCTAGTGTTGGGCGCCAGACGCTGTGTGATAAAAGTCTGTTTGTCAACACATATCCACCAGCACCAGAGCGACTGGTGACTGTGACAATGACACTGCAATGGCCGACCTGCACATACAATTCTGCATAAAAAAAAAACAATACAAGTGTTTGGTTGCCGGGCAGGAGAGGCCACACAATCATTTTGGGACAACATTTTTAAAGTTTACTATAGCAAAACGCTATTTAAACACAACCAAATGAAACGCCATTGAAATGTATGGGGTAGCGCTACTGAGCGACAGGTACTACATGGTGCTGCTGAACCTAGAGTGCCGGCGCTTTACACTGAGCCACCGCTAGTGATACATGTGACGCTACATGGTGCTGTTAGAGGAGTTTACCCGATTGACTTAAATGTGATTTTCACATACAGTGCCCAGCGTTCACCCGACGCTACTTTGCACTACCAAGCATTATTGTTTCTAAAATAACCCCCAATATATCCACTGGCCTGTCCTCTGAGCCAGCCTGTACTGTTGCAATTCTTCCAATGTTTGTGGATGCTTTTGCCTATCATGCAATGCTTTAGACAGATACTGTATTAGACTGGTTAATGCTGCTTCTCCCCATGGGCTAACTTAGGGGACATTGGAATGGAGCAAGATCACCCCTGTAATAGCGGAATGATACGCTCAATAACCAATCACCCCTGCATTATATTTTGTAACAGGAGAAGAAAACCATAAGCTTGGGGATACATTTTTTTGTTAGTTGGGGTGTATAGGTGACCCCTCCTCTTACTCTCCAGCATGTTTATATGGATTTTTAATATTACACACTCTAATCTAAACACTTTAATTCTAGCAGAATAATCAAACCCATAGCTACGGGCAGCGTTACTGAAGGCCGCATTGCGGTCTTGTAAATACACTGCAGGGTTAATAGATGTAACACATCTGGAATGCAACCTGATCAACTGATCTGCCTGGCTTCCTATTTCCAGATGTGTGTGTACAGCTCATTGTCTGAGTTCATGCAGCCCACAATGTTTCTAGACCCCCATAAGGCTGAACAGATAACTTATTCCTTGTTTATTTTAGAGACACAACTTTCCAGTAATCATCATTGTGGAAACGAGCTCTGGTCTGTGATACACATCGCAACCAACTAATGATGCATTCTGATCATTAGCAAATCAAATGAATGTAATAAATTGGACCTAAACAATCCCTGTTAACTCCCATATTCTAAGTCACACACCACGCTTCAGATAGTCATTAGACTTGGGTTATACCGACCTGTAGAGGTGTCATGAAAAAAAGGGAGCCCCTCCCGGTCCATAAATACCTGGTACCTCCCACTCATTCCCCAGACTTTCATCTCTGCAGACGGCGAGCAAGTCAGAAGATGGATCTCTCCTCCTTGCAGGTAGCCGGGGTAACTCCCGGCCCGCTTGTTAGTCTATTTCTGCCTGGACCCCTTTCTTAGTATTTCACCTTGCCTCCCAGCCTAGGCTGCTGGCCCGGGCAAGGGTAGACGGCACCTAATGGTGCTTAGGAGCTACGCTCCACCGTGAGACCCCATACTAAGGGGTAGGCGGTTTGCCGGGTTGGTGATCCTGGTTCGGGATGCCCCGTCCCTTGCCCTTCCACCTTCCAGCGTGGATTCCCCCTCTCCCGGATTACCCTTGCTCCTTAGAGGGGGGGCCTTTTCTCCCTTAGTGTAATCGTCTTTATTGAGTGTTGTCACAGCTGTACTTTTTGTTGTGTGTGTGTGTGATCCACTTGGGTGCATTTTTATGTCAGCCGGCGCTGGCAGCTTCGGTGGGGGAGCTTCTTCCCCTCGGGTGCGGTTGGTAGGGGGCGGGGGCGGGCGCTCGGCGCAATCGCCTACGCCCTCCCCCCGTGCTCCTGGCGCCGCTGCGGAGCCTGGCCACTGGCCGGGAGTGGCGTTGTTGTCGGGGGGGCGGGTCCGGGCGCGTTGCGCGAACCGCGCCAGCCCGCATTTCTTCTCCCTCTGCTTCTCGTGTTCTTCGCCTGTGGCAGGACGGACGCCATCTTCCTCCGTGAGTGGCCCTTGGGGCCTCATTACTTTCATGACATGCATATATATTTATGTAGCTATATTTTTTTATGTTATTGCATATCAGTATGTCTGCTTTGTGTGCTTGGGCATGATTGAGATGCTGAATAGCCTTGTATTCTGTCTTCCAGGTGGACCCTTGTTGGATCCTAAAGGGTCCTCCCGGTCCTAAGGGTCCCTGGTTTAATTTAAGAACTCCCCATAAATCCTCCCACTCGGGACACAGAAGGGGCATCCCGGGTCGCTTATATCGCGTAATTCCCTTGGGTATTGCGACTACCAATAAAATCACCATATGGAGGCTTCCCAGGATACCGGGCTCGGGCTCCCCTTGGGGCAACCCCGCAGTGTTTGGGGCATCCCTTAGAGGGGATGATGTTTTCCTTTGCATATCATGTGTGCAGCAGACTATTAACAATAATTTGGAGTGGGCGTGCAAAGAACACACCAATCTCCCAAAGGAAGCACCACTACAATCAACAGTATATATTAATGATTTTATTAGTACAAAAAAACAAAGAATTAAAATACATACACCACAAGACAAATTTAAAAACAACCAGTATGGCCAAATGTATCTATATCAATGTATATGGCCCCTAAGGGCCGCTTAAATAACTGCCCTATGGGTGAATAATATTGATTATCCTAGAATAGTCATAACCCATCCTTTTTGTGCCGGCACAAAAAATCCTAACCACATGTAAATATATGTGCAAATTCATGAAACCAATACTACAAAAATATTAATAATATATATGACAAAAATATGTGCAAAAACAGTGAATATACAATAAAAAAATATCAATATATAAAGTGCAAATACATGAAAAACACATAAACCTAAAACACTACCTAATATTGCACAGGGAAACCCATACCAATAAGACTTTAAAGTGCAGACAATAACAATATATGATATAAATGCAAGTGCCAGCAGAGAGAAAATAAATGGTTAAATCTCACGTCATAAGATAACACCCAGGGCAACAGTCAGGCCAACCTCAGTGAAAAATGTCTGCGCACGCAGCCCCCATGCTGCTTCAAGGACAAGGGGGCTGCGTGCGCAGACATTTTTCACTGAGGTTGGCCTGACTGTTGCCCTGGGTGTTATCTTATGACGTGAGATTTAACCATTTATTTTCTCTCTGCTGGCACTTGCATTTATATCATATATTGTTATTGTCTGCACTTTAAAGTCTTATTGGTATGGGTTTCCCTGTGCAATATTAGGTAGTGTTTTAGGTTTATGTGTTTTTCATGTATTTGCACTTTATATATTGATTTTTTTTATTGTATATTCACTGTTTTTGCACATATTTTTGTCATATATATTATTAATATTTTTGTAGTATTGGTTTCATGAATTTGCACATATATTTACATGTGGTTAGGATTTTTTGTGCCGGCACAAAAAGGATGGGTTATGACTATTCTAGGATAATCAATATTATTCACCCATAGGGCAGTTATTTAAGCGGCCCTTAGGGGCCATATACCGTACATTGATATAGATACATTTGGCCATACTGGTTGTTTTTAAATTTGTCTTGTGGTGTATGTATTTTAATTCTTTGTTTTTTTTGTACTAATAAAATCATTAATATATACTGTTGATTGTAGTGGGGCTTCCTTTGGGAGATTGGTGTGTTCTTTGCACGCCCACTCCAAATTATTGTGGATTGCATTTTTTATGGGTGAGCACACAGTTGTATACATTTTGTAGGAAGATTTGGGCGGTGCACCCTTTGTTAGTAAATTGATGCAGCAGACTATTACGCGGCAGTCCGGATCCCATGCGTCTGGTTCTGCTCTGCTGGCCCCTTCTCCTACCCCTCCCCGCCTGACCCGTACCCCATGTGATGTTGTCACGAGTGGGGAGTCGCAATCTGAGGTGTGTGCCAGATTGTCCAATCTTGAAAAATTATTTTCTAGCGCTGTGGCCAGAAAGGCCCCGGTTAAGAGAAAGCACTTGTCCCCAGCCACACAGGCTTCTGATCTTGAGGAGTTTCATTCACTGGACTGGTCTGATTACCCCCCGCTAGAGGAAGGTGAGCTTTTTGAGGAGTCGGATGGTTCTGACGATCAGCAATTTGTTGGCACTAATGCCAAGCGGGGTCAGGGGGATTCTGTGGATACCCCTATGGTCCTGGCTCATATGTTTGAGGTTCTGGCAATCTCTCCTCCTGAAGTGACTCTTCCGCAGAAAGGGGGAGTTCTTTGAGGAGGCTAAGCCGCGCTTCGAATTCCCTAATCAATGGCATTTCGACGGCATTATTCTTAAGGAATGGGAGAGGCCTACTCGGCTTCCGGGTGTCCCTCCGGGTTGGGATAAGAAATATCCTTTTCCGGTGGATGCAGTGAAGCGCTGGCCGTCCCCTCCCGAGGTGGACGCCCCTGTTTTGGGGTTGTCTAGCACCTCTGTCTTGCATTCTCCTGACTGTTCTACTCTCAAGGACGGTGAGGACAAACGCATTGACCAGATGGCTTGTCGCGCTTTTAATAGTGGCTTCTAGGTCGGTTGTCAGGGACCTGATGTCTACCTCCAGGCTTGACCCGGCTAGTGATGAGTTCACCGCCCTTTGTGCTAGCCGCCCTGGATGACACCATGGTGATGTGTAGTAGAACTTCGGCCCTGCTGGTGGCTATTCGGCAGTTGGTTTGGTTGCGCCAGTGGGCGGCTGATTTTGTGTCCAAAAAGTCTCTTACGGCTCTTCCCTTTCTGGGCTTGCGGCTCTTTGGAGAAAAATTGGATTCGGTCGCAAAGGGAGGTAGGTTACCTCAGCGAAAGAAGCAACGTCGTCCCTTTCGGGGGGCAGCTTCATTTACCCCTTCCTTTCGTGGGGCTAGAGCTGGACGGGGATCAGCTGTCTTCCCCTCCAGAGGTGATTCCTGGAACAGGTGAAGAGGACGTGCCCGTCCAGGTCCAGCTCTAAGCCCAAAGCCGCTGCTAAGCCGGCTTTGCCTCTCGTCACAATCACAAGCTTCCGGCATTTGTGTCTCTCTCGCGGGATCCACAGGCTTTGGCAGTGGATGCTATGTCTCTGAACTGGAGGGGTTTGGGCTTTCTTTACCTGTTCCCTCTGTTCCCTTCGTTTCCCATGGTGGGCAAAGTGGTGCGCAAGCTGGCCCTAGAGGGCGCATCAGCAATCCTGGTGGCTCCAAGATGGCCAAGACAGGTTTGGTTCGCAGACGTGGTAAGGTTGGCAGTGGATCAGTTAGATCTGCCCCTTCTGCCGGATCTGCTCACTCAGGGTCCACTGCTCTACCCCAATTTACCAACGCTGGCTTTGACGGCGTGGCTGCTGAAACCTCCATCTTGAAGGAGGAAGGTCTTTCTGATGCTGTCATTCAGACTCTGGTTAGGGCTAGAAAGAAGTCTTCCTCTGCCATCTACTATAGGATTTGGAGGTCTTATATTGATTGGTGTGAGGTCCAGGCCTTGCCTTGCAGGGTGTTTTCTATCCCTAGGGTTTTGGAATTTCTGCAACATGGTCTGGACCTGGGTTTGCAGCTTAGTACGCTGAAAGGGCATGTCTCTGCCCTGTCTTTTGCTCTTCATCCTCTGGTTAAGACCTTTTTCCAGAGGGTTACGCATGTGCGGCCTCCTAGGAAGCCTTTGCTCCCAGTTTGGGATTTGAATTTGGTTCTTTCTGCCCTTCAGGGTCCTCCTTTGGGACCTTTGCAGGATATTGCTCTTTCTACGCTTACTCAGAAGGTTGCGTTTCTGGTTGCCATCACTTCCTTTCGGCGTGTATCGGAGTTGGCGGCTTTGTCCATTAAGGCTCCTTACTTTGAGAGGTATCAGGACAAGGTTGTTTTCCGCTTCAGGCCAGATTTCCTTCCTAAGGTGGTTTCTGCTTTCCATCTTAATCAGGACATTGTTCTACCCTCCTTGTGTCCTAATCCCAGCAATGACAAGGAAAGGGTTTTGAATTCTCTGGATGTGGTTCGCTGTGTGAAGTACTATTTGGTGGCTACTTCTTTTTTTCGTAGGACTGATGCCCTTTTTGTGGTGCCCTCCGGGCCTATGAAAGGTTTGGCTCCCGTCAAGTCTTCCATTAGTAAATGGATTCGCCAGGCCATTGTTGGGGCCTATTCTGCCAAGGGGAAGGTTCCCCCTTTTCGTGTTACTACTCATTCTACTCGTGCCGTTGGGGCGTCCTGGGCTTTCCAGCATCAGGCCTCTGTTGAGCAAGTTTGTAAGGCTGCTACTTGGTCTTCCGTTCACACTTTTTCCAAGTTTTACAAGGTTGAAGTGCGGGCCTCAGCGGATGCTGTTTTGGCCGCAAAGTTCAGCAAGCTGCAGTGGTTTAAGTTTGTGCATTGTTGCCTTGTTTTGGATCCCCGCCCTTTATGGACACTGCTATTGGATGTCCCAAGTGTAATGACTATCTGAAGCGGGGTGTGTGACATACTTAGAATAATACCATTTTGTGAATACTCACCTGTAAAATGGGTATTATAAGTATGTCACACACCCCGCTTCACCCCACCCTTTGGTATTCTGGATCCTTTCTATGGTGAACCTTTTTTACTGTTAATGGTTATTTTGACTCTTCCTGGTCCCTTTACTGCTGTCTTAATACTGGGGAATGAGTGGGAGGTACCAGGTATTTATGGACCGGGAGGGGCTCCCTTTTTTTCATGACATCTCTGCAAGATCGCCCTCTACAGGTCGGTATAACGTGTATAAAGTGTAATGACTATCTGAAGCGGGGTGTGTGACATACTTATAATACCCATTTTACAGGTGAGTATTCACAAAATGGTATTTTTACAGGGTTGCTACACCAAACCCCCCCCCCCCTCACATAATCAGTGAGATTCTTCCCTTTTTCTAATAGGGTACAAGTAGCCACTGCACACCAATGTACCAGTCACTTTACCCCATTGTGCAGTGAGACTTGTTTCTCTGTGTTGTTCATGCTTTTCCCTGTCACCCACCACACAGCGCTCCAGAATGTCCCAGAGGCAATTGTTAAAAGGGACCTATCCTGTTTTGGGATGCCCTGCTGTCTGACCCCCCCCCCCCCCCCAGATGCCCGGTATGCTTACCTTGCCAACGAGCACACGGCACATATGCAGCCAGCGCCTGCATCACTCGCATCCCTTTCCGTCTGTGCGCGTTCACGCCCACCATAACTGAAAGTCTAAGCGTTGCCAAGCGCTGCTCGTGTGTGCCGCAGGAGTAGAAGCTGATTCGAGAGGAGATAGGCAAGAACACCGGGCTATTGGTGGGGGCTCACACAGCGGGGCATCCCAAACCGAGGTGCCCCAGGTGGACGGACCAATTCCTGATAAACCCTATGGAATTTTCTTCCTACTGCTAATTCATTTTTCAGGGTCCCCAAAATGAAGTGCCTTCTGAAGGGACCCTGCATGTATGAGTCATCATCTGCTGAGAAGGCCCTGCAGAAGGGTC
The DNA here is from genome assembly GCA_027917425.1 of Gastrophryne carolinensis. Lineage (NCBI taxonomy): Eukaryota > Metazoa > Chordata > Amphibia > Anura > Microhylidae > Gastrophryne > Gastrophryne carolinensis. The sequence continues at coordinate 30,697,038 of CM051238.1, read as the reverse complement.
AGAGTTCCCTGGAGTTTATTAAGAAATACATAGCAGGCTGAATGAAAGCTGCAGCACCAGGTGAGCAGAATGCAGGATAATTTAACCCTTTGTTTGAAATATCCCTTTAAAGTGGAGCAACACCCTTACAGCAGACAGTGCTCATAATCATCCCTCCGCAGGGAAATTCAAATTGCTGCAGATGCAAAATCATTAACCTTTTTCTATCTCCTGCTGTGGTTAATTTTAAAAACAAAATGGTGTCTACTGGAGCTACAGGGAGTGCAGTTGTGTTTCCTGTAACTGTACATTGTCAGTTATGTCAGTTGAATCCAGGCAGCAGCATGGCTGGTACTGTATACTAGGAATAAAAGCTCTAAAATGGCTGCTACCATCTGTGAGGCAGTGTTTTAACTTTGAGTGGATGCAGGAGCAAATGTAAGTGCTGACAACTGTGCAAAGCTGGTGGTCCAGTTTAACTAACCTACCCTATGTGCTCACATCATGCTCACATCATCATCAGTTTTACTTTTGCAGCTCCATCCAATGGGGGACTGGAAACCACAGCCTACACATGTGGCAGCTACACCTACTCCAGTAGGTGATATGCTTTAGTGTGCATCACGCAGAGTTCTATACCTGATTTAGCCTTTTATAGACTTTTACTGTAAATTAAGTCACCTGGTTTTTCAGTGAGTCACCCAACCGGATGACCCCCCCCCCCTCACCCTGTCACTGTCACTCTAACAAACCACCCTGAAAAACATCAATTTTTTTCTTCTCTCCAAATGATTGACTGACTTAGATCCCCAACCCCAAGCCACTAAATAATTGGCCAGCCATCCAGCTCTTCACTATTGGCTGCCTCTGACTCCTTCTAAGTGTCTGGTTGGCTAGATTTGCCCTTATAGGTGTGGCAAGAATTCTCTGTCAGCCTTGGAACTGTAGAAACGGTGCGATGACTACTGACTACTAAATAGGGTAGGGCCTATCACTTGTCTGGTAACCTTGTGTCGGCTGTAAGCAGAGGCAGAGGTAAGTGCCTCTGACTGTTCTTGCTTTTCCACCCGCAGTATGTGTATCGGGGAAGCTCCCACTGCCTAACCGATCAGCCCTCAAGTCATTTTTGACTGATGGGTTACCTTGAAGTGGCCATCAACTCAGTTTGTCCCCCAAATCGCCAATTAAAACTGACCCCCCCCCCCCCCCCCCGGAGCATGTCCAATCAGAGCCGCTGGTGGTGCCTATGAAACCGGAATAACACCAAAAAAAAAATAGGTGCATCTGGATAGCTAATCTGTGCTATCCAGATTGCTGCCAGGCTGCCAGCAATAATATGCTCACCTTTTTAATTTTCTTTTAAAATGCTTTTTGGATACGGTAATGGCTTCCCCTGGGGACGCTGTGGCAATCTGGAAGTGTCACTCTGCTCCAGAGTAAGCTCCTCACTTCCAGAGGCTCTGAGCGCGCCAACTGTGCATGTCCAGTTGGAAGGGGCTGAGTCTGGCGATGGCCGTTTGAGAGGCCACTTGCAGCGATTGCTCGGGAGTCGAGCGACACTTCCCGATTGCCAGCACAGCGGGCTTTAACTGTGCCGGCCGCAGCGTCCCCAGGGGACACCATTGATGTGCCCAAAAATACAATTCTGTGAGTACTCACCTGTAGAATTGTTTTTGGTGGTGTCCTATTCAGGTCGCTCCATTTCTGACAAGTGGGTTATCTGCCACAAGGTGGCGCAGTGACTGCAAGATGAAAATCGTGGCTCCTCCCGGCCCATATAAGGCACCTGTCTTCCCAAAAATCCCCAGTGGTTGAAAAGCAGTAAAACAGTGACATGCCGGGATGCCAGAAACCATGTTACTTCACATAGCTTCAGTATGAACTCTCTCAAGAAAAAAACCAAGTACAACAGTAGTCACCATAACAGGCAACAGAAGATAACAGAACAAGGGTGGGATGGAGCGACCTGAACTGGACACCACCAAAAACAATTCTACAGGTGAGTACTCACAGAATTGTATTTTTCCTGGTGTCCTGTTCAGGTTGCTCCATTTCTGACAATTGGGACATCAAAAAGCAGTGTCCAAAAGATGGGTGGGATCCCCAAAAAGCGGCAGCATGTAGTTTAAGACACTACCGCCTGAAGTACCTTACGGCCAAAAACAGCATCAGCTGAGGCCCTAACATCAGCCTATTAGAACTTTGTAAAAGTATGAACTGAAGACCAGGTAGCGGCCTTACAAACCTGTTCAACCGAAGCCTGGTGCTGAAAAGCCCAAGAGGCTCCAATAGCTCTGGTAGAGTGAGCTGTGATCCGAAAAGGGGGTTCCTTCCCCTTGGCTGAGTAAGCTTGCATCACCGCCTGTCTGATCCACCTGCTGAGAGTGGATTTGGCTGGAGGCAAGCCTTCCTAGGCCCGTCAGGGAGGACAAAAAGAGAATCCGATCTCCTGAAGGGTTCCATAGCAACCAGGTAGTACTTAAAAGAGCAGTATCGCGAAATTTGCATTAAAAAAGATAAATAATTAAATAGCCACACAATAGCTTCTAACATGTGTATAAATAATGTGGCGATAGAAAAAGGAAAAAATATATGCCTTACTTTTAAATTGTATAATGTCAATGGCTCAGTCCATTTGCCAAATAGGGGGATCTGCTGGGTTGTATTTAGTGAGCTGCTTCATTTAGCCCACTGGTCTCCTAGCAACACTTTACCTCAGAGGCTGACACTGTAATCAGTGGTAACGGCTGTGTGTGTGAGGTGCTGCTTTTGTTATGAGACCAGGTGACTCAAATGTGTAAAATCTATACAAAATAAATAATAAATAAATAAATTAGAAAACTGACTGAATATGACTGAAATTCTTCTTTGAATAACTGTGCAGGAAAATCTAAAGGTATTAAAGTGGAACAAAACCCTGAGTGGCCGACCCTGAAGTCTATAAGACCCGGCCATTGACCTTCCCCCTTGGGCATTCTAAATCGGGATGCCCCACTGTGTGAAACGACTCCTGGATAACCACAGATCCCCCCATTTTTCTGGCGCGCTCACGCAGATAGTCATTTAGACAGGCCGGGCGGCCAGGAAGGTTACTGCTCAGGCTCCCCATCTGCGTGCAAACAGAGCTGATTGGATGAGAGCCCGCGCATGCGCTGTGGGACAGGGAAAGGTACGTTTTCACAGGTGAACTTGGGAATTTCACATATCAGGGCATCCCAAGTCGGGATGCCCCTAGGGGCACAAAACAAAACTCCAGCTAGTGAAAATCCTGGGTTGGGCTTTGCTCAAAACACACAAAGCTGAAAGAAAGATCATATGGAAAAATGTGTTGAGAAAAGAGAGAGAAAATGGTAAACTGAAAGATTCTGCAGCAGAGCCAACATGAAGGGAAAACTGTCAAAATAAAAAATGTTTAGAGCAAAAAAACCCAAAAATCCAATTCTGAAATAAAATACCCCCCCCCCCCCCCAAAAAAAAAAAGAAAAACTGGCCAGTCTGAAATTTGAACCAATGACTCTCTGGTTCAAAGACATTGAATTTACCAATCAGCTAAATGACTTCTAGAGCTTTTCTCTCTGTTTTAGATATAGGAGTTCTGGCCAGGCAATGTTGTTATCTTATGCTGGACGGACCCATCAGGATGGAGGTTTCAGCAGCCAAGCCGTCAAAGCCAGCGCTTGTAAATTGGGGTGGCGTAGCAACCCCTGAGTGAGAAGCCCTGGATCGTCGGGCATGATGTAGCGATCCACTGACATCTGAACTATGTCCGCAAACCAACACCACCGCAGCCAACGAGGGGCCACCAGAATGGTTGGCACCCCCTCCTGGGCCCAGTAGTGGAAATGGAGGAAAGGCGTAAAGGAGCCGAAACTCCGTCCAAGGAATTGCCAGAGCGTCCGTGGCGAAGGCCAGAGGATCTCTTGACAGGGAGACAAACCTTGGAAGCTTGTGATTGTGGCGGGACGCACACAGGTCCACGTCCGGTGGACCCCAGCGGCGACATAGAGCGTGAAAGATCTTGTTGCTGAGAGACCATTCCCCCAGACGAGAAACCCCCCTGCTCAGGGAGTGTGCCTCCTGGTTCTCCACCCCGGGAATGTAAACCGCCGAGATGCAGGAAACATTGTCCTCCGCCCAAGTCAGGATCCGGGACACCTCCTTGAGGGCTCGCCTGCTCCGAGTCCCGCCCTGGTGATTGATGTAGGCGACCGCCGTCTGATTGTCCGAGCGGACCTGGACCGCACGACCCCGTAGATGGGGGGTCAAATGAAACAGAACCCACCGGATCGCTCTCAGCTCCAGGAGATTGATAGGCACGTGAGCCTCCTTCAGCGATTGCCAAAGACCTCCCCAGCCAGTCAGACTGGCGTCCGTGGTGACAATCTCCCAACAAGGAGTCAGAAAGGACCTGCCCAACCTGAGTCCAACCACCATGCAAGGGACCGCCTGGCCAGAGGCGACAGAGAGATTTCTCGCTCCAGGGTTTCCTGTGTCCGATCCCAAATGGTCAAAAGATTCAATTGAAGAGGCCTCATGTGGAACTGAGTGAAGGGCACATCCTCAAAACATGACACCATGAGACCCACCAGCTTCATCCCCAGATAGATGGATGGTCGCTGGCACGACAGTAAGGTCTGCGTCAGCGTCTGAAGACCCTCCACATTCTGCTGGGGGAGGAAAACCTTGACCTGAGAGGTGTCCAAGGTCATGCCCAGGAAGGACCTCACCAATGAGGGAGTGATCGAAGACTTGGGGTAATTGATCACCCAGCTGAAAAGTTTCGCTCTCGGCCTGTTGAATAGATTGAGCAGCAATCAGCAAGTCGTCCAGGTAAGGAAGAACACGGATGCCCTGACTCCTCAGAAGGGCCATAACGCCCGCCAGTACCTTGGTGAACACTCGGGGGGCTGAGGAAATCCCAAATGGTAACGCCACAAACTGGTAGTGCTGATTCTCCAGCGCGAACCTCAGGAACTTCTGATGTCCCTGGAATATAGGGATGTGCAGGTAGGCATCCCTGATGTCTACCGTGGTCATGAAGTCGCCTGGCCGAAGCAAGCTCACCGTGGACCATAAGGTCTCCATGCGAAAGTGTCTGAATCTGACAAACTTGTTGAGACCCTTCAGGTCCAGGATAGGCCTCAGAGTACCGTCCTTCTTGGGTACTGTGAAAAGATTGGAATAGAACCCTCTACCTCGCTCCTGGTGCGGTACCGGACAAATCACCCCGGACAGAAGGCGTTGAACAGCCATTCTTAGACCCTGCGCCATCAATGTGTTCTGGGATATCGGCGACTGAAGAAATCTTGGGGGCGGCCAAGCTGCCAGCTCTATTTTGTAACCGGAGGACACCGCCTCCTGAATCCACTGGTCCGAGACGTGCAGTCTCCAGACGTGAGCAAATAGCAGAAGCCGTCCCCGCACCCTAATGGGTGAGGGCGCCTACTCATGCCTGAGGGGTCTTGGCAGGAGGCTTGGACTTGGATCCCCAAGAGGAATTGGGTCGGCCACGGGACCTACCTCGTCCCCAGGAATCTCTGCGGCCACCAGAAAAGGAAGAGCCTCTTCCTCCTCGAAAGGAGCGAAAAGTAGACGAGCCCCGAAAGGGCCGCACAGGCTTCCGTCGCTGAGGGAGTCTCCCATCCTTAGTCAGGAGATCCAGACGCTCCCCGAATAACCGAAGCCCCAAAAAGGGGATACCAGTGAGCGATTTCTTGGCCACGGCGTCAGCCGCCCACTGCCGCAGCCAGATAGAGCGACGGAGCGCAACCAGCAGAGCCGAAGCCCTGCCGCCAAGCCGGACGCTATCGTCCATGGCCGAGGCTAAAAAAGCAATAAAGTCCGCGCAGGCTAGGAGATCCTTATACTCCTCTGCCCGCTTGCGCAATCTGGAGATATCAACAAGACAGTTCACCTTTTTCTTGATGGCTAGGGAAACAATGGCCGCGGCACAAACCGGGCGAAGACCAGCACCCACAAAGGTGAAGGCGTGACAAGCCAGCTGATCCATGCGCCGGTCAGCAGTATCGGGTGACGGCATAACCGTGGTATTGGAGAGCTCCAGAACAGGAGCATCCACCTCCGGGGGATGGGACCAAAGGCAAATCAACTCCTCAGAGAATGGATACCGTATGTCCAGGCCCTTAGGCACCGACGGCAATTTATTAGGCCTCTCCCATTCCTTCAAAACCATCTTGGAGAAGTGGCCTTGCTCAGGAAAAACAAGACGCTGTTTCTCAGGCCAAAATAGGTCCCCCTGCTTCTTTTTGGCCGCCTTCGGGGGTACAATGTGCAAGGTTTCAAATTCCGCAGACAACAACTTCTCCGTGTCATCGGGGAGCCACCTATCCTCGTCTGAGGAAGACCCAGGGTCACTGTCAAAGCCACCCGGTCGGTCCCCTGAAACAACTCACCCTCTTCCATGGAGTCTCAGCCACCAAAAGCCTCATAATCATCATCATCAGAAAAAAGCGAATGACCCGGCTCAATATGCCGCTTCTTGCACGCAGCCTTGCCGGCGGCCGAGCGCGATAATTGTCGCTCTATGCTGGCCACTCAGAGCGCCAAATCCGTTTTGAGACCCCCTGCTGGCTTCCCCCTCACTGGGAGCTAAATACAGGCACGGGGGTGTCGGCGAGGCCGTAGGTAAAATAGGGCTAGGGACAGCAGAGCTCGCCCCATCCTGTTCCAAAAGAACGATTTGGGCGCAAGGTACACAAACCGTGCTGCGACCCCTCAGAGAGCATGTACCACACATGAGACAGAGCTTAACCCGCCCTGAAGGGGCCCCAAGCTCGCTATCCCCAGAAGCCTCCATTATGGTGATTATAGCAATAAATAAATCAGGTTACAAGGCACAGATGGCCCAAAACCGAACAATCCCCAATTTTATCCCTCTGATTGGCCCCTTAACAATAGGGACTGCCGAGAGAGGGGGGGGTGGAGGGTGGATAAGACCGGGAGGAACCACAATTTGCAAGAAATGGGACCCGTCTGGAAAACACAAGGGGAAGAGACCATAAGCATCCCACAGCGCATGCATCACACCACAACACAAGAAATGGACTCACGGACCAGGAGGAAGGAGAGCCGAGCAAGCGTCTGATCCCGGAGCACAATGCAGAAGATCACGTCTGCCACTCAAGAGGCGTCTGGAGGTAGAAGGCCAGCGTGCCCAAACAAGGCGCATGCAGGCCGCAGAGAAAAATGGTGGCGAGCACGGGCCGCAGAGGCATCTCGAGGGGCTGGCCGCGATGACGCGTTCCGCCCCCCCCTCAGTGCGCGATTCTGGGCGTCGGGAAGGGAAAATGGTGCCCGGATCAGAAGCAATGGAGGCAGCCGAAGCGGTCCCCTCCCCCCACGCCACGGAGTGGTAGCGGGCACACAGAACACTGCCGGCGCCCGAGCAGAGCCGGACCGCTCCAGCCGGGGCCCGCGCCCCCCCCACAGAACCGAAGGAGGAGAGGTGAGGAGAAGAAGGCACGAGGGAGTGAAGTATAAGTAAAGGAAGAAAAAAGTGACACAATCAAACACACACACAAAATAAATAAAGCTTGTGGGAGACATGCGGGTAAAAGGGGTCCCTAGGTGGTTCCTCCCCCCCATATTGGCTCACCAGTGCCTATGGCTGGCTACCCTTGGGGAGAGGGTCTGTGGCCCAGAGTATAGCTCTGCTGAACGCCTGACCCTCGGCGCTCCCCTACCGTCACCTGTTCCGTAGCACAAGGCTGGGAGGCAGGATGGGTCCCCGGAAGAAGGTGGAAATAGACAGATCCCTTATATGGGCCGGGAGGAGCCACGATTTTCATCTTGCAGTCACTGCACCACCTTGTGGTGGATAACCCAATTGTCAGAAATGGAGCGACTTGAACAGGACACCAGGAAAAAGGATTTTTAAAGAAAAAGGTTTATTTTGTTACTAACAGCAATCTAGATAGCGTGGGTGCGCTATCCAGAACACTTAAAGTGGACCAAAACCCACGCTGAAATTCCCGTGCCATTTGATTCCCTCCCCCCCCAGGGAATCCAAAATCGGGATGCCCCACTGTGTGAAACCACCCAGGTCGCCCCATACACTTACCTTGTTTCCTTGCTTGTGCAAGCTGGGGGCGCATCACCGCTATGCCTCTAGTGGGCACGTTCCCTGTTAGAGGGAAGCGGGGTATGCCAGAGCGCAGATTGGACGAGCGGCTGGTCATGCACCGTAGGACTGGGGAGAGGTGAGTTTGCATCGGCAATATGGGGGGTTTCACACAGTGGGGCACGGACCAAAACCCAGGATAGTCAAAATCCTGGATTTGGTCCACTTTAATCATCGATATTCTGGTTTAAAGGTGAACATCTGCGGTGACATCCGGCTGCTTCAGGGCCCGATCCTCACCCCACCCCACGCTTAGTCGTCTGTTAATGACAAGTGTGGCCTTAGCTGCGCTCATTAATGTTCTACACCGATCTCGCAGCTCCACAAAGTCTAGCAGGATATCGGGCGGCCCCATTGCATCCCATTAATGGGCACTGCGCAGGCGTGAGATCGGTGGCCGTGCGCAGTGTGTGATGGGATGCAAGATGGCGCCGCCCATCACAAGGTTGCCCCGGAAACTGAGGGACCTAGAAGATGGATTGGCGAGGTGAGTAAATGCCCTGAGGTAAAACCGGAGGGCAGGCAGCAGATCCGTGTTCCTCTTTATATGTTCATCAAATGGCCCGGTTTTATGGCATCGGGAACTTGAGTGGCAACATCCCCAGCAGTGGGCACACTCCCACCATCTGAATGGCTGGGGGCGGGAGCACGCTCACAGCCCAAAGATGCTGGTATGCGGCCGCCCAATGTTTACATGAGTAAGATGTATTCGATGAGGGAGCCAGGAAGCAGGTGAGTTTTGCAGAGCCCTGGGGGTGGGGTCACAGAGCGGGGCCCGGCCATGCTGGGTTTTGTTCCACTTTTAGGTGTACTACTGTATAGCTGTAGTTATCTGGAAACAACCAAGGCAAAGGCATGTGATGTCTTTTTCCTTTCAGATGCACAGATGGTGCAGAACGATAAGATCGCCTGCTTACTAGACGAGCGACAGAAGGAGGACATCCGCAACCTCAACAAAGCCATCAGTGAGTTCAGACTCGGCTTCCAGAAGAAAGAGGCTCGCAGGGAGTTTGACCTGTACGATCCCCAGGCTCTAAAGAAAGATCTTCCAGCCCGAGTGTCTGATGATGATCCCCGCTGCAGTGTTTCTGGGGTGCAGAGGATGCTGGGAGAAGACTTAACCGAAAGGAACAGGAAAAAAAAACAGCAGGAGCAACTCAGAGAATGGTCTCTCCAGCAACAGTGGGAACTGCAGAAGGCCTTGGAAGATAAGAAGATTTCAGGTATAATTCAGCTTTAAAGTGGACCAAAACCTACATTTGTAACTAGCATCCCCTAAATAGCTTCCCCCATCAGGAGTAACTTTTGGCAATTTTCGTTGCTTCTGCTTCACCCTGCTCCCAGCTAATGCTGCATGTTTGAGGTAGTCATTGTCACTCTTGTGGGTGTTAATGACGTCATTGCCGTCACATCTATGCAAAGACTGATCGCCTGAAATCCCACCAAGAGGGACAGCGAAAAAAGCAGTGTTCCAGGACAATATCCATTCCTATTTCTACACCCTAAGAGGGAAATTTCTGCAGGGGCTTTGGCAAAATGTGCTTCACAAGTTCAGTAGGTTTTGTCCCAAAAGTAAATGTCATGCTGGAAAAAAAAGACCGTATCATGGTGATGAGCATTATGCTCTGTCATAGTTTAAAGTGGTCCAAAACCCACGCTGATAGGCCCGGGAATCGATCGATTCCCCTCCCCCGGGGGCATCCAAAGTCAGGATGCTCCGCTGTGTGAAACCCCCCAGGTCACCCTATACACTTACCTTGATTCCCCGTCCAACGGCGCATGTGCGAGCTGTGGCCACATCCCCGCTATCCCTCTAGCAGGGCGCATGCATGTGCCAGGCATTTGTGAATAGCCAGCGCAGGCACGCTCCCTGTTAGAGGGAAGCGAGGGATCAGTCCGCCAGCGTGCTCAGAGCCACTGGACTTAAACGAAGTCTTAGACGACGTGACGTCAGCGGCTCTGAGCGCGCTGATTGGACAAGTGGCTGCGCATGCGCCGTAGAACTGGGAAGAGGTGAGTTGGCATCGGTGGTCTGGGGGGTTTCACACACTTTAAAGAGGACCAAAACCTGTTTTTTTTTTTTTTTTTCTGTCCCTCGCTGTTGGCCCTATGTTGTCATTGTACACCTCACTGATGTATCGAGATGTATCATGAAAGGTTTCTTTTTTTGGGGGGGGGGGCATTTTATGTTGGCCTACACATAAGAATTCTTCCTCTACACTTAAACCAGACCTTCAGCATGATTTAATGAAAAGGCAAAACCCTTAAATTATTTCCCAGCATCTAGAATTAATATATTTTAAGTTTTTAGTGACTTACTAATTATTCTTTCCCCCACTGGGCTGCAACTCTGTTCAGGACTCTAGGACATGGGCGCCACCATCTTGCCTCAGAAGCATCACACACTGAGGAGAGGAGAGCCGGATAAAGTGCAGGGGGCGGGGTCATAGCTGTGCTTTGCACAGACAGAGCAGGGCTGGGGTCAGGGACAGCAGTCCCAAAATGCAGAGCGACACAGTCAGAAGACACTTCCTGTTTGCAGACTGCCTGATGCTCCATGAGCCATCATCTTGGATGTTTAAAGGCTCATAACATGCAGTAGATGCAGGTAGGAGGATTTTTAATGTGAGCAATCTGTATGTACAGGGTGTAGGAAACATATAAAATAGGCTCTTATTCAGGGCGAAGGTCCGGATTAATGTGAGCAATCTGTATGTACAGGGTGGGGGAAACATATAAGATATGCTCTTATTCAGGGTGAAGGGCCGCTTTAACCCATCCGTGCAGTGAGTGTACACATGCCCGGAACGGTGGGCTTCCCTAATTATGACACCAAAGGAGCAGTTGGGGGGTGGAAGTCTTCCTACCTGCTACCTTGTCATGTAAACCGGACCAACAGCCTGGGAACAGATGGAAAAGAAAAAATCAAGGTCAGGTAATTGATATATATTTTTTTCACTATCTTGCACAGACCAAGACGTAAACTCACTTTTCGACTTCATTGTCTATTGAATCTATAAAGCTGCTTTGTGTGTCCGATAAAGCTTTGCTGTGGAATGGAACTTATGTATTATGAGAGAATGTCACATATGGGTGTGCATGATCTATACCCCAGGTTAAACAGGATGTCCAAGCATTTTGCAACACTCCACCCAGCCCTCCCTCCCCCTGTGCTAATCCCAATTTAGGCAATAACCTAAAAAACAGCTTACTGGTGGGCGTGCAATCTGCTCTGAAGCTGGATACCTTGGGTGACAGAGGGCAGTCACCCAAACCCGGGCTGCAGTGTGACTGTACTGGTCTTGAAGAAATATAATGTGGCTATGCACAACCATAAAGTACTATTAAGAATAATAGGTGCTGGCTATTGGGGAAATTTGATCAGAAGGAGATTAATATAAGGCAGGGGCTCTAGATAAGCCCCAAAATAACCCCATAAAAAACGCACTCAAGAATATATATAAGTATAAAAACACAAATTTATTGTAGTCAAAATTTGCAGCTAAAACAAACAACATACACAGACAAAGTTAAAAAACATAAATACACAGAAAAGCTAAGGAGGAATCCTAGATATGGATCTAATATATATGCAAGTCCATAGAAAAAGATCTTTATAAAAATAAATATACTTGATTGAATGGCAAATAAATTGCTGAGAGATCAGTGCAAACAAATGCTAATCTGCAAATCCATAAATAAAGTACAAGTGCGAAGAATGTACAAGAAAAAGAATGTGCAAAATTATCAATACACATTTGTCCGGGTTGAGGCTACTCCCGGTATCTCCAACGAGCATTTGATTATGACCACACTACTTTATGCTTTTTTGTTTGACATTTATTGCACTATTTGATATACAAAATTTATTTATTTTTACAAAAATCACACTTCATTACAATTCTGTATTCCATCTTGAGTAATATTCTCTACATAACATGATTCTCTCTTCACTCATGTTTTCCCAAAGGGATTGGTATGTCTCATTGGAAGTCTACACAGACTGTCTTAGTTGGGCAGACATGTTTCGCCACGCTTTTTCTGGCTTTCTCAATGCCCTTTTATGAGAGATGAGAGATAAACCATATATTTAGTTCAAAATTTACAAGGTTAAAATGATTGACTCATTAATATTTCTATGGCATGGGTGACTTTAGATATTATCTACACAAATACCTGTTTACAGTACTGTCAGTTATCGTCCTATTCCCATTCTTGTATACAACCATATGTAATTCCCTTGGGGAACGTGGAAGGGGTACCTTCGTGCAGATTTAAAATAATGTAGCCATTTTCCCCATTTCCCCATACAGAGAATGCAAAATTATCAATACTGAAGGATATCAAATGTACAAACCATGACTAGAGATAAAGTGCCAATAGTGCAAGGGAAAGTGCATGAGCCAATTCAAACATTCAACATTGTTTGAATTGGCTTATGCACTTTCCCTTGCACTATAAGAATATATATTCTTGAGTGCGGCTTTTTATGGGGTTATTTTGGGGCTTATTTAGAGCCCCGGCCTTATTTTCACTATATCCAGTCCAGGTCGTCCCAGAAGTAATGACATTTGGGTAGTCCGCCACCAGGTGGCACAGTTACTGCAAGATCCAGAGCTGTAACTCCTCTCGGCCCCCTATAAAAGAAGCTGTCTCAGTAGAATTCCCAGAGTTCTCTTGCAGTAGCTGCTGCTAGGAACGTCGTTGGATACTCTCTCTGGATATGGCAGCTGAGCGGGGCATTTTAAGCCTGTCAGCCGTTGCACCCCTATTACTTCTGTTCCCGTAGACCCACATATGCCTCCCAGCCTCGGCTGACGGGACAGGTGAAGGTAGAGAGAACGCTGGGGTCGGGCGTTCACAGCGCTAGGCTCTGGGCCGCAGACCCTCCCTTAAACGGTAGTTGGCCATAGGCGATGGTGAGCCTATTGGGGGGGGGGGGGGGAGGAACCACCTAAATTGCCCGGGGTTATCCCTTATCTGTGCCCACAAGCTTTATTGTCATATGTTGTGCCTTTTACTTCACTTTTACTTCATTTTTACCTCAGAATGTTGTTTCTGGCAGCTGTGTGGATGCTCACCTTCCCTCATTCCCTCACCTCTTCTCCTTCCCCTCCATCTTGATGCTGTGTGGGGGGGGGGGAGCGGCGCTTGTCGGGGCCTTCTTATAGGCGAGACCTCGGCTTGTGGTGCGGACACCATTTTCTGTGCTGCTCATTTTGTCAATTGCGGACCCTGCCTAGGGTCCCCAAGGGCTGACGGACATCAGTTTTCACCACTCACTGCCTGCGTTTTCTGGTGCCTGCCTTCCGGACCCCTGCTACCTCACCGGTCAGGTTCCGTGAGTCCCTCTCTTTTCTATGTGGTTTCTGTTATGTGCATGTGCTGTGGGATGCTTATGAATCCTTCCGTTTGTGGCTTCTTGGTAGGTTCCTCCCGGTCTCCTACACCCCCCCTCTCTCTCTGCACCCTCTCCCCTTGAAGAGGGATTGCTAAAAAGAGGGACAAAATTGGGGGTCACTTAGGTTTGGGCCGTTAGTGCCTTGTAACCTGTATTTTATTACCATAATCACCATAATGGAGGCTTCTAGGGATAATGAGCTAGGGGCCCCATCTGGGCGGGTTAAGCTCTGCCCCATATGCGGTACCAGCCCTCTGGCCGAACTCAGCACGGTTTGTGTCACTTGCGCTGGGAGCATGCTTTTGGAACATGTTAGGGCGGGCGTCCCTGCCCCTAGCCCTCTTTTACCTGCGGCCTCGCCTAAACCCCCGCTGCTGCATTCAGCCCTCAGCAAGGGGGAAACTAGTAAGGGGTTCCAAACCGATTTGACACACCGGGTTGCCAGCCTGGAGAGACAGTTCTCTCGTACGGCTACTGGGAAGGCCACGAGTAAGAAGAGGCACATCGAGCCGGGTTACTCAGATTTTGCTGATGATGTGGAGGTCGGTACTCCATGGAGGAGGGTGAGTTGTTTAAGGACTTCGTTGCCTCAGGGGATCGGTCGGTTGACTATGACAGCGAGCCTGGTTCCTCCTCGGATGAGGATATGTGGCTCCCTGATGACACGGAGATGTTGCTGTCTTCTGTGTTTGAGACCTTACATATTGTCCCTCCTATAGCGGCTAAGAGGAAGCAGGGTGATTTACTCCGGCCTGAAGAGACAGAGGCTTGTCTTCCCCAAGCAGGCCCAATTTTCCAATATGGTGTTTAAGGAATGGGAAAGACCTAATAAATTGCCATCGGTGCCTAAGGGCCTGGACAGGCGGTACCCCTTCCCTGAGGAGCTGATCCGCCTCTGGTCTCATCCCCCTGATGTGGATGCCCCTGTGTCGGGGTTTTCCAATACTACGGTTATGCCGTCACCCGATACTGCTTCCTTGCGCGACCCTGCTGACAGGCGCATGGATCAGCTAGCTTTTCATGCGTTCACTTTTGTGGGTTCTGGACTTCGCCCTGTCTGTGCCGCGGCCATTGTCTCGTTGGCCATCAAGAAGAAGGTGAGATGCCTTGTTGATATTGCCAAGTCTCGCAAGCGGGCGGAGGAGTATCAAGACCTCCAAGCCTGCGTGGCTTTGTTTGCCTTTGTAGTCTCGGCTATGAACGATAGTGTCCAGCTTGGCGCCAGGGCTTTGGCCCTGCTTGTTGCGCTTCTTCGCTCGCTCTGGCTGCGGAGGAGGTCGGCTGATGTTGCGGCCAAGAAGTCGCTCACTAGTATTCCCTTCCTGGGGCTCAGGTTATTAGGGGAGCGGCTGGACCTTTTGGCCAAGGATAGAAGACTCCCTCAGCGACGGAAGCCTGCGCGGCCCTTTTGGGGTTTTTCTGCCTATCGCTCCTTTCGAGGAGGAAGAGGCTCTTCATTTTCAGGTGGCCGCAGAGATTCCTGGGGTCGAGGTAGGTCTCGCGGCCGACCCAATCCCTCCTGGGGAGCTAAATCCAAACCCCCTGCCAAGCCCTCTCGTGCATGAGGGGGCGCCCTCACCCATCCGGGTGGGGGGATGGCTTCTGTTATTTGTTCACATCTGGAGACAGCACATCTCGGATCGGTGGATTCAGGAGGTGGTTTCCTCCGGGTACAAATTAGAGCTGGCAGTTTGGCCTCCCTCAGGATTTCTTCGGTCGCGGATTTCCCAGAACACATTGACGGTGCAGGGTCTAAGAATGGCCGTTCAACGCCTTCTGCTATCAGGTGTGATTTGTCCCGTGCCTCTCCAGGAACAGGGTCGAGGGTTCTACTCCAATCTGTTCACGGTACCCAAGAAGGACGAAACACTGAGACCTATCATGGATCTGAAGGGTCTCAACAAGTTTGTCAGAGTCAGACATTTCTGCATGGGGACCCTATGGTCCGCGGTGAGCTCCCTTCGGCCTGGCGACTTCATGACCACCGTGGACATCAAGGATGCTTATCTGCACATCCTGATATTTCAGGGACATCAAAAGTTCCTGAGGTTTGTGCTGGAGGATCAGCATTACCAGTTTGTGGCACTACTGTTCAGGATAGCCTCAGCCCCTCGTGTGTTCACCAAGGTGCTGGCGGGCATCATGGCTGTCCTGAGGAACCAGGGAATTCGTGTTCTTCCTTATCTGGATGATTTACTGATTGCGGCTCAGTCCCTTCAGCAGGCCGAGAGCGACACCCGGACGGTGTTATCCACTCTCCAGGACTTCGGTTGGGTACTCAATTACCCCAAGTCTTCTATCACTCCCTCAATGGTGAGGTCCTTTCTGGGCATGACGTTGGACACCTCTCAGGTCAAGGTATTTCTGCCACAGCAGAAGATGGCGGGCCTCCAGACGCAGGTGCAGGCCTTACTGTCTTGTCAGCGGCCATTGATCCGTCTGGGGATGAAACTGGTGGGCCTAATGGTGTCATGCTTCGAGGCCGTGCCCTTTGCTCAATTCCACATGAGACTTCTTCAATTGAATCTGTTGAAAGGTTGGGACCGGTCGCAGGAGTCCCTGGAACAGGAATTTTCGCTGTCCCCCCTGGTCAGATAGTCCCTTTTGTGGTGGTTGAACTCCAGAAATCTGTTGGTGGGAAGGTCCTTTCTGACTCCCCGTTGGGAGATTGTCACCACGATGGCAGTGTGACCGGCTGGGGAGGTTTTCTGGCAAACGCTGAAGTTTCAGGGTCAGTGGGGGCCACTGGAGGTCCACTTGCCCATCAATCTCCTGGAGCTGAGAGCAATCCGGCTGGTGCTTCTTCACTTGACTTCCCATCTAAGGGGTTGTGCAATCCAGATCCACTTGGACAATCAGACTGCTGTCGCCTACATCAATCACCAGGGAGGGACTCGGAGCAAGCGAGCCCTCCAGGAGGTGACCCAATTCCTGTCCTGGGCAGAGGAGAATGTTCCCTGCATCTCGGCGGTTTACATCCCCGGGGTGGAGAACCAGGAGGCAGACTCCCTGAGCAGGGGGGCCCATCGTCTGGGGGAATGGTCTCTCAGCAACAAGATCTTTCACGCTCTGTGTCTCCGCTGGGGTCAACCGGATGTGGACCTGTTTGTGTCCAGACACAATCACAAGCTTCCAAGGTTCGTCTCCCTGTCCAGAGCTCCTCTGGCCTTCGCCACAGACGCTCTGGCAATTCCGTGGACGGAGTTCAGGCTCCTTTATGCATTTCCTCCGTTTCCACTCCTAGGCCGAGTGCTGCGCAAGATAGCCCAGGAGGGGGTACCAACCATCCTGGTGGCTTCTCGCTGGCCGAGGCGGAGTTGGTTCGCAGACATAGTTCAGATGTCAGTCGATCGCTACATCATGCCCGACGACCCAGGGCGTCTCACTCAGGGGTCACTGCGGCACCCCAATTTACAGACGCTGGCTTTGACGGCCTGGCTATTGAAACCCCAATCCTGACGGGGAAGGGGTTGTCTGCTAAGATTGTTCAGACCATGATTCAGGCGCGGAAGAAGTCTTCTTCCATGCTTCACTACAGAGTTTGGCATGCCTACATTTCTTGGTGTGAATCCAAGAGTTTCCCTTGTCGCACATTTTCTATTTCTAGGATTTTGGAATTTTTACAACATGGCTTAGACCTGGGTCTACAGCTGGGCACCCTCAAGGGCCAGGTCTCGGTCTTGGCCATCTTTTTCCAAAGATCCTTTGCCAATCATAGACAGGACTTTTTTCCGTCCACCGCGTAAGCCTTTATTACCGGTGTGGGATTTGAATTTGGTGCTTTCTGCTCTCCAGGGTCCTCCCTTTGAGCCTCTGTGCGATGCTGCTTTGTCTATCTTGACTCTAAAGGTAGTCTTTTTGGTAGCTATCACCTTGGTGCGTCGTGTGTCAGATCTGGCGCACTTTGTATGAAGCCTTCTTACTTTGAGCGGCATAAGGATAAGGTAGTTTTTTCGCTTTAAACCTGATTTTTTGCCTAAAGTTGTTTCTCCCTTTCATCTTAATGAGGAGGTTGTTTTGCCTTCCCTGTGTCCAGGACCGTCTAATTATAAGGAAAGGAACCTCCATGCCTTGGATGTGGTCAGAGCCATTAAGTACCACCTGGTTGCGACTGAATCCTTCAGGAGGTCGGATTCTCTCTTTGTTCTCACTGAAGGTTCCAGAAAGGGTTTGCCTCCGGCCAAGTCCACTCTCAGTAAGTGGATTAGACAGGCGGTGTTGCAAGCATATTCTGCCAAGGGGAAGAAACCCCCTTTTCGTATTACAGCTCCTTCTACTAGAGCTATTGGTGCTTCCTGGGCTTTTCAGCACCAGGCCTCCGTTGAACAAGTTTGTAAGACTTGGTCTTCTGTTCATACCTTTACTAAGTTTTACAAGGTTGACGTTAGGGCCTCAGCTGATGCTGTCTATGGCCGCAAGGTGCTTCAGGCGGTAGTGAAATGAACTACATGCTGTTCCGCACTGGGGATCCCGCCCTAATGGACACTGCTTTTGGATGTCCCAACTGTCATCATTTCTGGGACGACCTGGACTGGATTAAGTGAAAAATACAATTCAGTGAAACTCACCTGTAGAATTGTTTTTGAATATATCCAATCCAGGTTGCCCCACCCCGCCCCTGGTTTCATTATCTCTTGTTTGGGTGATTACCTTTTACATTGGACCGTTGTCCTTAGTGTTTGTTGGAGAGAGTACATGCTGAAGCTATGGGACTCAACATGGTTTCTTGGCCTCCCGGCCTGTCTCCTTTATTACTGCTTTTTGACCACTGGGAATTCTACTGAGACAGCTCCTTTTATAGGGGGCCTGGAGGAGTTACAGCTCTGGATCTTGCAGTAACTGCGCCACCTGATGGTGGA
Source organism: Gastrophryne carolinensis (assembly GCA_027917425.1). Taxonomy (NCBI): domain Eukaryota; kingdom Metazoa; phylum Chordata; class Amphibia; order Anura; family Microhylidae; genus Gastrophryne; species Gastrophryne carolinensis. The sequence goes on along the minus strand of CM051238.1, from coordinate 30,678,659 downwards.
CTACCCAACTGTCATTACTTCTGGGACGACCTGGACTGGATATATTCAAAAACAATTCTACAGGTGAGTTTCACAGAATTGTATTATTAATCTCTGACTGTACTGGTCTGTCAAACAAGTCCAACTGGCACTGAATTCTATGGCTTTCATGCAGAGCCCCGCCCCCATCCACATTGTGGTAGGATTGTTCAGCTATACTGTACTTATTCCCAACTGGACTCTTTTCCTGCGGGAAACACAAAAACTTTTGGGGATTTTAAATGTATTTCTTTTTACAGAGAGGTCATATGACAAACTAAGAATTGAGCTTGATAAGAAGGCCATGGAACTACAGATGATGGAAGAAAAGGCCAGACGAGAGATTTGTAGCTTCACCAAAGAATTCAACAAAGCCCAGGTAATTATTGCACAAGAAAGATTCTACCCCCTCAAGGATGTATTCTCAAACATGTTGTGCATGGTCCAAGCTCGCCATCTTCTAGGGAAAGCTCTTCCCACTTAATGTGATCCTATACCCAGGGCCGTATTTGGTGTTCATGGTGCCCTAGGCACTTCAATTGCTTGCGCCCCCTTTTTTTAAGTTAGGTCACGGTCCGTATAAAAAAAGTGTATGGGGGAAGGGGCACAATGGGCTAGATGCAGAGTATGTGTGTGGAGGAGGGCACATAGGGGGAAGCAGACAAGCATGTTCCATCTTTTACTGCATTCTGACATACAGGAGTCACATGACCACACTAGTAGAGGGGATATGCTCTGGTCTGTGTTCAACCCATTGCCCTCTCCTTCACACAAATACACTCTGCACCCTTCTGTGGCTGGGGATGTTTGTTAGGAGGCATTAATGTTCTGGCTATATGATTTTTAATTTATTTTCTTTACTACAGTAGTAAGGGCAGTGTCCTCCCCCCCCCCCTTCCAGGTTGCCACCCCAGGCACGTGCCTAGGGTTGCCTAATGGTAAATACAGCCCTGCCTATACCCAGAAAGGAAGTTTATGTTGTCACCTTCTATCCCCAGCCCAGTGCCCCAGAACAGCCAGTGTTTCTCTTTTTACAAAAGCCATTGCCCAATATTCGAAAAACCCTAGCAGTACAATGTCCGAATGGCAGCCGTATGCTAATTTAATCAGTTACAACTAAACTGTCACATAATGGCAGTTAGTTTTAAGTGCTTCCCTACGCAGAGCTGTGTGTACTTTAACTGAATGTATCATCTCTGTGAAGCATCAAGGGGTGGGGCTGCTCTGCCAGGGAGCAATATGGCCAATTGCATTTGGTCCACGTTGTTACGAATATTATAAATATCAGGCAAAGGCTTTAGGAAAAAAACAAGAAATGCAGGCTGTTTTGGTGCAATGAGCTGGGGATAGAAGGTGACAACATAAACCTTCTTTCTGGGTATAGAATCACTTTAAAGCGGACCTTCACCCTAAATAAGAGCCTATAATATATGTTTCCCCCGCCCTGTACATACAGATTGCTCACATTAAAAATCATCCTACCTGCATCTATTTTATAAGAATTTAAACATCCAAGATGGCGATCCATGGAGGCGCAGGCTGCCTGTAAACAGGAAGTGTCTTCTGACTGTGCCACTCTGCATTCTGGGATTGCTGATCTTTTCCTGACCCCAGCTCTGCTCTGTTTGTGCAAAGCACAGCTATAACCCCGCCCCCTGCACTTTTGACCCCTCTCATCTCCTCAGTATGTGATGCTACTGAGCCAAGATGGCGGCGTCCATATCCTAGAGTCTTGAACACACCTTAAGGGTTTGGGCGTTTCATTAAATGATGCTGAAGGTCCGGTTTAAGTAAATATTGTTTAACTTTGCCAGAGGTGGCGTATTTCAAAACCCAATCTGGTGCATGGGATTTGAAAATAAAATAACATATAAAGAATATTAAAGGGGGCTACACACACACTCTCGGCCTGGTTACTGTAATAAAACAAAGAAAACTGGTCCTGGACTTTTGCCAGCTCGCATGGTAGAAGCAAGAACTGCAGTGGCCAGCTTCTAGGACAAGTTAAAGTGGACCAAAGCCCAAGATTTTGACTGTACTGGGTTTTGGTCTTTGCCCAGCCCAGGCACCCAGATCGAGGATGCCCCGCTGTGCGAAATACCCCAGGTCGCCCAACGCATGCGCAGCCTCTCGTCCAGTCAGCGTGCTTGGATCCACTCGTCTAAGCTCGTCTAAGGCAAGCAGATCCGAGCGCGCTGTTGGCCGCATCCCGTGCTACCCTGCTAGGAAGCGTGACGAGCCGGCCATTCACAAATGCCTAGCGTGGACTTGTGTCCTGCTAAGGGGATAACGGGGATGCAGCCGCTGCTTGCGTTGTTGGACCGGGAACGAAGGTGAGTATACGGGCGACCTGGGGTCACAGTGGGGCATCCCGAATCTGGATGCTCTGGGGGGAGGGAGTATGCCTGCCCTGCAGTCTCGGGGTGGATTTTGTTCCATTTTAAAGAGGAACATTACAGGTCATGGGGAGTTAGTAAAAACTCCCCAGACCTGGCTTGCCCAACCCCCCTGCCCCTCCGGTTTACAAAATAGTTAATGGAAACTTACCTCTCCTGTCGCATTGCACTCGGCATCCCTCCACTCCCACGTTGTCCTCCGTTGGGCAGCGCCATCTTGGAATCCCGACATGCTCTGCGCCGCCTCTCAGATCTCGCACATGTACAGTATCGGTGCATAGACTGCAATGACACTCAGCACAGAATAGCGTGAGATCTGTTTTAGATAACGCTGACATCCAAAAGGCAGTGAGGGTGGGGGAAGGGATGGTTAGAGAGGAACATCAGAAAAGGTCTGATGTTCCTCTTTAAGTTTTTTTTGTTTACTATGGCTAAGGGCAGGGATATGAGAGATTATTAAAGGATTTACACATAATTAAGTTACATAGTTAATACGGTTGAAATAACACATATGTCCATCAAGTTCAACCAAGGTTGTTGGGGTAGGGGAAGTTATTTTTTATTTTATTTTATTTTTTATTGATAGCAGCTAATGTTATTTTCTTCTAAATAAGCATCTAATCCTTTTTTGAAGCTGTCAGCCGTTGATGCTGTAACAAGCTTCTCTGGGAGGTAAAGAATGATTGTCGCCTCCGGAGACTGAATTTCTTGCCTTTAGAGGAGATTTTACCTGAAATAGTGTTGCCCCATATTTTTTGTATCGCCCATTTATATATTTATACAAATTAATCATGTCTTCCCTCAGTCGTCTCCTCTCAAGACTAAACAGATTTCATTCTCGCAATCTTTCCTCATAACTAATATATAATGACAGATAACACCGCGCAAAATTAGGTTCTTAAATCTAGAGCCAAATAGTCCAATCAGGTAAATTAATGCGCTTCAACGTGCAGAACTCCTCCTCCCCAAAAAGTTCAGAGCTTGAAGACTAGATAAATGCACAGAGCGAACAATCTCCTTATTCAGATGACATAATCGAACGGTATCCTGAAGTGCATGCACGAAAATCGATCACACATGCCCACCACCTTATGGGTATCTGCTTACCCCACTCCTCAAAGGGAAGGCACTTATTAAAGTATCACTGGGCTTCAGACCATCACCATACTTCTTATGCAATATGACACTCCAGGTTGCTTTAAATCTCCGTTGTCCACAATTCAAACTCAGAACATGTGAAAAAGCACAAATAAAATCTAGTGCAACTCTGCTTTAAAAGATAATAACTCAGCTTTAATCAAAAAAAGTGCAAACTCACAAACTCCTCAGGATGAATTCAGCATATTTGTAAAAGCAGGACACTACGGCCAATCGAGGAAAAAGTTAAGGTCCCGTGCCCATCCATGCTCCTTTACACAAACTGATTCAAATAGTGTATTCTAAGTATGTCACACACCCCGCTTCAAGATAATCATTACATGTGGGTAGTATGGTCTGAAGAGGGCGATTTGCAGAGATGATTGGAGGAAAGAAAGCCCCTCCCAGTCCATAAATACCTGGGACCTCCCACTCATTACCCAGTTTTTCCATCTCTGCAGACGGCGAGCAAGTCAGAAGATGATGTCTCCTCCTTGCACAGGGGGATTTCAGGTAGCCGGGTTTATTCCCGGCCCGCTTTTCTCTCTATTTCCACCCGGTTATGTTTTTTATAAGTCCCAATACACATGCCTCCCGGTCTAGGCTGTATCCCGGGTGAGGGTAGAATGGCACTTTTAGTGCTCTGGAGCCATGCTCCACCGCGAGACCCTGTACCAGAGGGTAGGCGGTTATCCGGGCTGGTGACCCCGGTTTGGGATGCCCTGTCCCTTGGCCCCCCTTTCCTGATGCCCTTCTCCTGTGGTGGTGGGGATAAAATGTACCTCAGAGTTAGGATTTATTTATTGAGCATTGTTTCACCTTAACAGCGGCGCTTGCTGCTACTGGCGCCAGAGCTGAGGAGAACTTTTCTCCTCAGAAGTTGTAGTTGGGGGGTGGGGCCGGCTGTTGGCGCTGGCTTGTCCCCCTGGCTTTACTGTTTTTTGTTGCGGTGACTACCGCAATGGCCGCGGCGCGGTTATTTGCGCTGGCGGTTCCATTAATCTTGTGAGGGGAGATCTCCCCTCACTCGCTGGCCACAGTGGGCGGGGCCGGGTGATTGCGCGTCGCCGCGGCCCGCACCCATTACATCCCTGGGGTCTTTGTGGTTACCGGCGCCGCGGCTGCTGTTCTTGCCATGGCGCCGGTATATGTGTGCGCTATAGTGTTTTTCTGAGGTAATTTACCTCACACATTTTGCCATTAGGGGCGCAGACCCACTGCGGAGCCCGCTTTCCGCTCTGTAAGGGGGCGGAGCTACGCATATTGCGCGCTCAGCGCTGGCCACGCCCACAGGATCCTCTCTGCCTCTGTGAGCTGCGTGTGTGGTGGACGCCATTTACCTCACGCAGGAAGGCACAGTGAGTGGCCCTATGGGCCCCCTATATTTATATATATATATATATATATATATATATATATTTACTTATATGTAACCCTTTATATCCGGCAGTCTTTCAGGTAGAACGCCTTAGGTTTTAAGGGGTCTTCTTCCGGTCCTTGGGTCCCTGGATTAAATTCCATGTTAAAATCCTCCCACTTGGGACAATTATAAGGGCATCCCGGGTTGCTTACTACCGTAATTCCCTCGGTCATTGCGACTACATATAAGATCACCGTATGGAGGCATCCCCAGATACCGGGCTCCCCTCGGGGCAATCCCGGAAGTGCATGGGCTGTGGGGTATCCCTAACAGGGGATGACGTATTTCTATGTATACCATGTGCACAGCAGACTATTACACGGCAGTCAGAACCCCAGACGTCTGGGTCAGCACCGCCGGCGTCATCCCCTTCCCACCCCGTCTTGGCCCGTGTCCCGTGTGACGTTGTCACGGGTGGGCAGTCGCAATCTGATGTGTGTGCTAGATTGACTAATATTGAAAAATGTATTTCTTCTGTGGTTGCCAAGAAGGCTCCAGCTAAGAGAAAGCATTTGTCACCGGTCCCACCGACATTTGAATATGACGATGAGGATCGCCTGGATTGGTCAGATTACTCCCCTCTGGAGGAAGGGGAGCTATTTGACGAATCGGATTATTCGGACGACCAGCTATTCGTTGGCGCCGACTCTGAGAAGGGGTCAGGGAGTTCTTTGGATACTCCTAACGTCCTTGCTCAGATGTTTGAGGTTCTGGCTATTTCTCCTCCAGAGGTTGCTCCTCATCAACAAGGGGAGTTTTATGAGGAATCCAAGCCGAGCTTGGAATTCCCTAATCAAAGGCATTTTGATAAGATTATTTCTAAGGAATGGGAGAGGCCGGCTCAGCTCCCAGGCATTCTTCAGAGTTGGGATAAAAGATATCCTTTCCCTTCGGACACGGTTAAGCGCTGGACGTCCCCCCCTGAGGTGGATGCACCAATTCTGGGGTTATCCAATTCAGCAGTTTTTGAATAACCCCGATTGCTCTTCTCTTAAAGATGGAGGGGATAAACGAATTGGCCAGATGGCTTGTCATGGTTTCGCCAGTATTGGGGCAGCCATACGGCCCTTTTTGCGCTTCATCTCTGCTGGTGGTGGCTACCAGGTCGGTGGTCAGAGACTTGTTGTCATCTTCTGGTTTGCACCCGGACAGTGACGAATTTCTGGGACTTAAACGTTGTGAGTTATTCTTGTCTTTCATGTTAGCCGCCTTGGAGAGCTTCTGCTCTGATGGTGACTATAAGGCGTTCAGTTTGGTTGCGCCAGTGGGCGGCCGACTTTGGGCCAAAAAAGTCGCTGACGTCTCTCCCATTCGTGGGGCTATGGCTTTTTGGAGAAAAATTGGATTCAGTAGCTAAGGGGGGTAAGTTACCTCAACGCAAGAAGCAACGACGTCCCTTTCGCGGGGCGGCTTCTTTCAATCATTCCTTTCGCGGATCCAGAGCAGGAAGAGGTTTCGCCTTCCCTTCCACTAGAGGAGATTCCTGGAATAGGGGCGAGGACGTGCCCGCTCAGGATACAACTGGGGTTCATAACCCAAAACCTGCGAACAAGCCTGCTCAGCAATGAGGGGGCACCCTCACCCGTGCGGGTGGGGGGACAGCTGCAACACTTCTCTCTGATCTGGATTCGGGAGGTTTCGGACAAACGGATCCGGGAAGTCGTGTCTTCCGGCTACAAGTTGGAGTTCGAGTCCCGTCCTCCTCCGCTTTTCTTCAGCCCATCCTGGATCTGAAGATCCTCAACAGGTTTATCAGGCTGCGAAAATTTCGCATGGAATCGCGTCGTTCAGCTATCCGCGCTCTCCGTCAGGGGGACTCCATGACGTCCATAGACGTCAAGGACGCTTTCCTCCATGTTCCGATTTTTTCCCGCGCACCAGAGATTCCTCAGGTTTGTGGTGGAAGATCGGCACTTTCAGTTTGTAGCTCTTCCTTTTGGTCTCGCCACAGCTCCAAGGGTTTTTCACCAAGGTGCTCGCTGGGGTGATGGCTCTTCTTAGAGCGCAGGGAATTCGCATAGTGCCATATCTGGACGATCTCCTCATCATGGCATCATCATTCAGCCAAGCGGAATTGGACACCAGGACGGTAATATCCACTCTGGAGAGGTTCTGCTGGGTGATCAACTACCCCAAGTCCTCCTTTTACCCGTCCAGGATAGTATCCTTTCTGGGAATGTCTCTGGATACAGATCAGGCCAGAGTGTTCCTTCTTCAATCCAAGGTTCTTTTGATTCAGGAATTGATTCGGTCGCTCATGTCCATTCCTTGTCCGACCATTCGACTAGGAATGAGACTGGTGGGGTTGATGGTGGCCTCCTTCGAGGCAGTCCCCTTTGCCCAGTTTCACACGAGGACGCTACAACTCCATCTATTGTCTGTCTGGGACAGATCTCCTCTGTCGCTGGATCAATTCTTTCTGATGTCTCCCCGGGCTCGCCGACCACTCAGGTGGTGGCTGAACTCAACCAATCTGTTGAAGGGCAGGTCTTTTCAGACTCCTCGTTGGGAGGTGGTCACCACGGATGCCAGCCTCTCAGGATGGGGGGGATTCTGGAATGATCTCCAATTTCAGGGGTTGTGGGGACCCCTGGAAGCCCACGAGCCTATCAACATTCTGGAATTGAGAGCCATCAGAATGGTTCTTTTTCGTTTGACTCATCTCCTGCAGAGCTTGCCGGTCCAGGTTCGGTCGGACAATCGGACGGCGGTTGCCTACATCAATCACCAGGGAGGGACTCGCAGCAGGAGTGCCCTCAGGGAAATGTCATTGATTCTGGACTGGGCGGAGAGCCACGTCCCGTGCATCTCGGCAGTTCACATTCCGGGAGTAGAGAACTCGGAGGCGGACTCTCTGAGTAGGTGGTCAGCCCGCAAGGGGGAGTGGCCTCTCAGTCCCAAGGTGTTTCATTCAATTTGTCTCAGGTGGGGTTCACCGATGGTGGACCTCTTTGCCTCCCGTCACAATCACAAACTTCTGGCATCTGTGTCTCTGGCGAAGGATCCGCTAGCCTTCGCGACGGACGCCGTGTCCCTGAACTGGAGGGATCTGGGGTTTCTGTATCTGTTCCCTCCGTTTCCCATGGCAGCCAGAGTAGTGCGCAAGCTGGCTCTGGAAGGAGCGTCAGCAATTCTGGCGGCTCCAAGGTGGCCAAGACAGGTTTGGTTCGCAGACGTGGTAAGGTTAGCAGAAGATCAGTTCGTTCTGCCCCTGCTGCCGGATCTGCACACACAGGGTCATCTACGTTGCCCCAATTTACCAACGCTGGCTTTGACGGCGTGGCTGCGGAAACCTCCATCTTGAAGGAGGAAGGTCTTTCTGATGCGGTTATTCACTCTTATTAGCGCTAGGAAGAGGTTTTCTTCTTCCGTTTACTATAGGACTTGGAGGTCTTATATTGATTGGTGTGAGACTAGGGCTTCCCCTTGCAGGGAATTCTCTATTTCTAGAATCCTGGAGTTCCTGCAACATGGTTTGGATCTAGGGCTCCAACTTAATACTCTGAAGGGGCAGGTGTCTGCCCTGGCGGTGTTTTTCCAAATATCTTTTGCGCTTCATCCGCTGGTTAAGACCTTTTTCCAGGGGGTTACGCACGTGCGGCCCCCTAGGAAGGCTCTGATTCCGGTTTGGGATTTGAATTTGGTTCTTTCTGCTCTTCAGGGTCCTCCCTTTGAGCCCTTGCATGATATTGCCTTGTCTTCCCTTACTCAGAAGGTGGCCTTTTTGGTAGCTATCACTTCTGTTCGGCGTGTTTCTAAGTTGGCGGCTCTGTCCATTCAGGTCCCGTATTTTGAAAGACATCAGGACAAGGTGGTTTTCCGTTTTAACCCGGATTTCCTTCCTAAGGTGGTTTCTGCCTTTTCACTTAAATCAAGACATTGTTTTGCCCTCTCTGTGTCCTAATCCCAGTAACGAAAAGGAGAGGGTCCTGCATTCCCTGGATGTGGTTCGAGTTGTGAAGTACTATTTGGTGGTAACGTCTGCCTTTCGTAAGACTGATGCCTTCTTTGTGGTACCCTCTGGGCCCAAGAAAGGTTTTGGCGCCCGCTAAGTCTTCCATCAGTAAGTGGATTCGTCAGGCCATTGTCGGGGCCTTTTCTGCTAAGGGGAGAAATCCTCCCCTTCGTATTACAGCTCATTCTACTCGTGCGGTTGGGGCTTCCTGGGCTTTTCAGCACCAGGCCTCTGTTGAGCAAGTTTGCAAGGCCGCTACCTGGTCTTCTGTTCACACTTTTTCAAAGTTTTTACAAGGTTGATGTGCGGGCCTCAGCGGATGCTGTTTTTGGCCGCAAAGTTCTGCAGGCTGCAGTAGTTTAAGTTGTGCTTTATGCCTTGTTTTGGATCCCCACCCTTTATGGACACTGCTTTTGGATGTCCCACATGTAATGATTATCTTGAAGCGGGGTGTGTGACATACTTAGAATAATACCATTTTGTGAATACTCACCTTGTAAAATGGGTATTATAAGTATGTCACACACCCCGCTTCAACCCGCCCTTTTGTATTCTGGATCCATCGTTTTGTGAACCTTGCGTTGCTATGACTAATATTTGGCTCTTCCTGGTCCCTTACCTTACTGCTTTCTTTATACTGGGTAATGAGTGGGAGGTCCCAGGTATTTATGGACTGGGAGGGGCTTTCTTTCCTCCAATCATCTCTGCAAATCGCCCTCTTCAGACCATACTACCCACATGTAATGATTATCTTGAAGCGGGGTGTGTGACATACTTATAATACCCATTTTACAAGGTGAGTATTCACAAAATGGTATTTTCAGGTGCCGCTGCCCCCGCCCAGCGTGTTTCGCTGTGATGCACAGCTTTTTCAAAGGCAGAGACCGGGTTCGGCGGCAAGATTTTATAACGGGGCCAAGTCCCTCCTCTTGGAGACACTTCCCGCCCCAGGATCCAATCCAAAACTAGTATGTGAACAACAAATCAATACGTAATGTCACGTGACTAATAGTTCAGCGTCTTTCATTCCTCTTATTAGTTTAGTGGCTCTAGTCAGAACATCCATTCTATGAATGAGTGCCCAGAACTGGACGGCATATTCCAGGTGAGGGCTCACAAGTGCCTTGTAAAGCGGCAAAACTGCATCCCTATCCCGTGATTCCAGGCCTCTTTTAATGCATGATAGTGATCTTGGTGGCCTTGGAAGCAGCTGCTTGGCATTGCATGCTGTTATTTAGCCTGTGATCTACTAGTACCCCCAGGTCCTTCTCAACAAGTGACTCTCCCAGTTTTACTCCCCCGAGGACATATGTTGCCTTCAGGTTATTATACCCCCAAGTGCATAACTTTACATTTCTCCACATTGAACTTCTTTTGCCAAGTGGATGCCCAAACACTCAACGTGTCCAAGTCAGCTTGAAGCTTGTGAACCTCTCCAACAGACTGCACTGTGCTACATATATTTGTGTCATCTTCAAAAATAGAGACAGTGCTTCTAATTCCATCTTCTATGTCGTTTATTAACAAGTTGAAGCGCACATACATATATTACTTCCACGGATCGATTTGCGTGCACAGCATAGGGAACGCAGATGCCACATGCTCAGTGTGTTGTTGGCCAACATATTGAAGATAGGGAACTACACTTCTGATTATGTGAGATCTTGGACATGAGGCAGCCCAGTGTTTACAAGTGCAAGTCACTTCACACCCATGCTGGACATACAAGCAGCTATTTCATTGCAGTCATGACCGATCTTACTGGCTATGGCTGGACTAATTCCATCTAATAGTCTATTAGCGTGGAGTGGGCTCTTTCAATAAATAGGTGAGTCATTTAATTTCCCTTAAGCCCAATAAAACAATCAGTCTGCATTCCAGAACATTTGCGGTTTCCCTCTGGCTTTTTATAAGATTTGCGTGTCAGAGGGCATTGAATTCATGCGTACGATGCTTCACAGCTTAGATCTTGCACAATTAATTTCCTGTGTTTGAGGAGCACTTTGGAATAACACAATCCCGGGAGGGTGAAGTGAAGATTGTAATGCCCAGGATTTTGGACTTTTTTTTTTTTAAGAATAATTAAGTTATTTTGCAATTCAAGTCTTTGAGCTCAACAGAAGGTTTCTGAAGCTCAGAAATGTCTGCTGAACATTACAATCCCCCTCCTCCAGCTACTCCGGTCTGCAGGTCCTCATAAACCTTAAATGTTTCAGTATGCTTATTATCAGCCCTGATAGCTGCAGTTGCAAAACCCTGCTCTGCTTTTTCCATGGAAACATTTGTCAGCCATTCAGCCCTATTGCTAACATTTGGCTGATCGGCGTCTGCTCGGCGTGGCCAAATATTGTAACTCTAAAGGATTTGTTTTTCAAGTCAGAAGAGTATACTCCTTGTTTTTCCTGAAGAATTCCCACAAGCCCTATTTGTATCGGAAACTGTCATTTAACATTAGCCCTAAGCAGTTTAAGAAAAACACAACTCTATAGAAAATACTCCAGTAACTGCTGGATACCATATTGAAAAGTTCAAATTAAATCCATCACAAGGTCAAGGGTGGTCCGCTAATCCTATGAGGCAACACATCGTTACAGCTGCTAGTTGCAGAAAAAATTTACCTCAATCTAAATCCAGCGAGTAAATAATCCGTTCATCCCTCATTAACACTAATTAGGTATATACAGGTTAAACCAGAATAACAACACCCAAGCTATCCAGATGGCAGCTAAAATAAAAGTGTTCACTTTTTGTTTTTATTTTGTAAATTCACGTTTTTAGTCCAATAATGGCGGCGCTTTTGGGCTCTGTGGCTGGCCAAAGTAGAAGCTCCGCTCGGCTCCAAGCGAGAAGCGTGCTTTGGCTGTCTGTAAATGTGATCCCTGCGCATGACCAGTTAGAAGGAGAGCGGGCCTGGTGATGGCCCATTGAGGAGGGCACACGTGCCAGGCCCACTCTAACTAGGCATGCGCAGGGAGCGCTTTTTTTAATATATTCTTTATTCTGGTTTTCAGTTTTTACAGCCAACTCAATAAAACATGAGAAAAAAGAGAGTAGGTATACAGTCATTATTTAGCGTAAATATAAAAAGTTACAGTCTCAGGGAAAAACTTCACAGCCTACGGCCATCAGACCAACTCTTAAATTAGGGGGAGGGGGAGAGCAGGGTAACTCCCCCCGCAATCCGGACAGATCCCTACCAGAGAGCCGGATATCCCCTCAATTCCCAGCGAGGAGGTCTTCTCACTCCGTCGACCAAGCCCAGGGCCATCTCTCCCCCACGCCACCCTGTTCCGCTGCAGTGGTACCCAAAGTTGGGTGACTGTGTATACCGAGGAATAGAAGAGGAGAGTGAAGAAAGGAAGAAGAAGAAGAAAAGGGGGGGAAGGTAAGGATATGGGGTAGGGAACGATGGAGGGAGAGGAGGGTATTGGGACCGTTCACATGTCAGCCTCCATGATCGCACAGAACTCCCAAGACATCGAGAACACCACCCTGTTGGCCCCCTTCAAGTGATGTGCCTCCGAGGATTCGTTACGTACAGCTATCAGGCCCTAGGGAGTGCTTTTACTGACAGCAGGAGCGCGCCGCTCAGTTGGGGGGCCGAGCAGTGCTTCCGGTTTGCCTGCCAAAGGCAACTTTCGCTTTGGCCGGCCACAGAGCACTTTTATTTTAGCTGCAATCTGGTGCACAATCCAGATGCAGCAAAATTGTTTGAGGGGTGTTATTCTGATTTAATAACCATGATTCCCATTTTCCAGTTATCTGATCTACCCCCATTACACACTTCCCTCCAAAAGGGTGTAAGTCCGCTTCAGATAGGACCTATACAGTTTACACTCCACCAGGCTCAATGATGTGAGTTCCTCTGCTCGCATACCAAAATGCCAGCTGCTGCAGTGTGCATTACAGCTTCTGGGTCTCCCTATTGGATAAAGTGTTAGTAGACCTTCCTGGTTTTGTCTTCTCTTTTGTCTGTTAGTAGACCCTGGTTTCTAAGTTCTTGTGCATGCACTCCTCTATGAGAAGCCAAGATCCCATTCCGGAGGGCAGCCTGCTTACAGGACTATTCCAAGTATGTCACACACCCCGCTTCCAATATTCATGGCATGTGGGTTATGGCCAGTAGAGGGTGAACTTCTACAGAGATGACAGGAAAAAAAGAAGCCCCTCCCAGTCCATAAATACCTGGGACCTCCCACACATTACCCAGTAATCGTCTCTGCAGACGGCGAGCAAGTCAGAAGATGGCTGTGTCTCCTCCTTGCAAGTAAGCCTAAGCCGGGGTTACCCCCGGCCAATTTGTCTCTATTTCTGTCCGGACCTTGTTTATTTAAGTCCCATATATGCCTCCCAGCCTTGGCTGAAGGTCCGGGTGATGGTAGATTACACCTTAGAGATGTTTTAGGGAGCCATGCTCCCCGTGAGACCCCATTTTAAGGGGTAAGCGGTATCCAGGTTGGTGATCCTGGTTTGGGATGCCCTGTCCCTGATATTCCCTTTTACCTTATGGTGCCCCCCCCCGGGTCCTCCTGTGTCCCTCTACTGGGGGGGGGGGGGGGGGCTTTCCTCCTTCTTTCATAACCTTATTTTATTTTTGTATGTGTGTGTGCGGCGTGTGCTTGTGCTTCACTTGTCTCTTTTTACGTTAGGCCTTTTGGCCGCCTTGGAGGCTGTTCTTTTGTTGGGGGAGCTTCTTCCCCTCAGGTGCGCTCGGGCAGGGGGCGGGGCCGGGCGTTCGGTGCGCTCGCCGCGGCCCGCCCCCCTCTGCCTCTGGCGCCGTTGCGGAGCCCAGCTAATTGCTGGGATCCGCGTCTCTCAATTACTGAGGGAAGGGGGCGGGGCCAGGCGCGGCGCGCAATCCGCGCTGGCCCGCCTCTCCTCTCCCTCTCTCTCTCAGGATCGCTGGCTGGCTGGTCGCCATCTTCCTGGCCGTGAGTGCCCTGCGGGGCCCCCTTTACTTTTTCATTGTCTATTTGCGCCCCATTCTAGCGTGTTGGGGCAGCGCAGATCATGTCTTCTAATTATGTTTAGATAGATGTGTATATAGATATATGTGTATATTTTTATATTGTTTGTATGGACATGTGCATGATTTTGTGCCTTCTCATGGCCCCTTCCCATCGTGTTGTTCAGGAGGATTCCCTATCGATTGCATTGAAAGGGGGTTCTCCCGGTCCTAGGGTCCCTTGGAGATAAATTGGGGTCCTACAAATCCTCCCACTAGGGACTTAAAGGGGCATCCCGGGTAGCTCTTGTAGCATAATTCCCTCGGGTCATTGCGACTACCTTAAAATCACCATATGGAGGCTCCCCAGGATACCGGGCTCGGGGCTCCCTTCGGGACAATCCCGGCAGTGCGTGGGTTGTGGGGTACCCCTTACGGGGGAGAATGTACTAATTTGCATACCATGTGCTCAACATGCATAACACGGCAGTCGGGGTCCCAGGCGTCTGAGTCCGTGCCGCCCGTCTCATCTCCTACCCCACCCCGCCTTATCCGTACCCCAAGTGACACTGTCATTAGCGGGGAGTCGCATTCTGATGTATGTGCTAGGCTGGCCAACATCGAAAAATTGATTTCTAGCTCTGCGGCCAGAAAGGCCCCAGCTAAGAGAAGGCATCCGTCGCCGGCCGTGCCGGTACTGGATTTTGATGACTATGATTCCCTTGGTTTATCTGATTATTCCCCACTTTAGGAGGGGGAATTGTTTGAGGAATCTGATGCTGAGGATCAGCTGTTTTTTTTTATGCTGATGCTGGGCAGGCGCTGGGGGATGCCGTGGATACCCCCAAAGTCCTGGCCCACCTATTTGAGGTACTGGCTATTTCTCCGACAGCAGAGTCCCCTCTGCAGAAGGGGGAATTCTTTGGGTCTTCTAAGCCTCGCTTGGAGTTCCCAAATCAGAATCTTATTCTTAATATACAGTACGTCCTGCTCCAGATATAATACTTACACTTGGGTTATCCGCCGCCAGATGGCGCTGCACTGCAAAGACATGCAAAAACAGGCTCCTCCCAGCCATTCAAATACCCAGGGACCTCCCACAAATCCCCAGATTTCTCTGCAGTGCTGACTGCGAAGACATGAAGTATCACTCTCTCGCAGGTGAGCGGGGCTATTAAAGCCTGCGGCCCTGTTGGACTACTCCCACCTGTCCTCTTCGTGATGTGCCTCCCAGCCTGGGCTGCGCTGGTCGGGTGAAGGTAGGCAGCACCACGCGTGCTTAACGGAGCGATGCTCCACCGCAGTCCCCCACCAAAGGGTAGGCGGTTTAGGCTGATGGTGAGCCTCTAGTGGATGCCCCTCCCGCATTATTGCCCCATACCCCGTGTTGCGGTGGACCCTGTTCAAAGGGTCGCCATCCTCCCTCGTTCCCCCCGTAGCTCGGGGGGAAAGAAAAGGGGGGGGGATGTGTGGGGTGGTCTTAGTGTATTGATACACGTTATGGCCTTAGTATTGTCCTTGACTTATACACCTTGGTGTCAGAGCCGCGCCGTTTGCCTTTTATTACTATCGGCCGCCGCCGCGCGAGTCTCTTGCCCTTATTGGGTGAGCATGCGAACAGACGCTGCGGCGTCTTCTTTGGCAAACCCCTGTTTTTTTCTGAGTGTGTCATGCACTCGCTTTTCTTGTCTGCGTTGACTACTACCGCAGAGCTTCGCGCTCTTCGGGGGGGGGCGGGGACCTGGCTGGCGCGCTTCGCGTCACAGGCCCGCTCTGGCCCGCCCTTCGAGGTTCGCTTGGCGCCATTTTAGATGCTCGTCGCGCGCGCACGTGGTGACGGTCCTCCTCCTCCCTGGGTCTGTAAGTGCCCTCGTGGGCAATTTTCTTCATTCTTGCTCACTGCGCATGGCTCTGACATCCCTATTCCCATTATGTCTTTCAGACGGTCGAATCCAGTGGCTTCTCCCGGCCCGGTGTAATTGCCAGTTGGACCTAGTATAATTACTCCCACTTCCCTGCGGGTCTTTGGGGCATCCAGGGTAGAGCTTATAGCGTCAATCCCTACTGGCCTATTGTGCCTATTAATCACCATATGGAGGCATCCCAGGATATTGTGAACGGGGTTCCCTCGGGACAAGCCCGGCTGTATGTAGCTTGTGGGGTCTCACCTATAAGCGGTGACAATGCACGGGTCTGCTTCCCTTGTGCACAGCAGGCGCTAATGGTACTTCCCGCCCCTCCTGTGGCTGGGCCTGCACCTCGCCTCACTTCACCTACCCCCCCAAGCCTGAGTCTAACCCCCAATACAAGCGGGGATTCTCATCCTGATGTGGCTACTAGACTGGCCAGTGTTGAGAAATTGCTTGCTAGTTCTCTAGCGCGCAAGGCCACTGCAAAAAAGCGGCACATAATCCCTGATTCTGCTCCTTTCCCTACGGAGTCTGATGAGTTTTCGCATCTATATGGCCATACCCCCTCGGACGAAGGGGAGCTGTTCTCTGACTCAGAGTCATCTGATGAGAAATCAAGGGGTCATGACGATTCTGGTTCTGATCACTGGACCCCGGATGATACTGATAAACTACTGCTTCAGATTTTTGAAGTTTTGTCCATCTCTCCCCCTGTTGCGACTCCCAGGCAAAGGGGTGAGCTATTTCATACTGCTAAGGCTCGATTGGAATTTCCTGAGCAAACCCATTTCAATAACCTCGTGCTGAAGGAGTGGGAACATCCCAGTAGACTTCCTGGGATCCCTAAGAGCTTGGACAGTAAGTACCCGTTTCCTGCAGATATGGTCAAGTGCTGGTCATCGCCCCCCGAGGTCGATGCTCCTATTCTAGGGCTGTCTAACACCTCTATTATGCACTCCCCCGACACTACTACGCTGCGGGATTCTGAGGACCGGCGCATTGACCAATTGGCGTGCCATGCCTTTGCGTTTGGAGGGGTGGCGCTGCGCCTGGTCTGCGCCTTGGCCATTACGGCAGTAGCACTCAGGGCCATGGTCAGGAATGCACTTGACGACCCAGACGAGTTGCCTACTGATACTATTAATGCACTGTCTAACTGTGATGTATTTGTGTACTTTATCCTGTCTGCATCGGATGATGCTATTAGGCTGTGTGCCAGATCTTCCGCCTTGGCGGTGGCTATACGCCGCGCGGTATGGCTACGCCAGTGGGCGGCCGACAATGCTGCTATGAAAGCCCTTACTGGGCTTCCATTTAAGGGCCTACGCCTGTTTGGGGACCGCCTAGACCTCTTTGCTAAAGGAGGTAAGTTACCACAGCGCAGGCGGCAGCCTTGGCCCTTTCGTAACCAGGGCCCCCTTTCAGCCCCCTACAGAGGCGTTAAGCAGGGGAAAGGGGTGTCCTTCGCGAGGGCTCGTGCAGACTCCTGGCATAGGAGCAGGGGGCGACGTCCTGGCTCCTCCTGGGGGACCAGACCCAATGCCCCTCCCAAGACCCCTCAGGCATGATGGGGTGCCCTCGCCCGCCAGGGTGGGGCGATGGCTACAGCACTTCGCGCACGTCTGGAGGCGCCAAGTCTCAGACCGGTGGATTCAGGAGGTAGTACCTCTGGCTACAAGATCGAGTTTGCTGTTCGGACCCCTCAAGATTCATCAGGTCCCGGATCCCCCAGGACCCGGTATCAGCTCAGGCCCTGATGCAGGCAGTGCAAGGACTTCTGGATCTGGGAGTTATTTGCAAGGTTCCCTTGAGAGAATTGGGAGAGGGGTTCTACTCTAATCTTTTCACAGTACCCAAAAGAGATGGGTCAGTCAGGCCCATCCTGGATTTAACGATCCTCAACAAATTTGTCAAGAACAAACGCTTTCGCATGGAAACTCTGCGCTCGGCCGTTGGCTCTCTGCGCCCAGGGGATTTTATGACGTCTGTAGACATCAAAGATGCTTACCTTCACATCCCTGTGTTCCCGGCACATCAAAGGTTTCTCAGATTCGCGTTGAACGATCAGCATTACCAATTTGTGGCCCTACCGTTTGGCCTCACTTCAGCTCCCAGAGTGTTCACCAAGGTGCTGGCGGGGGTGATGTCTTTGATAAGGTCAGGGGGCATTCGAGTGCTGCCCTACCAGGACGACATCCTCATCGCCTCTTGGCCCCTACAGCAGGTGGAGCTGG
The DNA here is from genome assembly GCA_027917425.1 of Gastrophryne carolinensis. NCBI lineage: Eukaryota > Metazoa > Chordata > Amphibia > Anura > Microhylidae > Gastrophryne > Gastrophryne carolinensis. Next base: position 30,660,644 of record CM051238.1, on the reverse strand, counting down.
ACACTCAGCGGGTGGTGTCCACCTTGGAGTCCTTCGGCTGGGTGATCAATCATCCCAAGTCTGGGCCTCTCTGTCCCCTTCGTCGCTGACCCCATTCCTGGGGATGATTCTGGATACGGTTCAGTCACGAATATTCCTTCCCCAACAGAAGGTGGAAGCTCTGACTGCGCAGGTGCGGTCCCTGCTCTCGTGCCCCCAGCTCTCCCTCAGGCAGGGAATGCAGCTGGTGGGTCTGATGGTGGCGAGCTTCGAGGCGGTGCCCTTTGCTCAGTTCCATTCGAGGCCTCTGCAGCTTCACCTCCTCTCAATATGGGACAAGGATCCCGCGTCCTTGGACGGGGTTTGTGTGCTTCCCCCATTGGTCAGAAGGTCCCTCTTGTGGTGGCTAGACCTCAAGAACTTGCTAAAGGGCAGGTCCTTTCTAGCCCCCTCCTGGGAGACGATCACCACGGATGCCAGTCTGTCAGGTTGGGGGGGATTCTGGAGGTCCCTGAGGTTCCAGGGGAGGTGGGGCCCTCAGGAGGCCCATTTACCCATCAACATTTTGGAACTACGGGTGGTCAGGTTGGATCTGGAGCAGTTGACCAATCATCTGCAGGGACTGTCTGTTCAGGTGCGCTCAGACAACAGGACAGCGGTTGCCTACATCAACCATCAGGGAGGGACCCGGAGCAAGGGTGCCCTCCAGGAAGTGTTGCGGATTCTGACATGGGCGGAGGCCAATGTTCAATGCATTTCGGCTGTTTACATCTCCTAGCAGACTCTCTGAGCAGGGGGACTTCCCGTCAGGGGGAGTGGTCCCTCTGCAACAGGGTGTTCCAGTCCCTGTGTTACCGGTGGGGCCTACCGGATGTGGATCTGTTTGCATCCCGTCACAATCGCAAGCTCCCGGCCTTTGTCTCCCTGTCTCAGGATCCTCTGGCCGTGGCCACGGACGCTCTGTCATTGTCTTGGAAGAAATTTCGGCTCCTGTATGTCTTTCCCCCGTTCCCCCTGCTGGGCAGGGTTCTGCGCAAGATTGCCCTGGAAAGGGTGCCAGTGATTCTGGTGGCCCCAAGGTGGCCAAGAAGAGTGTGGTTCGAAGACATGGTACAAATGGCAGTAGACCAGTACGTCCTGCCAGAGACGCCAGATCTACTCACTCAGGGCTCCTTACGCCATCCCAATTTACAAACTCTGGCTTTGACGGCCTGGCTGCTGAAACCTCCATCTTGATGGAGAAAGGCTTGTCTGCCTCAGTGGTGGATACCATGGTACAGGCTAGGAAGAAAACTTCTTCTGCCATCTATTATAGGGTATGGCGTTCCTACATAGACTGGTGTGAGTCTAGGTCTCTTCCCTGCAGGGAGTTCTTCATCCCTAGGATTCTGGAGTTTTTACAACATGGATTGGAGTTGGGTTTAAAACTCAGTACTCTGAAGGGTCAGGTTTCTGCCCTGCTGTCTTCTTTCAGAAATCTTTTGCTCAGCATCCCTTGGTTAAGACCTTCTTTCAGGGGATCACTCACGTGCGTCCCCCACGTAAGCCTACGGTCCCTGTTTGGGATTTGAACCTGGTTTTGTCTGCCTTGCAGGGTGCTCCCTTTGAGCCTATTCATGATGCTGCTCTGGCTGTACTTACCCTCAAAGTTGTTTTTCTGGTGGCTATCACTTCAGTCAGGCGTGTGTCTGAGCTGGCGGCGTTGTCTATTCAGCCCCCATACTACGAGAGACACCAGGACAAGGTGGTGTTCCGCTTTAAGCCAGATTTTCTGCCAAAGGTGGTGTCTGCTTTTCATTTGAATCAGGATATTGTTCTTCCTTCATTGTGTCCTAATCCTAGCAACGCTAAGGAAAGGGTTCTGCATTCCTTGGATGTGGTCAGGTGTCTGAAGTATTACCTGGTAGTCACTGCGGCCTTCAGGAAGACTGATGCTCTTTTTGTGGTCCCCTCTGGTCCTAGAAAGGGTTTGGCTCTGGCCAAGTCTACTATTAGCAAATGGATTCGTCAGGCTGTGATTCAGGTCTACTCTGCTAAGGGGAAGAGTCCCCCCTTCCGTCTTACTGCTCATTCTACTCGTGCTATTGGTGCCTCTTGGGCCTTCCAGCACCAGGCTTCTGTTGAACAAGTTTGCAAGGCCGCTACTTGGTCTTCTGTTCATGCCTTTTCAAAGTTTTACAAGGTTGATGTTAGGGCCTCAGCTGATGCTGTTTTTGGCCGCAAGGTTTTGCAAGCGGCAGTAGTTTAAACTGCCTGTTGTCACCTTTTGTTGGGGGATCCCACCCTACCTTATGGACACTGCTATTGGATGTCCCAAGTGTAAGTATTATATCTGGAGCAGGACGTACTGTATACTAAGAATAATACAATTCTGTGAAGAACTCACCTGTAGAATTGATATTATTTGTATACAGTACGTCCTGCTCCACCCCACCCTGGTTTTGCATTATTCTGGATCCCCTGTATGGTGATTGTTATCATTGTTATCGTTACCAGTTGTCTGGGTGGTTTAATTCTCCCGGCTTCTTGTTCACTGCTTTTCAATGCTGGGGATTTGTGGGCGGTTCCTGGGTATTTGAAGGGCCGGGAGGAGCCTGTTTTTGCATGTCTCTGCAGTGCAGCGCCATCTGGCGGAGGGTAACCCAAGTGTAAGTATTTTATCTGGAGCAGGACGTACTGTATACAAATAATATCAATTCTACGGGTGAGTTCTTCACAGAATTGTATTTTTGAAAGCATGATTCTTAAGGAATGGGAGAGGCCTAGCCGGCTCCCTGGTGTTCCTCAAGGATGGGATAGGAGGTATCCCTTCCCGGAGAACGCGGTGAAGCGCTGGTCGTTCCCTCCCGAGGTCGATGCGCCCGTTCTGGGATTGTCCAACACCTCCTTTGTACATTCTCCAGACGCCACCACTCTTAAAAATGGTGAGGACAAACGCATGGATCAGATGGCGTGCCATGCCTTTGCCAGTGTGGGTTCAGCCTTGCGGCCGGTTTGTGCCTCGGCGCTCGCGACTGTGACTACCCGGTCTGTGGTTAGGGACCTGTTGAGTGGTTCCCAGCTTAATCCGGCCATTGATGAATTTACGGCCCTTAAGCGGTGTGAATTATTTATGACCTTTGTTTTATCTGCTATGGATGACACAATTATTATGTGTAGTAGAACCTCGGCTTTGTTGGTGGCTATTCGCCGATCGGTCTGGTTACGGCAGTGGGCGGCTGACATTGCGGCTAAGAAATCTCTCACAGCGCTACCCTTCCTGGGTACGCGGCTGTTCGGGGATAAATTGGATTCAGTGGCGAAAGGTGGAAAGTTACCTCAGCGTAAGAAGCAGAGTCGCCCCTTTCGGGGGGCCGGCTCCTTCAATCCTTCCTTTCGCGGTGCCGGAGCAGGCAGAGGATTTGCCTACTCTAATTTCAGAGGTGATTCCTGGAACAGAGGCAGAGGACGCGCACGTCCAGGCCTTAACTGGGGTTCCAAGCCCGAGCCTGCTGCCAAGACAGCTCAGCAATGAGGGGACGCCCTCAACCTTGCGGGTGGGGGGGCGGCTGCGGCACTTCTTCCAGGTCTGGGCCCAGGAGGTCACAGACAAATGGATCTTGGAAGTGGTCTCTTCCGGGTACAAACTGGAGTTCGAGTACTGGCCTCCTCCCAGATTCCTAAGGTTTCAGGTGCCCTCGGATCCCTGGGCTGCGCAGGGGCTCCTGTTGGCTGTAAGGAATCTTCTGGTCATGGATGTCATATGCCCGGTGCTTTTCTCAGAGAGAGGCCGGGGCTATTATTCCATCCTCTTCACGGTTCCCAAAAAGGATGGATCCATAAGACCCATTCTGGATTTGAAGCTTCTCAACAGGTTCATCTGAACCAAGAAGTTCCGCATGGAGACTCTGCGCTCAGTCATCAATTCCCTTCGTCAGGGGGATTTCATGATGTCCATAGACATCAAGGATGCTTACCTTCATGTACCACTCTTCCCAGCACACCAGAGATTTATCAGGTTTGTGGTGGGAGATCAGCACTTTCTACGGGGGTCCTCTCGCAGAGGGGAATGGTCTCTCAACCACAAGGTATTCCGGTCCCTCTGTCACAAGTGGGGGTTTCCGAAGGTGGATCTGTTTGCCTCACGTCACAATCACAAGCTCCCAAAGTTTGTGCCTCTGTCTCAGGATCCTCTGGCCCTGGCAGTGGACGCCATGTCTCTTGCCTGGAGAGATCTGGGGTTCCTGTACCTGTTTTCCCCCTTCTCCGTGGTAGGCATGGTGATGCGCAAGCTGGCTCTAGAGGGTGCGCCTGCAATTCTGGTGGCCCCAAGGTGGCCAAGACAGGTTTGGTTCGCAGACGTCGTAGGCATGGTGGTAGATCAGTACAGGCTGCCCCTGTTTCCGGATCTGATCGCTCAGGGTCAACTACGTTACCCCAATTTACAAACGCTGGCTTTGACGGCGTGGCTGCTGAAACCTCCATCGTAAGGGAGGAAGGTTTGTCTGATGCTGTGATTCAGACTCTTGTTAGAGCTAGGAAGAGATCTTCCTCTAACATCTACTACTGGACTTGGAGGTCCTATATTGACTGGTGTGAGGCTAGGGCTTTGCCTTGTGGGTGTTTTTGATTCATAGGATTTTGGAGTTTCCTCAACACGGTCTGGAGCTGGGGTTCCAGCTTAGTGCCTTGAAAGGGCAGGTCTCTGCCCTGGCGGTCTTCTTTTTGTCGGCATCCTCTGGTTAAGACCTTTTTTCCAGGGGGTCACTCATGTGCGGCCCCCTGGAAAGCCTTTGTTGCCCTTTTGGGATTTGAATTTGGTTCTGTCGGCCCTCCAGGGACCTTCTTTTGAGCCGGTGCAGGATGTTGCACTTTCTATGCTCACTCAAGAGGTTGCCTTTTTGGTGGCTATTACCTCTGTTCGGCGTGTCTCTGAGTTGGCGTCTCTGTCCATTCAGGCCCCTTACTTTGAGAGACACCAGGACAAGGTGGTTTTTAAGCCAGATGTCCTTCCTAAGGTGGTTTCTGCCTTCCATTTCAATCAGGATGTAGTTCTCCCTTCCTTGTGTCCTAATCCTAGCAATGACAAGGAGAGGGTTTTGCACTCTTGGGATGTGGTTCGTTGTGTGAAGTACTATTTGGTGGCTACTTCTCCCTTTCGTAAGACGGACGCCTTGTTCGTGGTGCCCTCCGGGCCCAGGAAAGGTTTGCGCCCGCCAAGTCCACCATTAGTAAATGGATACGCCAGGCCATTGTTGGGGCCTATACTGCCAAGGGGCAGGTTCCCCCTTTTCAGATCACTGCTCATTCTACTCGTGCTGTTGGGGCTTCTTGGGCTTTTCAGCACCAATTTTCTGTTGAACAAGTTTGTAAGGCCGCTACTTGGTGTTCCGTTAATACTTTTTCCGAGTTTTCTAAGGTTGATGTGTGGGCCCCAGCGGTTGCTGTTTTTGGCCGCAGGGTTCTGCAAGCTGCAGTGGTTTAATTTTGTGCATTTTTGCCGTATTGGGATCCCCACCCATTATAGACACTGCTATTGGATGTCCCACATGTCATGAATATTGGAAGCGGGGTGTGTGACATACTTGGAATAATACCATTTTGTGATTACTCACCTGTAAAATGGATATTATAAGTATGTCACACACCCCGCTTCATCCCGCCCTTTTTTTGTATTCTGGATCCTTTATATGGTGAACCTTTTATGATTAAGATTTTTATAATTGGCTCTGGTGGCACCCGCCATGGCTCGTCTCAGCTGCTGAGCCCCCGAGTATCGGCGGGGGCTGAAGAGGAGATCCGGGGGCCAGGCGGAGGTGAGGAGGCAGTGGAGCCTCAGTGTGCAGATCGGCACCTCCGCACTGTAATGCCGGAGGTGCACTAGGTGGTGGGCGGGACCGGCGGAGTACCTGTTGGGCCGCAGACTGGCCTTGACCCTCACCCCCCCCCCCCCCCCCCAAGCAATGCCCTCAGTAGTGTGCCTGGATGAGTGGGCACTCCCCACAAGTCGCCAGCAGTTGGAGGGTGTCCAGATGGAGAGAGGGGAGCAGGGTACACAGCAACACGAAAGCTGCCGGGGGAGTGAGCGGGGGCCCAGCCCAGTGAGGGTTACCATGCAGAACAGTTAGCTGCGCCCAGAGGGCGTCCCGAGTCCGGAGTCCCCACGCCGTTCCCCAGCATGCAGAGTTCTTCCCCCGCAGCAGAGCCCCCTGGCTGGGTCCCCGGATGGAGCTTTGCAGCGCACTCCACCCCCCAGCAGCATGTTATGCACCCCACCGCCTCCGGTGAGCCCTGAGCCGATCTGGGGTAGCCGGGAAGTGTCCCCCTCTGGCTGCTCGATGGAGGAATCTCTGGCTTTCGGCGCTGATTCTGACCAGCCGGTCGGGGGGGGCGCAGCCTGGCCATTGTTCAAGTGGAGTCCCTCGGAGGAGCGGAGGAGCTTTGAGCCACCTAGGGGGATTGGGCATCCCGCACAGGACGCCGGAAGACCTGCTTCTACTACGGGGGCGGTTCCTACTGTACCGATTGATCTTCTGTCCCGCACTATAGCTGAAGCGGTGAGAATTAATATCAATGAGGCCCTGCGGGGCCTGCCAACACGTGGTGACTTTGATGGATACGTCTTGAGAATGGAGGGCACCATAAAGAGAGAGCTGGCGACCCTACAGAGAGCGGTAATGGAGGTCACGCAGAGAATAGATGTTGCGGAAACCTCCCACAGATCACTAGAAATGCGAGTGCTTGAGCAACAACAAGAAGGAAACAATCGCCTCCTGTCGGACCTGTTCCTGGCCCAAGATGATGTGGAGAACCGCAGCCGCAGAAATAATCTTCGCCTTCGAGGAGTCCCGGAGTCGGTGGAACCAAGAGACCTCCAAGCAGCAGTCGCCTCAATCTTTAATGAACTTCTTGGCCTACTGGATACAAACCACAGAGAGTTGGACAAGAGCTGGACCGCGTACATAGAGCTCTTGGTCCCGGTCCCTCTGATGCAGGAAAACCGGGAGACATAGTCTGTAGAGTCCACTTCTTCAAATTTAAGGAGGACGTGCTCCGTAAGGCGTGGGAGAGGGGCCCACTACAGTTTAGAGGAGCGCAGATCATTATCCTTCAGGATCTCTCGCGAAGAACATTACATATGCGGAGACTCCTGAAGCCACTGCTTGAGACCGTATAGAGGCAATCGTTGGGGCCACCCTTTCCAGCTTTTAGTCCGAAGAAATGGAGAGCTCTTTGTCCTCAGGTCCCCGATCCAGCTCCCGGACTTGTTCTGCTTCCTGGAGGCCGCCGCGGTGGATATCCCAGACTGGACGGCGCCCGATCTAGCAGTCTTTAACAGACAACTCCCACAGTGCTTTGGTGGAGCTCTCCGTGGCGCCGGGAGAGGAGTGAGAGGACGCCGTCGGTAGTCATGTGAGGCATTGGTCGCACGGTGCCGGCTCTCCCTGTCGCCCTCCTCAAGCTGGAATATGCCCCGGTGCGCCCCCGGCCCTCCGGGGCGGTATGGCGCCCCTTAGGATTTGGACGGTCTCTGTTGAGGCACGGATTCCTTGGGCACTGGCTGTCCGGGCCGCCGTTGCGGGAACGGAGGGCGGGAGTTCTGGAGTTCTGTCTCTCTTTTTCTTGTGCCTGTTATATGTTAAGGTTGAGTTCGGGGGTCCCGGGGGGGCACACCCCGCTCAGTCACCCTTGCTGACTTGCACTCTGGGGATACACCGTGTCTCCAGTTACCGAGCATCTGCCCCTGGCTCATTGCCCCTGACTTGGAGGGGAGTGCTGGTGGCTGGGCGGGTGGGTCCTCCTGATCCACCAAGTATCGTGAGTTGCAAATGTAAAAGTTGAGAGATCCGGTTGGGGCAAGTGGTGGCGGGCCTGTGACCCCCGTTGCCGGTCCCCTCAGAGTTAATGCGATGCACTTGATCCGTGCGCGGGTTGGGCTGCATCATGGTGCGCTTCTACTGTTCCCCCTTATTAACCACACCTTGGGTTGCAACATTAGATACTAGTAGAAATAGTGCGGCTCCCCCATTGCTGCTTCGTGTTCTGATCCTCCACCTCCCCGCAAACACTTGGGGCCCCCCTCTGTGTAGGACATTTGACCTTCACAGACGGGGAAACGCAGCGTCTGTCGGAACCAGCGCTCGCGTGATCCGAATAGAGAAGGAGGAGTGGAGGAGAGTAAAAGTAGCACCAATTACGGAGGTCCCCTGTGGGCTGTCCTCCGGTTGACTGCTCCGGTAGTCTTGTTGTCGGTTAGATTTTTCTTACCTGTTCTAGGTCAGCCCTTTTGTATCTCCATATGTTCAAGTGTCCCCCCTTCCCATCCCTTGGCCCTCCCTCATCTTCCCCCCCAGCCCCTGCCTGTTACCCCAGCCACCTGTGTAGTAACCCCGGGAGAGGTGACGTGTCGGGATCTCAGCGAACTAGGTTGGAGAATGATAAGCTAGACCCTTGGACTCTCTTGCGCTTCCAGTCCTTCCTATCCCACTTAGGGTTTAGAAGAGATTTATGTAGAGGTCCTACGGAATTTGAGAGGATTTGCATAGAGGGGCAACCGTACCCGCATTTAATCTCCAAACTGTACTCCCTGTTAATAAACGTGCAGACAACCCCCCCCCCCCCGGCCTTTTGGGGAGAATGGGAAAGGGACCTGGGTAGACCCTTAAGAGAGAAGGAGAGGGAAAAAAATTCCACATTAGCGCATAAGTCCTCAGTAGCTTCGAAGGTGCAGGAGACGAATTATAAAATTCTCACGCGCTGGTTTTATACTCCTGACAGGCTTACTAAGATGTACCCAGCAGTAGACCCAAAGTGCTGGAGATGTGGTACTGAGCGTGGCACGATGTTCCACATATTCTGGACTTTTCCTAAGAACAGAGAATTCTGGGGGGAGATATTGCCCATCATTACGCAGGTTACTGGGGTGGATATGCAGGAGGACCCGGCCCAGGTCCTACTCCATTTGACAAAACGTCCGGTTGGGAAATACAAAAAACCTTGTGGGTCCATTTACTTAACGCAGCTAAACAAGTGATCCCCAGGTACTGGAAGTGGGGTAGCGCTCCATCTGTGAGGGACTGGATAGGTGAAGTGCTGAATATCTGTGAGATGGAAGATCTTACGTTGTCGTTCCACGACAGAGAAGAAGAGTTCAGGACCACATGGATGTCCTGGTTAGTGTTCCAGGAGTCGGAGGGGTTTAGAGCGCTGTATGGCTGACCGAGCCCCGGGCTGCATCCGCGCTGCCTGGATCGAGTAGGATGTAGAAGAGACAGGGTCCCGTAGGAGGAGGTCGCACTCGTGCCTCGGTGGCGTTGCCCGCGACCTGGGAGTTGCTGCATAGCCTTTTGTCTACCTGCCCCCCCCCCCCCATTTTTTCCCACCCTTCCTCCCTGTCTCCCCCTTATGTGTCCCCCTCCCCTGACTTGACACGCAGAAGTGGGTGAGACGGACCCCCGGGCTCTCCAGCACAGAAGAGAGTAGTATTCACCTGGAGTCTTAACGATATAAGCAGTAGCCTACACATCGAGAGAATACCTACCGCCCTCGGAGGTAGCCATGAAGTAGCGGCTGTTTAGCGTAAGAATTACTGTTCTGTGTTATTTCTGCATGATGCTGGCATGTGGCCTGGCTCCCCCTGTCCCCTCCCCCCTATTTTTCTGCCGTGTCCTGTATTGTACCTGTTTGTTGTAATGTACTCAGAAAAATGCTTAAATAAAGAATATTAAAAATAAATAAATAAATACCCTTTGATAGTGCGCATAGCAGTTGTATTTTATTCGAAAATCTCGAAGTGCTCTCCTGGGCAGGAATGGGTGTCTACCAATACATATGTGGTACCATTATAATTGGGAGGAATGGGGCTTTTACACGCAATATGAGTTTCTTGAAAAACTTCTTTTTTTCACCCAAAAATGTTTAGAAAGCACTGAAAAAATTGCTAACAAGACATTTCGTGTTGAAAGTGTTAAAAGTAGCAACCCAACATCATCAAAGCGTTAGTTGATCTTCAAAGATTCCTGTCTGACCAATATAGCCCCATTTCCTGCCCCCTATTGGAGAGAGGTAAATTTGGCTAGAAACAGCCTAAGCCTTATCCCCCTTCCTTTCAGACCTTAATATATATCATGCTTACTAGTTTAAAAATGTACATTTATACACATAATAACACATATACAATATACAATTTGATTTCACGTTGCAGATTTCATGATTTCTTTATATCAACTCCATTTCATGTTTTTCAGTTTCTTTTTTTTTTCTTTATAAATTTTTATTTATGCTTTTCAGGTTACACCTTAACACTGTTACCAGTGCAATTACAATTACGATTACAATTGTAAAATCGCTTAACAATTGCCTATACCTAACTATAGGTAGCCAGAAAAGACAGCCTCAACTAACGTACATGCACATTCACACTACACACACACTCAGTCTCGCCTGCTTAGTTAAGGTTGTCTTTGTGGAGAATAGATAGACTACAGCCCTGAAGGGTAAGCCACAGGTAGTTCTCAGCTCCTGGTAGTACTAGGGGTGTCAAGCCACGCCCCCTATACACGTTCAGACTTGTCCGTGCATCCCCTGGCCTGGTAGGTCAACCTATATAAAATCAATTTACTATTCACTAGACTCTTCCAATCTGAAAGACTCAGCCTGCTTGGATGCTTCCAATTTAGGAGAATGCACTTTCTCGAATAAAACATTAATAAACGCACCAGGATTTTCTGCGGGCCATCGTCCAACATAGGCTTAGCTACACTTAAACCGGACCTTCAGCATGATTTAATGAAAAGCCCAAATCCTTAAAAAACTATTCCCCAGCATCTAAGATTAATATATTTTAAGTTTTTAGTCACTTATTATTCTTTCCCCCCCTGGGCTGCAACTCGGTTCAAGATTCTAATATACGGGTGCCGCCATCTTGACTCAGAAGCATCACATACTGAAGAGAGGAGTGCGGGATAAAGTACATGGGACGGGATTATAGCTGTGCTCTGCACAGACCAAGCAGAGCTGGGGTCAGGAAAAGGACAGCAGTTCCACAATGCGGAGCAACACAGTCAGAAGACACTTCCTGTTTGCAGGCTGCCTGAAGCCCCATGAACCGCCCTCTTGGATGTTTAAAGGCTCAGAAAATGCAATAGATGCAGGTAGGATGATTTTTAATGTGAGCAATCTGTATGTACAGGGTGGGGGAAACCTATAAGATATGCTCTTATTCAGGGTGAAGGTCCGCTTTAATAGGCAGAGGAGTGCTGACTTTCCCACTGGGAGGCCCAAGGAGATAGGAATATAGATTGTCCACCGCTTCTTCCCAATCATCCTGGTCCATATCTGAGATCAGTTCTTCCCATTTCCTCCGCGTTTTTTCTAGGGGGGGGAAGGTTGGCTTAAAAGAACAGTATTATACAGTGTAGAAGTGGGCTTACTTATATCAGCAGACCTGTTTTCACATTTTTTCACTTTTTCACTTTGAACATGCAAATGCTTTTCACTGGCAAAAAAAGTCCCACTTTCTCAATGCATAATCTGATTTAAAGCAGACCAAAACCCACTGAACTTGTAAAATGTATTTGGCCAAAGTCCCTTGCCGATACTCTCTTCTTAGAGTGTAGAACTAGAAATGGATATTTCTGTTTTTCTAACCGTCTGGGAACAGGCTGTCCCTCTCTGTAAGATGACAGATGATTGGCAATGACATCATTACCACACACAATAGAGGAAATGAATGGAGGAGGCGAAGATGTACAGCTAAAACAGGCGCCATTATCTGGAATTAGAGTGAAGCTGGAGCACTGAAAATGATCAAAAGGTGCTCTCCATGGGGGGACCAATTCATGTGGGTTTTGGTCTGCTTTAATGCTCTGTACAGAATCATTGTTGAATACCGCCTTTAGAGGAGTGTGATCTCACCGAGGGATGCACCTTTCCTTCGATTTTGTCTCCTGATAAACCAGTTAGGCCAGGGGTGGGGAATTATTTATTCTATGTATGCAGCACGTCCTGCTCCAGATAATGATTCATAACAGATGGGATTACCTCCGCCAGAGGGTGCTTGACTGCAGAGATGGCAAAAAGAGGCCCCTCCCGGTCCATATATACCCGGGACCTCCCACAAATTCCCCAGTTCCTTCTCTGCAGTCGGCTGCGAAAGTCAGAAGATGGCTTCTCTTCTCGCAGGGGAGCCGGGCTTAGCAGCCCTTGGCCCTGTAGGACTATTTCCACCCGTTCCACCCTTTGCTTTTGCCTCCCAGCTTTGGCTGCGCTGGTCGGGTGATGGTAGGCAGCACCTACCACTGGTGCTCTGTTACGGAGCTTGGCTCCGGCCGCAATCCCCGACCAAAGGGTAGGAGGGGCAGGTTATGGTGAACCTGAGTTGGGATGCCCCGTATTAAAGAGGTTTCTCCCGGTCCTGGCCCCTCTATTAGTTTTCTATAACTTTCTTAGAGGCCTAAATTGTTAAATCCTCCCACTTCCCTGCAGACATTTGGGGCATCCCGGGTTGCTTGTACGGCGTAATTCCTATTGGCCAGTTGTGCCACCTTAATCACCATATGGACGCTTCAAAGGATATTGTGCTCAGGGTCCCCTCAGGACAAGCCCGGCTGTGTGTAGTGTGTGGGGCATCCCCTGTGAGTGATGATGTGCGGGTCTGTGTACCCTGAGCCCAGCAGGCGCTTGCGCTGCATTCTGGGCTATCTGTGACTGGGCCTGCGCCCACTATGCCCTCACCCACTCCCCCTCGCCTGATTATGACTCCCAGTGAGCTAAATACTAGTGGGGAGTCTCAACTTGACGTGTCTTCCAGGTTGGCTAACATTGAGAGGCTGATTGCTAGCTCTGCGGCCCGTAAGGCCCCAGCTAAAAGGCGGCATGTGGCACCGGGTGCGTCTGCTTTTCCTATGGAGACGGAGAACTTTCTTGATTTGTCTGACTATACCCCACTTGAGGAGGGGGAATTGTTCTCTGACTGAGTTATCTGATGATCAGCATTTCAGTGGTGCTGTCTATGGCACTGATCATTGGGATGCTGATGATACCAATAGAATGTTAACAACATTTTTGATGTGTTTTCTATCTCCCTTCCTGCTGCGGCTCCCAAGTTACAGGGGGAACTTTTCAGTACTGCTAAACCACGTCTGGAATTTCCAGAACAGGTACCCTTTTCTGGCTGATGTGGTTAAATGTTGGTCAACCCCTCCAGAAGTGGATGCACCAGTATTGGGGTTATCCAACACTTCTGTGGTCCATTCCCCTGATTCCACTACTCTTAAGGATAGTGGGGACCGGCGCATTGATCAGCTGGCTTCCCATGCCTTTGCCTGTGTGGGGTCTGCCTTGCGCCCTGTCTGTGCTTCTGCTATTACTGCTGTTGCTATCAGGTCTCTCCTCAAGGGTCTGTTGGAAGGCGTTCCTGATGATACTGCTAGTGCCGAGCTCAGGGCCTTGTCACAGTGTGACATTTTCATTGCATATGTCCTCTCTGCTTTAGATGACACCATTAGGATGTGTAGTAGAACCTCTGGATTGGTGGTTGCTATACGCCGTTCTGTTTGGCTGCGCCAGTGGGCAGATGATAGCGCTGCTAAGAAGTCCCTCCTGGGACTCCCCTTTAAGGGGCTGCGCTTATTTGGTGATCGCTTGGACCTGTTTGCCAAATGGGGTAAGTTGCCTCAACGTAAGAAGCAGTTGCGACCCTTTCAGGGTTCGGGGGCCTTTGTTCCCTCCTACCGAGGGTCCAGGCCCGGGAGAGGGGTCTCCTTTGCTGGCTCTAGGGGAGACTTCTGGGGCAGGGGCAGAGGTCGTGCCCGCTCCGGATCTTCCTGGTGGTCCAAGCCCAAATCTGTTGCCAAGCCTCATCAGCCATTAAGGGGCGCCCTCACCCATCCGGGTGGGGGGACGCCTGTGGCTCTTCGCTCGTGTCTGGAGACAACAGGTCTCAGACAGGTGGATTCTGGAGGTTGTGTCCTCCGGCTAGAAACTAGAGTTCGCTGTATGGCCGCCTCCAAGATTTCTCTATTTTCAGATTCCTCTAGACCCCTTGGCAGCTCATGGACTTTTTCTGGCGGTGCAAAATCTACTGGGCTTGGGGGTCATCTGTCAGGTCCCTCCTGTGGAAAGAGGTCGGTTTTTATTCCAATCTGTTCACAGTTCCCAAAGGGATGGGTCAGTCAGACCCATTCTGGACTTAAAGCTGCTCAACAAGTTCATCAGGACCAGGCACTTTCGCATGGAGACCCTGCGCTCCGCGATCAGTTCATTGCACCCGGGAGACTTCATGACCTCCATAGACATCAAGGATGCTTACCTTCATGTTCCAGTCTTCCGAGGGCATCAGAGATTCCTCAGGTTCGCCCTGGCGGACCAGCACTACCAATTTGTGGCACTGCCCTTCGGTCTCACTTCAGCCCCCAGGGTCTTCACCAAGGTGCTGGCGGGTGTCATGGCTCTCCTCAGGGCTCAGGGCATTCGCATTCCTTCTCATCACTTCTCAGTCCTTCCAGCAGGCGGTATTGGATACTCAGCGGGTGGTGACGATTCTGGAGTGATTCGGCTGGGTGATCAATCACCCCAAATCTTCCCTATCCCCATCTCGGGCATGAATCTGGATACTGTTCAGGCCAGGATCTTTCTTCCTCAACAGAAGGTGGACTCTCTGCAAGCTCTTGTTCACTCCCTGCTGTCATGCCCTCATCCCTCCATCCGGCAGGGGATGCAGCTAGTGGGGCAGATGGTGTCCTGCTTCGAGGCAGTTCCATATGCACAGTTTCACATGAGACCTCTTCAACTCCATCTCCTATCAGTCTGGGACAAGAGTACCCTGTCTCTGGAACAGGCTTTCGTTCTGTCCCCTCTGGTCCGGCGGTCCCTCTTGTGGTGGCTGGACTCGAGGAAACTGTTGGGGGGCAGATCCTTTCTGGCCCCCTATTGGGAGTTGGTCACCACGGATGCTAGTCTGTCAGGTTGGGGGGGCTTCTGGGGAACCCTACAATTCCAGGGTCTGTGGGACCCTCAGGAGGCCCATGCCCCCATCAACGTCCTGGAACTGAGGGCGGTTCGGTTGGTACTGGCCCAGTTGACTCCTCACCTTCAGGGCCGGCCGGTCCAAGTTAGCTCAGACAACCAGACCGCGGTTGCCTACATCAATCACCAGGGAGGGACTCAGAGCAAGAGTGCCCTCAAGGAGGTGTCCATGATTCTGTCCTGGGCGGAGGACAATGTTCCTTGCATCTCAGCAGTGTACATTCCGGGGGTGGAGAATCTGGAGGCAGACTCCCTGAGCAGGGGGACCTCTCGCCTGGGGGAATGGTCTCTCAGCAGCGAGGTCTGCCTGTCCTTATGTCACCGTTGGGGTGTACTGGATGTGGATCTGTTTGCATCCCGCCACAATCACAAGCTCCCAGTCTTTGTCTCTCTGTCCCAGGATCCCCTGGCCCTTGCGGTGGATGCTCTGACTCTATCCTGGCAGGGGTTCCGTCTCCTATATCTTTTTCCTCCATTCCCCTTGCTGGGCAGGGTTCTGCCCAAGCTGGCTCAGGAAAGGTCGCCAGCAATCCTGGTGGCCCCCGGTGGCCAAGACAGGTGTGGTTCGCAGATATCGTTCAACTGGCAGTAGATCAGTACGCTCTCCCCCTGGTCCCGGACCCTCTCACTCAAGGGCAGCTTTGCCATCCCAATTTACAAACGCTGGCTTTGACGGCCTGGCTGCTGAAACCTCCATCTTAAGGGATGAGGGGCTTTCTGAGTCTGTGGTTAACACTTTAATCAGTGCTAGGAAGAAATCCTCTTCTACCATCTACTATAGGATCTGGCGGGCCTACATTGACTGGTGTGAGTCTAGGGTCCTTCCTTGTCAGGTGTTTTCCATTCCTAGGATTCTGGAGTTCCTTCAGCATGGTTTGGATCTGGGACTTCAGCTCAGCACGCTCAAGGGTCACGTTTCTGCCTTGGCTGTTTTCTTCCAGAGATCTTTCGCTCAACATCCTCTGGTCAAGACTTTCTTCCAGGGGGTTGCTCATGTGCGTCCCCCTCTCAAACCTCTGTTGCCAGTTTGGGACTTGAATTTGGTTTTGTCTGCCTTCAGGGCCCTCCTTTTGAGCCTGTGCATGAGGCTGCTCTGTCTATTCTTACTCTTAAAGTTGCCTTTCTGGTCTCCATTACCTCGGTCAGGCGTGTTTCGGAGTTAGCGGCCCTTTCTATTCAGGCCCCCTACTTTGAGAGACACCAGGATAAGGTGGTTTTCAGATTTAAACCTGATTTCTTGCCTAAGGTTGTCTCTGCCTTCCATCTCAATCAGGACATTATGCTTCGTTCCTTGTGCCCTAATCCTGGTAATTCCAAGGAGAGGGCCTTGCATTCCCTGGATGTGGTCAGGAATTTGAAGTTCTACTTGGTGGCTACTGCACCTTTTAGAAAGACTGATGCCTTGTTTGTGGTCCCTTCGGGTCCCAAGAAGGGTCTGGCCCCTGTTAAGTCTACTATTAGCAAATGGATTCATCAGGCTATTTTTAGGGCCTATTCTGCTAGGGGAAAGGATCCTCCTTTCCGTGTTACTGCTCATTCTACACGTGCTGTTGGGGCCTCCTGGGCCTTAAGGCACCAGGCTTCTGTTGAACAAGTTTGTAAGGCTACTACTTGGTCTTCTGTTCATACCTTTTCCAAGTTTTACAAGGTTGATGTTCGGGCCTCAGCGGATGCTGTATTTGGCCGCAAGGTTCTGCAGGCGGCAGTGGTGTGAAATGTGTGTTGTTGCTTTTGGGATCCCACCCTGTTTAAGGACACTGCTATTGGATGTCCCATCTGTTATGAATCATTATCTGGAGCAGGACGTGCTGCATACTTAGAATAATACAATTCTGTGATTACTCACCTTGTAGAATTGGTATTATAAGTATGCAGCATGTCCTGCTCCACCCCACCCTGTTGCATTATCTTGGATCCTCTGTACGGTGATTGTTATCCTTGTTAACATTGTTTATTATCATTGGCTTCTCCTGGTTCTCCTTACTGCTTTTCTATACTTGGGAATTTGTGGGAGGTCCCGGGTATACATGGACCGGGAGGGGCCTCTTTTTGCCATCTCTGCAGTCAAGCGCCCTCTGGCGGAGGTAATCCCATCTGTTATGAATCATTATCTGGAGCAGGACTTGCTGCATACTTTTAATACCAATTCTACGAGGTGAGTAATCACAGAATTGTATTTGTCCATGGGGCCACATGAGAAACTAAAAATATTGTGGAGGGCCGGGCCAAAAGGCTGAACTCAATTCTGCATAATATTAATTGTATTTCTTTATAAAAAGCAGTAAATTCTTTAGGAAAACCCTGCATTCAGCATCTACCTTTCTTTGTTTAGTGGACATTTTGAGGGCTAAAGTCCTCTTGTAATAGAGGTCATGTGCACTTAGCTGACAACTGGAGGGGAGGGTGATACCGGTTGGTAGGATCCACAGAAAGGGGGGATATCGCCCCACAGATGTCAACAGCTCACTCTTCCACCACACTAGGCAGAGCAAATGCAGCCCTACTTCCCTTACACTCCTTCACCTTAAGCTTAGCAGCAGCCCGAGGATGGCTTCCAGTCAGGGCACTTATGAGTCCCGTTCCTCCACCCAGGCAAGATGGCGCTGGAGCCTACCTCCTTCTCCTCCCCTGGTTGGGCTGTTCTTCACTGTAGGGCGCCCGTCTGTCCCTCTTCGCAGCAGGTCAGCGCCTCCCACAATGTACACAGGCGATCACTTAAGCAGCAGCTGATCGGCCGCTCGGCTCGGAGGAAGGGAGAACGTGCCAGACTCAATGAACTGAGTGACCGATCGGCTGCTGCTTAAAGCGGACCTTCAGCATCATTTAATGAAAAGCACAAACCCTTTAAAGACTATTCCCCAGCATCTAAAATTAATATATTTAACGTTTTTAGTACTTTAGTACTTTTTATTCTTTACCCCGCTTCCCCCTTCACCCAGACTAGCTTGGTTTAATCCATATCATAATGTCTATTACATGGAAAGTGGTCGGGCTGTGAGGACCAGGCACCTTTCTTTCACTTTATGGGCTGTTTTTTTTCCTGCACAAGCAGAAGAATCACTTCATGCGGGTTTTGGTCCGATTTAATGTTCTGTACAGAATCATTGTTGATTACCGCCTTCAGTGGAGCGTGATCTCACCGAGGGGTGCACCTTTCCTTAGATTTTGTCTCCTGATAAACCAGTTAGGCAGAGAATAATCTCCAGGTCCAGGTGGGAGGTCCCCGCTGGCACTGTCCCAGTTGACCCTGTGGGCTCGTCTTTACTTCTCTGTAGGCAGTATTTAAGGATGAGGGATGCAGACGAGACCCGCACATGAGCCGTGGGATCACATAGAGGTGAATTTACTAGACAAGTCTCCCGACTTAAACCAGACCTTTAGCAGGATTTAATGAAAAGCCCAAAACCTTAAACTATTCCCCAGCATCTAAAATTAATATATTCTAAGTTTTTAGTCACTTACATATTATTCTTTCCCCCACTGGGCTGCAACTCTGTTCAGGACTCTAGGATACAGGTGCCACCATCTTGACTCAAAAGCATCACACATACTGAGGAGAGGAGAGCGGGATAAAGTACAGGGGGACGGGTTATAGCTGTGCTTTGCACAGACAGAGCAGAGCTGGGGTCAGGGAAAGGGCAGCAATCCCAGAATGCAGAGCGACACAGTCAGAAGGCACTTCCTGTTTGCAGGCTGCCTGATGCTCCATGAGCAGCAGTCTGGGATATTTAAAGGCTCAGAAAATGCAGTAGATGCAGGTAGGATGATTTATAATCTGAGCAATCTGTATGTGCAGGGTGTGGGAAACATATAAGATTGGCTCTTATTCATGGTGAGGGTCCGGATTAATGTGAGCAATCTGTATGTACAGGGTGTGGGAAACATATAAGATAGGCTCTTATTCATGGTGAGGGTCCGGATTAATGTGAGCAATCTGTATGTACAGGGTGTGGGAAACATATAAGATAGGCTCTTATTCAGGGTGAAGGTCCGCTTGAAGGGGGTCCATTGTTCCCCTTTATCAGACTGGGTTGGTTTAATCCATATCCTAATGTCTATTACATGGACCAGGCACTTTTCATTCACTTTATGGCCTGTTTTTTTCCCCGCACAGGCAGAAGAATCACTGGAAAGAAGAAAGTTAGAGAAACAACAGCAAGAGGAGGACAGTTCTGTGGAAATAAGTAACCTAATCGAAGGAGACCTCCTCTCTGAAAACCCCGCTCAGGCCACAAGTGCATTTGGCCCTCACCGTGTAGTTCCAGATCGATGGAAGGGGATGAGCCCAGAACAGCTAGAGCAAATCAATCATATCCAGCAGCAGCAGATACAGGAAAGATCGGTACGGGTATACGTTGGCCATCAGAGTCATTTGTGTGCTTTGACCTGGGGGGGGGGGGCTTCCGATATGTAATTGCTTTTATTTTTATTTGGACAGAGACTAAAGGAAGAGCAGAGACAGCGGCAGGCAGAGTGGGACCGCAGGCGGGTGCAGGAAGCTCGCGCTATGGTGCTTCTTGAAAGGCAACAGAAACGCCAGGAGAAGGAACTACGCAAAGCACAAGATTGCCTCAACCAACAGCTGGCACAGGCCCACAAAGCACAGTAAGTTTCCAATCTGCATTAAAGCGGAACAAAACCCACCAGCGGCCTGGATTCTAAAAGATTCCAGGGCGGACTGCTGGCTTTTGCTTTTGGCAAAGGGCTCTGATTGTCTACAGTGGAGACACTGTGCGGGCTTCCACCCCAGTTATTCAGATAGGCTGGGACGGGGGCGCACACGCTGCTGGGGCATCCTTTGCCGAAGGATGTAAACAAGGGCTCTGATTGCCTGCGCAGGGGAGGTGAGTTATGATGGGCAAACTGGGGGGTTTCACACAGTGGGGCATCCCAGTTCGAGATGCTCGGGAGGCATGGAACAAAACCTGGGAAAGTCAAATTCTTTAAGCAAAAATATATATTCAGAGATTATACAGTCAAAAAAGTACAAATGATTTATGATGTTCCTTCACACTGACTCCAAATAATATTGACAGTGGGGCTGAAAACCCCTAAATTAAGGCAGCTTCCTACTGGTCCTGTGCTCAGAAACATACAAACGTCATTTTGGCAAATACACACATGAACTTATTAGCATCAAAGCTGTTCTGTTTAGTGACGGACTAGCATGCCTAGGGCCCACCCCAGAATTACCGGTTTCTATTCAGGGCGCATGAGACATTATGCCGTACTGTATTGTCTGTTTGTGTGTCAGCACTTGAGATGCCACAAACAAGCTATACATATATACACCAATATATACGTTTTGGTGATGAAGGCCCTGAAAGGGGCCCCTGGGATTAAGGAGATTTCCGAGGGATTTCCTGGTAATCCTGTGAGCCAGTCCTAATTCTGTTTTTTAAAGCAGAACAAAAGCCAGGATATTGACTTTCCCGGGTTTACCCCCCCATATCATCTCCCAGAGCGTGAGCTCTCGTCCAATCAGAGCCGTTTGCCATTCATATGTAATGCTCAGCAAACGGCCCTGTTTACATGCAACTGGTTCTGTGCTTGAAACATACAATTGCCATTTAGGCAAATACACACATGAACTTATTAGCACCAAAACTCTTCTGTTCAGTGTCGGACTAGCATGCCTAGGGCCCACCCCAGACTTAAAAGTATTACCGGTTTATATTCAGGGCCCATGAAACATTATGTCGAACTGTATTGTCTGTCTGTGTGTGTGTGAGCACTTGAGATGGCACAAACAAGCTATACATATTTTCACTACATCCAGTCCAGGTCGTCTCAGAAGTGATAACAGTTGGGTAGTCCGCCACCAGGGGGTGCAGTCACTGCAAGATCCAGAGCTGTAACTCCTCCCGGCCCCCTGTAAAAAGAGCTGTCTCCATATAATTCCCAGAATTCATCTTGCAGTAGCTGCTGCGAGGATCGTCTTGGATACTCTTTCTGGATACTGCAGCTTCCCTCACCTCTTCTGCTTCCCCTCCATCTTGTAGCTGTGAGGGGGGGGGGCCAGGAGCGGCGTTGGTCGAGGCCGTCTTCTAGGCGAGGCCTTGGCGTGTCGCCGCACTCCACGTCCGGGGGGGGGCTCCTCCGTGGGCCGTTCCCCCTTCCTGTGCTCTCGGTGCCATTTTAGGTGTTGCGGGCACCTCTTTTCGCTCCCGCAGCGGGGGGGGGGGCGCGCGGTGACGCGTTATACGTCATTGCTGCGTGGCCCGCCCCTCGAGGTTCGGCCTTGCTGCGCTCGGGCGCCTTTTTCCTCACTGTGTCATTTGCGGACCCTGCTGAGGGTCCCCATGGCTGACGACCTCAGTTTTCGCCACTTCTGCCTGCGCTTCTGGTGCCTGCCTCCCGGACCCCCCGCTACCTCGCCGGTCGGTTCCGTGAGTCCCTCAGTTTTTTCCTCTGTTGGATTTTGATGTGCATGTGCTGTGGGATGCTCATGAATCCTTCCATTTGTGTCTTCCAGGTGGGCCCCCCTTTCCATTGCCAGCTGAGGGTTGTGGTTCCTCCCCGTCTCCTACACCCCCCTCTCTCTCCGCACCCTCTCCCCTTAAAGAGGGATTACTAAAAAGAGGGTCTAAATTGGGGGTCACTTAGGTTTGGGCCATTAGTGCCTTGTAACCTGTATTTTTTTTTTTATCACCATAATGGAGGCTTCTGGGGATAATGAGCTAGAGGCCCCCTCTGGGCGGGTGAAGCTCTGCCCCATGTGCGGTACCTGCCCCCGGTTTGTGTCTCTTGCGCCAGGAGCGTATTGTTGGAGCGTCCCTGCCCCTAGCCCTCCTTTGCCTGCGGCCTCACCAACCCCCCCACTACG
Source organism: Gastrophryne carolinensis (assembly GCA_027917425.1). Classification (NCBI taxonomy): domain Eukaryota; kingdom Metazoa; phylum Chordata; class Amphibia; order Anura; family Microhylidae; genus Gastrophryne; species Gastrophryne carolinensis. The sequence goes on along the minus strand of CM051238.1, from coordinate 30,638,833 downwards.
GCATTCAGCCGTCAGCGAAGGGGAAGCCAGCAGGGGGTCCCAAGCCAATTTGGCTTACCGGGTGGCCAGCCTGGAGACACAGTTATCTCACACAGCTACTGGGAAGGCCACGAGTAAGAAGCGGCACATCGAGCCCGGTTACTCAGATTTTGATGATGATGATGATTTTTTTAGAGGTCGGGACTCCATGGAGGAAGGAGAGCTGTTTAGGACTCCGCTTCCTCAGGGGATCGGTCGGTCGGCAATGATAGCGAGCCTGGTTCCTCCTCGGACAAGGACATGTGGCTCCCTGACGACACTGAGAAGTTGCTGTCTTCTGTGTTTGAGACTTTGCATATTGTCCCTCCTAAAGCGGCTAAAAGGAAGCAGGGTGATTTATTCCGGCCTGAGAGACAGAGGATTGTCTTCCTGGAACAGGCCCACTTTTCCAATATGGTGTTTAAGGAATGGGAAAGACCTAATAAAATGCCATCGGTGCCTAAGAGTCTGGACTGGCGGTATCCCTTCCCTGAGGAGCTGATCCGCCTGTGGTCCCGTCCTCCCAATGCAGATGCCCCTGTCTCGGGGTTATCCAACACTACGGTTATGCCATCACCCGATACTGCTTCCTTGCGTGACCCTGCTGACAGGTGCATGGATCAGCTGGCTTGTCATGCGTTTACACTTGTGGGTGCTGGGCTTCGCCCTGTCTGTGCCGCGACCATTGTACCTTTGGCCATCAGGAAGAAGGTGCGGCTCCTTGTTTATTTTGCCAAATCTCGCAAGCGGGTGGAGGAGTATAAAGACCTCAAAGCTTGTGTGGATTTTATTGCTTTTGTTGTCTCGCCCATGGACGATAGGCACCAGGGCTTCGGCTCTGCTTGTTGCGCTTCGTTGCTCGCTCTGGCTGCGGCAGTGGTCGGCTGACGCTGCGGCCAAGAATTCGCTCACTAGTATCCCCTTCCTGGGGCTCAGGTTATTTGGGAAGAGTCTGGACCTTCTGGCCAAGGACGGAAGACTCCCTCAGCGATGGAAGCTCGCGCGACCCTTTCGGGGTTCTTCTGCCTATCGTTCCTTTCGAGGAGGAAGAGGCTCTTCATTTTCAGGTGGCCGCAGAGATTTCTGGGGATGAGGTAGGTCCCCCCCCCATCCGTCATTTTCCCTGCGCTGCATTAGGTGGCTTGGGACTTCCCCCACCCGTTGCTCCCTGTCCCTGGATCATGGGGGGGGGGGGCATGTCCCTCCAATTTCTTACCTCAGACTTTGCCTGGCCAATTAGCTGTCAGTGTGGTATGAGTGTATGTGTGTGTGTGTGGTGTGTGTGGCTGTTTGTTTCACTTGTTGCTGGGCTGCGTCTGCTAGACGGCGGCCCGGATCACGGGCCGGCTCTGTAACCTTGTGGGAGCGCGGCCATGTTTTTTACTTCTCTGTTAGTCAGGAGAGGGGGCGGGGCCGGGCGCTCGGTGTGCTGATGCGGCCCGCCCCCCTCTCTTTTGGCGCCCACAGAGGTTCCCAGCAATGGCTGGGAACCGCGGTTGCTCTTCCCAGCAGGAGGGGGCGGGGCCACACACGGGCGCGCGATCCACGCTAGCCCGCCCTCTTTCTCTTCCCCTGGCCTGGCTGATGCTGCTGCTGCTGGGTGTCCGGTCGCCATCTTGCATCCTAACTGTGAGTGCCCTGCGGGGCTCGTTCTATTATCTGCCTTTTTTTGTTATGCATAGTCGTATTTTTATTGGGGTGCCTTGTATGCTGCGTTATCTTTGACATATACTTTAAGGTTATACAGATATATTGTATGGCTGTGATTATATCTGGATGTATGATTGCTGTAATGATTTCATGCTTATGGTACCCTTTTTTATTATGTCTTCCAGGGGGATTACCTTCCTTGATAGTTAAAAGGGGGTTCTCCCGGTCCTTAGGTCCCTCACTCAAATAGGGGCTTTACAGATCCTCCCACTAACGGACGTTAAGGGGCATCCCGGGTAGCTTACTGGCGTAATTCCCATTGGTCATTGCGACTACCATAAAAAATCACCATATGGAGGCTTCCCAGGATACCGGGCTCGGGCTCCCTTCGGGGAAACCCCGGCAATGTGTGGTTTGTGGGGCATCCCTTGCGGGGGATAATGTGCTTATTTGCATTCCATGTGCACAGCAGGCCATTACGCGGAGTCCCAGGCATCTGGGTCAGCGCAGCCGGCCTCATCACCTAGACCCCCACGCCTGATTCTGACCCCAAGTGATGTTGTCATTAGCAGGGAGTCGCAATCTGATGTCTGTGCTAGATTGGCACATTGAGAAATTGATTGCTAGCTCTGCGGCCGGAAAGGCCCCAGCTAAGAGAAGGCATGTGGCATCGGCTGCGCCAGGTTTTGATTTTGAGGAATATGACTCCTTTGACTGGTCTGATTATTCCCCACTGAAAGAAGGGGAATTGTTTTCAGAATCTGATGGTTCTGACGATCAGCAGTACCAGGATGCTGATGCTGGGCAGGAGCGTGGGGATAACGTGGATACTATGAACAGTTTATGTAAGAAAAACCCGCGCTTATACCTTTTCAATAAAAGATTTCAGAAAATTAGGTACAATGCTCAACATGTATAGACCTCTAGGTTGCATGAACATATGAAAGTAAATAAACACAGAGCATACAAATAACAATGGTGGCTAAAGTCCAAGGTAATAGGTCATCCACAATTTGTTCTCTAACAATTTGATGTCAAATGACTTCCATCCAAGTCCAGAGTGGGTATCCCAAAGTGCATGCGCCTTGATATTCTTATTACACTAACTACATTTGGGAGCATTATTGCTGGATAAGGATTAAATGTTGTGGAAAGAAGGAATCCTACACAGCAGCAAAAGTAAAGCTTCATTTGGAGTACCTCACTCCGCACACCATCTGCACAGCACAACTGCATGCACTTTGGGATACCCACTCTGGACTTGGATGGAAGTCATTTGACATCAAATTAGAGAATTAGAGAACAAATTGTGGATGACCTATTACCTTGGACTTTAGCCACCATTGTTATCTGTATGCTCTGTGTTTATTTACTTTGATAACGTGGATACCCCCAGACTTCTGGCCCATATTTTTGAGGTTCTTGCTATTTCCCCGCCTGCGGAGGCCCCTCCGCAAGAGGAGGAATGTTTTTTTTTTTTTTGGGGCCACTAAGCCGCGCTTGGAGTTTCCTGATCAGAAACTTTTTGACAAGGTGATTCTTAAGGAATGGGAAAGGCCCAGCCGGCTTCCCGGCGTTCCTCAGGGGTGGGATAGGAAATATCCCTTCCCGGTGGACCCGGTGAAGCGCTGATCGTCACCCACCAAAAGTCGACCCTCCGATTCTGGGGTTGTCCAACACATTGGTTGTGCACTCACCTGACTCCACCACGCTGAAGGATGGTGAGGACCGTCGTCTTGATCAAATGGTGTCACACGCCTTTGCCAGTGTGGGTTCGGCCCTGCGTCCCGTTTGTGCTTCCGCACTCTCGGCCGTGGCTACCAGATCTGTAATTAGGGGCTTGTTGAATGGTCCCCTTCTTAACCCTGCTAGTGTTGAATTTGCAGCACTTACGCGGTGTGATCTGTTCATGACCTTTGTCTTATCAGCCTTGGACGATACAATATACATGTGTAGTAGAACCTCGGATTTGCTTGTGGCTATACGCCGCTCGGTTTGGTTGCGCCAATGGGCGGCTGATATGGCGGCTAAGAAGGTGCTTACAGGGCCACCCTTCTTGGGTAGGCGCCTGTTTGGAAATAAATTGGACTCGGGGGCGAAAGGAGGAAAGTTGCCACAGCGCAAGAAGCAGCGCCGGTCCTTTCGGTGGGCAGGCTCCTTTAATCCTTCCTTTCGTGGCTCTCGAGCAAGCAGGGGAGTTGCTTACTCTGCGTTCAGAGGTGACTCCTGGGGTAGGGGCAGTGGACGTGCCCGCCCCAGGACTGCCTGGGGTACCAAACCCAAGGCTGCTGCCAAACCCTCTCAGCAATGAGGGGGCGCCCTCACCCTCGCGGGTGGGGGGGCGGCTAAGGCTCTTCGCCCAGGTCTGGACCCGGGAGGTCACAGACAACTGGATCCTGGAAGTGGTTTCTTCCGGGTACAAGCTGGAGTTCGAGTACCGGCCTCCTCCCAGATTTCTTAGGTCTCGGGTTCCTTCGGACCCCTGGGCCGCGCAGGGGCTGTTATTGGCAATACAAAACCTTCTGGACAGGGGGGTCGTTTGCCCGGTGCCTTCCTCAGGGAGAGGCCGGGGCTATTACTCCAACCTTTTTACAGTGCCCAAAAAGGATGGCTCCATAAGACCCATTCTGAATCTCAGGATTCTCAACAGGTTCATCAGAACCAGGAAATTTCGCCTGGAGACTCTGCGCTCGGCCATCAACTCTCTTCGTCCAGGGGTCTTCATGACGTCCATAGACATCAAGGACGCTTACCCTTCCGGTTTGTGGCTCTCCCTTTCGGGCTGACCTCAGCACCTAGGTGTTGGCGGGCATAATGGCCCTTTTCAAAGACCAGGGCATTCGCATTGTGCCGTATCTGGACGACCTTCTCATTATGGCATCCTCTCTCAGTCTAGCGTAGCTGGACACCAGGTTGGTGGTGACTACGCTGGAGAGTTTTGGGTGGGTGATCAACTACCCCAAGTCTTCTCTCTCCCCGTCAAGGGAGATTTCCTTTCTGGGCCTGAATCTGGATATCATTCAGTCCAGGGTGTTCTTACCTCAGTCGAAGGTGCAGATGGTTCAAGATCTGATACGTCTTCTTCTGTCCCACCCTCGCCCGTCCATCCGGCAAGGGATGAGGCTGGTGGGGTTGATGGTGGCCTCCTTCGAGGCAGTTCCTTTTGCTCAGTTTCACAAGAGGTCTCTTCAGATCCATCTGTTATCGGCTTGGGACAGATGTCTTCTGGCCTTGGACCAATCCTTTGCGATGTCTCCCTTGGTCCGGCAGTTCGATCAGACTATCGGACTGCGGTCGCTTACATCAGTCACCAAGGAGGGACTCGCAGCGGAGTGCCCTCAGGGAAGTTTCTCTGATTCTTGCATGGGCCGAGAGCAATGTTCCATGTATCTCGGCGGTGTACATTCCAGGAGTGGGGAACATGGAAGCGGACTCCCTCAGCAGGGGGTCCTCTCGCCAAGGGGAATGGTCCCTCAACAACAAGGTATTTCTATCCATTTGTCACAAGTGGGGGTTCCCGGAGGTGGATCTCTTTGTCTCCAGTCACAACCACAAGCTCCCTGCTTTTATGTCTCTGTCTCAGAAACTCTGTCTCTGGCAGTGGATGCCATGTCTCTTGCCTGGCAGGATCTGGGTCTCCTGTATCTGTTTCCCCCCTTCTCCATGGTAGGCAGGGTGGTGCGCAAGCTGGTTCAAGAGGGTGTGCCAGCTATACTGGTGGCTCCAAGGTGGCCAAGACAGGTGTGGTTCGCAGACGTCGTGCGGCTGGCGGTCTATCAGTACAGGTTGCCCCTGTTTCCGGATATGGTCACTCAAGGTTAGCTATGTTACCCCAATTTACAAAGGCTGGCTTTGACGGCGTGGCTGCTGAGACCTCCATCCTAAAAGAGGAAGGTTTGTCTGATGAAGAAGTTTTCCTCTAACATCTACTACAGGACCTGGCGGTCCTATATTGATTGGTGTGAGGCTAGGGCCTTCCCTTGTAGGGTGTTTTCGATTCCCAGAATTTTGGAGTTTCTCCAACACTGTTTGGACCTGGGTTTTCAGCTTAGTACTCTAAAAGGGCAGGTCTCCGCCCTGGCGATTTTCTTTCAAAGGTCTTTTGCTCTTCATCCTTTTGTTAAGACTTTTTTCCAGGGGGTCACTCATGTGCGCCCCCCTCGCAAGCCCTTGTTGCCTGTTTGGGACTTGATTTTGGTTTTGTCTCCAGGGGTTTCCTTTTGAGCTGGTGCAGGATGTTGCATTTTCTATTCTCACACAAAAGGTTGCCTTAATGGTGGCTACGGACGCCTTGTTTGTGGTGCCCTCTGGGCCCAAGAAGGGTTTGGTGCCCGTCAAGTCTACCATTAGTAGATGGATACGTCAGGCCATTGTTGGGGCCTATACTTCCAAGGGGAGGGATCCCCCTTTCCAGATCACTGCTCATTCTACTCGTGCTGTTGGGTTTTCCTGGGCTTTTCAGCACCAGGCTTCTGTTGAACAAGTTTGTAAGGCTGCTACTTGGTCTTCTGTTCATACTTTTTCCAAGTTTTATAAGGTTGATGTGCGGGCCTCAGCGAATGCTGTTTTTGGCCGCACAGTTCTGCAAGCTGCAGTGGTTAAATTGTGCACTATTGCCTGTTGGGATCCCCACCCTTTTTTGGACACTGCTATTGGATGTCCCACGTGTAATTAATACTTCCGAAGCAGGGTGTGAGACATACTTGGAATAATACCATTTTGTGATTACTCACCTGTAAAATGGGTAAGTATGTCTCACACCCTGCTTCGTCCCACCCTGAGTTTTATCTTGGATTCTCTATATGGTAAAACTTTTTCTCTTAGATTTATTGGCTCTTCCTGGTCCCCTTACTGCTTTCTTATACTGGGGAATGTGTGGGAGGTCCCAGGTTTTATGGACCGGGAGGGGCTTCTTTTTTTCTAGTCATCTCTGCAGAACTTCGCCCACTACTGGCTAAAACCCACGTGTAATTAATACTTCCGAAGCAGGTTGTGAGACATACTTATAATACCCATTTTACAGGTGAGTAATCACAAAATGGTATTTTTGATGGCTATGATTCCCTTGATTGGTTTGATTATTCGCCACTTGAGGAAGGGGAATTGTTTGAGGAATCTGATGCTGAGGATCAGCAGTTTTTTTATACTGATGCTGGGCAGGTGCTGGGGGATGCCGTGGATACCCCCAATGTCCTGGCCCACCTATTTGCGGTACTGGCTATTTCTCCACCAGAGGAGTCCCCTCCGCAGAAGGGGGAATTCTTTGGGACCGCTAAGCCTCGCTTGGAGTTCCCAAATCAGAATAATTTCAAAAGTATGATTCTTAAGGAATGGGAGAGACCCAGCCGGCTCCCCGGTGTTCCTCAGGGATGGGATAGGAAGTATCCCTTTCCGGTGGACGCAGTGAAGCGCTGGTCGTCCCCTCCCGAAGTCGATGCGCCCGTTCTGGGATTGTCCAACACCTCTGTTGTACATTCTCCAGACGCCACCGCTCTTAAAGATGGTGAGGACAAGCGTATTGATCAAATGGCCTGCCATGCCTTCGCTAGTGTGGGTTCAGCCTTGCGGCCTGTTTGTGCGTCTGCGCTCACGGCTGTGGCTACCAGGTCTGTGGTTAGGGACCTGTTGAGTGGTCCCCAGCTTAACCCAGCCAGTGATGAATTCACAGCCCTTAAGCATTGTGAATTGTTCATGTCTTTTGTTTTATCCGCCTTGGATGACACAATATGCATGTGTAGTAGAACCTCGGCGTTGCTAGTGGCTATTCGCCGATCGGTCTGGTTGCGCCAATGGGCGGCTGACATTGCGTCTAAGAAATCACTTACAGGGCTACCCTTCTTGGGTATGCGGCTGTTTGGAGATAAATTGGATTCAGTGGCAAAGGGGGGAAAGTCGTCACAACGTAAAAAGCAACGTCGCTCCTTTCGGGGGGCAGGCTCCTTTAATCCTTCCTTTCGCAGTACCAGAGCAGGCAGAGGTATTGCCTACTCTACTTTCAGAGGTGATTCCTGGAATAGAGGCAGAGGACGTGCTCATCCTGGTCCTGCCTGGGGTTCCAAGCCCAAGCCCGCTGCCAAGACAGCTGAGCAATGAGGGGGCGCCCTCGCCCTTGCGGGTGGGGGGACGGCTGCGGCATTTCTTCTAGGTCTGGGCCCGGGAGGTCCAAGACAAATGGATCTTGGAAGTGGTCTCTTCCGGGTACAAACTGGAGTTCGAGTACCGGCCTCCTCACAGATTTCTCAGATCTCAGGTGCCCTCGGATCCCGGGGCTGCGCAGGGGCTCCTGTGGGCAGTAAAAAATCTTCTGGACATGGAGGTCATATGCCCGGTGCCTTTCTCGGAGAGAGGCCGGGGCTATTATTCCAACCTCTTCACGGTTCCCAAAAAGGATGGATCCATAAGACCCATTCTGGATCTGAAGCGTCTCAACAGGTTCATTCGAACCAAGAAGTTCCGCATGGAGACGTTGCGCTCAGCCATCCTTTCTCTTCGTCAGTGGGACTTCATGACGTCCATAGACATCAAGGATGCTTACCTTCATGTACCAATCTTCCCAGCACACCAGAGTTTTCTCAGGTTTGTGGTGGGAGATCAGCATTTTAAATTTGTGGCCCTCCCTTTCGGGCTGACCTCGGCACCAAGGGTGTTCACCAAGGTGCTGGTGGGCATCATGGCCCTCCTCAGAACCCAGGGCATTCGCATTGTGCCGTATCTGGACGACCTCCTCATTACGGCATCCTCGCTCAGACAGGCGGAGCTAGACACCAGGGCGGTGGTGGCATCGCTGGTGAGGTTCGGCTGGGTGATCAACCATCCCAAGTCTTCTCTCTCCCCGTCAAGGGAGATTTAGTTTCTGGGCATGAATCTGGATACCATTCAGACCAGGGTTTTCCTACCTCAGTCCAAGGTTCAGATGGTTCAAGATCTGATACGTCTTCTCCTATCCAACCCTCGCCCGTCTATCTGGCTAGGGATGAGACTGGTGGGATTGATGGTGGCTTCCCTCGAGGCAGTTCCTTTTGCTCAGTTCCACATGAGGCCGCTCCAGCTCCATCTATTGTTAGCCTGGGACAGATGTACGCTGTCATTGGACCAGTCATTTCTGAAGTCTCCCCGGGTTCGGCAGTCTCTCCAGTGGTGGCTGGAACCAAGCAATCTGATGAGGGGCAGATCTTTTCTGACCCCTTGTTGGGAGACGGTTACCATGGATGCCAGCCTGTCGGGCTGGGGGGGGTTTCTGGAAGGAACATTAGTTCCAGGGGCTGTGGGGTCCTCAGGAGGCTCACACCCCCATCAATGTCCTGGAGCTGAGAGCTGTTTGGTTGGTTCTATCATGCTTGACGCGTCATCTCCAGGGCTTACTGGTTCAGGTTCGATCGGACAATCGGACTGCGGTTGCTTACATCAATCACCAAGGAGGGACTCGCAGCAGGAGTGCCCTCAGGGAAGTTTCTCTGATTCTTGCATGGGCAGAGAGGAATGTCCCATGCATCTCAGCTGTGTACATTCCGGGAGTGGAAAACATGGAGGCGGACTCCCTGAGCAGGGGATTCTCTCGCCGAGGGGTATTCGGGTCCCTTTGTCCGGAGGTGGATCTCTTTGCCTCACGTCACAATCACAAGCTTACGGCCTTTGTGTCTCTGTCTCAGGATCCTCTGGCCCTGGCAGTGGACGCCTTGTCTCTTGCCTGGAGGGATTTGGGGTTTCTGTACCTGTTTCCCCCCTTCTCCATGGTAGGCAGGGTGGTGCGCAAGCTGGCTCTAGAGGGTGCGCCAGCAATTCTGGTGGCCCCAAGGTGGCCAAGACAGGTTTGGTTCGCAGACGTCGTACGGCTGGCGGTGGATCAGTACAGGTTGCCCCTGTTTCCGGATCTGATCACTCAAGGTCAACTACGTTACCCCAATTTACAAACGCTGGCTTTGACGGCGTGGCTGCTGAAACCTCAATCTTAAAGGAGGAAGGTTTGTCTGATGCTGTGATTCAGACTCTTGTTAGAGCTAGGAAGAGATCTTCTTCTAACATCTACTACAGGACTTGGAGGTCCTATATTGACTGGTGTGAGGCTAGGGCCTTGCCTTGCGGGTGTTTTTGATTCCAAGGATTTTGGAGTTTCTGGACCTGGGGTTCCAGCTTAGTACCTTGAAAGGGCAGGTCTCTGCTCTGGCGGTCTTCTTTCAAAGGTCTTTTGCTCTACATCCTCTGGTTAAGACTTTTTTCCAGCGGGTTACTCATGTGCTGCCCCCTAGAAAGCCTTTGTTGCCTGTTTGGGATTTGAATTTGGTTCTGTCGGCCCTCTAGGGGCCTCCTTTTGAGCCGATGCAGGATGTTGCACTTTCTATGCTCACTCAAAAGGTTGCCTTTTTGGTGGCTATTACCACTGTTCGGCGTGTCTCTGAGTTGGCGGCTCTGTCCATTCAGGCCCCTTACTTTGAGAGACACCAGGACAAGGTGGTTTTTCGCTTTAAGCCAGATTTCCTTCCTAAGGTGGTTTCTGCCTTCCATCTCAATCTGGATGTAGTTCTCCTTTCCTTGTGTCCTAAGCCTAGCAATGACAAGGAGAGGGTCTTGGCACTCTTTGGATGTGGTTCGTTGTGTGAAGTACTATTTGGTGGCTACTTCTCCCTTTCGTAAGACGGACGCTTTGTTCGTGGTGCCCTCCGGGCCCAGGAAAGGTTTACCGCCTGCCAAAGTCTATCATCAGTAAATGGATACGTCAGACCATTGTTGGGGCCTATTCTGCCAAGGGGAAGGTTCCCCCTTTTCAGATCACTGCTCATTCTACTTGTGCTGTTGGGGCTTCTTGGGCTTTTCAGCACCAGGCTTCTGTTGAACAAGTTTGTAAGGCTGCTACTTGGTCTTCCATTCATACGTTTTCCAAGTTTTATAAGGTTGATGTGCGGGCCTCAGCTGATGCTGTTTTTGTCCGCAAGGTTCTGCAAGCGGCAGTGGTTTACATTTGTGCATTTTTGCCGTATTGGGATCCCCACCCATGATGGACACTGCTATTGGATGTCCCACATGTCATGAATATTGGAAGCGGGTGTGTGACATACTTGGAATAATACCATTTTGTGATTACTCACCTGTAAAATGGGTATTATAGTATGTCACACACCCCGCTTCATCCCGCCCTTTTTGGTATTTTGGATCCTTTATATGGTGAACCTTTTATTGTTAAGATTTTTATAATTGGCTCTTCCTGGTCCCCTTACTGCTGTCATATACTGGGTAATGTGTGGGAGGTCCCAGGTATTTATGGACTGGGAGGGGCTCCTTTTTTCTTGTCATCTCAGCAAAGTTCGCCCTCTACTGGCCATAACCCACATGTCATGAATATTGGAAGCGGGGTGTGTGACATACTTACAATACCCATTTTACAGGTGAGTAATCACAAAATGGTATTTTTTCTAAAGATCCTTGATACCAATCATAGACTGATCAGGACTTTTTTCCAAGGAGTTACTCATGTACGTCCACCACGTAAGCCTGCATTACCGGTGTGGGACTTGAATTTGGTGCTTTCCGCTCTGCAGGGTCCTCCCTTGGAGCCTTTGTGCGACGCTGCATTGTCTATCTTGACCCTAAAGGCGGTCTTTTTGGTAGCTATCACCTCGGTGCGTCGTGTGTCAGAACTGGCCGCTCTTTGTATGAAGCCTCCTTACTTTGAGCGGCATAAAGATAAGGTGGTTTTTTGTTTTAAACCTGATTTTTTGCCTAAGGTTGTTTCTCCCCTTCATCTTAATGAGGAAGTTGTTTTGCCTTCCCTGTGTCCGGAACCGTCTAATTCTAAGGAAAGGACCCTCCATGCCTTGGATGTGGTCAGAGCCATTAAGTACCACCTGGTTGCGAATGAATCCTTCCAGAAGTCGTATTCAATTTTGTTCTCACTGAAGGTTCCAGAAAGGGTTTGCCTCCGGCCAAGTCTACTCTCAGTAAGTGGATTAGACAGGCGGTGGTGCAAGCATATTCTGCCAAGGGGAAGGATCCCCCTTTTCGTGTTACAGCTCATTCAACTAGAGCTATTGGTGCTTCCCGGGCTTTTCAGCACCAGGCTTCTGTTGAACAAGTTTGTAAGCCCGCTACTTGGTCTTCTATTCATACCTTTACAAAGTTTTACAAGGTTGACGTTAGGGCCTCAGCTGACGCTGCTTTTGGCCAAAAGGTGCTTCAGGCGGTAGTGAAATGAACTACATGCTATTCCGCACTGGGGATCCCACCCTAAGTGGACACTGTTTTTGGATGTACCAACTGTTATCACTTCTAGGACGACCTGGACTAGATATAGTGAAAAATACAATTCTGTGAAACCTGTAGAATTGTTTTTGAATATATCCAGTCCAGGTCGTCCCACCCCGCCCTTGGTTTATTATCTCCTGTTTGCCTGTTATGGTGATTACCTTTTTTGTATTGGACCATTGTCCTTAGTTTTTTGTTGGAGAGAGTACATGCTGAAGCTATGTGAGTTAACATGTTTTTTTTGGCCTCCTGGCCTGTCTCATTAATGCTTTTTGACATTCTGGGAATTCTATGGAGACAGCCCTTTTTTGGGGGGCCGGGAGGAGTTACAGCTCTGGATCTTGCAGTGACTGCGCCACCTGGTGGCGAACTACCCAACTGGTATCACTTCTGGGACGACCTGGACTGGATATATTCAAAAACAGGTGAGTTTCACAGAATTGTATTTTAAGGTTTTGGTGATGAAGGGCCTGAAAGGTGCCCCTGGGATCAAGGGTATTTCTGAGGGATTTCATGGTAACCCTGTGGGTCTTAATTCTGTTTTTTAAAGCGGAACAAAGGCCAGGATATTGCTTTTCCTGGGTTTTGCCCACCCCCATCTCCCAGAACAATTTGCCTCTTCCCAGACCTAAGGTGCATGCGCAAGCTCTTGTCCAATCAAAGCTGTTTCAATCAATCGGGAGCGCAGTGGCCGCATCCCCAGTGGTGCACGCTAGCTCCTGCACCCAGCCTGTCTGAATTGCTGGGGAAGGGAGCACGGTCACAACTCAGGGATGTGGCCGCCAGATGTTTACATGGGTGAGGCAGTGCGGAAGCACTCCATGGCCAAGCCATGAGGATTTTGTTCCGCTTTAATTTCATTTTTTACTTTTAAATATGTGCATTTTACAAAGCAGATATTTAAAACCCCAACTAGTTTATGTTCCAGATATATTTATCATGTTGATCTTTTCTTTTTCACAGGAAAGATTACTTTGACAAAGAAATCTTCTCTAACGCCCCAACAGATGCTTACTTTGAACAGTTTAACACAACGAGCCGATGAAGCTGGAATTGTTTGCTATTTGTGTGTAGACACCTCATTAAAAGATGTGAGGATCATATTGATAATATTGTGGCGTGTCTATTTGTCCAGACAAAGAGCTGTGAAAGTGTAATTTTTTAAAACTAAATATGTGCCTTCTGGTCATCAATTGTGACTGTCTCTACCATGTGTGTTTGTGATGCAAGTCTAAGCAGCTTGACCCAAGCCAACAGTTACTCATCTGCTTTCCTCATTTACAGAGCGATGGTCTGAATATGATAACTTGCCAGAAAAATAGTACTAACGTGCATAAACTATAAAATGAAGTACATGACAAATAATGCCGTTTGAGGTAGGTGGCATGTAATGCCTGCAGGGAAATGCAAGACAATGTAAGTGAATGTAATGTAATGTGTAGCCTAGGGGGTTATTTTAAGAAGGGATAGCGCCAGGTAGTGCCTCTTAGCGGCAGCCAGCGTCTGGTGAACGCTGGGCGCTGTACGCAAAACCACATTTGAGGCAATGAGAACAGTCATTCCAAGACATTGGAGGTCTACGGTCCTGCCGACGTTCGTGGAGTGGGCCCGGGAGGTTGAGGGCATACGCAGAATGGAAGAGATGATTATGGAGGCCAGGGGCATGCAGGAGGCACACACGCTGACCTGGGCGGCGTGGATTGATTACAGAGATAATCGCCTATCCTCTGAAGCACCATAGACGGTGATTGGCCACCCGCTTCCCTTACCCTAATCCCCCCTTTCCCCCTTGCTCCTTCCCTCCCCTTCCAAGTGTCTCTTTAGTTCCTTCTCTAATCCCTTCTCTACCTCTATTTCCTTCTTCGTTATCACTGGAGGTCTGCAGGTGACATGGTAAGCTTTACCCGCTCCCGCTCGCATCATTGCTGCTCTGATGAGATCGGATGATCCGTAACTGGGGCGGCCCTCTGGACCCTCAGACTGGCCCCATGGGAGACCGCGATGGACGGGGGGGCGGGGGTTGATTTCGTTTTGAACATTACTGTTCTTGATGTGTAATAGTCGAACCTGCAGTCCGACATGCCTATGTTAGACTATCATTCCTGTCATTGTTATCTTGCTATGTTTTAATGTACACTGTTAACCCTGAAAACTTGAATAAACTTATATTATACAAAAAAAAAAACACATTTGAGAAAGCAAATCTGGTGAGCGCCTCTTACAGCGCCATGTAGCGTCACGTGTATTAATCCAGGCAGCTCAGTGTATAGCGCTGGCGCTGTAGGTTCAGCAGCGCCATGTAGCACCTGTCGCTCAGTAGCGCTCAGCCATACATTTCAATGGGGCTTTCATTAGTTGTGTATAAATAGTGTGTTTGGCAATTTTTTTTGCTCAAATCATTGTATGACCTCTCCTGGCTGCAAACAAACACTTTTAATACTTTTTTTGACTTTTTAATATTTTCATGCAGAATTGTCATTACAGGTCTGGCACTAAAGTGTCATTGTCACAGTGTTAAAACAATGTTATTCCATGTGTTTCTGCTTTGGTGTATATGTGTTCAAAAACAGACTTTGATCACATAGCGTCTGGCGCTTTATGCTACAGCACCCAGCTTTAGAGCTGTGTGTCTAGTGTCTAGTGTTTTGTTAAATATGGTGTGGAGCACCGAGTGCCGGATGCACTGAGCTGGCACTACCTCTCGCTTGCTGCAGAGCTATACTGTTGTCACGGCGCCCAACACACATCACATTCGTCAGTGCCGGCCAGGTTACTACAGTGACCGAGACGCTCTGTTACAGTGCCTACTAGCGGTCGCTCTAAGCGCCGCTATACAGACGCTCATCTGGCAATACCTGGCGTTAGTAGTGAATCAGCCTCTTAGTTGGATATATGATTGGTGTTGGGTAAACAGCACAACTACAGCTCGGCTATTAGGGCCGGCCTTAGGTTAAATATCACCCTGTGCATTAATTTAAGATGGTGCCCCTGCAAACACACGCACACTTAAAGCAGACCTTCACTCTGGCTAAGAGTCTATTTTGTATGTTTCCCTCACTCCCTAGATATAGATTGCCCACATTAAAAATTATCCTACCTGCACCTATTGCGTTTTTTTTAACCTTTTAACATCCAAGATGGTGGCCCGTGAAGTTTCAGGCTGCCTGCAGACAGGAAGTGTCTTCTGAATATGCCGCTGTGAATTCTGGGACTGCTGAGCTTTTCCTGCTCTGCACTGTGTGTATTTGCTCACCCCCCTTCCTCTCCTCAATATGTGATGCTTCTGGGGCAAGACGGCGGTCCCCATATCCTAGAGTCCTGAACACAGTTGCAGCCCAGAGGGGGAAAGAATAATAAGTAAGCGACTAAAAACGTAAAATATATTAATTTTAGATGCTGGGGAATAGTTTTTTAAGGGTTTGGGCTTTTCATTATAGTGAAGGTCCGTTTAAAACACACACACACACTCATAGGGTTAGATAAAAAAAAAGGGCTGAAGAATGATGGAGAAAAAATGAAAAGAGACGAATAGAAGAGATGAGAGATGAAAAGAAGATGGAGGAAAAGCAGTAAACTGAAAGGGATGGGAGAAATGCTGAGAACAGAGAGAGCAATAGAGAAATGGAACCTAGAAAGACAGAGAGGCTACACACAAAAACAAGAGGGAAACAGAGATGGATGGAGTACAATAAAGATAAGAGAAAATTCAGACTACTGAAAATTGGTAAAATAGAAAAGGACGTATAAGAGAGGGAGAAGGTGAAAAGAGAGAAAGACCCAGAAATAGAGAAAAGGCTAGATGTAGATGAAAGAAGGGTATAGAAGAGAAGGAGAAAAGAAAGAGAAAGTGAGATGGAGGGAATATGTACAATACAGTAATACAAAGATATAACGAGGATAACTTCAAACATCCTAGGGCGACATAGTGCTGGGAGTGACCCCTGCATCGCAGTCTCTGAAGAAGATCTTGGTGATACAGGCCAGAGAAGGCCTATTTCTTTTGCTGTTGCTCCCCTACCGCCTTCCTCAGCCGTGCGAACGTCAAGACAGCGGAATGCCCTTTTTACCCACTCTCGCTTGTTTGAGTAAAATATAACAATTAAACATGAAGTCTGCCAACCATGCCTCTTCCTTTTTTGTTAAAACAACCGTAGAAAACGTACACTTACGACAACAAACAAGAATAAGACACGGGGAGGAGGGAAGGAAGAGGAAGGAGAACTGGGCAAAGAGAGAAGGAGGGAGAAGGAAAGGGAAGGGCAGGGTACGCACTGGGAGGGGGAGGGTTCCCCTTGAACGCTTTGACTCAAAAGTCAAAATATTCTGTCGAGAAGATAAAGCGTTCCCACTTGCGCCACCTCTCCCTATGTTTTTCTAAGTTTCCTTTTAACGAGGCCGTCAGTTCCTCCATCCTGCCAATATCTCTAACCCTGGAAAGCCACATCGACGTAGAAGATGGGTCCGAAGACTTCCAGCAGGCAGCATACATGTCCTGGCAGCGTTCAGGAGTGGGGCAAGCAAGGACTTGCGCCTTCTCTGGATAGAGGCAGGGGCAAGATTGAGGAGATAGCTCGCCGGGTCTTCACCCAGTTCGATGTCCGTTAGACCTAGCACTATTTTTCTGACATTGCCCCTAAACCTAGTGAGGCCCTGGCACTCCCAAAAGATGTGGATCATTGTACCCCGTGCACATGAACATCTCCAGCATAGAGGGGTGTAGGAGGAAAACATTCTCGATAGTCTGGACGGGACCAAGTACCAGCGTGCAAGAATTTTGTAGGAGGCCTCTTGATATCTGCAGGACATTGAGGATTTGTGGGCCAACTGCAGCATGGCCTGCTTTTGCTCTCCGGAAAATTTCCTGTTCATCTCCCTCTCCCACCCCTCCACGAATGGGGGCATGTAGGAGTCCGGGCGGCTCATCACCAGGGAGTATGCGAACGACAAAGCCCCTCTGAAGTGGCCACTCCCAGCGCAGGTACGCTCAAAGGAGGTCAGGGGTCTGGAGGCCTTCGTCGCACGGACAAAGGAGTTTTGGAAGTGTGTTAACTGAAGGGTTTGCCAGGCGCTGAGGGGTTGCTGGGAACGCCTTTCCGCTAGTTCTTCTGCCTTAATCCAGCCAGACCCATTATGCAAGTGCATGATCCTGAAATGGTTCTATTTCACCCACACCCGGAAATTGCCGTCAGTGTAGCCTGCTGAAAAGTCAGGAAGACCTAGTACTGGGGTCAGTGGCGAAAGGGGGGGGGGGGGAATATTCGATTTTGGGAAGTTCTTGCCCACCACCCTCCTTGTGGAACCTATTGTAGGGTGTTTGTTCAGTGCAGGGAACCGGTCTAACGATGTCCAGGGGGGCCCCTTGAGGGGAGTCACCGAAGCCTCTTGCTCAATGAGCGTCCATTGCTTCATGCTGGAGTGCCTGCATCAGTCAATCACTCGGGCAAGGTGTGCTGCGGCATGATATGACTTCCAGTCCGGGAGGCCCAATCCCCACTGCCCTTGGGAAGAGCTAGGAGAGAAGCCGCCAGCCGATGGGGCTTCCCTGCCCAAACCAACCTCGAGCAAATCCCTGCTAATCGACTGAAAAATGTGTGGGGAACCTCGATCGGAAGGGCCTGGAAGAGATATAGCACTCTATGCAGGATGTTCATTTTAATGATATTTGCCCTGCCGAAAACCAGGAGAAGCACCGGAATATGTACATTTAATGAAAATGGGGGATAAGCAAAAAGGAAGATCGGTCACGCAAATGAGACTGAGGGAAGTAAAGGCAAAGGAAATGGTGAAAGAAAGAGGAGAAGAAATGTCAGGCTTAAAGAAATAGGGGGAAAGAGAGAGAGAATGATGGTGGCAATATGCAAAATATTGAAACATGTAGGAAATGTGTAAAAAGACCTGAGCCAGCTGAAGCCTGAATGAAGCCTCTTGTTGCCCTCTTAAGCGGACCTTCAGCATTATTTAACGAAAAGCCCAAACCCTTAAAAAAAACTATTCCCCAGCATCTAAAATTAAAATATATTACGTATTTAGTCACTTTTTATTCTTTCCCCCACTGGCCTGCAACTCTGTTCAGGACTTTAGGATACGGGCGCCACCATCTTGGCTCAGTAGCATCACATACTGAGGAGAGGGGTCAAAAGTGCAGGGGGCGGGCTTATAGCTGTGCTTTGCATAGACAGAACAGAGCTGGGGTCAGGAAAAGGTCAGCAGTCCCAGAATGCAGAGCAGCACAGTCAGAAGACACTTCCTGTTTGCAGGCAGCCTGCGACTCCATGGGCCATCATCTTGAAAGGTTAAAGGCTCACAAAATGCAGTAGATGCAGGTAGGATGATTTTTAATGTGAGCAATCTGTATGTACAGGGTGGGTGAAAATAGGCTCTTATTTAGAGTGAAGTCCTGGTGTAAAGTGGAACAAAACCCTGTTTGTTTATTTCTGTAACCCCCCACCCAAATACCTTGCAGAAGTGGCGACCCATTTTTTTTTTAATGAACCGGGCTTATGTGCTGCTGTAGCCACTCCCACAACGCAAATTTAAGATTGTCTGGTGGCTAATCTCAAATTTGCCACATGACGCATGCCATCCTGGTGACGGATCCCCAATTTTCCTTTTAGCCCGGAGATGTCAGGGTTGCGGCCACCACTTGTGACATGAAAACCTCCAGCAAAGGTATGTTTTGCAGGCAACCCGCAGGGTTTCATACAGTGGGGCATCCCACTTGTCCCAGCAGCTGGCCCTGGAGTCTTTTAGAGTGATTGGAATGTCGCTCTGTGTGACACAATGCCGGTCATGTCGGCTGCTAACTACATAACACTATTAAATAATATATCACTGTGATATATTACCATTAATTTCTCCAGGAAGGAACCACAAATGTAATTCATAAAACCATAGAAAACTACACTACACATAAAATCCTGAAAACTCCCATCTTTAGTGTTATTGGAAGTATTTCACCTGCTACCCACTTACTGTACATGCAGATATGGTTAGAGGTCCATCATATGAATAACTCCAGTTTATACCTTAGTCTTGTCTGCCTGTTCTAAGGGTGTGAAGTACCTCATAATTTCTTTAGTTAAAATGCACTGTATGTTTTGCCCTATACAATGCATCTAGAATTTGGAGGAGGAAAAGAAGAAAAAACATTTTATGAACCAAATGTGCTAAAACACCCCCCCCCCCCCCCCCCACACACACACACACACACACACACACACACACACACACACACACTCTATAAAAAATAATAAGCAATGTGCAGAATCCCCGCTTTACAGGCAGAGTGGCATTCCCCCCCATTCCCTATTACAGGCAGAGTGGCATTCTCCTCCCTCCTATTCCCCATTACAGACAGTGTGGCATTCCCACCTCCCTATCCCCATAAGCTGTGTGGCACCCTCCCCAATCCCCATAGGCTGTGGGACATCCCCCCCCCCCATCCCCATAAGCAGTGTGGCATCCTCCCCCCTCCCAATCCCCATAGGCAGTTTGGCATTCCCCCCTTCCAATCCCCACAAGCAGTGTGGCATTCCCCATAGGCAGTGTACCATCCCCTCTCCCAATCCCTTTAGGCAGTTTGGCATTCCCCTCTCCAATTCCCCATAGGCAGTGTGACACCCCCCCCATCCCATTCCCCATAGGCAGAGTGGCATTCCCTTCTCCTAATCCCCATAGACAGCTTGGCATTCCCCCCTCCCAATCCCCATAGGCAGTGTGGCATTCCCTCTCCCAATCCCCATAGGCAGTGTGGCATCCCCCCATCCTATTTACCATAGGCAGTGTGGCACCCCCCTTCGAATCCCCATAGGCAGCATGGCATCACCCCTCCTAATCCCCATAGGCAGTGTGGCATCTCCCCTCCTAATCCCCATAGGCAGTGTGGCATCTCCTCTCCCGGATGCTGGAGGCAAAAACAAAAAACATTAAAGTGGACCAAAGCCCACCCATCTATAAGATTCCTGGGCCTATCAACCCCCCCCCCCCCCCCGGGGCACCCAAAACCAGGATGCCCCGCCGCGTGAAACCCCCTGGTTGCCTATACAATTACCTTCTTTCCCGGTCCAACTGCGCATGCAACCGCATCCCCGTTATCCCTCTAGCAGGGCACATGCATGCTCCCTGTTAGAGGGTAGCGGGGGTTGTGGCCGTCAGCGCGCTGATTGGACGAGCGGCCGCACATGCTCGTAGGACCAGGAAGAGGTGAGTTGGTTTCAGGGACCTCGGGGTTTTCACACAGCAGAACACCTCCCATTGGGGTGCCCCGGGGACAAGAACCAAAACTAGGGGTAGTCAAAATCCTGGGTTTTGGTCCACTTTAAATCGCACTCTGAGGCCAAAAAAATGTCACTGTGTGGCGCTGATGCTTCCTAAATAAGGATCATATTTCCTTAGGGCAAAATTCCATTCTCCTGTGAAGTTGCACTTGAGATTATTGGAAAATGGGAGGTGGGTTGGGAAACCCTGCTCTATACCTTCCTCAATGTGTAAAGAAGGGGGTAAGGTAAGTATACTGTTTTAGCATATTTTCATGTACAGAAAGGAAGCATCATTTGTCTCTGCTCTTTCAGTCTTTCGTGGTCCAATTATATCCAATTCAGTGGAAATGTCAGTGCATGAGACATGTCAGGGTCCTGTTTATTGTCCGCACCAGGGCATGGTCAAGTTTGTTTACACCTGTGTCTCCCCTGTACATACAGTATATAGAGGCTGATTCATTAATAGCGACAGATGAGCGCCAGTAGCGTGATTTTCACAGCGCCCGCTAGTATTCGCTGTGCTTGGCCGTTGTTCGCTTGTTGACAGCGACTCAGTCGGTGTGCGGTAATGTTGAATACGGGGTTAGGAGTCGCTGTTTCACAGGTTCCGCGCTGTATGGGTGCGCCTGACTGCGAATGGCCAGAGCGAACGGCTCCCAGCATATTCATTAACAAATCACGCTCAAAAAATTCTCGCGCTGTGAAATGCTTGTTTAAACCCCAGAGCGCTGGCGGCGATGGCTTAAAAGTAGTTTTTAACCCCCAACAACCATATTTTTTGATTAAAAAATTAAACAAGTTTTTCAAAACATTTTGTAATATGAATACATTAATCTCAGACCTGTAATATCAATTCTGCACAAATTTTTTTTTTTTTTTTTACCTTAAAAAAAATATCTAACATTGCCGAAGTGGCCACAGAATTTTTGACAGTTAAAAAAAAAAACAGTCATATCAATTAATTATGAATATTTAAAGATTGCTCCATTGAAATGCATTGGAGAGCGCCAGGTAGCGAGAGGTCATACCTGGCGCTGTGATGGGGTTAGCAGCGGCGCTGTTCGTTGCAGTCCGCTACATGATGAATCCCGCGCTAGCTGACGCTCTCGCCGGCGCTAGCCTCATTTAGCGTGATAAATGCGTGATTGTGTCCGCCGCCTGGCGTTCTGGAGTCGGTAGCCGCCGATAGCTGGCGCTACCTGGCGCTAGTGAGACACTACCTGGCGCTATTCCTTGATAAATAAGGCCCATAGTCTCACAGGTGGTTGCTTTGTGTCTGGCCGGCCTGCAGATTCTTGTCAGCATTCCATGTTCTTCTCTGTAGTCTTCCTTCTATGTGGCCGGCAATCAGCGTGAGCTAATCGCTGTGATGTCACATGACAACTCGCAGGACCAAGCTCTTTGATCATCAGCAGGAAAATGACACACCGTGTAGGATTAGAGACATATTTCTCTGATTGAAACTAAGCCTGTAAATATCTTTATCCTTTTGGGGTTTTATTAAAGCAGTCCTTCCGCGTAATTTAATGAACAGCCTAAATCCTTAAAAAATTATTTCCCAGCATCTAAAATTAATATATTTAACGTTTTTATTCCTATTTATTATTTTCCCCACTGGCCTACAACAACTCTGTTCAGCACTCTAGGATACGGCTTTGCACAGACAGCAGAGCTGGGGTCAGGAAAAGGTCAACAATCCCAGAATGCAGAGCAGCACAGTCAGAAGACACTTCCTGTTTGCAGGCAGCCTGAAACTCCATGGGCCGCCATC
Organism: Gastrophryne carolinensis; assembly: GCA_027917425.1. Lineage (NCBI taxonomy): Eukaryota > Metazoa > Chordata > Amphibia > Anura > Microhylidae > Gastrophryne > Gastrophryne carolinensis. Next base: position 30,616,900 of record CM051238.1, on the reverse strand, counting down.
TTGAATGTTTAAAGCATCAGAAAATGCAGTAGATACAGGAAGGATAATTTTTAATGTGAGCAATCCGTATGTGCAGGGTTTTTACCAGAATTAAGGGCAGGTTCCACCTCCCGAGAACTAGCTCTGTATGAACTCACCAGTCACTTTTATGAGGGGCCTCTTACTAATACAGGGTAGGGTCTTCTGCAGGCACGACCCTTCTGCTTCAAGTTTTGACATATGCATTTTAAGGTAAAGATTGCGACCGCGCGTCACTTGTTGACTTGTAGACCTTTGGTCTGACACAGTGCGCATGCTGCATTCCTGGTTGCCTGGCAACCGCAGCGCAGTGGGATGGCAGCGAGGGGCCCGCTGGGTATAGTTTCCTGGTGTGGCCTCGGGGCAGGTACTCCTCACCCCATCTTTGGGGCTATTTCTTTATTCGCCTTATAATGATTTAATCCGGACCTTCACCCTGAATAAGAGTCTATCTTATATGTTTCCCCCACCCTGTACATGCAGAAAATCATCCTACCTGCATCTACTGCATTTTCTGAGCCTTTAAACATCCAAGATGGCGACCCATGGTGTTTCAGGCTGCCTGCAAACAGGAAGTGTTTTCTGACTGTGTCGCTCTTCATTCTGTGATTGCACAGCTATAACCCCGCCCTCTGCACTTTTTCCCTGCTCTTCTCAGTATGTGATACTACTTAGCCAAGATGCAGGCCAGTGGGGAAAATAATAAAAAGTGATTAAAAACGTTAATTATATTACTTTTAGATGCTGGGGAATTATTTTAAATATAATCATAATAAATATAATTCCCACAATGGGATATGTCTTTGCAATACCGCTTATGTCATAAATGACCGTATTGGTCAATGACTGTATTTAACCCCTGTGCTCTCTGTTTGCTTGCACATCCATGATGAGGGGGTGCATGCCGCCATGAGACGTCGGACAAACACTATATGGACTTTATTTTGCTTTCTGAACCTTTTTTGGACTTTCGGATCATTCAGTACAGTTTATTTGACTTGCTGGAGTGCTGGCTTTCTGTTTCATTTCGGTTATTGCAGCACCACTTCTGGCCAAAATACCCAATACAATTACTCAAGCTAAGGCCCTTATTTAACAAGGGATAGCGCCAGGTAGCGAATGGTGAGCGAACGGTAATGACGCTCACCGCCACGAGAACGCCGGCTCCCCTCCGCAATCACACATTTATGAAGCCGATCCTGCTTAGCGACTGACAGAGCGCCAGATAGCGACTCATTCATCATTATTCCAGCCTCAGCCCACAGCGCCAGCGTCCGACCTTGAACAGCGACAGGTATGACCTCTCGCTACCTGGCGCTCTCCAATGCATTTCAATGGAACAATCTTTAAATATTCATAATTAATTGCTATTATTTTTTTTTTTTTTTTTAATGTCAAAAATTCTGTGACCACTTCTGCAATGTTAGATATTTTTTTTAAGCTTAAAAAAAAAAAAAAAAAAATTTGTGCAGAATTGATATTACAGGTCTGATATTAATGTATTCATATTACAAAATGTTTTGAAAAACATGTTTTGTTTTGTTTTCTAAAAATATGGTTGTTTGGGGGTTAAAAAACTACTTTTAACACATGGCCGCCAGCGCTCTGGGGTTTAAACAAGCATTTCACAGCGCAAGAATTTTTGGAGCGTGATTTGTTAATGAATATGCTGGGAGCCGTTCGCTATGGCCGTTCGCTGTCATGCGCTCCCATACAGCGCGGAACCTGTCAAACAGCGACTCCTAACCCCATATTCAACATTACCGCACACCGACTGAGTCGCTGTCAACAGCCGAACAACGGCCAAGCACAGCGAATACTAGCGGGCGCTGTGAAAATAACGCTACTGACGCTCATCTGTCGCTACCTGGCGCTATTAATGAATCAGCCTGTTAGAGTGCTTCTGTGACATCAATTCTTCCTAAGGGGTTTATTCATCAGACCATAGCGACAGATAACGACTGGCAGCGACAGGTAACAACAGGTAGCGAACGGTGAACGCCGGGCACTCTAAGCAATACCACATTTATCAAAGCGATTCTGCTGAGAGCCTCTAGCAGCACCATGTAGCGACCGATTCATCATCCCAGATGGCTCACCATATACTGCAGGCGCTCTGGCTTTCAGAGTGCCTGGTATTACCTGTCGCTACCTGTAGCTCTGCCATAAATTCCAATGGACGATCCCTTTCTTCTCTTTAAACAGGGTTTTATTTTATTTAATTTTTTTTTTTTAATTATCAAATAATTGCGTGACATCTCCTGGCCTAGAAAAAGTCTTTTTTGAAATGTCTTTTGATTTATAATATTTTTATGCAGAATTGTCCTTACATGTGTGGTATTAAAGTGTTCATGTTACAATGTAATAACAATGTAATTCCATATGTTTTCGCTTTGTTACTAGTGGATACATGTTCAAAAGCAGCCTTTAATCACACAGCTCTATGCTACAACGACTCGATTTAGAGCGCCGGCGCTGTGTGAAGCTGTTTTTTTTATTAATATGGTGTGAGTCGGTTGCACTGAGCTGGCACTACCGTTCGCTCCCATACAGCGCTGTACTGGTGTTAGAGCGACTCACACAATATATTCATCAATGCCGGCCAGCGGCTGAGACGCTCTGAAACAGAGGCTCATCTGACGGTACCTGGCGCTAGTAATAAGGTAAAGTTTCCCTAAAACAATGCACATCGGACATACAGAGATGAACAAAGGGCTGTACTTATTATTAGTAGTAGTAAGTAGGTGGAGCCATTCAGAGGAACACACTGTAAAGCAGCAGCATCCCTGCTCATCCATCCAATCAGTATGCCCCTAGGTACCTTATTCAGTAGAGCAAGAGTCTGTGCAGACCTTTGTCCCATTTAAAATGTTCAAACCCAGTAGAGTAACCCTACACAGGATACACATCTGAGTTTTACCATATGAGGACTGCGAGTTACTGAAAATAAAAGACAGCTGGAATGTTAGAGACCTTTAGCAATCCTATATGGGATATACAGTATTACAAACCAGCAGATGCTTCGACTTGCCAGCCACTAATACAGACTAAGATCTCTTGACATCGGTGCCAAATTATCTCTGCTCATTAGGCAGAGTTATAGCATCCTGTAGCGCGACAAGCCCTAGAGCCATCCATTTGGCATGAGTCTTGCTATATTCTCCGCTTCCAACCTCCAGACTTCATCAGATAAAAAACATATTCCAGGAAAGAGGAACAGAATATACCAGTAGAGTGTCTGTTTTGTTAAGATTTGGCTGCAGCAAACTATTTTAGCAAATCCTTTATGTTTTATTTATCATTTCTGACTGGTTTTACTACTATAAATGGACGGGCCATAGCAGGCTAATGACGTCAATCAGCTTTCAGCCCAGAAGTGAGTTGTCACTCTTGGCAAGGTGAAGGAAATCCAGGCGTATGTCACACAGATGTACGATAATGATACATCAATCACCAGCCCATCACAACAGCTTGTATGTAACACAATAAACATCCCTTCTGATTGCCACTGACACGCTCTACTCAATTAGCCTGATTCATAGCTTCACCGTGAATGCTCAGTTTTTGGCGGAAGTGAACTCAGAAACCAGGATTCTGTGGATGCTCGTCAGAGTCACAGCCGCGTCCCGATAACTTCTCGCCCAGACGTACTCGATTGTAAGTGCTCCGCATACACATAAGGTTTAGTTGAGCAATTCCTGTTTTGGCTGGCGATCTCGTCTCGGAAGCTGAGTTTGTACCTGTTTTCAGACGTATGTCTGATGTTGGTGTTCCGTGGCCACCTCGCTGGTATTCCATCATATGCAGACGTTGTAATTTTTATTGGAACCACGCTGTCCCCCACCTGGGGGGCTTCTTATGTGTTTGTGCCTCCCTGCAGTGTGACTTACCTTCTCTGTGTTTGTTCCTTGAGGGCCATCTAATGTATTCTGCATGTCCGCACTGACACTCACCTTCTTCCTGTTTTTCCTGGTTCCTTGAGGGGCATCCCATGAACACCAGGACTCCTCCATAAATGTGCGGCCCGCCATGTACCTTGGTTCATATGCCTGCACTCCTTCAGCCAGTCTGTCACCTGTCCACGCATTTACCTGCGTGCAAAGCGGCAAACATGTGTAGGCAAAGCTTGGCATACATGGCATGCCACTCTGAGCAGGTCACCAGCATCAGTGTGAGTCACCGGAGCCCGGTGTGAACCCAATGCGGCCCCCACTGAGGGACTGCTCGTTCCCCTGCCAGCAGCCTGCAAACCACTCCTTCCAGAGCCTGGGAGTGGGCCCAGTGGCTCGGGCTCCCCAGACGCCAGAATTCAGCAGTCCCCAGCATCTGCCCCCCCACACCGGGCACAAGCTCAACAGGGGGAAGCTTAGCTGTCGCTTTACATATGCACAAATGGAGGTCTTACTGAATGGCATTTGGGATGATAAGCTGGCTGGGGCCCAGTCCCGCTTTACCCCCAAAGCGGTGCGGATACGGTGTGGTAAGGTTCATGTACCAAGACGAGTGCAGGGCTAGAGGCCAAGGCTGGGAGGCAGGCCAGGACTCAGGTTAACACACTAGCAACAATACAGTGGCAGGCAAGAAGCAAGCAGATACATGGGCAACTTGGACCCTGGGATCCGGGGGCAGGGCCAGCGCCAGCACAGGTAAAACCTGGGCAATTGCCAGGGCCCCTGGCATTTTAATTGGCCCACTCAGGCTCACACTTGGGCATGGAAATATTTTTACAGTGGACCCAACCACTGAATGACGGGGGCTGTGTGCAGACCCGCTCATGGCTGGCCTCAGCAACAGGGGATGGTCAGCAACAATGGAGACGGTGGCATGGAATGGAGGGTAATTGATGGAAGGGTAGAAGGTGGCGAGAACCAGGTAACAGCTGACAAGGACTGAAAAGTGGTTTAGTCAGGTGAATTTGTTCAGCTGTCGACCGGAAATCTGATCGATGTCCAGGTGGCGGGTATGGCTGGGCTCTGGAAGGTACATGGTAAGCCATACACCCCAAGTGTCACGATTTGCCCAAGGCGGCCTCTGCACAACAAAAAAAGTTGCAGAGCTCCTGCAGCACTACCGCCAACCGCTGGGGCCTTTTTTTTCCTTTTTGGCTGGGGCGGGAAAGTATTGTGCCTGTGCCTGCTGCCCCATTTAATGACCCAATTCTGTGTTTCCTTTCCATTCTCTCCCTTCTTCCCTCTCATACTTTATCACGCTCCTCCTTTTTCATTCTCCCTTCCTTCTCCATCTTTCTCTTGCTCTCTTTTTTTCTGCTTTCCTTTCTTCTCTCTTGCTTGTCCTCTCTTGCTTCTTCTATTTCTCCCTTCCTTCCTTCTTTTTCTCTTTCTCTATCTTTTTCCCTTCCCAACTTTCTGTCTGTGTTCTCTTTATTTTTTTTCTCCCTTCTTCCCTGTCTTTCTCTCTCCTTTTTCTCTTTTGTTCTTTCTTCCCTTCCTCTTTTCCCCCATCTTTCCTTTCATCCTTTCCTGACCTCTCTACCTACTTTCTGCATTTCTTTTCTCTTTTTTATTTTCCCACTCTCATTTTCTTCCTCTCTTTTTCTCACCCTTTATTTCTTCCTTACATTCTTACCTTCCTGTCTTTCCCTCACTCTCTCCCTTCTTTCTACCTCACTTCCCATACTGCCTCCTTCCTGTTTGTTCTTTTGCTCCCTCCTTCTGCTTTCTTATTCCCTCTGCTTGTTCTTCTATCTCTTACTTTCTTCAGTTCTCACTTCCTTCTCTCCTTCTTCCCTTCCCTCCCTGCTCCTTTTCTTACTCCTTTCCTTCTCTCCCGTTTCCTTCCCTCTCTTCTTACTTCCCGTCTCTTTTCTCTCTCTCTTTATTTTTTTCTCTCTTTCTTTCTTTCTCTCGCTTCCCCTTTGCCTCCCCTCTTTCTTTCCCTCCTTCCTCTCCTTGTCTTTTTTTCACTCACTATCGCTACATTTCTTTCTTTATTTATTCTTTGTCTCCCCTCTCTCTCTTTCTTTCTTCATTACCTCTCCCTCTACTGTTTTCCCTCTCTTCCTTGCTTCACTCACTTTTGTAATTTTGGCACTGTAAATTCCGATTTTTATAGGCCCATAAACATGCATGCGAGAGCTCAAAATCTTAGCTTGAACCATATTAATATGGCGAATACTCAGTTTGGCGTACGGAAAAGTCCAGCAAAAAAGCAACTGTGCGAAAAAAACACGTCCCTGAATAGCACCAGGGCTGGTGCTAGGACCCGGCAAGGTCGGTCAAATGGCGAGGGCCCTGTCGCCTAAATAGGACTCACTGTCGCCTGCCGCAGAAACCTTTTCTATGGCTGCGGGGCGCCGATGAGGACTGCAGAGAGAGCGAGTAGAACGCACGCTGTATCTTCAGAGGCTGGTCGGCTCCCGTCTGTACGAGTTGTGCTGGTCTTTGTGTCCCATGACAACCTATGTCATCGTGTAGAGACCAGCGCGACTTGTACAGACGGGAGCCGACCAGCCTCTGAAGATACAGCACGCTTTCTGCTTGCGTTCTCTGCAGTCCTCATCGGCGCTCCTCAGCCATAGAAAAGGTTAGTTTTCTTTATTGCATGGCACGGCCTGCTTCGGTATTCATAACAGTTGGGTTATTCCGCCACAAGGTGGTGCAGTGGTACTGCAGAAAGCTGTGGCATCTCCCGGCCCCCTATAAAAACGGGTTCCCAGTGTTTCCTCTGCAGTGAAACTGCGAAGTTAGAAGATGGCTCTCTCTCTTGCGCAGGTGAGCGGGGCAACCAAGCCTGCGGCCCTGCAAGTCTATTTCCACCCGTTTCTGGACCCTCACTGCCTCCCAGCCTTGGCTGACAGATCGGGTGAGGGTAGAAGAGCACTAGGGTCAAGTGCTCCTGGAGCGCTGCTCCTAGCCGCATACCCTGTACCACAAAGGGTAGCCGGCCATAGGCTTTATGGTGAGCCTACTAGGGATGCAGAGTTCCTGTCCTTGCTTCTGGGGGACTTTGTCCCTTTCTTTTCCTTCAGGGGTCCCCCCCCCCTCCTGGCCTGGATACTCGCCGCTGCCTTCTCGTCTCTCTCTCTCCCCCCTCCCACTCTCTTACTTTGTTCGGGGGGGGGGGGGGGGGGCGGTGGGAGCGGCGAGTGGTGTTAGTTGTGGTGTTTTTGGCATTTACAGTGTGTTTTTTGGTGTTTTTTGCCCGCCGCGCCGCTTTGTACTGCGCTCCACAGCTGTGGGCGCTATAACCTGTGGCATTTTTGCTTTGTCATGGCGCCGGCGGGGTCACGTGGGCGCCATTTTCACGCTCTTCGGGGGGCGGGGCCGGGGGATGATGTGTCCCCCGCGGCCCGCCCCTTGAGGCCCCTTTAACTCTGCCGGCGCCATTTTGGATTTGCAGCGCATCTGGATTTCTCCCTTCCGGGCTGCAGCGCTGTTTCCTCCGGTGTGTCGCTTCATCCTGTGATCTGTACCTTAGTGACCCTGCGGTGTCCTTGGTCCATGAGTCCCCCTTGGGGTTTTTTTTATTGGTCTCATGGGGCATGTGCTGCGGGATGCTCATGTGTCATTTTTACTTATGTCTTTCAGGCGGGATACCAGTGGGTTGTGGTTTCTCCCCAGCTCTACTCCTTCCTCCCCCTCATCCCCCCCTATTTTTGTTTATCTGGGGGCATCCCGTGGGAGGGCATCCCGGGTGGCTTTTGTATTAGCCTTTACCCAGCGCTGGCCTATTGCGCCTGTGTTCATCACCATATGGAGGCTTCTGGGGATAGCGTGCTCGGGGGTCCTTCGGGGCAATCCCGGCTGTGTTCCATGTGCAGGGTATCCCCTATCAGCAATGATGTCACGGTGTGTGTGTGCCATGCGCTCACAGTGTCCTTGCGCTCCAGCTTGGTTTGCCTGCATCGCTTCCCAGCTCTGCGCCCCCTTCGGCATCACCTACCCCCTCACTGCTGCAATTAACTCCCAGTGAGGGGGATGCTAGCAGGGGGTCACAGTCTGATCTGGCACTTTGTGTGGCCAACATTGAGAGGCAGCTTGCCGGGCCTGTTCCTAGGAAGCCCTCTGGCAAGAAGCGGCACCTGACTTCCACACCCTCACGCTCCACTGAGGAGTATGAGGAATTTGATGCCACTGGTGGACTTCCCTCCCCTCCCTAGAGGAAGGGGAACTGTTCCAGGACTCTGACTCCTCTGGGGACCAGCAGGAGGGTTGCATTAGTGACCCTGGGTCTGCGTCTGGGGAGGAATCATGGTACCCTGAGGACACTGGCAATCTGCTGTCACAAATTTTTGAAATCTTGCACATTGCTCCCCCTGAGTTAGCTAAGAGAAAGCAGGGTGAGCTTTTTCGTCCTGGTAAACAGCGTATGGAGTTCCCTGAGCAGGGCCATTTCACTTCTATGGTGCTTAGGGAGTGGGAACGTCCTAACAGGCTGGCTGCTGTGCCCAAGGGATTGGATAAGAGGTATTCCTTCCCTGCTGATATAGTAAAGCGTTGGTCCTGTCCCCCTGAGGTGGACGCTCCCGTGCTAGGCCTGTCTAATACTTCGGTCATGCCTTCTCCTGACACTACCACTCCGAAGGACAGCGAGGACCGGCGCATGGATCAACTGGCCTGCCATGCTTTTACTTGTGTGGGGGCTGGACTGCGCCCGGCCTGTGCTGCTGCCATTACTGCTATTGCCCTTAAAGTGGACCAACACCCAGGATTTTGACTATCCTGGGTTTTGGTCCACTTCAGGGGGGCACCCCGATTAGGGGTGCCCCGCTGTGTAAAACCCCCCAGAAACACCCCAATACTCACCTCAAAACGCTCCCACGTGGCCGGGTGACAGCGACGGACAAGCGCTGACAGCGACGGACAAGCCAGCGCGTCCGCCGTCGCCTCCCGCACGTCCCTCTGACAGCGCGCGCCCGCGCCGGCCATTCACAAACGGCCGGCGCGGGCGCGCGCACGGCTAGAGGGGCGCGCGGGAGGAGGAGGTGAGTTTTTGGGGGGTTTTCGGGGGGGTTCCTCACCGCGGGACATCCCGATCTCGGATGTCCCGCGGTGAGGGGGGTGATCGGCCCGGGAATCTTATAGATTCCCGGGCCGATCACCCCAGGGTGTTGGTCCACTTTAAGAAACTGCTCAAGTGTCTCTCTGATGGCGCTATGGCTGGTAGGAGGAGGGAGGATTACAGGGCCCTCTTGCTTTGCTCTGATTTTGTTGTATTTATCCTTACTGCCATGGATGATGCTGTGAGGCTGGGCGGTAGGGCCTCTGCGCTCCTGGTGGCTATGCGCCGCTCTGTTTGGTTACGTCAGTGGGCAGCTGATGCTGCTGCTAAGAAGGCTCTCACTGGGCTCCCCTTTGCGGGGCTGCGGCTCTTTGGTGAGCATCTTGATGTTTTGGCCAAGGATGGCAGGCTGCCTCAGTGTAGGAGGCAGCCCCGACCCTTTCGGGGGACCTCAGTCTCTCTCCCCTCCCTTCGTTCTTCCAGAGGAGATCGTGGCTCCCTCTTCACAGGTAACCACAGAGAGTCTTGGGGCCGCGGCAGATCCCGTGGACGTCCCAGTCTCTCCTGGGGTTCCAAGCCCAAACCTTCTCCCAAGGCCCCCCAGGCATGAGGGGGCGCCCTCACCCATCCGGGTGGGGGGGCGGCTTCATCTCTTTGCTCACGTCTGGAGGCTCCACGTTTCAGACCGGTGGATTCAGGAGGTGGTGTCCTCCGGTTACAAGATAGAGTTGCAGCCTGGCCACCCCTAAGATTCATCAGATCCCGGATGTCTTTAAACCCCCTGTCAGCTCAAGGGGTAATTTCAGCGGTTCAATGCCTGCTGGAGTCCGGGGTCATTTGTCCGGTGCCCCATCAAGAACAGGGTCAGGGGTACTATTCCAATCTCTTCACGGTCCCCAAAAAGAACGGCACTCTGAGGCCCATTCTGGACTTGAAGGGCCTCAACAAGTTTGTCAGATTCAAACATTTTCGCATGGAGACGCTACGCTCTGCTGTCGGTACCCTTCGCCCGGGCGAGTTCATGACCACCGTGGACATCAGGGATGCTTATCTTCATGTGCCTATCTTCCCAGGTCATCAGAGATTTCTGAGGTTCGTGCTGGAGGATCAGCATTACCAGTTTGTGGCCTTACCATTCGGTATCACCTCGGCGCCTCGGGTGTTCACCAAGGTGCTGGTGGGAGTGATGGCTCTGCTGCGAACCCGGGGCATTCGCATCCTTCCCTACCTGGACGACATCCTCATTGTGGCTCAGTCCTTTCATCAGGCCAAACAGGACACCCAGGTGGTGATCTCCACTCTGGAGTCCTTCAGCTGTCCCCGTCCTTGGTGAGGTCCTTTCTAGGCATGACACTGGATACCTCTCAGGTCAAGGTGTTCCTTCCTCAGCAGAAGGTGGAGGGCCTTCAGAAGCAGGCACGGACTCTGCTCTTGTGTCCTCATCCCTCCATCCGTCTGGGGATGCAGTTGGTGGGCCTGATGGTGTCCTGCTTCGAGGCGGTCCCCTATGCTCAGTTTCACATGAGACCTCTTCAGTTGCACCTCTTGTCAGTTTGGGACCCTGTGTCCCTGGATCAGGAATTGTGTCCTCTGGCCAGGCAGTCCCTTTCGTGGTGGCTGGACTCAAGGAATCTTCTGGTGGGCAGGACCTTCCTGCCCCTGTGCTGGGAGACTGTCACCACGGATGCCAGTCTGACGGGCTGGGGGGGCTTTTGGAAGTCCCTACAGTTCCAGGGTCCTTGGGGCCCCCAGTAGGCCCATGCTCCCATCAATGTCCTGGAACGGAGGGCGATCAGGTTGGTTCTGTCCCACCTGACCACACACCTTCGGGGTTGGGCTGTTCAGATCCGCTCAGACAACCAGACGGCGGTTGCCTATATCAACCATCAGGGAGGGACTCAGAGCAAGCAAGCCTTCAAAGAAGTGTCTCTGATACTGTCTTGGGCGGAACAGAATGTCTCCTGCATCTCAGCGGTATACATTCCGGGGGTGGAGAACCAGGTGGCTGACTCCCTGAGCAGGGGGACGTCTCGTCTGGGAGAATGGTCCCTCAACTACCAGGTGTTTCTCTCCCTGTGTCACCGCTGGGGTCAGCTGGATGTGGACCTGTTTGCATCCCGTCACAATCACAAACTTCCCAGGTTTGTCTCCCTGTCACAGGATCCTCTGGCCTTTGCCACGGATGCACTGGCAATGCCTTGGACGGAGTTTCGGCTTCCCTATGTGTTCCCTCCGTTCCCTCTACTGGGCAGGGTCATGCGCAAGATTGCCCAAGAGGGGGTGTCAGCCATCCTGGTGGCCCCATCTTGGCCAAGAAGGGTGTGGTTTGCAGATGTCGTGCAGTTGGCAGTAGACCAGTACGTCTTGCCCAGGGATCCAGATCTTCTCACTCAGGGACGGCTACGCCATCCCAATTTACAAACGCTGGCTTTAACGGCTTGGCTGCTGAAACCTCCATCTTGACAGAGAAGGGGTTGCCTGCTTCTGTTGTGAATACCATGATTCGGGCTAGGAAGAAGTCCTCGTCCTTTATCTATTACAGGGTCTGGCATGCTTACATTGCCTGGTGTGGGTCCAAGTCTCTCCCCTGTCAGGGTTTTTCCATTCCCAGGATTCTGGAATTTTTGCAACATGGTTTGGATTCTGGCCTTCAACTAAGTACCCTCAAATGCCATCTTTCAGCTCTGGCAATTTTTTTCCAAAGATCCTTTGCCAACCACCGGTTGGTTAAAACTTTTTTCCAGGGTGTTACTCATGTGCGTCCACCTGGTAAGCCTATGCTACCAGTCTGGGACTTGAATCTGGTGTTGTCTGCTCTGCAGGGTCCTCCCTTTGAGCCTATCCGTGGGGCTGCTTTGCCTATTCTGACTCTTAAGGTAGCCTTTTTGGTGGCTATCACTTCCGTAAGGCGAGTTTCTGAGCTGGCGGCTCTTTCCATCAAACCTCCTTATTTTGAGAGGCATCAGGATAAGGTGGTGTTTTGGTTTAAGCCGGATTTCTTGCCTAAGGTGGTGTCTGCATTTCATCTCAATCAGGACATTGTCTTGCCTTCATTGTGTCCTAATCCTGCTAATTCCAAGTAGCAGACACTGCATTCTCTGGATGTGGTCAGGGCTCTGAAGTTTTATTTGGTCGCTACTGAGCCTTTCAGGAAATCTGATGTTCTTTTTGTTCTCACTTCTAGACCTAGGAAGGGTTTGCCTCCGACTAAATCCACTATCAGCAAGTGGATCCGTCAGGTGGTGGTTCAAGCCTATTCTGCTAAGGGGAAGGAACCTCCCTTTAGAATTACTGCTCATTCCACTCGTGCTATTGGTGCCTCTTGGGCTTTTCAGCACCAAGCTTCTGTTGAACAAGTTTGCAAGGCCGCTACTTGGTCTTCTGTTCATACTAAGGTTGATGTTAAGGCCTCACAGGATGCTGCTTTTGGCCGCAAGGTGCTTCAGGCGGTAGTGACTTGAACTGCCGGCTGTTACTTATTGGGGATCCCACCCTACTTTTGGACACTGCTTTTGGATGTCCCAACTGTTATGAATACCGAAGCAGGCCGTGCCATGCAATAAAGAAAAAAAGCAATTCTGTGAGTACTCACCTGTAGAATTGTTTGTTCTTGCATGGCACGGCCTGCTTCGACCCACCCTTGTTATTGTTATTCTTGGTTGCCTCTATGGTGATTGTTCCAAGTTAATTGGGGTTTTTTACCTTTTTTACATTTTTTACCTTTATTCTCTCCCGGCTTCTTGTCTCACTGCTTGTCTACGCTGGGAACTCTATGGTTAATCCCGTTTTTATAGGGGGCCGGGAGATGCCACAGCTTTCTGCAGTATCACTGCGCCCCCTTGTGGCGGAATAACCCAACTGTTATGAATATCGAAGCAGGCCGTGCCATGCAAGAACAAAAACAATTCTACAGGTGAGTACTCACAGAATTGCTTTTTTTTAAAATTGCTAATCCGTCGGGGAGGGAGGGGGGGTCGGCACTCAGCAGGTGGGAACTTGAGCTCAGTGCCCAATGGCCTGTATCCAGGAATAGCAAGGGGGTGGTGAGCTGAGCCCCTCATTAACACTGCCACCTGCTTGGACACCCCAACCCCCCACAAAGTTCTCCCCTGCACCCTGGCTGAGCCCGTCTCCCCAAGCAATTAAACAGCCACCCCCAAAGAAAGTGCTTCTCCTCCCCCCTCCCCAAGTATCCAGACAGCCCCCCCCCCACCGAAAGTGCCCCCCGACCCCTCACCAAGTATCCAGGCAGACCCCCCACAGAAGGCATGGCATGGGATGGGATTTACTAGTGCTTTGCATATTATAGAGAAACAATCATCTATGTACAAAGATCACCACTGTGCCGATTCCCTATGCCTGGGGAATCCCGCTGTGTAACACCCGCAGGGATCACCTGTATACTCTCCTTGCTGGGATCACACAGTGCATGTGCGGGCCATGGCTGCCCTCAACTGTGCCCTGAATCGCATGAACCGGAAAAATGGCATAACCCCGGATTTTAGGCCATTTCTGCATGTGGAAATGCATATAGGAGAAGCTCTGAATCAGGTCTATTATCTTGTAGAGGTCATGCCTGCAAGAATGACCAGCTCCTCACTAGTTTTAGAAACATAATGTAACAGAAATGTAACATTCCCTGAAGTGAAGATCATAAACATGTAGCCCGGTACGCCAGTAAAGGCAAAACCCAATTATTATAGGGCCCAGATGACTCTCTTCCAAATCAAACTAAACATTAGATTTGGTTTTGAGTAAAATGTTGCAATATCACGCATCTGTACGTGGCACATGCATGTACAACTTTAGGACTGGCATGTAATTTAAAGATGAAATTAGAGTCAGATTCAACAAATGTGATGAGTGGGTGACCTGATTTCTTTTAACAACAGGGATCTATGAAAGTTTGATTCTCACAACACGTTTGTGAAGATGGAGATTTATGTGGACCTCAAGAGAGTCTCCACTATATGGAGAGGCCCCTGTTAGGCTTAATATAGGGGGGGCTAAAGACCCTCTACTAAAAGGCAAAGGAAAAGAGGTGCTTTCCTAAAACAGAAAGTATTTGCACAGCACCCAACACAAGAAAAGAGTGGTTTATGCCCTTCAGCCTAGAAACGGCTACGAAACCGTCTCTGAAGAGTTTAGACTCTACCAATCTACAGTCAGGCAGAGGCTGAAATAAATGATCATGGTAGTAAAAAATTACTTTTTTGAGAGAAAAAAAACATGTCGCTGTTGCTGAAACACCAGATAGGAAGACAATGGGATTCAATGGTACTTTTTGACTTCTAAGAAAAGTAGTTAACTTTTTCCGCCTTTTTACACTGTAGTAAAAAGTGCCACTGACTATTGTCTTTCTAGCTGGTGTTTCAGTAACAGTAAAATTATCTTAGGCTTTTTATTAGGCTTTTTTCACCTACCATGAGAATTCAACTGTTATTGAAAGTCATCAAGGTCAGAGAGCGTGCAAAAGTAAAAAATTCAAGACCGTTATTACCCTCCCCAAGAGTGGTCGACCAACAAAGAGCAAGGTAGGTTCCCTACCAGAATGTGTAAAAGTGCCAGGAAAAGCCATTCCTGGATGGAAAAAAGATGGATTGGACTCTAGGAGACTAGGAGAGAAGGACTGGATTTAAGGAGGTGTGTTAAAATAACGGTCGTTTCTGGTTACATGATTCCGATGTACCTGACGACTGGCTGTCACGGATTTCTCAGCAGAGAAATCCCTTATTATAGAATGACCAGTAATTGAGAGCTGCGAGGCGGATGTGTGGCAAACCGTGTTTAATGGTGATAAACAGAAACAAATATACATAGCACACACCAACCAGGCTGCTGTACAAATACACAAGTGAACATAACATACGTGTGCTGAAGTAACTGTACAAGAATGCAGATGAACACTATGAGCTACAGCTGCTGTGCAGAAAAATAAATAAACCCAGGAAACAAACACTCTCAGGCTGCTGTACATATACATAGGTGAAGTCTGGAAACATACATGCACAGAGATCCAGTGAAAGTCCAAAGGCGGATACAAGGCTGAGACAGGGAAGGCAAATCACAGAGGCTGTGACTGGAATACTGGGTTCTGGGTCTAGAAAGACAATACAATGCTGATCCATCAGCTGCAGGGGGGGGGGGGGGATCAGCTTATAAAGGCCAGGAAGTGACACAGGTGCTGACTGATTACCTCTGCTGGAGAGGGCCACCTGCTGGCGGAGCAGCATATAGCAGAGGAAAGTCCAGGAAAGGGAGCTAGCAAAAGCAGAACATGATGGCATGTTGCGGAGGAATTCCAGACCTGACACTGGCCAGTATTGGAAGTTGGTTATTCCTGCCCAGTCTAATTCTGATCCAGGCCAGGAGTGCTCTGAAGAGGAGAACGAGTCTTAGATGGATGCTAATGTTGGATGGGTCTTAGGCCTGCAGTCATGCTGCTGTATGAAAAAGCCAGGTGCTGCTACAGGAGGCACTAGGGGCTGAGCCACCTGGAGGTCTGCCACCAGTCGTGCATGACTGCACAAGATTGATGACCTAGGGCAGTGGCACCCAAAGGAATCTGTTGAGAAAACCCCCCAGTTCACCTAGTCTAACTCACCTTTCCTCGATACTGTGGTGCATGTGCGGCCTCTCGTCCAATCAGCGCACTCGGGTCCTCTCAAGCCCAGGGAGCTGAGTCTTAGATGGCTCCTATCACTGTGTGGCATGTCTGTTTCTGCTATGGCCAAAAGATCCCCAGAAGAGTCCTAAAGCATATAAAAGTCTGCAAGCTAACAAAGAGTCACAAGGTAACCTCTCAGCAACTAAAGGCTATAATATTTGCTAATATTGATGTTTATGACTGCAGCATCAGGAAGCCACTGAACAACAATGGTGTGCATGGCAGGATTGCAAGATGAAAGCTCATGCACACTTTCTGGGTTGTGGCCATCAACCACATTTGGACCATGGTTGTGGAAAAATGAAATGGAAAGGAGGGGCAAACTATGGAGACCTGCTTCAGCATCTATAGCACGCTACAGGAAAAGGAGGGTCGGCACACGGGGCAGGCGTCAGGTACGCCTTTTTATCGCCTTTGCCTGTACTCACCGTGAGAGAAATAAATCCAGTATAGAGGTTGAAAAGGTACCTACACTTTAGTAAATAACATACAGTGGCTCCAAATTAATGGACCCCAAAGCAAAGCTTGGCTAAAAATAGATATGAACAGTGGCATGGTATTGCAGACCAGGTTGCTTTAAACAAAGGGGCTATTCCGATGCTGGATGCCCCTGGGAGGTAGGGCCTACAAGCTGTGGTGCCCCCCCCCTCCCCCCCCCCCCGCGACTTTCCAGCCACTGGTGTAATAGAGGACTGACGGAAAGGTAATACTTTTCCTGGAACCTCATACAAGAAGAAGGTTCTAGCTGCTGCAGTGTTTGTGGCTTTTCTGTATGTGTATGTTCTGCCCTTAAACTGGATTCTCACCCTGAATAAGAGCCTATCTTATATTTTACCCCCACCCTGTACATACAGATTGCCCACATTAATAATAATCCTACCTGCGCCTAGTGTGTATTCTGAGACTTTAAACATCCAAGATGGATACTCATGGAGCATCAGGCAGCCTGCAGACAGAAAGTGTCATCTGACTATGCTGCTCTGCATTCTGGGATTGCAGTCCTTTTCCTGACCCCCAACTCTGCTCTGCCTGTACAAAGCACAGCTATAACCCTGCCCCTCTGTGCTTTTCACCCCTCTCCTCTCCTCAGTATGTGTGCATCTTCTGAGGCAAGATGGCAGCGCCCATATCCTAGAGTCCTGTACAGAGTTGCAGCCCAGCGGGGGAAAGAATAAAAAGTGACTAAAAACTTTAAATATACAAATTTTAGATGCTGGGAAATAGTTTTTTAATTGTTTGGGCTTTTCATTAAATGACGCTGAAGGTCCGTTTAAAAAAAAAAAAGTTTAAAGCAACTAAGGAAACAAAATGGCTACTCTGGTGGTTAGAAACACGTATCATGAGTCTGAGTTCCTTGCTGTCCAGGTCCGATCCCCTGTCACAGGCAGCCTGGCACGCCCCCTCCTTTGCAGTGAATGGAGTGGGCATGCTAGCTGAGCTGTGGCTTATGGTGGGGGTAACCCCTCACCAACCGCAGGAGTAGCACCAAAAGTGGACAAAAGGTGAGTATCCGTTTTTTTTTTATTTGCTGGAACATTTAATTTTTACTACTAGTCTATAAAAATATCAGAATAAAAAAAACACTGTATATTTTCTTTCACCGAAAACCATTACAGATATGTAAAGTAAAATAAACTTATGGGGTTCGGAGAATTGGCTTGACCCATCTCAGATGACTGAATCCTGTGTGGTTAGGAAATTCCCGTTTTATTTTACAGCCAGCCAGTATGACCATTAGATGATATCTCTCCCAGACAAGGGCTGTAACACGATCACCAGCCTAAGAGAAATATTCCGACCCGCTGGCCGTGTTAATAGATATTTGCTGGAATTGGAGGTTGAGAGGTACTTTATTATTCCATACTTTCCCTTTCCTAGAATTTAGTGGTACTGATTATGTAAGAGAGGGAGGGTCCAAGGGGGAACCCAACAAGGAGACATGTATTTTTGCAAGCTTACCCTTATTGAACTTGAGCTTTGTCCAATTATCCGCACCTATTTTATTGTGCGGGGCCACAGATTGCTGATGATGATCATGCTGATTTCTACCCAAACAGACAAAATGCTGTCATAAAGGATTCTACTATTTTTATTTTTCCACCCTAACAGATTTTAGTGTAATCAAACTTTATTGGTTTTCAATAAAAGTAACAAGGGGAAAATAGACATACAATTATAAGCAAAAAGAAAATATACAAAGGGAGAAATAAAGGAGGAAACAATATTGCCACAACCATACAGATGTATTTATACAGATTAATAATGCTGGTCCTGTTCTCCCATACCTTTGACGTTCTGGGTATGCCTACACATGTGAAAGGAGGGGGAGTTTGGTGTTTGTCCCGAGGGGGACTGTCACACCCTTATCAGGTCCTCATGAGAGCTGCTGGGACCGATTTAACCACATCTAAGCCCCCAGCATGCTTGTTGACGTAGTGACAGGCCAGGCTTTAGCTAAATAGGGTTGGGAGAGATTTCCTCCCTGACACAGGGAGGTAACCGATGTACAGGGGGTACTAGTTCTTTTACCTGGTTAAGAGGAATAGGGGCTAGGGAAGTGGGGGGGGGGGGAGGGAACATAGAGGGAATGGGGTAGCGGATTACTGCACCCAATTGGGCCTGCGTAAAATCGACCCACGCGGCTGGGAAACCTGCAGGTCTGACATAGAGCATCACTAACCAAGATTCCCTGAGTGAATCCCCGACCGTCCGTCAGGCTGGAGAAAGACCGGTCCCTAACAGATTTTAGTTCTGTTTTCAGTTGAATTTAATTTGAATTGTATAGATTATGATCTAACCACAACAGTTTTAAGGGTAGGACCTCTATTCCTTTACCTAAGTAGAGGGTTTTTTGGTCTCCCCCTATATTAAGCCTAACATGGGTCTCTCCACATACTGGCTTGCGACTCTGTAAGTGTAGGACCCCTAATTCTGTTCTATAAAAGCCTTTCTGCCGTATGATTTGGAAACCCCCTACTAAGCTTCGTTCTCTATACCTTGCAAATTCTAACTTTATCAGGAGCCCAGCCCACCTAACTGGGCTACCTTAAAACCCTCAGAACCTGCTGCCTAACTGTATAGTTTATGGTGATATATGAATATGAACAGAGCGTTAAAGCAGATCAAAAGCGGCCCTGGAGTCTATAAAACTTTAGGGTCAGCTGATTTCCTCTCCCCGAGGCATCCCGAACTGGAGTGCTCTGCTGTGTAAAACCATGCCTATTGCCTGGAATTCTTACCTGTCCGGGGAGCCCATGGTGATTGTGCCATGGTGTTTGTGGCTGGGATTCCATTCAGCTTCTCAGAAGAGAGGAGCTTTCCTAAAATGAAAAGTATTTGCACAGTACCCACTACAATGACACATAGCATTACCCATCTATACTTACAGCAGTCAGAGCTATGCAAATCATTTCTTTATGTCTCTGTGCCATCCAAGGCCCTTAGAAACACTAAGGATGCAATGCCAAGGATTAGCTTTAAATTTACACAGCCATACATATCCAACTAGTGGACACATATTTCGCACTTTATGTTCTCATCAGCACTAGGGCGGATGTTTCTGGCTGTATGGGGAGTGAGACTTGGTGAGTACCAAAACAGAGTCGCAGGCCAGTATGTGAAGAGACCCATGTTAGGCTTAATATAGGGGGGCTAAAGAGACCAAAGTTTATATGGATTTTTAATATTTAGATAACAAGTTGATTGATCGTACGGGGCCGTGTACTAAATATATTCTCAACAGACTCTATTGATAATATTTTTACAACAAAAATAAACAAATTCAGCACTGAGATAAATTCCTGCCAGTGGAATTAGCAAATATATGAACAAACCTTTGGATCCCAAATGATCCAAAAAACGTAATCCTGCGCTCGCGGGATTAGGTTTTTTGGATAATTTGGGATCCAAAGGTTTGTTCAAGGATTTTTAATATTACACAATTTTGTGATTCACCTCCTTTAAGTTTTTGGTGTCTTTAATTAGTATTTAGACCACATCGAATTTGCACTCTCTTAACTTTTACTTACAATAATATTCTTTGTCTCTATAGAGCCAATATATTCCCCAGAACTTTACAGCACTGGTAGTATTATTTTCTCAACTTCCAACCACTTTAATTTATACAGATACTATCTAGACCAGACGCACATCAGAGTTTTCGGGTTGTATAATTTCACTGAAAGCTTCAAGCTGGGATTGTGGATTACACAATTGTTGGACGTGATCCGCTGAACTGATTAGCAGCTGGCTCAGAAAAGATGTAAACACAGGCTAGACTGGCGATTCTCAGAGCCAAAGAAAGTTCGGGAATAAATGAATTCTTATAAGGGGATACAAATTAGCTTCAGATTTTTTCTTTAGCAAAATTGAAACAGTTAAACAAAGTGTAGGGATGATGTCTGGCTAATGGAAACCTCATGTTGCAGTTAACCTACTGATGTATTTAACCATTCCCTTTGGAGTTTTAAAGGTAGGACCTCTTTTCCTTTACCTAAGTAGAGGGTTTTTTGGTCTCTTTAGCCCCCTATATTAAGCCTAACATGGGTCTCTCCACATACTGACTTGCGACTCTGTAGAGGTAGGACCCCTAATTCTGTACTATAAAAGCCTTTCTGCTGTATGATTTGGGCACCCCCTCCTAAGCTTTGTTTTCTATACCTTGCAAATTCTAACTTTATCAGGAGCCCAGCCCACTTAACTGGACTACATTAAAACCCTCAGAACCTACTGCCTGTGGAGGCTGCTTAGAGTTCTGCATTCGGGCAACAGAAGGAAGCGTCAGTGTTAGAGCAGTATGGTGATCACTGCTGACTCATGATTTAAAAGGAACATTTACAGGGCAGGGATGTAGCCTATAGAAAGGGGGTGAAGAGTTCTTTATGGACAAGTGCCTAAATGGAAAAAGAGAATATGTCAAACCCAGCTCTGTGGATGGCATAAACTCCCTAGCCACAGACAGATGGCTGGGGTGCCATTCTGTCTTTACAAAGAGACCCTGCAAAGGCACCTTGCCTTGACAGTAATTGACCGCCAGTTTGTGGACCTTAATATCTGCTTTTATGTGGGGTTGCCAACCTGGTGTGATGCACAGACTGGAATCTCTAGGCAGAGACAGTTCACTAAAAGCTTGATTGTGTCATGGAACCGTGGTGCTAAACTCAAAACCATTGGATGAGGATTGAACAGAGCTACCTTGGCTGGGGAAAAATACCCCGGTAGAGTACAGAACATCAGTGGAACATATGACCTTGGCAGGTCAGCAACTCGGCAGGACACAGGAATAGCAAGATACTGTTCAAAGAGATCTGTTAGATCCAAGCGTTTACCTGTCTGCACTCAGAACATCCAAACATCATTGTGGAAACACAGACTGAAACCTTTAGGGGCCCGCGCTTCATATGCCTTGCGTCGGCGTATTGCAGCTCGCTGTGGTCAGCAAAGATTAAGATCCAGTTAAGGGTTAACTTAGAGGTTCTGTCTTTGCTTACTAGGAGTAGTGGTCAATTAAGCAACTGCTGCCTTCCAACCTCCCATTGGTCAGTGGTCACATAAAGCTGTTCAAGCTTCACCTCACACTGCCTGTGATAGCGTCTTGCTTGTGGTGTGTTACTTTGTTGGTTTATTTCCTGCTGACCGGATTAGTTTGCTTGCATCTCGACTACGCTTTTTGCCTGACCCCTTGGATACTGTGACTCTCTGATTTAGGGCTTCGACCTTTGGCTTTCCCTGGACTTCGTCTTTATTTACTCCTTCTGTCAAGACACTGGTAGGACTGATTATCTGTTGCAGACCCGGCTATCTCTGACTTCCCCTGTGTATTGTTAGTTTTGCCCTATTGTACATCAGCCTTTGTGGCCTCAGGTACCATCCTTTGCGCCGTTAAGTCCTGGGGGCAACCGTGTTTTAGCAAGCGTGTAATGTCTCCCGGCAAACAGGGGCTTGCCTATAGGTGAAGACGGCAGTGTTAGATTGGGGGTTGGCATCTGAACTTAGGCTGGTAATCAGCTGGGCATTACAAGATCTATATTGATGGGTAAGTAGGAACCGCGAGGGCAGTTGACCTGCTGCGGACTGTGAGGAAGGTTTCATTTGTGCAGATACATAACAGGCAGAGATAAAATCTTCAACATCCCAACAAAATGTAGGCCACCAGTAGTGGCGAGATGGGAACTCGAAAATGTGCTGGAAACCTGGATGTTCAGAGAACTTGGAATCATGAGTCTTTCAAAGCGGCAACGTTGCTGAAGTTACCTGGTCCAACAGAAAAGTTGCATGATCTGAACGACTGAACCCAACCTGGTTCCAGAATTGGCAGGACACGGTCTTGGTTGGAAAAATGCCTTATGTGGTACACATAGTTTTTCATTAGTGATACAAATAATTTTTCATTTCAATTTTTTTTGGGGGAGAGACTCTCAGTCAAACCGTATAGCTTCATCACCTCGCTTCCTCAGGAACTCCCAGACTCAGTGGCCAAGGTCTATCTAATATTTTTTATGAAATAGCCCTAAGTCGAGAAACAGATAGCTTGGAGGAATGTCCATGATCTCGCTGTGGGTCCAAAGAAAGTACAGGCTTTATTCAGTGGGTGCTATGAGGTTTGGGTGATGTAGAACAAGACTGGCAAGGAAACCTCCTGGGGCAGACAGTGCTACATTGGCTTCAGGGGTTCAGGGTGGCATTGAGACCCACAGGCTTAGGCCAACATCAGATGGCTTTAGCCTTTTAAATATCCATTCAGTTGTGATTATAAATCCAGGAAAAGGTACTTCAGTGACTTCATGAATTCTCCAACTTGGCACAAAAGTCTGATCTGAAAAGGCTGAGGGACAGAGTGTCTGGAAATCTGGAGATATAACTGAATAAACCACCCAGGCCCACCATCAAAAACTTCTTGGCAAGCTCACCACATAGGGTGGAAACCTCTCCCAGTGAATTCTTCATTTAACATCGAAAGGCTG
This sequence comes from Gastrophryne carolinensis, assembly GCA_027917425.1. Lineage (NCBI taxonomy): Eukaryota > Metazoa > Chordata > Amphibia > Anura > Microhylidae > Gastrophryne > Gastrophryne carolinensis. Next base: position 30,594,292 of record CM051238.1, on the reverse strand, counting down.
TAAAATATTATGTATAGAATGCAAGGTGGTACCGAGGCACCTGAACAGTAGAGGTGGAACTAGATAATGGGCCTCAGGGCTGTATACGAGGGACAGAATGTGTGTCTACTAAAACTGGAATAAGAGGGTCCTTTAATAATATCCTGACATTTTTGGTGTTCTAATTTAATTGTCCCCTGCAAAAGCTTTACTGCTTTTGACATTATTTTGTGCATTTCGTGCATAATTTAACATATAGCGTGGGAGTGGACTCATAAAAATGATAAGCACACACTTGTCAAATTGCATAGGTGGAATATTATTTAAAGATTTTTTGTGGTGTGCTTATATTTAATATATTATCTGGAGTTGCAAAATTGTACAGATGGAGCAGAGTTAACGGCAAAGCGTTTCGCAAAAGCTATTGGAGGCAATGTCGTACTAAAAAATGCTGTGTTTTTCAAACTTTTAATATAACAAGTCATTCTCTATTTAAACCACCAGATGGCACATGGATCAATGCTCAATAAGACATCCAGCACAATCATTAAAAGGCCAGTTGATTCCCTCTCCCCAGGGCAACCCAAATGGGTGTACCTTCTTTTGTGAAACTCCACCGTTCCTCCAGAATTCGTACCTATCCGGCGAGCCCACGGCTCACTTGTGACCAGCGGTGTCATCATTTACACCCTCTTACGCAGTGATGCTGCATGGAGCCGAGATTCCATTCAGCTTCTCCAGCCACACATTAATATGTACGGCCAGAGAAGCTGTTTGGCCGAGAACTGCGCAGGCGCCATTGGACCAGGGAAAGCTGATTTTTACTCTGCAAACGGGGAGGGGGGGGGGTCACACAGAGGGGCATGCTGTTGTAGGGACAAGGTGGTTATTTTTACCCCTTTTCTCCAAAACAGGCACTGGTGGAAAGGAGGGTGCGACTTCGAATCTTTGCACCAGGTGCCAGAAAGCCAATTGGCTTAATCTACTAAGCTCCAAAAGTTTGGCATTTAGGGGCCCAATTTTTTTATTGCAACCCTGGCCATTACCATTCTCAATCCTGCCATTGTCCCAACTACTTGAAATGCCCTAGTGATTGAATGTGAGGTTTCCTGCCCCAGGAACTCTAGCACACTAAGCCCTGGGGGCAAACAAATGTTGGGGCCAGCATCTGAAATCTATCAGGGGCACCACAACCAGCAATGTAAGGCCAGGATTCAAAATGCATTCTTTGGAAATGACCTCATATCAGATAGAATAAACTTGGCTGAAGAGGTCCATGTGAGAGTTCCTGTTGAGCTTCATTTTCACACTGGAAAAGTAAAAAGGCTGTTCTTGAGAGTAGCGGCACACATGTGCTCACATTGAATACATCATAGAAAATGGCTGAATATAACGGGAAGGGAGGCGCTTCTTACATCACAGCATTGCTACAGGAGCCGAGGGGGAGACAAACTAGTGAAAAGAAATATTGCTCAACCTATGTAAATAAACTGTATGACATACAAAAAATGAAACACAGGTCATATTTACTTTTTATTTATTTTTTTTTACATTTTAATCTTTACATTTTTTCCAGCTATCTATTGCATATTCGCATTGTGGCTAATAAAAAGCATCACTGTCCAAATTGCTCCCAGAATCTAGACACGCCGCAGTGTAGAACAGCATACCTTACCTAGAAAAAGTTGTAAACATCCAATCTTTTTAACAGCAGGCCTCACGGCCTGTTTTCAATAAGTGTTACCAGATGAGCGGCTTGTGCCTACAGATAAAACTCCCAGGCAGATTGTGCAATGTAGACAAAGCACAGGTCCTTCTATAGACTGTAGTCACTCTCCAGATACATATATTAGCTCTCAGGATACACACTGCATATGGAAGGTCTTTTATGTCAGCTGTGAATTTAGTGACTGCAGACAACCCTGCTAGTAGGGGGCCCAGGCGATCATAATGCTCCACCAATAAATTATATGCATGCGCTTTCATTTGAAGAACCCTGGTGAGGAGATTTAATGGAGACACAAGGAAGGAATTAATTTGTTGAATAAGTCGAATTTGGCCAACTTCCTAAATAATTTTTTTGCTGACTAGACACCACCATCAACCTCATTTACGGATTCCCCCACAATAATTAGCCAGCAAGTAGCTCATCTGATAGCTGTCCCATGTGTGGAAATCAAGATTGGTCACTGGCAGTCATGTGTTTGACAGCCACTGGTGAATGAGAAAGTGTTTAACATATGGGTATAGGATGGCTTTGAAGGCAGTAGAGAGGAACAGTGGGGCTATGCAAACGGGACGGCCTTTAGTATCTTACTGGCCCAACCTTCTAAAAACAGGACTGGTCCAGTCCTTCCCTGGAAGGAGCTAAATGTAATTTCCTTTTTTACACTGCTAATGTAATGGTAGTATCTGGGTCAGCTTTAATTGTAACAACAGGAGTAGTTAAGCTATGTTCATAAACATAAACCCCTCTTTGAGCATACATGTGTGAGCGTGTTTTTTTGATACTACCACACTAGCCCTGTCTTTTGTGTGGGGGTTCATGGTGCTACACACAGCACAGGGAAAGCAAAAGGATAGATATTATGCCCTGTTTTCAGGCATTCTAGGGGACTTCAAGCAGGTGGGTACCCTAAAATAAGTTACCCGTGGGTTAGAGCATTTCAACATTATTAAAGGGGACCAAATGCCGGGATTTCGACTATCCTGTGCAGGGCCGGCTCTAGGTTTGTGAGGCCCCTGGGCAGGAGAGTCTTAGTGGGCCCCAAAGTAGTGTGTCACGTGATGTAAACTTCCAGCTCCACTGCCCTCTAGTCCTTATGGCCTTCCCTATAGCCACCAATCATCGTCTAGTCCTTGTTGCCTTCCCTATCGCCACCAATCGTCCTCTAGTCCTTGTTACTTTCTCTGCCACCAAACACTCATCAGCCTTTACTGCTTGCTCCGATGCCACTAAAGACTCCATCATTGCTGTCAGTTGTCACCTGGTTCTCACCACCTTCTGAGCTTCCATCAGTTGCCCTCCATTCCATGCCACTTTCTCCAGTGTTGCTGATCATCCCCTGTTGCTGAGGCCAGTCATGAGAAAGTCTGCACACAGCACCTGGCATTCAGTGGTTTGGGTCCCCTGTAAAACAATACTACTGTAAGTCTGAGTGGGCCCCTGAAGATGCCAGGGGCCCCTGGCAATTGCCCAGGTTGGCCTGTGCTGGCGCCGGCCCCGATCCTGGGTTTTGGTCCTCTCAGCTGGGCAGCCCCACTTTGTGAAACCCCCTGATCCCCAGGAAAAATTACCTCACCGCAATTCCACATGAAGCCGAGTGCGTTAACAGCCGCATCCCCACTAACCTCTAGCAGGCAGTGTACATGCGCCGCCTATTCACAAATGCCTGGTGCAGGCTGGCGCTGAAGGTATAGCGTAGTGCAGCCGCAGCCCTTGCTTGCACGGTTGGATCGGGGATGAGGTAGGTTTTATTGGGGATTTGTGGGGTTTCACAGTGGGAGAAGGAATCAGGTGGCCCTGGAGTCCAATTTAAAGCACGTGTGTCCATGCAAACCAGTCTCAGTGCTCCTCAATTTGAATAATGAGGGCATCTGACTTTTTATCAATTAGCTGAACTTCTCAGATGTTTGGTGGTGCAGTTTGGAGGCATTTGGCTGCTTTAGCTGCAGATAGAGGTGGGTATTTTTTAATTTACTGGCCACTGGCCTGGTGGTGATATTTATTTTTTTACTGGTAACTGAGGATGGGAATAGTATACCCACAACTACGATTACCAGTAAAAAAACGAATACCAGCACCGCCAGGCCAGTGGCCAGTAAAGTTAAAAAAAAAATACTGGCCAGGTAGCAACCCTAGTTGCAGAGCACAGAACCAGAAGTTTCCTTCATAGACGTGAATGGTGTTCAGATTCAGGTCCTACAACATATTTGGGAAAACTTTGGCTGAACTGCTCCCATACTGATCAGAGGCGTCTTCAACATGAGATTAGAAATGTGATTTAATAATCACAGATGGTTCTAACCTTGTCTAAAGATGATCTCAACTCAACAAGAAAAACAATATGGAATATAATGTCCAGCACAGTATATATTTTATGGCGCAACATAGCATGACATAAGATTCTGGCAGACACTCCCTAGTAAAATCTATTTAAGCCAGCCAGAAAAAGTGTGATACTACAGTGAGACTTTACACTAAAATGCCAAGTAAACCTTAAATAAAATGGACAGCCTTTTTTTCTTATCATATTAGGTAGACATTTTATTTGTTTAAAAGTGGACCAAAACCCACCCTGGAGTCTATGAGATACTATGAGATATATATGCATACTCCCTACCACCAGGGCATCCAAAGTCGGGGTGCCTCGCTGTGTGATAACCCCCTAGGTCGCCCAGAATCACACCTTGTTTCCAGCAGCAGGTCTCATCCCTGATATCTGGCTGGTGCTGATACACTCCCTGTTAGAGGGTAACGGAGGATGTGTCCGCCAGCGCACTCGGATCTGCTCGCCTTAGACCAAGGGGCAGGAGCGGATCCGAGTGCAGTGATTGGACAAGCAGCTGCGCATGTGCCGTAGGAAGATGTGAGTTTGTTCTGGCGACCTGGGGGGTTTAACAAGGCCCAAAATCCAGGATAATGAAAATCCTGAGTTTTGGTCTACTTTAAATGAGGGAAATGTAAAATATTACAAATAAATACTTTATATTTACCACTTACATCCAGCAGATGGCAGTGCTTCAAGCTGGAGATCCAGCTTATGCTGCTTTACTTTCCACACACATACACATGGCACGCCATAAGGCGTCTTGCAATTTATAAAGCTAGCCTCTAGCTAATTTTAAAGTGAACCAAAACTCATATAAGGCTAGGCCAGTGTCGGACTGGGGCCAAAAATCAGCCCAGGATTTTACCAGCCGCAGGGTCTCCCATGACCCGCCGTTAGCAACCAGTGTACTCCAAGGTTGAGGCTAAATCATTAGCGGGAGGGCATGGTCTGGGGTTGCTTGGGTAAGGGGGTAGAGTGGGTAAGGGGATGGGGGGAGGCAGGGATTGGATGGGAGTGTTAGTAAAGGTAGCAGCCCAGATTGCCCCAAAGCAGTGCGTCCACGGGGCATTTGCCTGGGTCTGCCTATGGCCAGTCTGCCCTTGCCCTAGGGGTACACCGATTTGGGATTTTCTGCAGTATGAAACACCCTGATTTCCCCATAAACTCACCTTGATCCGCAATAACACAGCAGCAGATAAGCTGCATCTAAGCTTAGCTGCACTCCAAAGCATACCATAGTATTCCTATTCTCTCTGGCCAGAGTGCGACATTCAAGTCTGCCGGACGGGTCCAGCACGAAGAGCAGGAGGGCTTAAATTGACCATTTTTTGGGGGGCAGCTTAAACTGGACCTTCACCCTGAATAAGGGCCTCTCTTATATGTTTAACCCACCCTGTACATACAGATTGCTCACATTAAAAATCATCCTACCTGCATCAACTACATTATTTGAGCCTTTAAAAATCCAAGATGGCGGCAAATGGAGTCTCAGGCTGCCTGCAAACAGGAAGTGTCTTCTGACTGTGTCGCTCTGCATTCTGGGATTGCTGTCCTATCCCTGATCCCAGTTCTACTCTCTCTGTGCAAAGCACAGCTATAACCTCCCCCCCCCTCTGCACTTTATCCTGCTCTCCTCTCCTCGGTATGTGATGCTTCTGAGTCAAGATGGCGGCGCCCGTAACCTAGAGTCTGAACAGAGTTGCAGCCCAGTGGGGGAAAGAATAATAAGTAAGTGACTAAAAACTTAAAATATATTAATTTTAGATGCTGGGGAATAATTTTTTAAGAGTTTGGGCTTTTCAATAAATCATGCTGAAGGTCCAGGTTAAGCCATGCCCCCTCATTGAGGGATGGATAGGAGATAGAATGCAAAAGTTACAACAATATAAACACTTTAAATGGGCAAATGAATCATTTATTGATGCAGATCTGAATGTTGCACCTCAAAGAGAGGCAAATGAGAACAACGAGGGACAGGGGGGACATGGATTCAAAAGAGGGACAGTCCCTCCAAATCAGGGACACTTGGGAGGTATGCCCTCAATACCTTGCCACCATTTCCATTGCCGTTGAGCATTCTATGCTCCTGAGGCCAGCTGGGAGCTGGTCTGGACACAGGGCATCAGAGAATCATTCCACAACCTCTTGGTCTGAGTGGGTTCCTGAAACTGCCTGGGGCACTTGCATGGGTATGCCCAGGCACTCAGATAAGCTTGGTGTGGATGTGCTGATCAGCCAGAGAAGATGCAGGGGATGCCGCCCCGCCCATGCATGTGCCGTTATTGCCGGAAAGGTAGGATTCCTGGTGAATCAGGGGGTTTCACACATCGGGGCATCCCAAATCAGGATGCCCCAAAGAGAGGGCAAGTCCTATGTACTTCTATAACTATGTTATAATGTCGGTTATGGCTTTTTGGGGTGATGTTCCTCAACGCAGCATGTGTATCCCCCCAGTTCCAGTTATGTTCCAGTTGCTCCCACGGCGCAGGCTTGAGCTGAGAACGAGCGTGATGTTTGTAAAAATCGTTCCCAAAACAAATCGAATAAAATCACGCATGCAACCTTACAACAATAAAAATTCTATAATCCCCAGTGAATTGTATATATAACCAGTGAACAAGTCATTCCATGATGAAACGCGTCTGGGGCAGGGTCAAGCAAGTCATTGCACTTTCATTATCGTTTACACCGGAATACGCTGCCAGTTCCTATGGCCGAGGAAAATATACAGCATTGCGTTACAAGGAGGGTGAAGCGCCATTTTGGAAGCTTAACTTGCTGACTGTTGCTATTAATAATGGCTATGCATATTTCGTGTTTTATACGATATTTTCGGTAAGCATAATAAAACGCTTCTACAATAGTACTACATGATTGGATTATTTTTCTTTTTTTGTCTTTCCTCACATGTGCCCACTGGAAATTAATGGTGAAAAAAGCAATTGAGGGCAATAAGAGGCTTAACAAACTGTTGGAGATATTAAGAGCACGCCAGTTGGGGGGTATGCATGATACCCTGTGAATGACTAAGTGCATAGAGCCGACCTGTTTTTTTTATTAAAGAAGAACTTACTTCTTACTCTTACCTTGATGTCAAAATATCTAACTTAATTCTCAGATGAAGTGAATACTGTCAGTGCTAACTACTGTCAATACCTTTGCAGTACTTTGCCTCTTTCACAACCTTCCTCCATATGCTTTTCTCATCAATGACACAGTGATCTTCTTTGTATAAATCTCTCCCCAGGATGATGATCTTACATCGGTCTTGTGGTTAAATTGAACTCTCTATAGGATGTGGTTGGTCCACTTTAAAGTTCAGACAAGATAACCCATGAAACACATCTCCCAACTTTGGAAAGCTGTAAAAAGAGGGATATGGGATGCAGCGTGCATATCGCACTGTGGAGATTTTTTGCACTTAAACCATGCCCCAGCCATGCCCTTAAAGAGGAAAACACCACCTAAGAATTAAATATTATTATTATTAATAATAATAATAATAATACAGGGAAGCCCTTTGCACACACATTGCAGCCAGGGGCTGTTGTGAGAGGGGCATCCCTTCATTACAAACAGTGAGGGGCATCCCTATATTTCAACCAGTGATCAGCATCCCTCATTACAACCAGTGATCAGCATCCCGCACTACGACCAGTAAGGGGCATCCATCAATTACAGCCAATGAGGGGCATCCTGCATTACAGTCAGTGAAGGGCATCCCTCCATTACAGGCAGTGAGGGGCATCCGTCATTACAGCCAGTGAGGGGCATTTCTCATTACAACCAGTGATCGGCATCCCTCATTACAACCAGTGAGGGGCATCCTAAATTACAGCCAGTGAGGCACATCCCTCCATTACAGCCAGTGAGGGGCATCCTTCCATTACAGCCAGTGAGGGGCATCCCTCCATTACAGCAAGTGAGGGGCATCCCTCATCACAGCCAGTGAGGTGCATCCTGAATTACAGCCAGTGAGGGGCATCACAAATTACAGCCAGTGTTGGGCATTCCAAATTACAGCCAGTAAGGTGCATCCCTCTATTTCAGCCAGTGAGGGGCATCCTAAATCACAGCAAGTGAGGGGCATCCCGAATTACAGCCAGTAAGTGGCATCCCAAATTTCAACTAGTAAAGGGCATCCCAAATTGCAGCCAGTAAGGGGCATCCTGGATTACAGCTAGTGAGGGGCATCCTGAATTACAGCCAGTGAGGGGCATCCTGAATTACAGCCAGTGAGGGGCATCCCAAATTGACATATGATGGTGGTGCGGAACGCTGGAACAGGTGCCAGAAAGCTGGATTGTCCCACAAAATCGGTACAGTTGGGGGGGGGGGGGGGTATGCATGATACCCAGTGAGGGCATTTGTTCAATGCATAGAGCCTACCTGTTTTTTTTCTATTAAATTAGAATTTTTCTTACTTTTTTAACTTGATGTCAATATATCTGACCTATTTCTCAGATGAAGTGAATACTGTCAGTGCTAACTACTGTCAATACCTTTGCAGTACTTTGCCTCTTTCACAATATGACAACCTTCCTCCATATGCTTTTCTCATTAATGACACAGTGGTCTTCTTTCTACAAATCCCTCCCCAGGATGATGAACTTACGTCTGCTGCCAGTTACAACCATCTGGAGGCTGCTTTGCTTGCTTTCAGCACAACGATCTGGGCTCTGGCTTATAAAATGAACAGAGAGACCGGGGTTTGAGAAGGACACGCTGCGCAGTACTCTCAGTAGTTGCCTGAGGTTTAGTGGAACTTTTACTGATTTCCATTGAGAATGAGTTTTTTAACATGCAACTTATTACATCTAGCAGCCTACCCCAGTAACTACATCTACACTACACAACCTGCAATAGACCTCACTTCCATTTCCAACTAACCTAGCCGGGGTATCTCAGGGCATCCCTCAACCCTCCTGGAACCCCCTCCCAGGTGCACCCCTGGCCAGGGGGCTATTCTATTACATACTTACTAGGGTCTTCAAACAGGGGCAGCCACGCCTTACCACGGCCCATGCACTCTCACGGCCTAATCCACTCCCACAGTAGGGGCTCCTTATCTGTTTTATCCATGCCCTGGGTTCCTTCCCGACAGGGCCCTTTCTCAGGGGTAGACACTCATGCTCCGAATTGTATATCCTCCTGCTTCCCGCCACTTAACTGATTTTCCCGGCACCTTGGGCTTTTAAACCTTGAGCCACTCAGTGAACATACCATAAACTCCACCCACTGTTCCCCTGATAGGGAGACTCCACCCCTTTCCTTTAACTTAAATGCTAACTCCACCCCTTTATCTTCTTATTAATGGGGGATCCCGCTCTCTTCTCTCTGGTTGTATTGTAACTTTTCCCACTATCTACCTGTTTAAGAAAACTACCTAGTTTTCTCTTTTTAATAGACATCTCCCCCCTCCTGCTCTCTCCTCTACCATCCCAATGGAGGACAGCAGCAGAGAGGGGAGGGAGCTGCATGCAGAGAAGACCACTTTCGAGCAAGGCTGTCTTCCTCTAAGCAGGCCTAAACCACGTACTGGCATCCCAAACCCGGGAGCATCAGGGCATCCCAGTTCCTCAGGCCTGGAGGAACCTGTTCAGCCAAACGCAGCTTTGCCCTCCTTGCTGTCCCGAGACTCCCGCGGTTCTGCTACGCCAGGACGCCGAAGCTCTGCAAAAGCTCCCAAGACATCCCTGCAGCCATTACAATGGGGCCACCACCCGTGTGCCCCGTCCAACCCAGGACTGCGGCCGCCGGGACAAGGACCGAGGACTGCTGTCCCCCGATAGGGTAAGCTACACTCTTGCTATCCCTCCACAGGCCTAAGCGACCCACTGTACCTGTGCTAATCCTATCCCATTCTATTCACAGACACTCAGGTAAAATCTTCTCTAAAGACAAGGGGACACTCCCTTCGACTGGAAAAAAAGAAATTCAGTCGCCGTAGACAACAATCATTCTTTACCATAAGAACTATAAATCTGTGGAATAGCCTTCCACAGAAGCTTGTTACAGCATCAACCGCTGACAGCTTCGAAAAAGGATTAGATGCTTATTTAGAAGAAAACAACATTAACAATTACTATTAGCTGTTATAAGTAAAAAAAGATTAAAAAAAAATAACTTCCTCTCCCCAACACCCTTGGTTAAACTTGATGGACATATGTCTTATTTCAACCTTATTAACTATGACACGGACTAGGACCTGTCTGGAGGCCATGGGAATGGCCGGGGGGGGGGGGGGGATATCATGGGGACCCCGGGACGGCAATGAGTGTTTGTCATCCCAGGACCACCCTCGACTGGGGTGTATAGATTTCCCATTTGGGCTCACATCACTGTTCCTGCACCCAACTGGTAGGTGGCTACTACATGTAGATTTTAGGCAGCCAGCTCCGGACTAGGAGTGATCATCTGCGTGGGACCAAAAAATGGAATGACTTTTTTATATTAGCCTGGACAATCACTTTAAGTCTTTAGGTCTCTACTTACCCTGCCAGTCCTGCTCATTTACAAGTGTTTTTTATTACGCGCACTATTGTTTCTAGTCGATCATAAGGGGAATAATAAAATGTAACCCAGTTCTCCGAAGAGCTGAGGGACAATATAAAATCAGTTTGGGGTAAGGAAAAGTGGATTCCAGGCTGCCTTTCAGGCTGAGGGCACTGCTAATGTCGCAGCATGGAAACAGCTTGAGCGAATTAAGCCCCCCCCCCCCCCATCCTGGCCCGCAGCCTGAGTGCTCGCACATTTCGTCCTCACATAGGAGTGATGAACGTTCCCCTTTCTGGGTCACTTAGTATATTAAGGTAGCCGCCACCCGGGCAGACGAAACAACAAATCTGGATAGAATTGGGGTTTCGGCTCACGAGTTGTTTTATTGTTGCTTCTGCCTGCAATGTGGGTCATTGACTCTTAACTTACAGCAAGATCAATAAAAATTAATGTCCACAGACATTGATCGGAATCGTTTCACCGCACTGAAGAAAAAAAATGAAGCCAATAGGTCAACATATTTCAGCCAGTTTTAGCCTATGATCAACTCAAATTGTAGGTCAGTTAAACCAGATTAATAGTAAAAAATGACTGTTAGTCTACTTGGCCCTGTAATCGGGGACATCCTGATATGCATACCCTACTGTTAGCACGGTTTTGGGCAAACCTACTTCCTCTTCTGCATTCCCTTACTAGTTTACTGTCCCACATGACCATCAGCAGCCAATTGGGTTTGCCATAGCAATATGCAAGCCCACCCAGCACACCTGACTGGCCGCTAGCGGTCAGGTGGAACAGTGAGCCAGTGGCTAGTAATGGGGCAGTGTGGAAGAAGGTGAGTAGAGGGTCTGCTCTGTGGCACTTAAAGTGGACTATAATGCGAGATTTTCAGCATCACAGGTTTTGGTTTGTCTCTCTGGACCGCCCTGGTTAGGGATGCTGTGTGAAACCCCGCCATTCACTCCTGTACATCTCACCTTATCCTCAGTCCAACAGCGCTCTTGTCCAATCATCTTAATGGGCGGCTGGAGAAGATGAATGGAATCCCAGCCGCACACATCGGCGGTGAGCCATTCATTTGTGGTGGGCGTGGTCACGCAGGCCGAAAAAGGATGCGAGTGATGCCACCGCCAGCTGCACATGCGCCATGGGCTCGTTGGAGAACAGCAGGGGTATCACACAGCGGAGAGGGACTCAGCTGGCCCTGGAGTCTTATAGAATCCAATGTCCGGTTTTGGTCCACTTGAAAGAGGAAATCAAAGTCAAATATACCACCCCCTTTCCCTGTGCGATGCTTGATTCAGACATAAAAATAAAATAATCACTCACCCGTTTGCCGCAATCCTCCTCGTCATTTGACTGCTTAGAATTCCCCGCGAACAGCAGGGGTTTCACACAAGGGGACATCCCAGTTTGGGATGCTCTGGGGAGAGGGAACCAGCTGGCCCTGGAGTCTTATAGTGCAGCAACGTACAGAATAGATTGGAGGGCTGGCAGCCTGTTTGCTGGTAGAATGGGCCCGGTTATTTTTACTCTCACACATAGCCAGCCTTTGTGGTTTGTGACCTGACCTTGCTCGGGCAGGCTGATTAATGACTAGCGCCAGGTATCGGCAGATGAGCGTCTGTACAGAGGCGTTTAGAGCGACCGCTAGTAGACGCTATCGGACGCTGTAATAGAGCGCCTCAGTCGCTGTAGTAACCTGGCCGGCATTGATGAATGAGATGTATGTTGGGTGTTCTAACACCAGTACAGTGTTGCAGGGAGCGAAAGGTAGCGCCAGCTAATTGTGTCCGACTCTCAGCAACTCACACCATATTCAACAAAAAAACAGACACACACAGCGTCGGCGCTCTGGATCTGGTCGCTATAGCATAGAGCGCCAGACGCTGTGTGATTAAATTCTGTTTTTAAACACATATCCACCAGTAACAAAGCGAAAACACATGGAATGACATTGTTGTAACACTGTGACATTAATACTTTAATGCCAAACCTGTAATGACTATTCTGCATAAAAATATAAAAATGTCAAAAATGACTTTTTTTAGGCCAGGAGAGGTCACACATTTATTTGAGAGAAAAAAAAATAATTAAAAACAAAAAACCCTGTTTAAACAGAAGAAAAGGAACGTCCATTGAAATGTATGGGAGAGCGACAGGTAGCGACAGGTAATACCTGGTGCTCTGGAACCTAGAGCGCCGGCGCTATATGCTGAGCTGCCTGTAATGATGAATCATACTCTACATGGCGCTGTTAGAGTCGCTCACCAGATTTGCTTTCATAAATGTGGTTTTGCGTACAGCGGCCAGCGTTCACCAGACGCTGCCTGCCGCTACAAAGCTCTACCTGCCGCTATCCCTTGATGAATAAACTCCTAAGTGGGCACCAGTAGCCACCCTTCAGACACCCCTTTAGAAATAAAGTTCTTAGCTGGTTCCGCAGGTATCTTTTTTTTCCACATTTCCTCCCCTTTCATCTATCTCTTATTTCCACATTCTCTCCACCTTCATTTTTTTTACATTTTTTGTGGCAGTGGTGTGGGCACAGGATGCAGCTGGAGCTCTGTTCAGCCCTAAAAACATTTGTATCAATATTCCCTCTTTGATCTGGATCTGCTGTGTAGCTCCAGTAGCCACCCTTCAGACACCTCTTTAGAGATAAAGCTCTTAGCTGGTTCGACAGGTATCTTTTTTTCCACATTTCCTTCCCTTTCATCTATCTCTTATTTCCACATTCTCCTTTTTTCACTCTTGCTTTTAACATTCCCACTTATCTTTTTTTCAACATCCCCTCATCTTCTCTCAGTTTCCATATTTCCCCACCTTATTCTTTTCACTGCCTTTCTCTGGTTTCACCTTCCCTCCTCCTCTTTCTTCCACATCCCCTCATACTATTTCTCGCTCTCCCGCATTCTCTACTTTTCTATTTCCTCCATCTCCTTCTTTTCACCTTCTTTACGCATTTCTCTGGTTTCATCTTCCCTCCTTCTCTCTCTTTCTACACTTTCTCTTTCTTTTCTTTGCCTCAACTTTTTCCTTTTCTCTCTCTCTTCCACTTTCTCTCTTCCATATTTCCTGCTTTTCTCTCATCCCTACATTCTCTCTTTCTCTCTCTTCCACATTCCCTGCTTTTCTCTCTTGCCCACATCCTCTCTCTTCCACATTCCCTGCTCTTCGCTCTTGCCCACAATCACTCCTTCTTTTTCTTCCACATTCCCTGCTCTTTGCTCTTGCCCACATTCTCTCTCTTTCACATTCACTGCTTTTCTCTCATCTCTACATTCTCTAATTCTCTCTCTTCCACATTCCCTGCTTTTCTCTCTTTCCCACATTCTCTCCTCTTTCTGTTCCACATTCCCTGCTTTTCTCTCTTGCCCACATTCTCTCCTCTTTCTCTTCCACATTCCCTGCTTTTCTCTCTTGCCCACATTCTCTCCTTCTCTCTCATCCATATTCCCTGCTTTTCTCTCTTTCCCACATTCTCTCATTCTCTCTCTTCCACAGTCCCTGATTTTCTCCCTTCCCCACATTCTCTCATTCTCTTTCTTCCACATACCCTACTTTTCTCTCTTTCCCACATTCTCTCTTTCTTCCCTGCTTTTCTCTCATACTTACATTCTCTAATTCTCTCTCTTGCACATTCCCTGCTTTTCTCTCTTTCCCACATTCTCTCCTTCTCTTTATCTTCCACATTCCCTGCTTTTCTCTCTTGCCCACATTCTCTCCTTCTCTCTCTTCCACATTCCCTGCTTTTCCCTCTTCCCACATTCTCTCCTTCTCTTTATCTTCCACGTTTCCTGCTTTTCTCTCTTCCCATATTCTCTTCTTCTCTTTCGCTTCCACGTTTTCTGCTTTTCTCTCTTGCCCACATTCTCTCTCTCTCTTCCACATTCCCTGCTTTTCTCTTTCCTTCATACTCTCTTCCTCGTCTCCCCCATTTTGTCCCATTTTTTCTCTATCTCTCTCTCTCTTTTCCACATTCTCTCCTTCTCTCTTCCAGCTCCTGCCTTCCCCCCCCCCCAATGTGTCATCTTTTCTCTCTCTCTTCCACATTCTCTCCTTCTCTCTCGCCTACTATCTCACCCTCTCTCTATATTGCACATCCCTCCTTCTCTTTCTTTCTTTTCCACTTTATCTCGCTCTCTTTCTCTCTCTCAAATTCTCCAATTTTTTCTCTCATTTTTCTCCTTCTCTCTCTGTCTTCTACACCCTCCACTCTCATTTTCTCTCACATTCCCTCAATCTCTCTTTCCCACCTTTCCACATCTCTCTTTTTTCCACAGCCTTGCTCTTCTAAGAGGCCTTTTCCCTCTGCTTTTCAGTGATGTATCTGTCTCTCTTTTTTTTTTTTTTTAATTCTCTCAGTCCCCAGTTTCCCCATCTCTTTCTCTCTCACACACACACATCCTCCCCATCTGTCTCCTGCACAGGGTGACATTTAATATAAAGCTGGGCCCTGGTTTCACACTACTGCAAGAAACCCAAATTACCACATTTGACATTTAGCCAATAAATGGTATTACCTTAACCTTGGATTTTCTGCTTACATCGATGGCTAACACGGTACAACAACTTACTACTACACATTTGACATGCAAAGCAAATGCAGGAGTAGAGACCACCAAGTCAGGTAAAAGCCTCCCCCTCCCTCCCAGCACACACCCCTCCTGGCTGCTTCCAGGGAAGAAACTTTTGGAGAAAGAGCAGCCCCCCCCCCCCTCCTTGTACTGTACTCAAGTTTTTCCTGCCTCCTCTCCAAAGCATCCCTCCTCCTTCCCACCCAAAGCCTAGCTCAGGCTCAGCTCCCTCCAGGTCCCCCGCTCTGTGTCTCACAATGAGTCTTCCAAGAAAGATGCTGCTACTAAGTCTGCTGCCCCTTCTCCTGTCCAGAGGTAAGTGCTGGGGATTGCTTTGTGGGACCCCTTTCCTTGTTGGGTGACAGGGGTGGGGAGTTTTTGGTGGCAGTGGTGTGGGCACAAGATGCAGCTGGAGCTCTGTTCAGCCCTAAAAACCTTTGTATCAATATTCCCTCTTTGATCTGGAGCTGCTGTGATTACATTGATTCAGCGACTCCATCATCAAAGCCATTTGCTGCGAGTGCAGAGACACTTCTGAAAACAAACTCCTGCTCTGTGTTGGCTTTAAATGGCTTTTTAATCAAAACCAGAAGGCAACACTGTATCGACAGGGATTAAGACATGTCAAGAAGAGAATAATGGAACTCACGAGTTCCTAGCGAACAAAGAAGTAGAAGCTACGATAAAAGGGTGGCTGCAAAAAGAATCTAAATTAGGATAAGAGCTGCAACAAAGTGATAGGATACATAGAAACATAGAAGAAACATAGAAGGGTGACGGCAGAAGGAGACCATACGCTCCATCTAGTCTGCCCTTATGTGTATACTGTATGTTCTCTTTATCTTAGGATAGATGTGTGCTTATCCCAGGCATGTTTAAATTCAGTGACTGTTGATTTTTCAACTACCTCTGCTGGAAGTTTGTTCCAAGCATCTACTACTCTTTCTGTAAAATAATATTTTCTAACATTGCTCCTGATCTTCCCCCCGACTAGCTTCAGGTTGTGCCCCCTTGTTCTATCATTTAGTTTCTTCTTAAAAACACTTCCCTCCTGAACCTTATTGAATCCTTTCACATATTTAAAAGTCTCAATCATGCCCCCTCTCCCTTCTTTCCTCCAGACTGTACAAATTAAGTTCTTTAAGTCTCCCCTGATAAATTTTAAGTTTAAGTCCTTCTACCATTTTTGTTGCTGCCTTTGGACACGTTCTATTTGAATAATGTCTTTTGCGGGTAAGGTCTTCAGAACTGCACACAGTATTCTAGCTGTGGCCTCACCAGGGCTCTATACAGCGGCATCACAACCTCCCTCTTCCTACTGGTGATGCCTCGAGCTATGCAGCCGAGCATCCTGCTTGCTTTTCCCACTGCCTGGCTACACTGTCCACTCATCTTGCAGCTATCAGTAATCAGTATCCCTAAATCTCTTTCCACCGAGGTCCTGGCTAACACAGTACTGCCCATAGGGTGCTCAGAGCCGGGATTCCTTCTACCCAAATCAATAATCCCATGTTGCAGACACATGCAGGAGTGTCCACCCTATTACTAACCTTTGTATCAACAGCAAAATGCATAACATATAGACTCTCGGCTCTGAGAGATCTGCTATGTATTTTTGGAGTCTGATTTTTCTATTTTAATAAATTCACATTTACAGATAATAAATCCCATGTAGAAATGTATGGACACCAGCTCTATGCATTTCCTTTAGGAAATCTAGCTAGTATTAGTTTTATTGCTTATTTATATACAGCAGCACCTTTTCTCTAGCGCTGTACAGGGTGTTATTCACAGTGTAAAACATACAGTACATGGACAAACATGATGCTACAGGGTTTTAAGTGAATGCTTTAATCCAAATTACAATAGAAGAGTGAGCCTTGCCCTTACATCAAAATGGACCAAAACCCATGACACCCTGTCCCAGAGTCTAAAAGATTCCAGGACCAGGTAGACATCCTCCCTAGTGGCATCCTGATTTGTTGCTGTGTTAAACCTTTGGGATGTTCTGTAATCTTACCTTGACCTCCACTATCATCGTGGATGCATGGACCTCCTATAGTATCTCCAGCACCCCTTCCATCTGATGCAGCACAGAACGAAGGAGCAACCACCGGTAGGTGTCTAGCAATCCATTCAGCACTTATTGGTGGCATGTGCTGTGAATGAATGGATCAAGGTAAGATTTTAGCTGATCCTGGGGGTTTTATACACAGGGGCATTCCAAATCAGTATTCCCCCTGTAAAATAAAGCAAAACCCAAGAGGGAGAACTGATGGTAGTATTAGTCACCTGGAAAGTTCACTGAGGACTTAATTTAATTTTTTCTTTCTCTACTCATCCAGTACCAACTTACTATGCAATTCCATGCCCAGTCCTGGTTTTGGTACAACTGCCCTTTACTGCTGTATGTAGGGAAGGAAAGTTAAACTGGTCCAACACCCGTTTTTACTTTAATGGGTGCTTGTCCTGCAGTCTGATAATCGCAAGAAGCTCGCGGGGGGGGGGGACATCCAGAATGCTGGAGCCCCCTCACAAATAACCCACAGAATGCTTGTAATACATACATTCATTACGAGCCAGCGGCGAGAATGGAGTCCCGCATTAGGCTGCCGGGCGGTCACGAGGTCCTGCCGATGGCTGGCACAGAGGACGCGACTGCTGCCCATGTGACCGCTCCACGGCCAATCGTGGGACTACATTCTCGGCGCTGGCTCGTAATGAATGTGAGTATTACGAGCTTTCTGTGCGGTTAGCTGCGGGGGGCTCCAGCATTCTGGATGCCCCCCTCCGAGCTTCTTGCGATCACCAAACAGCGGGACCAACACCCATTAAAGTAAAAACGGGTGTTGGTCCAGTTTAAATTCTGTTGCTTGGGGATGCTTGGTCTGGGTTCGTATGTTGGAAAACTAGCCTGGAACCCTAGGGTAGGAATAGTGTTGGAAGGAAAGTAAAGTGAGAAATGTCAGACTTCCACCAAACTTATACAAGATCTATAGAGGAAATAAAAGTTGGCGTGAAGTCTGGCAAAAATTGTCTTAGGTATAGAGCATTGGTGTGATATAGGTAGTATGTCAGGCATGATGAATTCCTTTTTTTTACAATTTAGAAATGTAATAGTACTGCAACAATTACATTATACACTGCACGGATATGTGCATCACAAGATATTTAAGAATCCTTGAGCGACAGGAGTGGTACTAGGCTAAAAAAGCACCCTGGTATTCACTGTGTGATCTAGTAAATGTGATCTAATTATCCTCCAGGTATTTCTGTGCATTTGGAAGATCTGAATCCTCAATCTCATCCCTAACATACAGCCCATTGGAATTGCTATGCAGCTGCTGACCATCCCTGGTTTCCTTGATGGTTCAGTTGCCCTGAATATTACAGAGATACCTCAGCTCTGCATAAGCAAGTTGATACTAAATCATTGGTGCTTCTGGCAGAGGGGTACTGGTCTAGGCTTTAGCTATTACATGTGGTCCAAGAACAGGGGCGTAGCTAGGGGAGATCAGGGGGGGCATGTGCCCCGGGGGCAGCAGGTCATGGGGGCGCCGAAGGGTGGCGTCATTTCAAATCTTTGCCACAGGTGGCAAAAAGCCTAGCTACTCTTCTGTCCAAGCATACCTCCCAACTGTCCCTTATTTGGAGGGACTGTCCCTCTTTTGAGTCCATGTCCCTCTGTCCCTCGTTGTTCCCATTCGTCCCTCTTTGAGGTTTAACATGCAGATCTTCATCAATAAATGATTATTTTGCCTATTCAAAGTGTTTATATTGTCGTAACTGTTACATCCTATCTCCTATCCATCAATCAATGAGGGGATGTGGTTTAACTTAACAATTGTCCCTCATTCCCACCCTGAAAAGTTGGAAGGTATGGTTCAAGTAGCTTTCAGTTATTCCAGGGCATCTGGACTGACCCCCAACTTTATCACAAACATGCCCCACCCCTGCTTGTTGTTGGTGGTATTGAGGAAGTATGTTCAGCTGCCCTGAGCTATACGGGAACCTCTGAGGCTCTGCACAGGGAAGGTTCTGTTGCCCTGGAAGGCTGGGTCCTTAGCTGTTATATGTGGTCCAAGTAGATTTCATGCATTCCAGTGCATCTGGAATGACCCCGAACCCCCAACTCACACCTAAAACATTCTATATGCAGCCCAGATGGTGCCTAGGAAGTATGTTCAGCTTCCCTGTACTATACAGGAACCTCTAATGCTCTAATGTGCAGGGAAGGAGGAAAGATGACAATTCTGTTGCCTGGATGAGGGGCTTGGTCCAGACCTGGGGCCAGCTGTTACATGTGGTCCAAGTAGCTTACATGTATTCTAGTGAATCTGGGCCCCAATTCCATCCCCGACATGGCCACGGGAAATGCTATGCACTCACAGACCAGGATCCGTTAATGCAGAAATACTAAAATTCTATTGCTTTAGAGGACCTGGCCCTGACTCCTGACCCGGGTTTAGCTGTTACATGTTGTCCAAGGAGTTTTCAGGTATTTCACGTAATCTGGAATGCCCTTGGCCCCCTAATATCAGCTTGCAGCTCTTGTTCATATCTGGTTCTACCAGCCCTTTGCTGCCCTGTACAGGGTTTTGGTTGGAATTCTGTTGCTCAGGTGGGTTGGGTCCTGTCCTCTGACCCTAACCCAACCTATACCCACCCACCAAAATTGGATGTCCCAACTTAAGCCTTTTAAAAGCAGACCTTTGTATCAGAGTCCTGGCTGGTTGCACCCTAACCTACCTCCTATTGCTGGCAACTCAAAAGTGGCTGCATACTGCAGCGTGCACACCCCCTATTGGTGGAGAAGTTGTGGCTGCATTTTGTGTGAGACTTTTACACATTCTTTTTATCAGCTGGAGCTCAACAGAAAAAAAAGACAAGATCTCTCAATAGGATGGACCAACATGGACCAGCCATGAGAGAGGTTAGGCTGCCATGGACCAGGTCTGCTATAATTAAGCCCCATGCAAAAAATGTTCTTTTACCCGTTTTTTTTTTTTTGGTGAAGTGGGAAGGGCGAAAGTCTCTGGAACTCAGCTAATGAAATTTTTGAAGGACCTTTCCTTCTAGTGCTTATCTAAGACGTGTAAATAGGGGGAGGTTTGGTCATGTACTTAGAGCCTTATTCATGAAGGGATAGCGACAGGTATTGCCTTGTAAGCGACAGGTAGCAGCAGGTAGCGGCAGGTGAACGCCGGACAGCAACTGGAACGACGCCATGTAGCGTACGATTCATCATTATCCCAGAATCAGCATACAGCGCCGGCGTTCATCCTTGCAGAGCACCACGTCTTACCTGTCGCTACCTGGCGCTCTCCCATACATTTCAATGGACGATCCTTATAATCCCTTTCCTGATCCCATTTTTTTTGTTAAAAAACACAAATCTTTCTGACATGTATCCTGGCCTAGAAAATGACATTTTTGAAAACTTTTTTGATTTATAATATTTTTATGCAGAATTGTCCTTACATGTCTGGCAATAAAGCGTTCATGTTACAATGTTAGAACAATGTAATTCCATATGTTTTTGCTTTGTTCCTAGTGGATACATGTTCAAAAACAGACTTTAATCACACAGCTTTTGGCGCTATGGGCTACAACCATCTGATTTTGAGCGCCGGAACTGTGTGGGGCTATTTTTTGGATGAATATGGTGTGAGTCGGTCGCACTGAGCTGGTGCTACCATTCGCTCCAATACAGCGCTGTACTGGTGTTAGAGCGACTCACACAATATATATTTATCAATGCAGCGACTGAGACGCTCTGAAACAGTGAACTATGGCCGAGTACAGCGACTACTAGCGGTCGCTCTCAATGCCTCGCTACAGACACTCATCTGTCGGTACCTGGCGCTAGTAATAAATCAGCCTGACCGTTGTTAAATATGAACCAGGAACAGTAACTACTGCAAATTAGCTATTCTGTAGTGGGTCTGACCTGGTAAAATAGTAAAGGGGGGGTCTCTTTGTTTTAGCGTGTGCCTCTTCCCTTGAGCGGAAAACAGATTACTAGAGCAGAGTGTCTTGTGAGTTGACCTCCACACTCCAAGGAATCCCTTTATCAAGGAGGGTCCTGGGGTACAAGTGCACTAACCTAACCAATCCACCCTATCATGCTGTTACTGAGCCCTTCGAGAGATACTCACATTTCCCTGCAGATATCCATCCGATGAGGGGCAGGAAAAAGCTTCACACACATGTAGCAGAGGCACCTTCTCCAAAAGGAGACACGCTTTATTGCAGTGTGCAGCTTTTTCCTGTCCCCAATTATACAAAGTTCTGTGCCTGATTTTGGCTTCCCAAGGAAGGAACTGTAGGGGCATCCCTGCTTTAATATAAATTTTTTCAGTTGATGTGTTTGATGTGTTTTCTACAGCTGCTTATATTGTACATTTAAACCTGAACCTAAAGCACTAAACCCTTGAAAGAATTTACCACCTAAAGAAACAGTACTCACCCCAGTTCCCAGCCCCCCCCCCCACCCCGCAGATTAATGGTCCTACTCAAGCCTTCAGCAACTCATCTGAACTCCAGTCACCGGCACCTCTATGAAGGGCCTCGGGCACATCCCCTCCATTGCAGTGAATAAAAACGGTGTGGCCACGCAATTGGGACTGATGACGGAAGGGTGCAATCTCGACACTGCCGGTGACTGGAGTTCCAACCCGGCCGGCACGGGCTGAGATGCAGTGATAGGGAGAGGTGCTGATTGCTGGAGTAGGACTGATCAGCTGTGGGGGACAAACGGTGAGTACCCTTTTGTTTTTTTTAATTTGGGTGGTCATTCCCTTTAACCTGGACCAAAGCCCACTGCCCCTAACGCTAGAGTCTAAAAGACTCCAGGGACTGGTGATAGCTCTCCCCTGGGGCATTTCAATTTGCAATGTTCCGATGTCTAAAACCCCCTGGTTTTGCCTTATACTCACCTCTGGATTCAATCCCATGGTGCATGCATGCATGGGCCTCTAGCAGCATCCCCAGCGCTCTTTGATCTGATGCGCGCATGCCTGCCATCATATCTGAATGGCAGCCAGCGGGAAGCGCCCTGGCAATCCAGTCATTCAAAATAGATTGCCGATCAATAAAAAAATAACATGCACAGCAATCTATTCTATTGGTAAGATGCTTATGCACTGTAGAAGCATGCAGCAATGTAAGACGTATACCTCCCAAGTGTCCCTGATTTGGAGGGACTGTCCCTCTTTTGAGTCCATGTCCATACCTCCCAACTTTTCAGGGTGGGAAAGAGGGACATTTGTTAAATTAGGCCACGCCCCCTCATTGATTGATGGATAGGAGACAGTGTAACAGGTACAGCAATAGAAACACTTTGAATAGACAAATGAATCATTTATTGCTGCAGATCAGCATGTTACACCTCAAATATGGACAACTGAGAACAGCGAGGAACAGGGGGCCATGGACTTAAAAGAGGAACAGTCCCTCCAAATCAGGGACACTTGGGAGGTATGAAGATGAGTGGTGATCCCAGGGGGTTTCACACACAGGGGCATCCCAAATCGGGCTGCATCTCACCATTTTTATAAGCTCTGGTGCACATTCCCTGGGTGCCTCCAGTCAACAGGCTTCTTTTTCAAATGGCAACAGGAACCGGCATACAGTATGCAACGGACTCTTTTCAACATACTTCAGTTGGCCCTGGAGAACACTGTCATCATTAAGGGGGTTATTTAAGAATCGGTAACGGCAGGTAGTGCCACGTAGCGGCGGGTGAACGCTGGGCCCTGTATGTGAAACCACATTTAAGAAAGCGAATCTGGTGAGCGCCTCTAGGAGCGTCATGTAGCGTCACATGTATCACTAGCGGCGACTCAGCGTATAGCGCCGGCGCTCTAGGTTCAGCAGCGCCATGTAGCACCTTTCGCTCAGCAGCGCTCTCCAATACATTTCAATGGTTTTATTTGGTTGTGTATAAATAGGGTGTTGGCCAAGTACACTTTATAGGTTTTATATGCAGATTTGTATGTGCAGGTCGGCCATTGTCACAGTATTAAAACAATGTCATTCCATGTGTTTTCGCTCTGGTGCTGGTGTATATGTTTTAAAAATAGACTTTGATCACACAGAGTCTGGTGCTCTATGCCAGAACGCCCAGCTTTAGTGCGCCGGCGCTGGGTGAGTGTAGTTTTTTTCTTGAATACGGGCTTCAGCGCACTTAACTGGCGCTACCTATCGCTCGCTGCAGCATTGTCCTGTTGTTAGATGTAGTGTAGAGCCTTGGGCACTTTGACCTCGGGACACCACCTAGCGTTCGCGATTAATCAGGGATATGATCCTACAGTGCCCACCGCACATCACATTCATCACTGCTGGACAGGATACTACAGCATCACTTGTCCGTCCGCTAAGCTAGGTCACAGCTCAAGACACCCACTTGCAGCGGTCGCTCAACACAGACGCTCACATGGCAATACGTGGTACTAGTATTAAATCAGCCTCTATAGCTGCCTGGACTGTACCCTTAACAGGTCAGACAGGATGCTAATTTAGCATAACATTCATGGGTGTCATTAGAACCAAATGTTGGTGACCAGCATACATCATATGGGGTGTTTCTGTTTCAGTAAAACCACTCTGGTCACTGATGGCCAGGGCAGTTTCTAGGGGCAGGCAAGATGGGCGTCTGCCTTCTGTAGTAGCTCCATTGTGTAAGTTAGGGGCCGCCACAATCTGAGTCAGATAGCTTTTTGTTGGCTGTTTCCAATGGAGCTGGCTATATGCAGGACGCGTATCACCCCACATGTAGCGTAAGGAAGGATACAAGGTGACACATTTGGGACACTAACTGCATTATAAACTTGATAAAAACAGGGAAGAAATGTTTTCTTCCTATTCCAAGAGCCATTCAACCCAAGGCTATAAATGAGGATATAAATACAACAATATAATCATGCCTACCAACTTTTAACGGTTGGAAAGATGGACATTAGGTTACATTAAGCCGCACCCCCTCATCGAGGGATGGATAGGAGATATGGTGTAACAGTTACAACAATATAAACACTTTGATTAAAGCAGGCCTTCACCCTGAATAAGAGCTTATTTTATATGTTTCCCCCACCCTGTACATACAGATTGCCCACATTAAAAATCATCCTTCCTGCATCTACTGAGTCTTTAAACATCCAAGATGTCAGCACATGGAGTCTTGGGCTGCTTACAAATAGGAACTGTCTTCTGACTGTGCCGCTCTGCATTCTGGGATTGTTGTCCTTACCCTGACCCCAGCTCTGCTCTTTCTGAGCAAAGCACAGCTATAACCCCACCCCCAGCCTGTACATTTTCCTCTCCTCAGTATGTGATGCTTCTGAGGCAAGATGGCAGCACCCGTATCCTAGAGTCCTGAGTTAAGCCCAGTGGTGAAAAGAATAAAAAGTAAATGGTTAAAAATGTAAAATATATTTGTTTTAGATGCTGGGGAATAGTTTTTTTTAGAAGTTTGGGCTTCTCATTAAATGATGCTGAGGGTCCAGTATAAGCAAATGAATCATTTATTGATGCAGAATCTGCATGTTACACCTCAAACAGGGTCAAATGAGAACAATGAGGGAGGGGGGGGGGACATGGATTCATAAAGAGGTCAGGCCCTACAAATCAGGGACATTTGGGATGTAAATAGTTTGTGTTTCTGATTTATTCTGTCCGAAGTTTCTGAAGTCATTTCCCAGAAACCCCCCCTTGCCATTTTGTCAATAATTAATAGGCACTTCCTTCACTGCTTGTGTCACACCAATTACACACCTTTAAATCTCTTCGGCTTGTACTTAGTGTATCCCCTGGCCTTGATCCTCCATCCTCTGATCCCCCTCGGTGTGTAATTACAGTAAGGCAGTGTGTGATCAGAGGTGGGGAGGTATCCAGTGGGTTGTCTCCTGCTGACTCTTCAGCAGGCCCCAGACATCAGGGTGGAGGGGGGGAAATTAGAGACAGAGTTAAGTGTCTGTTTACTTCCTGTGCTCACTTCAAAGCCCCTTTGATAGAGTTTGCTAAAGTGAGGAAGCCTCTTCACTAGGCCATTGTCACACAGGACCCTCTGATCAAAAAAACCTGGAGCTGAGCTTGCTTGTTCTTCAAAGACATGTCAGGTTTCGGGACAAGGGAGTGATTAGGAGCAGCTTTCCTGAAGAGTTTTATTACAACTCTGTCTGCATGTGTCCAGGGCTTAGCTGTCATTATTGATTAGTCCTGTCCTTACATTAGACCTAAGGAGCAGAGGGGCCGGGCCCCAGGACTCTTTGTAAAATTGCTCTGAGCCTTATGTATTAAACCAGGGAATGAGGCCAGCGTGGGGCCTAGCCAAGGAGCTGCAAGACTTTCTGAATTGGGAAACAGTGGCACCTCAGATGCACATTTTTGACACTTACAGCTTTACAAACCATAAATAATATAAATATTAGGGTTAATTCAGCACCGTCTCACTGCAATTCAGCACCATGTGCTATTTTAGCACCGAGGGAAAAAAATCGTAATAAAAACATAAAAATACGGTGCTGAATCAACCCAAATCTTCTTTTAATAGTATTTCAATGCCTTACATACATACCTGCCAAATGTCCCTGATTTGGAGGGACTGTCCCTCTTTTGAGTCCATGTCCCCCTGTCCCTCGTTGTTCTCATTTGCCCCTCTTTGGGGTGTAACATGCAGATCTGTATCAATAAATGATTCATTTGCTTATTCTAAGGGGGTTATTCATGAAGGGATAGCGGCAGGTAGAGCCTCGTAGCGGCAGGCAGTGTCTGGTGAACGCTGTATGCAAAGCCACATTTATGAAAGGGAATCTGGTGAGCGCCTCTAACAGCGCCATGTAGCGTCACATGTATTATTACAGGCGGCTCAGTGTATAGTGCCGGCGCTCTAGCTTCCAGAGCGCCAGGTATTACCTTTCGCTCACTGTCACTCTCCCATACATTTCAATGGAAGTTCATTTGCTTGTGTTTAAACAGCGTGTTTGACATTTACATTTTTTTTTCTCCAATCATTGTGTGACGTCTCCTGGCTGCAAACAAACATTTTTAGAAACTTTTTTGACTTTTTATATTTTTATGCAGAATTGTCATTACAGGTCTGGCACTAAAGTATTCCCATGTCACAGTGTTACATCAATGTCATTCCATGTGTTTTCGCTTTGTTACTGGTGGATATGTGTTCAAAAACAGACTTTAATCACACAGCGTCTGGCGTTCTATGTTATAGCGACCAGATTTAGAGCGCCGACTCTGTGTGTGTGTCCTTTTTCGATAAGTATGGTGTGGAGCGCTGAGAGTTGGTTGCAGTGTGCTGGTGCTACCTCTCGCTCCCTGCAGCACTGTACTGGTGTTAATGCGGCCAACATACATCACATTCATCAATGCCGGCCAGGTTACTAGAGCGACTGAGGCGCTCTGTTACAGCGCACGATACCCGCTTACACCGTCTACTAGAAGTCACTCTAAGCGCCACTATACAGACGCTCATCTACTGATACCTGGCGTTAGTAATGAATCAGCCTCCACGTGTTTATATTGTTGTAACTGTTACAACCCCCTATCCATCCCTCATCAGTTGGTCATTGTTCTGGTACCCAGCATGGACCAATTTTAGCAGTCCTTTCTTCTTAGGTCCTCAGCTGTCATTTGACCATTGTGTCGAGACCCTCAAATTTCAGACAGCTATTGTTCTATTACCCAATTGTTCTCAGAATTTTAGTGGGCCATTCTTTTTAGACCCTCTGACAGCAGTTGCCCATTGTCTTGGGATCCTCAAATGTCAGACAGACTGTGGACCATTTTTGTGACAGTTCCGGGAATCAGTAGATATCTGTGAAAAAGTTTAACTGAGCAACAGTGGCGTAACTAAATGTGAAGGAACCCTGGTGCGAACATTTATTGGGGCCCTGTCAAGGCTCATACAGTAAATTTTTAATTCAATCGGATGCTGCTAGACAAAAAAAGACTGAACCAGCCAAGACACAGGATGCTTCCTTTCTCTAAATCAGGGGTGTCAGACTCATTTTCACTGAGGGCCACATCAGCATTCTGGTCGCCTCCAAAGGACCAGTTAAAAACAAAAGCAAAGCAAACACGACAATTCAAATGTATGGTTACAGACACACAATTATTTTTGCCAGGACAGATGCTAAATTATTTTTCCCAGGACAGCCACATAATTATTTTTCAACAGGACTGATGCAGACCCAGAATCATTTTGCTCAGGACAGATGCAGACCCAGAATCACTGATGCAGACCCAAAATCACTTTGCCTAGAACTGATGCAGATGCACAATTAGAGACCGATTCATTAATAGCGCCAGGTAGCGACAGATGAGCGCCAGTAGCGTGATTTTCACAGCGCCAGCTAGTATTCGCTGTGCTTGGCCGGGGTTTGCTTGTTGACAGCGACTCAGTCGGTGTGCGGTAATGTTGAATACGGGGTTAGGGGGTCGATGTTTCACAGGTTCTGCGTTGTATGGGTGCACCTGACAGCGAATGGCCACAGCGAACGGCTTGCTGCAGATTCATTAACAAATCACGCTCAAAAATTTCTCGCGCTGTGAATTCCTTGTTTAAACCCCAGAGCGCTGGCGGCGATGTGTGTAAAGTAGTTTTTAACCCCCAAACAACCATTTTTTTTTAATGTAAAAATTATACAAGTTTTTCTAAACATTTTGTAATATGAATACATTAATATCAGACCTGTAATATCAATTCTGCACATATTTTTTTTTTTTTTTTTAACCTTAAAAAAAATATCTAACATTGCCGTAGTGGTCACAGAATTTTTGACAGTAAAAAAAAAAAAAAAAAAAAAAAAAACATAAAATCAATTAATTATGAATATTTAAAGATTGCTCCATTGAAATGCATTGGAGAGCGCCAGGGAGCGACAGGTCATACCTGGCGCTGTGATGGGATTAGTAGCGGCGCTGTTCGTTGCAGTCGGCTACATGATGAATCCCGCGCTAGCTGACGCTCTCGCCGGCGCTAGCCTCATTTAGCATGATAAATGCGTCATTGTGACCGCCGCCGGGCGTACTTGAGTCGGTAGCCGCCGTTAGCTGGCGGTACCTGGCGCTCGTCAGACACTACCTGGCGCTAGCCCGTGATAAATAAGGCCCTTATTTTGCCTAGGACAGTTGCAGAAGCTGAATCATTTTGCCCAGGGCAGCACTACAATCATTTTCCCGGCCCACTTGGCACCCTCTGCTGTGTCAGTAAGTTAGATGGGTTTGGCGCCCCCCCCCCCCCCCTTGTGTGGGAGGTAGTGACAGAGACCAGGGCTGGCTTCAAGTTTATGTGGGCCCTTGGGTAGCATGGTCTCAGTGGGCTCCATTGTGGTGAAGAGTCAGGTCACATCAACGAGGGACGTCCCAAATCTAGATACCCCCTAAGGGTCATGATATTTGGACCAAAACGCTAGTTTTGGTCTACTTTGAAGCACACCAAAACCCTTTAAACCTGTCCTTGGAGTGTAAACGAATCTAGATCCTCCTGATTTTGGATGCCCCTGTGTGTGACCCCCCCCTTTCTTCATTACTTTCCTCAAACTGGTGAATGGACTGTGGGATCGCCAGTTTGGGTTAACGGCCAGACCAGGGGGTTCTTTCACAAACACGGGCATCCCAAATTGAGATGCCCCTGTAAAGCAGACCAAAACCCAAGGGTGGAATTGGTTGCATAATGGGTATGCCAGCGATCCCAGAGGGGTTAACACAGTAGGGTATCACACATTGGAATGCTCCAGGGATAACAAATCAGCTGGGGTGGGCAAATTAAAAGAAAAAAATCCAGCACTTCCTCCCCTGGAATCTAAATTGAGATGCCCCGTTGTGTGGAACCCCGACATTCGATGAGATGTGGGCACCAGCTGTGGCGGTGCCCTCCCAGTCTGCCGCTGGTCAAACGCCGTTGCATACCCCAGAGGCTGGTCCTGTCAGTGGGCCCCCCGGAGGGTGGGGGCCCCCCAGCAGCTGCCCTGCCTTGCCTGGGGCTGACTCCGGCCCTGACAGAGACACAAGGCAGTTGCAGACACTATTCTCTTTCACCCCAAAATGTTAAAAAGATGCACACCAGCTGTTTTTACAGGGCACCATGCCTGCGGATATGATTAGAGGCAGTAGTGCGCTCCACAGCGGAGCACTGCGTACTAGCGCATCACTCAGGCAGAGCCATCAAACAGATGTGAAGACTTGTTGCCGGTGTCAGAGTATGAAGTGACCAGGCCAGCTAGAGGGGGCACTGCCCGGCTGCCGCCTGGCACCTGTCAGAGGACCACATAAAAAGACTTCAAGGCCTCATTCTGCCTCAGCCTTGAATTTGACACATGTGCTCTAAATGTTAAGTGACTTCCAATCTGATAAATTAGAGCAACAATGATGGGCCCCCTGACCTTTTGGTCCCTGGTGCAGTGCACCCCCGGCACCCTCTATAGCTATGCCCCCGCTGAGCCATCACCCTTCAACCAAAACAACAGTCGGTCACCATTGTTTGGCCCACAAACATTTACCATGTGCCAGTGAACAACTGCTCCTATATATCCAGTTCTTTTGGGTGCTGTAGCTTAGATTTCAGTGGATCATTGGTCTGTGAGTGTCAATGGATTTTGAAAAGAAAACGTAGGCCCTTATTCATCAAGCGATAGCGCCAGGTAGTGTCTGACGAGCGCCAGGTAGCGGCAGCTAACGGCGACTACCGACTCAAGTACGCCCGGCGGCGGTCACAATGACGCATTTATCAAGCAAAATGAGGCTAGCGCCGGCGAGAGCGACGGCTAGCGCGGCATTCATCATGAAGCCGCCTGGACCGAACAGCGCCGCTGCAAATTCCCTCACAGCGCCAGGTATGAGCTGTCGCTCCCTGGTGATGTCCAATGCATTTCAATGGAGCAATCTATAATTATTCATAATTAATTGGTATTATTTTTTTTTTTTTTTAATGTCAAAAAATCGGAGAACACTTCTGCAATGTTAGGATTTATTTTTAAGTCAAAAAAAAAAAAATGTGCAGAATTGATCTAACAGGTCTGAGATTAATGTATTCATATTACAAAATGATTCTAAAAACATGTATAATGTTACATTCATAAAATATGGTTGTTTAGGGGTTAAAAACTAGTTAATACACATCGCCGCCAGCGCTCTGGGGTTTAAACAAGGAATGGACAGCGACAGCACATTCGGAGCGTGATTTGTTGATGAATATGAAGCTAGCCGTTCGCTCTGGCCATTCGTTGTCAGGCGCTCACATACAACGCTGGACCTGTGAAACAGCGACCCCTAAGCCCGTATTCAACATTACCGCACACCGACTGAGTCGCTGTCATCAAGCTAATGCCGGCCAAGCACAGCGAATACTGGCTGGCGCTGAAAAAATCACGCTACAGTCGCTCATCTGTCGCTACCTGGCGCTATTAATGAATCGGCCTCCCCGTTCTGGTACCCAAAGTGTCAGTGGACCATTGTATATGGGCCTGAAATTGTAGTAGACCATTATTTTCAGACCCACCATGTGTCTGCTGACCTTTGTAATGGGACCTACAGATGTTAGACCAACACTGTCTGGCACCCCAATTGTCAGTATTGATATACTCCAAATGTCCATATTTTTCTTCTTCTGGAGTATGAGTTGGATATCTAAAACCTGAAGTGTCAGTGGGCCATAGCTGTGCAACAAAAACACCAGCTGGTCATGGTTGTGAAACCCCAAGTGTCAGTGAACTATTGCTAGATTTTAGTGAATTGTTCGTCCTGGATTCTCCTGGAGCCATCAGTTTTGAATCCCCTCCCCGGCTGAATTACTTGCATAATTTTGACTACACATTATTAACAATAAATGGTTTCCAAGAATGCTAATAGCCCCAATACTCTTTCTATAAAGCTCCAGTGCTACACAAAATCAGTGGGCAAAGCTTCAATACATACGTGAGCACAATTAAATTGGGAACGTTCTGCCCTGCCCCGTCAAGTCTAGAACATGCAACAAAAACAGATTGACTAGGTAAGTGGGGCACAACTCCAATAATTAAAAATGAATCTGTTTATTGAGGTTGCAAAATTTAAAAAAACACACATGTAACATGACAACACAATTAAAACCAACAAATCCACCAATCCCGGGGTGCTATCAATAAAAGCACCAAAGATAATAATTCCACGACCCTAAGGATGAATACAAAAAAACAATAATAAGGTAGTTCCAGGAGGTATACAGTATATAACAGTGTGCAGATTGTAGAAAAAAGGTGCAGCTGTGCACATTGTGATCATACAGAATCTCTAAACGAACCACCGAATGGTTGCTCAGAAATACATACAATATAAACCTATTGACCTAACCAAAATATACAAAACAAGCAAGAAAATCTAGTAAAGTGACAGTGCCGCAGCCCGCAGACATAGGCCCTTATTTAACAAGGGATAGCGACAGGTAGCGCCTGGTGAGCGACCGGTAATGACGGGCACCGCCACGAGAACACCACAATCACACATTTATCAAGCCAATCCTGCTTAGCAACTGAGATAGCGCCATATAGTGACTCATTCATCATTATTCCAGCCTCAGCCCACAGCGCCAGCGTCCGACCTTGAACAGCGACAGGTATGACCTCTCGCTACCTGGCGCTCTCCAATGCATTTCAATGGAACAATCTTTAATAATATTCATAATTAATTCTTTTTTTTTTTAAGCTAAATTGTGCAGAATTGATATTACAGGTCTGATATTAATGTATTAATATTACAAAATTATTTGTAAAACTTGTTTTTTTTTGTTTCCAAAAATATGGTGGTTTGGGGGTTAAAAAAACTACTTTTAACCCATCGCCGCCAGCGCTCTGGGGTTTAAACATGCATTTCACAGCACGAGAATTTTTGGAGCGTGATTTGTTAATGAATATGGTGGGAGCCGGTCGCTATGGCCAGTCGTTAGCATGCACTCCCATACAGCGCGGAACCTGTCAAATAGCGACTCCTCACCCAATATTCAACATTACTGCACACCGACTGAGTCGCTATCAACAACCGAACAACGGCCAAGCACAGCGACTACTAGCGGGCGCTGTGAAAATACTCCTACAGTCGCTCAACTGTCGCTACCTGCCGCTATTAATGAATCGGCCTCATATTCATAATGAAGTAAATGAACCCCGCTTCCCCAGGGGTTGGTGGATCCTGCACAGATAGAACACGTGACAGTAATTATTATGCCGTCTATTTCCTATGACAGGAGTAGTAGGCATGCCCTCCAACTTTTCAGGGTGGGAAAGAGGGACAATTGTTAAATGAAGCTACACACCCTCCCTCATTGAGGGATGGATAGAAGATAGGGTGTAACAGTTACAACAAAAGAAACACTTTGAAAAGGTAAATAAATAATTTATTGATGCATGTTACACCTCAAAGAGGGGCAAATAAGTAAAAACAACGAGGAACAGGGGGAAACAAACTCAAAAGAGGGACAGTCCCTCCAAATTAGGGACATTTGGGAAGTATGAGCAGGTAAAGTAAAAGCCCTAAAATGAACAGATAATATATGCAATAAACTCTAGAGTGGGTCCTCAAAATCTGTTTTTCTGGTTTGCCCATTACCTTTTAGGCATTGACTCCAGTCACTGTGATGGAGGCAGGAGCAGAGTGCTGTCTACCTATTTACTTGCCTCCAGAAGAACCAACATGCACATGCACACTGTGGAACGCCCCTTTAATGCTTCCAGCAGCCCCTCATCCTCCACCCTCCATTTAAAAATCCCATTTTGTCCTCATTTAATTAAACTCTAGTAGCAATGCAATCTCATCCTTAAATAAAGCCCCCCTTCAGTGTCCAAATGCTGACCCCACCTGTTGTGAGTGGACAGCAGATTTCACACTTTCCTGATCTATTTTATTTACTTTAATCCTAAATTAACACTGAACACGTGTTCCTTTGTACTTGGGCCCAAGTGACAAGAAAGGCAAATACACCTGGCAACTCCAATGTTTCACCCAGTTGTAACGTTTACCAAAAACACCCAGTGGCTAAGTTTGTAACCAACGATTTCCAGCTACTTCCATGTGTTGTTTAAACTGCAGTTCACATTACAGCTTATGCATTTAAGTGTGGTGCATTTTTCATGGTATGGTTTAAACACAAAAGTGCAGTGAAGATGTTATTGGCTAATTTGAACAGTACAATTCAATACATAGTAACATAGGCCCTTATTTAACAAGGGATAGCGCCAGGTAGCGTCTGGTGAGCGACTGGTAATGACGGGCACCGCCACGAGAACGCCGGCTCCCCACCACAATCACACATTTATCAAGCCGATCCTGCTTAGCGACTGAGATAGCGCCAGATAGCGACTCATTCATCATTATTCCAGCCTCAGCCCACAGCGCCAGCGTCCGACCTTGAACAGCGACAGGTATCACCTCTCGCTACCTGGCGCTCTCCAATGCTTTTCAATGGAACAATCTTTAAATATTCATAATTAATTCATAATAATGTTTTTTTTTTTTTTTTTTTTAAATGTGAAAAATTCAGTGACCACTTCTGCCATGATATATATTTTTTTTAAGGTAAAATAAAAAAAAAAAAAACTTTGTGCAGAATTGATATTACAGGTCTGATATTAATGTATTCATATTACTAAATTATTTAAAATACTTGTTTTTTTTGGTTTCCAAAAATATGGTTGTTTTGGGGGTTAAAAAACTACTTTTAACCCATCGCCGCCAGCGCTCTGGGGTTTGAACATGCATTTCACAGCGCGAGAATTTTTGGAGCGTGATTTTTTGATAAATGTGGTGGGAGCCGGTCGCTCTGACCAGTCGCTATCATGCGCACCCATACATCGCGGAACCTGTCAAATAGCGACTCGTCACCCCGTATTCAACATTACGGCAAACCGACTGAGTCGCTATCAACAACTGAACAACGGCCAAGCACAGCGACTACTAGCGGGCGCTGTGAAAATACTGCTACAGTCGCTCAACTGTCGCTACCTGCCGCTATTAATGAATCGGCCTCATAGTATGTAAGGCTGAATAAAGACTTTAGTCCATCCAGTTCAGCCTGTTTATCTCCTTCCAGTGGTCTAGTAGCCATAGCTGGAAATGTTATTACATGCCAGGAAGGCATCCAGGCCACTTTTGAATGTTTATACTATATCCATCATTACTACCTCCTCTGGCTGCTCCATAGTTCCATAGTGTCACTGCTCTTACAGAGAAGAATCCCCTCCTATGTTGGTGGAGAAAGCACCTTTCCTCTAACCTTAGCGGATGCCCTTGGGTTATGGTTGCACTCCAGGGTATAGATTGTGGGACAGATCTTTGTATTGACCCCGAATATATTTTTACATAGTTATTAGATCACCCCTCAGGCGTCTTTTTTTTCTAAACTAAATAAACCTAACTTTGACAATCTTTCAGGGCACTCTAGTCCCCACACTTCTTTTATTAACGGGCAGGCTGATTCATCACTAACGCCAGGTAGCGACAGATGAGCGTCTGTAGCAGGCATTTTCAGAGCGCCCGCTAGTAGTCGCTGTGCTCGGCCGTGAGTCGCTACTTCATAGTGACTCAGTCGCTGTTCAGTAATGTTGAATACATTGTGAGGAGTCGCTATTTGACCAGTACAGCGCTGTATGGGAGTGCATGTTAGCGACTGGTCATAGCGACTGACTCACACCATATTCAGCAAAAAACAGCCTCACAAAACTCTGGCGCTGAAAAATGCTTGTTTGAAGCCCAGAGCGCAGGAGGCGGTGTGTTTAAAGTCTGTTTTTCAGCATCTATCCACTAGTAACAAAGCGAAAACATATGGAATTACATTGTAACAACATTGTAACATGAACACTTTAATGGCAGACCTGTAATGTCATTTCTGAAGAAATATATAAAATTGAAAACATTGGGAAAAAACTGCTATTTCAATGCCAGAAGAGGTCACAAAATTATTTGAGATTTAAAAAACAAAAAAACAAAACAAAAACAGTTTAAAGAGAAGAAAAGGTTCGTCCATTGAAACGTATGGGAGAGCGACAGGTAGTGAGAGGTCATACCTGGCACTGTGCAAGGCTGAACGCCGGCGCTGTTCGCTGAGGCTGTGAAAATGATGAATCAGACGCTACATGGCGCTATCCCAGTCGCTAAACAGATTCTGCTTGATAAACGTGTAATTGCGTGCCGTGTCCGGCGTTCACCAGTCGCTACCTGTCACTACCTCTCATTAACCAGCCGCTACCTGACGCTATCCCTTCTTAAATAAGGGCCTTAGTTGCCCTACTTTGAACGTGCTCCATTTCTGATATGTCCTTCTTAAGCACAGGTGCCCAGAACTGTACACAGTACTCCATATGGGGTCTGACCAGTGACTTGTACAGGGGTAAAATGATGCTCTGGTCATGAGCACCCATGCCCCTCCTGATGCACCCCATGATCCTATTTGCCTTGGCAGCAGCTGCCTGGCGTTGATTACTACAGTTGAGCTTATTGTTAATTAAAACCCCTAGGTCCTTTTCCTTTGTTGTTTTACCAAGTGTTTCTTTATTTAGTGTGTAATCATGACACAGATTTCTCCTTCCCATGTGCATAACCTTACATTTATCTGTGTTAAACTTCATTTGCCATTTAACTGCCAATGCTTCCAATTTATCTAAATCTGTTTGTAGCTGCCTGCTGTCCTCTTTGGTTTTAATTATTTTACACAGCTTAGTATCATCTACAAAGATTGAGACTTTACTGTTTAATCCATACCCAATGTCATTTATATATATATTGAAGAGTATAGGTCCCAGAACTGACCCTTGTGGTACTCCGCTAGTAACATTGAGCCAATCTGAGTGTGTACCATTGATAACCACCCTCTGCTTCCGATTATTAAGCAAATTTCTTACCCATCTGCACATGTTTTCCCCCAGTCCAAGCATTCTCGTCTATTGTACCAGTCTTTTATGTGTATCAAATGCTTTAGAAAAGTCAAGATATATGATATCCAATGACTCCTCCTGATCCAATCTTGAGCTTACCTCCTCAGAAAAGCTGATTAGGTTTGTCTGGCAGGAGCGATTCCTCATAAATCCATGCTGATATGGAGTAATAAGGTAATTTTCCCCAAGGTGCTCCAGGATAGTATCCCTTAAGAAACCTTCAAACAGCTTGCCCACCACAGATGTTAAGCTTACCGGTCTGTAGTTCCCAGGTTCCCCCCTAGATCCCTTTTTGAATATTGGCACCACATTTGCTAAGTGCCAATCCCTCGGAACAGACCCTGTAATTATTGGATCCACAAATATTACAAAAAACGGCTTGTCTATTACTGTACATAACTCCACTGTACACAAGGATGTATGCCATCTGGTCCCGGTGATTTATCGATTTTTATCTGCTTGAGACAGCGCTGGACTTCTTCCTTGGTTAGACCAGTGAGGATTTGGGTTATTGTCCTGCATTTCACTTGCCACGTCACATTCTTTTGTGAATGTAGAAGCCAAGAAGTTGTTTAGTAAAGTTGCTTTCTCCTCATTCCCCTCTATAGGTGTCCCCTCCTTGTTTTTTAGGGGGCCCACACCCTCAGGTTTGTATCTTTTACTGTTTATGTAGCTAAAGAATAATTTGGGGTTAGTTTTACTCTCTTTGGCGATCAGTCTTTCTGTCTCCTGCTTAGCTGCCCCTTATTTGTTGTTTACATAGTTTATTTTCATCTTTATAGTTTTTTAACGCTTTCACAGATCCTTCCTGCTTTAAATGTTTAAATGCCTTTTTTTGTTGTTTACATACTCTTATATGAGTTGAGTTGTTTCCCCTTCTCTGAGTCTCTGTCACCACCCACCCATTCAAGTAAACGTTCAAGGTTGACATCATGCCATAGCCCATGGATATTAGCAGTTTGACCTAGTGCCTTTTGTAAATGCTGCTACGGCAAGAATTTCCTACATTTCTGGTACTAGTGGTGGAGGCCCTCTGGCTATATCACATGGTGGGTGCCCCTAAGCGCAAGCTGCTGCCTTTAACACGATCCTGCAGACGGGTGGCTTTATAAGTAGCTGGTGTGTGCCTTTTTATGTTCTGGGGAAGAAGGGAGAAGTAGCTGTGCAACCTGCTCTTACCACACAAGTGGGGCACCTAACCCACCCAACATAATGCCACAGTAGAGGGTGCTTCATCTGCTGCAGGGTTATTGATAGCTACTGGCAAGTGTAAAAAAATGATTGCGTTACTGTCCTAGGCAATATAATTTGTGGCTGGCTGTCAGAATAACATTTTAACCATTTAGTTACATTTCAATGGATTTTGTTTGGTGTTTGCCATTATCCAGTTATTTGAAGATAACCAGAATGCTGATGTGGCCCTCGGTCAAAAATGAGTTTGATCCTCCTGTCAAATATCTGTGTCTTCAAAATGTTACAGAGTGTGAGTGCTGAGTGCTGGGTGCAGCGGAGTTGTAATCCAGATAGACAATAGTGGTATACCAGGAACTGGCTTTACTCGAGCATGAATGCAGTAAGATAATGTCACCTTACATGGTGGCTTAAAGTGGACCAACACCCACCGGTGATCGGCCCGGGAATCTATAAGATTCCCGGGCCGATCACCTCCCTCCCCGCGGGACATCCGAGATCGGGATGTCCCGCGGGGTGAAACTCCCCCCAAAAACCCCAAACTCCTTACCTTAGTTTCGGCGGCGGCCGGCCGCCGCCGCCTCCCTCGCGCCCCTCTAGACGTGCCCGCGCCGGCCATTCACAGACGGCCGGCGCGGGCACGTGCGCGTCAAGAGGGACGCGCGGGAGGCGGCGGCGGAGGAGCCGCTTGTCCGCGGCTTGTCCGTCGGCGCGGGGACAGGTGAGTTAGGGGGGGTTCGGGGTGGTTTCACACAGCGGGGCACCCTGATCGGGGGTGCCCCACCGAAGTGGACCAAGACCCAGGATAGTCAAAATCCTGGGTGTTGGTCCACTTTAAAAAACAGATAGGAAGAGAAGAACCTGTAGTGATAGAGATTACAGCTCCATCTACAGGAAGCAACAGCACAGCAGAAAAATAC
Organism: Gastrophryne carolinensis; assembly: GCA_027917425.1. Classification (NCBI taxonomy): domain Eukaryota; kingdom Metazoa; phylum Chordata; class Amphibia; order Anura; family Microhylidae; genus Gastrophryne; species Gastrophryne carolinensis. The sequence goes on along the minus strand of CM051238.1, from coordinate 30,556,157 downwards.
ATAGAAACTCTACAGTTGTGCATTGGTAACAGCGTCATCTAGTGTCACAACCTACAATAACTGCAAACTGCAATAAAACCTAGCAAAAGTCACTCTAGCATAGACTAAGGGCCTTATTTATCAAGGGATAGCGCCAGGTAGTGTCTGACTAGCGCCAGGTACCGCTAGCTAACGCCGGCTACCGACTCCAGAACGCCCGGCGGCGGACACAATCACGCATTTATCACGCTAAATGAGGCTAGCGCCGGCAAGAGCGTCAGCTAGCGCGGGATTCATCATGTAGCCGACTGCAACGAACAGCGCCGCTGCTAATCCCATCACAGCGCCAGGTATGACCTGGCACTCTCCAATGCATTTCAATGGAGCAATCTTAAAATATTCATAATTAATTGATAATTTTTTTTTTTTTTTTAAATGGCAAACATTCTGTGACCACTTCTGCAATGTTATATTTTTTTTTTAAGGTAAAAAAAAAAAAAAATAAAATTGTGCAGAATTGATATTACAGGTCTGATATTAATGTATTCATATTACAAAATGTTTATAAAAACTTGTTTAATTTTTTAATCCAAAAATATGGTTGTTTGGGGGTTAAAAACGACTTTACACCCATCGCCGCCAGCGCTCTGGGGTTTCAACAAGCATTTCACAGCGCGAGAAAATTTTGAGCGTGATTTGTTAATGAATATGCTGGAAGCCGTTCGCTCTGGCCATTCGCTGTCAGGCGCACCCATACAGCGCAGAACCTGTGAAACAGCGACACCCCACCACGTTATTCAACATTAACGCACACAGACTGAGTCGCTGTCAACAAGCGAACAACGGCCAAGCACAGCGAATACTAGCTGGCGCTGTGAAAATCACGCTACTGGCGCTCATCTGTTGCTACCTGGCGCTATTAATGAATCGGCCTCCCCGCTGGAAGTCTGTTGTACAGTTTCTCCAACACTTAAAGTGGACCAACACCCAGGATTTTGACGATCGGGGGTGCCCTGCTGTGTGAAACCCCCCAGAAAGCCCCGAAAACTCACCTCACCCCACTCCCACGTGACCGCTACAGCCAATCCCCGCCAACGGACAAGCGAGAGGCAGCGCCGGACAAGCAGAGCGTGTCCGCCGCCGCCTCCCGCGCGTCCCTCTAACAGGGAGCGCACCCGCGTTGACCATTCACAAACGGCCGGCGCGGGAGCGCGCCCTGCTAGAGGGACGCGTGGGAGGCGGCGGACGTGCATGCGCCGCTGGAACGTGGAAAAGGTAGGATTGTGGGCTTCCTGTGGGGTTTCACCCAGCGGGACATCCCAATTTCGGATGCCCCGTGGGGAGGGATCTGATCGGCCCGGGAATCTTATAGATTCCCGGGCCGATCCCCCCTGGGTGTTGGTCCACTTTAAGTCCAATTTTTCTGTGCATTTTTGTCTATTAAACCAGAACTAACTTGGGTTTTTGACTTTTTGGGTTTTGTTCCTTGCCCCAGGGGCATCTTGTTTTGGCATGCCCCACTGTGTTACACCCCCAGATTGCCCAAAAAACTGACCTTTTCTTGGTCTTGTCCAATCAGAGCTGTTTGGCAGGCATATTAATACTTGGCAAACGGCCGGTGATGCGGCCACCAATGTTTACATTTGTGAGGGAGCAATCGGAAAACTTGGGTTTTGTAATGACTGGGGTGGTTTCACACTGCGGGACATTCCGATTTGGGATGCCCCAAGGGAAAGTCAGCGGCTGTGTTGGGTTTTATTCCACTGTAACATATAATGAACAATGCAGTTGAACAATGCAGAGTACATCAATTGGGGAGTAAACAGCAGTAGGCTGAAAAGGGACTGTAAACCCCATTGCAATAATAAGGCAGCAAGCAGCTCACATGATTCTGCAGTGCAGAGTTTAAGTTGTAGCGGGGCTCCATAGATTGCCCTCATTTCATTCCTCCAGGACCGCACAAAAAGTAGTCTAATGGCCACTCTGTCCCTTGGTGTTCTCAGCATGAGCTGTCTTTGACCACAGCAAATCATGCTCATGACTTATAAATGACTGCTCCATGACACACCCTTCCCAGCTCAATGAAGAAAGCGGCTTAGTTTAAAATACATGCGATATTTACAAATAATCAGAGCTTTTAAGATACTTACTTTACACTATTCCTGAGATGGATAAGGTAGGAGGAAATTATTGTGTGCCTGCGACTTTAACACCTTGCTGATGAAAAACTATTTTATTGAAGCTTAAAACATTCTGAGGTATTTTCATAGTAAAATACACTATGGTCCTGAAAGACTATGGGGGTTATTTAAGAATGGATAGCGCCAGGCAGTGCCTCGTAGTGGCGAACACCAGGCGCTGTACGCAAAACCACATTTATGAAAGTGAATCTGGTGAGTGCCTCTAACAGTGCCGATGTTATATTACAGGCGGCTCAGTGTATAGCGCCGGCGCTCTAGCTTCCAGAGCGCCAGGTATTACCTTTCGCTCAGTGTCGCTCTCCCATACATTTCAATGGCCGTTCATTTGCTTGTGTTTAAACAGCGTGTTTGACAATTTTTTTTTTTGCTCCAATCATTGTGTGACCTCTCCTGGCTGCAAACAAACACTTTTAGAAACTTTTTGGATTTTTTATATTTTTATGCAGAATTGTCATTACCGGTCTGGCACTAAAGTGTTAATGTCACGGTGTTAAAACAATGTCATTCCATGTGTTTTTGCTTTGATACTAGTGGATATGTGTTCAAAAACAGACTTTAATCACACAGCGTCTAGCGCTCTATGCTAAAGCGACCAGATTTAGAGTGCCAACGCTGTGTGTGTGTCCTTTTTTGATAAGTATGGTGTGAAGCGCGGAGAGTCAGTCGCACTGAGCTGGCGCTACCTCTAACTCCCTGCAGTGCTGTACTGGTGTTAGAGCGCCCAACATACATCACAGTCTACTAGTGGTCGCTCTAAGCGCCACTATACAGACGCTCATCTGCCGATACCTGGTGTTATTAATGAATCAGCCTCTATGTTCCTCCCATAAGTGTGCTCTCATGGACATGTTTCTTTGCCTTGTCACTGTGAACTTTTGCGACCTGGTCCAAGAATTATTGTCTTTGTCTTGCCTTGGATCTCTGAACCTTTTCCATTTTCTGAATTGCCCTTTGATTTTCAGGTTGCTTGACCCCTTGTATCAGGGGTGTTGAGCCCCCTTTCTCAAGGGTCAGCAGATCATGTTTTGTGGATCTCCACATAGCTGCCTCTATAACTGAGCATTAATTATTTCACCTTTACGTCTATGTGGAGATCTGTGGCCTGCGACCAACATGGCTTATATAAAGAAGGAGGGGTAATATAATATGGACTTTGTCGTGCCTTGAACTTTGGATGTCACTGACACAGAGCTGATCTCATCACTAGTATTGGTAGTAAGTCATCATGACAAGATCTTGGAAGCTTAACATGCGAATCTGGATTAGAGATCTCGCTCCAGGCAGAGCGGCATATTTCCAGCCAGGACTCTCATGAATGATTCCATAAAATACAACAAGGCTGACACATTGCCGGAGACAAATGATTACAGATGAATTCTGAGAAATTAAAAAACGTGTTTCCAATATAGAGGAGCTAAAAGCAATGGTTATGCCCAATTCACATGCTTTCCTTGTCACAGGCATAAAGAGGAACTAAAATCAAGTCAGCCAATGCTTACCACTTCCTTTTTCATAGTATAACTGCCAATCCTCTGAGTTTTCTGTTTTTACAGCAGACCTGAATGGTTGCCGGCGATCACATGATTGTCTGCCATACAAGTGAATAAGGAAGTGGTGACTTGACATCCAATACCTCTTGAAAGTCCCTACTGTGGCCCCTCTCCCCAACAACTGCTTTTGTCAATGTCTTGTTCCTAAGCAGGACATAACCCTTGTTGGTGGGTCCTTAAAGACTCCAGAGCAGGCAGTTGGCCTTTCCCTGTATTAACCCCCCACCCAGTCACCACAAAACTCACCTTTGCCCTGTAAACAATGCCGGCCGCATCCCCAGCATCTCTGTCCTGAGATGTGTTCCATTCTGATAGGCTCCATTCAGGGGGCTCCGCTCCCTTATGTTGGGCTCTGTGTCTAAACTGAGTCTTATGCTGGGCATTTATATACATGGCATACAGCGCTAATTGGATGAGAGTCCGCAAATTGGAAAGCCTCCGGGACAAGGATCAAAACCCAGAATAGTGAAAATCCTGGATGTTGTCCTGCTATAATACTCTGACCCGATCCCAATATCCCACATTCTCTGTTGCAGTGAAAGGACTTGTGACATAGAAAGGGGCAGGGCAACGTCACCTGGAAATGGTGGATGCGCTCCTAAGTAAGTCCTGGGCACATACATGCCATGGGACCAGATTTTGGAATTAGGTGAGTATTAAAGAACCAGGCATCAGAAAAGATACAGGTGAGAAAATAAAGTTAATTTTTCAACTTTGCCTGGACTGTCCAATACCTATTCAATACAAAATGGGTGTTGATGGCATCTGTACTTGGCGGTACATTGGTGATGCCCCCACTCATATTGTGCAAATGTTGGGAGAATGGACACTTATTTAATTAAATTTAATTGTAAGTATCCACAGTAACAACTGGGTCAGCAGCAATACACTTCTATGCTTACCGTACATACACATTCTCTCTTATGTGAGTGCTGGCAGAGTCCCAGATGATATCCCTTTTTAGGCTTCTTGGGCTTTGTCTTAATCCCAGAACAGAGGGCATCTGAATTGCCACTTCTGGACGTCTATCACGTTCTCCTCTCTCTCCAGCACAGAATTATTCTGCTCCTTTACAAATTAAAATATTGGAAACCTAACTAAATGGAGTCTAACCCTTATAGACTCTTTTGCTCTACATAGTTACATCTGTATAGCCACCTAGGGCCTATCATGGCACAACTCACTTGGCTATAGCCAACTTGATCCAATTTCCCTCCTATTTCTAACATTACACTTATAACCCTACATTACAGAATGACTCCAACTTATGTCCTTGTAACGTAACTTTTATCTTTTTTTTTTATTCCTGCAGTGCTATCTGGTGGTATAGATACATTACTGCAGTTCCTATTAAGAAGATACTAACTACCTTTAGATTAGCCAACTAGATCCAATATCTCCAAAGCCCCACTGTGTGAAATCCCTTGGGGCGCCGGTGATCTTACCTTCTCCTGGCGGGTCCCACAAAGTGATACCTCAGGCGGCCAGCTGGCTGAGCCCTCGTCACAGTGGCCCCCAGAGTCAATTTTACTGGTGGACCCTAGACATCCTAGTCCAACAGTCTGGCCATGTTGGAGCCCAAGGCCTCCAATGGACAGAATGCAGGTTGCAAACAAGTGTATAGTGCCTGCTTGGAGATGAGGGCCACCAAATAGGTCCATTGGGCTCAGGGACCCACCAACAGATTCCCTTTTCCTCTGTGCCTGAACCCATTCTGAGCCTGAACCCAACCCAAAAGCTGTTCTGAATGGACTGATCATTGTACAACTTCTGTTAATGATTTGGCAAATGGAGCACAAAGTCCTACTTTCAAGCCCACTTCGCTTTCAACACAAAAGATTGCAGGGATTAGAGGGTGAAGTAAGGCTGGTTGATTAATAATGAGGCTAGAAAAGGAGATAAAGTGCAAAATGTAAGTAGCATAGGGCCCAGAAATCTTATGGACTGATGCAAAGACTGAAAAGCAAACACTTTTGAGCTTTTGAGTTTCTCTAGATTTAGCCACCCCCAGCTGGGCCGGCACCAGCACAGGGCAAACCTGGGCAATTGCCAGGGCCCCTGGCATCTTCAGGGGCCCACTCAGGCTCACACTTGGCCATATTATTATTTTACAGTGGACCCAAACCATCAAATGCCGGGTGTTGTGTGGTGACCTACTCATGGCTGGCAACAGGGGATGATCAGCAACAACTGATAGCAATGATGGAGTCTTTAGTGGCAGAGGAGCAAGCGAATGCTTGGTGGCAGTAGAGAATGCAACAAGACCTAGGGGACTGGCTATAGGGAAGGCAATACTGACTGGACGGCGATCAGCAGCAAAAGATGACCCATTTCTGGCAGCGGAGCTGAAAGGTGACATCATGTGACTTACTACTTTAGGGCCCACTAAAACTCTTTTGCTCAAGGGCCCCTGGCTGTGGTGTTGTATGAGAAATCTAGCCCAGATACCCCTATAGTACTCTGCAGGTCCGTGTTTCAGCAGATGTCATGTTAGGAGACGCACACTCAGTAGCTAAGCTTCTGTTGGCAAGTAATGTGACATCCCGGGTAGCACTTCCATCATTCTGGCTTTTACTCCTCCAGCAGCTCCAATAATCCTGGAAACTGTCTGCGTTCTGTGAAGCGGCACCTCGTGTTACACTGGCATTGGTCTCATTTTTGCGGCTTGACACGGCGGCACAGTTCCTGCTATTGTCTGTTACTTTACTGTTACTGTCCTGACTTCTGTTTAGTTCTAGTCAGGGATGTGACTCCCAAACACAGGGTCCCTTTCCAAACTGTTCATTGCCCCCTCCAATCAAAGAACATATCTGCAAGCCTCTTATGAGTCCATGTCCCCCTGTCCCTGGTTGTTCTTCTCTGTCCTTTTTTGAGGTGCAACATGCAGATCTGCATCAATAAATGATTTGCCCATTCAAATTGTTTTATATTGTTGTCACTGTTACATCCTATCTCCTATCCACCAATCACTGAGGGGGCGTGGCTTAATTTAACAAATGTCCCTCTTTCCAGTTGGAAGGTACGTTATTGAATTCTGGCAGCTTGGCAGGGTATACACACTGTGTATACTGCATAGAAATCATCTACTTCCTGTAGGACACAGGTTCTGAACCTATTTTACACCAAGTACACCCTAGAGACAAGAGGTTCCTACCAAGTACCCACAAAGCGGGGATCAATTATGAAAGTTACCCAAATAAGTAGGTCATGGGCCTCATAGCCCCTTTAAAGCAAGACCTATCATTCCCCTCTGTTAGTGCTATAGGGGACTTTTAAAGGCTGCAAATGGTGTGGCAGGTATAGCGGGGGGGGGGGGGGGCTTATCAAAGAAGCTTGGGATAAAATGGTGTGGCAGGTATATCACAGAAATGTGGACAAGCAGGGAAAAGACAGACAAGGCAATTAAGGAACAGCTACCCTCCCCTGCACTCACAAGTATTGGTGTGTCCTACAGTCTGATGCAATGGGAGATAGGTCCACCTCCCAATGCTAATAAAAGGTGGTCATGATATAGTAAAATATAGTTGCTGGGCTACAGTAAAGGGGCTAAATCTCAACAACTACAGTTCATTCCGTGGCACACCAGGATAAATTCTCTCACTTGCCCCATCTGCATGCATGATACTGAATCATTGTCAGCATTTACATTTGCTCCTGCATCCACTGAAAGCTGAAATGCCACCTCATAGATTTTCTGTGGTAGCGGCCATTTTGTTTCTAAAGTTTACTACAGCAGGAGTTAGAAAAAGGTAAATTATTTTTTGTGTGCAGCAATCCAAATTGCCCTGGGGACGGATGCATATGAGCACCGCTTGTTGTGATAGTCCAATTTAAAAGAGGGACACAAGGGGAGGCTAAAAACTCCCCCAAACCTCATCGGACTGCTCCCCCTCCTCTGGCTTCACAATTGGGCAGTATTTACTCACCTCACTGGGGAACCCATCTTCTGGATCCCTCGGATTCCAGGCGTCCCTCGGAAGAATGGAGCCACCCGAAATCCCCCAAGACTTTGCGGAGCTGCAAGATCGGCGTGGGGCAGCTACTTTTAAAAGGTAAGTTAGGGGCTGATGGGGGGGGGGGGGGGGAGCGGGGGAATTGGACCCTTTTTTTAGGTCTGATGTTCCTCTTTAAGTAATTTTTTGACTTTTGGTCCACTTTAACATTTCTCTCACATGGACCACATGTACTAGACATGCTCACCATAAACCAGAAGTTTCCTACAGGTCAGTCTGAACCAGACTAGATTTTGGGACCTGTTTTATACTAATAGGTTAGGATGAAAGCTCTGCGGAGGACGAGTCCATATGTGTATTTTGGCTGGACAGACTCTAATCAATAATCACCTAAAAAATAACTACAGCTAAATAGCTTATTCCTGTCACTCCTCATACCTAGCTGACTTAAAGAGGGCTTCTGATCTCCGTAACACTTACTAACTGACTCCTAACTAACAGGCACACTTGCTCCACACAAGTCCCATGTCCCTCACAGGGTAAACATTGGTTTTGGCAGCTTGGGTGGACCCCAGGGTTTGGGACCATTTACTATAGTATAGGAGCAACAATGTGGCACTGAATAGTATGCTAAATAGCCTTTGGGTAGATACGGCTGCACTGTCCTTGTGCCTAGAAGGGTAGATCAAAGGGAGGTCCTGAAAATGCAATTCTATAAGGAGCCTTTTTGCACCTAACCCTTTGCTTACTGCTTCCTAGCTCTGATTACTGCCCATCAATGGAATTGTTAAATTAAGCCACACCCCCTCATTGATTGAATAGGGGATGGGTGTAATAGTTACAACAATGTGAATAGGAGACTAGATCATTTATTGATGCAGATCTGCATGTTATACCTCAAAGAGGGACAGGGAAGAACAATGAGGAACAGAGGGGCATGGACTCAAATAAGGGAAAGTCCCTCCAAATCAGGGACAATTGGGGGGGTATGGACTAATCTATCCCAGTATAATCTATACACATCTGCTCTGCAGCCTAGTTGGGGAAGGAAGCCCAGAGGAGGGGCTATAATGGCTTTCATTATCTGGTGACCAGAGTGCAAGGCTGTCTCCAGGCTGTGGGGCCTGGAAGGGTCACTGGCCTGTAACGCACCCAGGAAAGCTGGACGTGAAATGTGTCTCTAAGCAGTGCTTTGTAGCATTTGGTTGGGGAATCATACAGATCACATTGCCCCTGTCTGCTGCATGACTCCGGATAATCCGTCTTTGTAAAACATTGTTATTCTCCATGTCTGATTGATTCCTTAACTAAAAAACAGCTACACCACATATGTCCCCAATTTGGGAAGGAGGATTGGATCTATGTAGTCATAATCTCCTCACAACATAATTTTACTAGGAGAAATATCTGTAGAACAGCTATTCTTGATTTACATATGACAACACATTCAGTGGTGCTGTGCAACTTAAAGCAGAACAAAACCCAGAATTTTTACTTTTCCAGTGTTTGTTTCTTGGCCCCAGGACATCTCGAACTGGATGGAACCCGAAGGGGCCCACCAGAGGATCTCCTGGTAACCATGTGGGTCAATCCAAATCTGATTATGTACTTGATTGTTGCACATCCTATGTATATAGCAAACTCTTTATATCCGGCTCCAGGAGTGGGGCGGGCAGAGAGGCTGAAAAATGGCAGAAGTGGGGTGGGTAAAGAGACTGATAGGTGTCAGGAGTGGGGTGGGCAAAGAGACTGATAGGTGTCAGGAGTGGGGTGAGCAGAGAAACTGATAGGTGGCGTGGCAGGAATGGGGCCAGCAGAGAGACTGATCAGTGGCAGGAGTGGGGTGGGCAGATAGACTGAAAGGTGGCAGTGGCGGAAAGGCAGAGAGACTGAAAGGTGGCAGGAGTGGGGTGGGCAGAGAGACCGATCAGTGGCAGGAGTGGGCAGAGAGACTGATCAGTGGCAGGAGTGGGGTGGGCAGAAACACTGATCAGTGGCAGGAGTGTGGTGGGCAGAGAAACTGAAAGGTAGCAGGAGTGGGGTGGGCAGAGAGACTGATAGCTGGCAGGAGTGTGGTGGGCAGAGAGACTGATCAGTGGCAGGAGTGAGGTGGGCAGAGAAACTGAAAGGTGGCAAGAGTGGGGTGGGCAGAGAGACTGATCAGTGGCAGGAATGGGGTGGGCAGAGAGACTGATATGTGGTAGGAGTGAGGTGGGCAGAGAGACTGATCAAGATCAAGTGGCAGATGTAGGGTGGTCAGAGAGACTGAAAAGTGGCAGGAGTGGGGTGGGCAGAGAGACTGAATAGTGGCAGGAGTGGGGTGGGCAGAGAAACTGATCAGTGGCAGGAGTGGGATGGGCAGAGAGACTGAAAAGTGGCAGGAGTGGGGTGGGCAGAGAGACTGATCAGTGGCAGGAGTGGGATGGGCAGAGAGACTGAAAAGTGGCAGGAGTGGGGTGTGCAGAGAGACTGAAAAGTGGCAGGAGTGGGGTGGGCAGAGAGACTGAAAAGTGGCAGGCGTGGGGTGGGCAGAGAGGCTGAAAGGTGGCAGGAGTGGGGTGAGCAGAGAGACTGATCAGTGGCAGGAATGGGGTGGGCAGAGAGACTGATATGTGGTAGGAGTGAGGTGGGCAGATAGACTGATCAGTGGCAGGAGTGGGATGGGCGGAGACACTGATCAATGGCAGGAGTGGGGTGGGCAGAGAGACTGAAAAGTGGCAGAAGTAGGGTGGTCAGAGAGACTGATAGGTGGCAGGAGTGGAGTGGGCAGAGAGACTGATCAGTGGCAGGAGTGGGGTGGGCAGAAAGACTGATAGGTGGCAGGAGTGGGGTGGGCAGAAAGACTGATAGGTGGCAGGAGTGGGGTGGGCAGAGAGACTGAAAGGTGGCAGGAGTGGGGTGGGCAGAGAGACTGATCAGTGGCAGGAATAGGATGGGCAGAGAGACTGAGAAGAGCGCCATGTATAATGTATTTATGGTTAATTTCTATGTGGATGAAAAATATTTTATCCTCAAAAGCCCGCAAATAAGCCGCGGCCCTAAACCCCGTCCACACCTGGTCTCCAAGGTTGGCATCTCTGGTAGAATGGACTCTGGGGGCCCACCCCACATTTAGATGTGAGCATCACTGGCTTATATTTAGGGCCTATGCACAGAAACATTATGCCTCACTGTATCGTGTGTGTGTGTGTGTGTGTGTGCGCGCGCGCGCGCCACAAATAAGCTATACATGGTCAAGGTTTTGATGAAGGCACTAGATGCGGCCCACCAGAGGATTTCCTAGTAAACCTGTAGGCCAATTCAAGTCTGATTATGTACTTGAATGCTGCACAGCCTATGTATATAACAACATCTTTACATCCAGCTCATCTTCAGCACAAACAGGACATAAGATGAAACTAAAGGTACATTTTGCACCCAAATTGAGCAATTCCATAAACATTTCACAAGGTAGTGGAGTTATAGGTTCTGATCTTTTTTATCAATAAAGTTCTGCTCTATCCATGCTGGGACAGAGAGAATAGTAAATGTCCTCTGGTAATGAGCAGATATTACCGGGAGTTCCGGGAAACATTAATTGCTTGGCGTGCAGCGTGGCAACGGCAGCTCATGTGTGAAATCCTCACCAGAATGACACATCTAGTAAAATTTCACATTCTCAGACAATATTTACTCTCTGCCAGTGAATCCGGGCAGCAGCACGCACCGGTTTTCAGCACAAGCCACAGGCTAGTGTATAGCTTCAATAGCCCCAGGGGAACAACCCCCCCCCCATGCAAATAAGATGAGAAAGAAAGAAGGAAGAAAGAAAGGGAAAAAAAAAGAATAAAGAAAGAAAGAAAATAGGAGGGAATGAAGAGAAAAAAGAAAAACAAGAAAAAACAACAACAGGGGGACATGGACTCCAAAGAGGGACAGTCCCTCCAAATGAGGGACTCTTGGGAGGTATGTGCATACCAAAACCACCTGCCAGAGGGGGCCCTAGAGTCAGATCAGTGGCAACTTTTTGTTTCAAAAATTATGGCACTTGACGGGTGGCCTCCAGTGATTGAGGCCGTGTAACACAATGTAACACAATGAGGAGTGTGCAGCAGATAGGAAGCCACTGTATACTTATGCGGCACAGCTGCTGCAGAATAAGCGCTCTCAGCTCCATTCAGTTAAAGTGGACCAACACCCAGGCTGATCGATCAGATCCCTCCCTGTGGGGCATCCGAAATCGGGATGCCCCGCTGTGTGAAACCCTCTAGGACGCCCCATTCACCTTACCTTACTCCCGTTCCAACGGCGCATGCGTTTGTGAATGGCCGGCGCGAGCGTGCTGTTAGAGGGAAGCGTGAGATGCGGCCGCCAGCGTGCTCGCTGTAGGAGCGGGGTGAGTTTTTTCTGCCATTCTGGGGGGTGTCACGCAGCGGGGAACCCCCGATCGGGGTGCCCCGCGGAAGTGGACCAAAACCCAGGATAGTGAAAATCCTGGGTGCTGGTCCACTTTAAATAAGATGATGTGACATCATTGCAGCTAGCGAGCTGAATGGTGCAGAGCGGGCCACTGGCTGCATCCGTGCTCACCTCTAGCTGGGGGCATGCCTGGGCTGGCCAATCACAAATGGCTTCCCCAGGTATGTGTCTAGCTAAAGGAATAGCAAGGCCGTGATCTGTGCTTGCATCGCTGAAACAAGGTTAGGTGAGTGGGTGCAGTGATTTAATAGGGTGTCAGTAGGGCATCCTAGTTTGGGATGCCACAGGGAGTAGAAGTTGGATGGCCATATGGGCAATTCCCCTACAATTCTCTATGCCATGGATGGACAATGCCAGGATGCCCCACTGTGTGAAACCCCCTGGGTTCGCTTACGCTCCCGGGGCACATGAGCAAGCCGTGGCTACATCCCCAACGAGTTAATCGTATTTTGCTATACAAAATTTGTCTTTGATTAGGGCCCCCAGACACAACTTTGCATGGGGCCCCAGAAAAGATAATGCCGCCCCTGATTACTGAGCATTAATAAAAGCAGCCCGCCACTGCTGGCAACCGATTGTCTCCTTAGAAGATTCTATTAGAAACCCAGGCGAGATATTTGATACTTTGAAGGTCGACGGATTCGGCTCTAGAAGTTGCAGCCAAGTGGCAGCAGCCTCCGTCAGGCCCTCTGCTGCTCGCACTTTATAATCACTTACTGGAAAAGTCTCACAGACCTCTGAAACTTTTATTTGTCAAGAAAAGAAAATATTCCATTAAGTGGTCTCACTCATGGTGCAGGAATTCTCGCTCTGCTCCAGTAGGGACAACAGGAGCCATGGAATTGGATTAAAGTGGACCAAAACCCAGGATTTTGACTATCCCACCCCAATTGGGGATGCCCCGCTGTGCGAAACCCCCGGGTCACCTGATCTCACTTACCCTTCCAAGGTCCTACGGAGCATGCACAGCTTCTCGTCCAGTCTTGGATCCACTCTTGCCCCTTCGTCCAAGAGCTTGTCCTAGATCATTGGCTGCTGCATCCCCGTCCAAGAGTTTGTCCGAGAGCATTGGCGGCTGCATCCCCGTCCAAGAGCTTGTCCAAGAGCATTGGTGGCTGCATCCCCGTCCAAGAGCTTGTTCGAGAGCCTTGGCGGCTGCATCCCCGTCCAAGAGCTTGTCCAAGAGCATTGGTGGCTGCATCCCCGTCCAAGAGCTTGTTCGAGAGCATTGGTGGCTGCATCCCCGTCCAAGAGCTTGTCCGAGAGCATTGGCGGCTGCATCCCCGTCCAAGAGCTTGTCCGAGAGCATTGGTGGCTGCATCCCTGTCCAAGAGCTTGTCCCAGAGCATTGGCAGCTGCATCCCCGTCCAAGAGCTTGTCCGAGAGCATTGGTGGCTGCATTCCCGTCCAAGAGCTTGTCCGAGAGCATTGGCGGCTGCATCCCCTGCTACTCTTTAACAGGGAGTGTGCCCGCGCCGGCCATTCACAAATGCCTGGCACAGACACGCGCTCTGCCAAAGGGATGGTGGAGATGCTAAAGGGATGGTGGAGACGCGCCCACTGTTCACGCATGCGCCATTGGACCGGGAACGAAGGTGAATTTTCAGGCGACCTGGGGGGTTTGACACAGCGGGGCATCTCGATTCTAAATGCTCCATGGGGAGTGAGTACGTCTGCTTGCCCTGGAGTCTCATAGACTCCAGGGTGGGTTTTGGTCCACTTTAAAGAAGAAGTTAGAACTCCTCTAAGAATAAACATCACTGCCATACTTCAACGCCATGTAATAGCTTGGTGAAGAATTTCATGAAAGATCATTTTTTTAAAAAGTAACTAAAAAAATGTTGGAGAACAATAAGACCTACTCTGAAAATAAGACCTAGCATGGTTTTCAGGATTCTTTTCAATATACACCCTACCCCAAAAATAAGCCTTGGTTACTGTTCATTTAAACCCGAACCTTCAGCATGATTTAATGAAAAGGCCGAACCCTTAAAAAGCTATTCCCCAGCATCTAAAATTAATATATTTTAAAGTTTTTAGTCACACCCCCACTGGGCTGCAACTCTGTTCAAGACTCTAGGATATGGGCGCCACCATCTTGCCTCAGAAGCATCACATACTGAGGAGAGCGGGATAAAGTACAGGAGGCGGGGTTATAACTGTGCTTTGCACAGACAGAGCAGAGCTGGGGTCAGGGAAAGGTCAGCAATCCCAGAATGCAGAGCAGCACAGTCAGAAGACACTTCCTGTTTGCAGGCTGCTTGATGTTGTTTTGGATGTTTAAAGGCTCATAACATGCAGTAGATGCAGGTAGGATGATTTTTAATGTGAGCAATCTGTATGTACAGGGTGTGGGAAACATATAAGATAGGCTCTTATTCAGGGTGAAGGTCCGGATTAATGTGAGCAATCTGTATGTACAGGGTGTGGGAAACATATAAGATAGGCTCTTATTCAGGGTGAAGGTCCGGATTAATGTGAGCAATCTGTATGTACAGGGTGTGGGAAACATATAAGATAGGCTCTTATTCAGGGTGAAGGTCTGCTTTAAAAGAAACACACTCAAAAAGACCCAAAATGTTAAGAGCTCGGAAGTGTGGGTTCACTGTGGGGCAGGGGGCAAATAGGGAAATTGCTTTTGGCTCCAGGACCGGAAGGCCCTTATCACAGTCAGGGCCCCTGGCAGGGACATTTCATGCCCTGGGCACCAAGTACCCCGGCACGCTAGCAACCCGCCACCACTTCCTGATGCTCCTGGTGGGTGCTGCTCCATAAAACTTTACCTTTTTGCTTTGGGCGCTATTATACCCTTAGTGGGCTTATGTGCAGTGTGGGGCACGCTGTATACTTACAAGTCCCAGTGCCTGCATGCAGCTCCACCGGCATCTGTGTCATATAGATCCATGCAGAGGCCAGAGAGATTTATCTTTAGCTCAATAAGTGTAGATTGTAAAAAATAAGACATCCCCTGAAAATAAGCCAAATGCATCTTTTGGAGCAAAAAATTAATATATGTCTTATTTTCGGGAAACACAGTATTCCAGTGCCAATATCTCATTAGGTGGAACAGCTTACCTATTCAGGCATAACTGAATGTGATGGGGCCCTGGTGCGAACATTAAAGTGGACCAAAATCCAACATAGGAAGCCCTGGAATCTATAAGATTCCTTGACCCCGGGGTACTCCGATTCAGGAATCTTAGCCAAAAATGACAAGCTTAACCAAGTGCGCGCCATAGGATCGGGGAAAGGTGATTTTTACTGGGTGACCTGTGGGGAGTTTCGCACAGCCGGTCATCCCAAATTGGGGTGCCCTGGGAGCAAGGACCAAAACCAGGGATAGTCAAAATCCTGGGTTTTGGTCCATTTTAAATGGGGTCCCATCAGGGCTCATACAATACTATTTTCCTGTTATTTTAACTCCCTCTCTTTTTCTGTACATAATTTAAAGTGAGCACAAATCTGATAAATAAGGTGGAGGAGCAACAATGATGGGGCACCCTGTTTTTCTGGGCCCTGGTGCAGTCACACTCCCTGCACCCCCTATAGTTACGTCCCTGCAAGTATATTTTTCCAGTGTAATAATCTCAGCTCCCGGCTGAGTTACATTGTATAGGAGGCAGGTGTCTGCTATTACAATGTACTGACAAAAGGTGAGTATTTCATTTTCTTTAATTATGTCTGGACAATTCTTTTAATTATACATAATTAAAAGAGCAGTAACCACTGTTTTAGAGTCTATAAAGTCTATTAAAGTGGACCAAAACCCAGGATTTTGACTATTTGTCATTTGTTAATGGTCGGCGCAGGCACGCTCCCTGTTAGAGGGAGACGGAGGATGCGACCATTAGAGCCGCTGCTCTTAGATGCACCGTGGGACCGGGAAGAGGTTTCACACAGCGGGGCACCCTAATCAGGGTGCCCCCGGGAAAGGACCAAAACCCAGGATAGTCAAAATCCTGGGTTTTGGTCGACTTTAAAGAGGGTGGTCTCCTTCTTTGTGAGGCATCCTGATTTGGGATGCCCAATGTGTGAAACCCCCCAGGATTTACCAAAAAAACGTACCCCTCTCCCATCCCAATGGCGCATGTGCGCGTCATGGCCCCGCTCTCCTCTAACTGTGTGTATCTGTACCAGCATTTTGTGGATGGCTGGTGTGGGTAAGCAGGGGCAGCGGCACACTTACTATTTAGTTATACTTGCCGCTTCCAGGGAAGCAGTACCCTATAACAGCAAAATATAACAGAAAAATGAATTATGAATGAAAAATGAATGGAAAAAAATGCAACAAAATTAAAATATCTCTAAGGGCAGACTAGGTGGACCGTATGGTCTCCTTCTGCCGTCAACTTTCTATGTTTCTATGTTTATCCCTGTTACATATGGAGTTTTTTAAAGTGGACCAAAACCTTAAAATCTGAGACTCCAGCCCGGGCTTACTCCCTCCCCCAGGGCATCCCAATTCGTGTGTAAAACCCCCAGGGCACCCAATATTGTTACTTTTCCCACAAGGCTATGGCGCCATTCGCAGCCAGTGCCAACATCACTCACCTCCCTTCTTGGCTGTTTGCGCCCACGCCTGCTGCAACTGAATAGCTGTGCGGCACATTGAAATGCACGGGAGAAGCCGATTGGGCAAGCAGTCACAACTACACAGTGGGCATGAGAGAGGTGAATTTGTCTGGCATTCTGGGGGGTTGTATATAGTGGGGCACCCCAAAGCTGGGTGCCCCAGGCTGAAAGACCAAGACCCAGTATAGTAAAAATCCCAGGTTTGGTCCACTTTAAATGCAGAAGTTCATGTTTGCCCACAGCTGTCATTTAAATGTATTGTTGCTGCTCACTATTTCACTAACCAGATGACTGCTTTGGCCCACAGTTTCTGCTCAGGTCACCATAGACGCTTGCTGCTCAGGTGGATACGAATGGGCATCACAGAGGCAGGAATGCACTAACCTCCCCGTCATCTCTGATTCTAAGCAGTGCAGGTAAGTCAAGCTGCCTCTGCTACATGGGAGTGATTGTTCTTAGGTTGTGACACCATGACCATTTGTGACATGTTAACTGCAGGTTATAAATTATTATCTATTTATAAAGCGCCATCATATTCCAAAGCGCTGTACAAAGCAGTAATTACAGACAGGAACGAACATACAGTACACAGACTAATGTGATATTCCACTTTTACATTGGAGAACTGCTCACCTTTAACATCATGCCCCTCACTGTCAGGCAGAGAATAATGACAGGTTCACTTTCAGACAAGATGTGGCCCTAGGCAAAATTTAAGTTGAGGCCTCTGGTTAGAGAGGGGGGTTAGGTGAAGGGTGCCGGTCAGCAGCTCAGGAGGGGGGTTAGGTGAGAGTAATGGGCTAGCAGCTGGGGAAGGGGGGTCAGGTGAGAGTTATGGGCTAGCAGCTGGGTAGAAGGGTTCTGGCCAGAGGCTGGCTAGAAGGGTTAGGTGAAAGATTCTGGTCAGCACCTGGGGAGGGGGGTCAGGTGAGAGTAATGGGCTAGCAGCTGGGGAGGGGGGGGGGTCAGGTGAGAGTTATGGGCTAGCAGCTGGGGAGGGGGGGGGTCAGGTGAGAGTTATGGGCTAGCAGCTGGGGAGGGGGGTTAGGTGAGAGTTATGAGCTAGTAGCTGGGTAGAAGGGTTCTGGCCAGAGGCTGGCTAGAAGGGTTAGGTGAAAGATTCTGGTCAGCACCTGGGGAGGGGGGTCAGGTGAGAGTAATGGGCTAGCAGCTGGGGAGGGGGGTTAGGCAAGGGGTGTGGGTTAGCAGCTGAGGAGGGTGAGAGGTTTCTGGCGGAGTGTGAAGAGCGGGGTTATGTGGGGCAGTTTGAGAGAGGAGTTAGGTGAAGAGTGCGGGTCAGTGGTTATGGAGGGTGGGCTTAGGTCAGGGGTTCATTTTAGCAGCTTTGGAGGGGAGTTGGATAAGGCTTGTCAGGGCCGGATTATGAGGGGGGCGTGCCCTGGGACCTCCACCACTTGCCCTCCTAAGGGGCCCTCCACCAACCTTTGGGTTATGATCTGGTCCAGGAGGCCTTTTAGTCTTTGGCCTGAGGGGCAGCGGGGCCGGTAACAAAGCTATCGGCAGGAGTGGGGGCACGCCTGGACAAGCCTTTTTTTTGTTTTTGCAAATCTGCAGCCAAAGCCACCACAGGGCAGGGCAGGGCAGGGCAGGACGGAGAGTCTAGAGCAGCAAAGCCGCCGTCAGCAACACTACAGTGATGGGTGCAGAGCTGTCACTGCACATAAGCCACCAAGCACAGCCGCTGGCAGCTCAATGCAGGGAACCAGCCGGGTGACTACACTACCCCCCACCCAGAATGGCAAAGCAGGAGTTCCCGAGCAGCACGCACCCGCACAAGGGTGGCACAAGGGACTCCATCTGACGTTCCAGTTAGTAGGCGGGTGCCAGACAACCACCAATCAGTTACTTGGATGGACTATTATTTTAAAGGAAAAAAAATACTGTATCTGTGGCCTCCACCAGATCCGGCCCTGAGGTTTTTGGGTCAGTGAGGGTTAGGTGAGGGGTTCAGGTGAAGAGCTGGGGGAGAGGGTCCGCACATGCACCCAGCACTTACTTCACAGAAGGGGGCAGGCTGCAACTCCCTTCCCTTCAGCTTAGCCATCTGCGGCACTGACAGTCGTGCGTATATAAGTATACAGTGCACTTCATGGTGCACAATCTGCACACATTGATTCCCACCCCCACCCCAATGGACACAGCAGCGCTCCTAGCAATATTAAACATAAATATTGCTAGAAGGGATATTCTGATCCAATCTGCGCCAATTAACCCTTTCCTGTCCGTGCTAATCACCACATTTAGAAAGTGAGACCCTCCGCATGTCGTGGCGCTATGCTGCTTTTTGAAAGAAGCTGTCTACTTCTTTTGTCCTTTAGGAAGAGGCCCATCTAACCCCCACTTATACTTTTTTCTGCTATCTCTCCTTCTTTCATTGTAACATCTTTGCCCCAAACACAGGATGTATTTTGGTGATCTGTGAATAATTTTATTGCAATTTCATCATAAAATGGACCTAAATAAAATTGATGGCGGCATTTTACCATAGACTATGTTTTACTGCACTGAATGATCTTTCATTATTTGCCTACTTGCCTACTGTTAATTTATATCATTCTGGACTTGAGCCTCAAGTTGGGAGTATGTAAGTTGATATTAAAGTCGACCTAAACCCAGGATGTTGACTATCCTGGGTTTTGGTCCTTTCCCCCAGGGAGCCCCGCTGTGTGAAACCCCCCAGATCATCCGAAGACTCTCACCTCACCCGGGTCCTACGGCGCATGCGTGTCCGCTCGTCCAGTCAGCGCACTCGGAGCCGCTGACGTCACACCATCTGAGACAGCGTCTAAAGCCAGCGGCTGCATCCCCCGCTTCCCTCTTACAGGGATCGTGCCCGCGCCGGCCATTCACAAATGGCTGGGGCAGGGACTCGCCTTACTAGAGGGATAGCGGGGATGTGGCCCGTGCATGCGCCGTTGGACCCAGAAGAAAGGTAAGTGAACGGGGTGGCCTGGGGGGGTTTTACACAGCGGGTGAAAATCTGATGCACTTTCAGATCAGGTTTATGCAGAAATATAGAAAATTCTAAAGGATTCACAAACTCTCAATCACCCCTTTAAATCGAGTCACATAAAAAGTAATTGCCAATTAAGGGTTTAATCAGAAAAAAAAAACTCCACTATGACCCCGGGGTAAATCTGATCATAAAATCAACATGGAAGCTTGGCCCGGTTTTAAGAATTTTATGAGATTCTTGGTAGATCACAGGTATCTCCAACCCTCCTGCTGCTTATAAATCATTCAGACATGTTATCACAATGTAATATCATACTGCTGAGCTTTCTTAGAACATCTCCATCCCATCATCCGGAGAGGTCGGGATTAGCTGCCGGTGCTCTGGCACTTCATAAAAGGATCTCTAAGAGCCTGGAGCAGCTTTTATAGGCAGAATAATGAGGGAATAAAGGGTCTTCAGAAGAACAACTAATATCTTAATTTATTAATTCCCCCAGGAGAGAATGTCAGGCATGAAAGAAGATCAGAGGAAATCTGTACGAGGGGTCACATGGTGGACAGAGAAGAAACGGGTGCACTGCTTGCCCTTAAAGTAGACCTCCAGACAAAAAAATTAAAGTCTAGTAAACCTCTTCTCAGTGGGGGACCGGGGTCCAAAATCAGCTCTGGATTTTACCAGCCTCTGGCCGGCCCAAGACATTCCTGCTGAGGCCTCCAACCATGATTCCGGGGCTATAACATTGGGGTCTGGGGTTCCTTGGCTTGTGGGTACAGGGGGCTGAGAGGGAGGCTGCTAATTAAGTTTTAAAACAATTGTATCAACATTGTAAACAACTATTGCAATGTTCTGCAGCAGTCAAGGTCATTGACTTACACTGATACATATTTCTATTCATCCCCTCCAGCAACTGGTGATGGGGAGGCCGATTCATTAATAGCGCCAGGTAGCGCCAGATGAGTGACTGTAGCGTGATTTTTTCAGCGCCAGCCAGTATTCGCTGTGCTTGGCCGGCGTTAGCTTGATGACAGCGACTCAGTCGGTGTGCGGTAATGTTGAATACGGGCTGGGGGGTC
The DNA here is from genome assembly GCA_027917425.1 of Gastrophryne carolinensis. Classification (NCBI taxonomy): domain Eukaryota; kingdom Metazoa; phylum Chordata; class Amphibia; order Anura; family Microhylidae; genus Gastrophryne; species Gastrophryne carolinensis. The sequence goes on along the minus strand of CM051238.1, from coordinate 30,535,394 downwards.
GCTGTTTCACAGGTCCAGCGTTGTATGTGAGCGCCTGACAACAAATGGCCAGAGCGAACAGCTAGCTTCATATTCATTAACAAATCACGCTCCGAATGTGCTGTCGCTGTCCATTCCTTGTTTAAACCCCAGAGCGCTGGCGGCGATGGGTATTAACTAGTTTTTAACCCCTAAACAACCATATTTTTTGAATGTAACATTATACATGTTTTTAGAATCATTTTGTAATATGAATACATTAATCTCAGACCTGTTAGATCAATTCTGCACAAATTTTTTTTTTTTTTTTCTGCACAAAATTCTTATAGATTCCCTGGCCGATCCGCCTGGGTGTTGTTCCACTTTAAACATGCATGGCAGCGGCCATCTTGCCATACACATGAAGGAGCTGAATCTGAAAAACGGAGTCTCTCAGTAAAAATTGCCTCATAGTTCTGTGCAATCATCTCTTATTTCTAGCCAGAAGTAATAAGCCTTCAGTAGTAATGACTCATAATTGAAAAAAATACATTGTATCCCCTGACTGAATGCTTTTGCGTCCGCCACAGACAGAGAGATACATTGTAGTTTTCTCACATAGATGTCTTTTGTTACATTAGATGTCTCTTCAGTGTTTGTGTGTGAAAAATGACAGGCAAGCTTCTCCTGGTTTCTGAGGCAGACATCTCTCTAAATTTGGTGTGAATTGCTGAGCCCCCCTAATTCTCATGTGTAAGCAGAACTATCAGGTGTGTGGCAAGATGGCCAACCCCATGTATTTTATGAGAAAATCTTTATGCCATTTCACATCTGCATAGGGTTAAAGCAGAACTGCAGTGAAAACCACCCTGCCACCCTACCCTGGCGCTGAGGCAGGACAGGCAGGATACAAATTAAAAACACATACCTTATCTCCGGCGGCTGCGGCAGGTAGGGAAGCAAAGCTGCATCCCCCGGCTCTGCACGTGTGCCCGCTGCCCATTCAGTTGAATGAGCAGGTGGGAGTGTGCACGGAGGGATGCCATGCTCTGTGTCTTCCACCCAAGATGGCGGTGCCCAGTATCTGGAGCACGGCGAGAGCAGCGTGGGCACCTGGCTAAGGTAAGGGTTTATTTATTTGTAACCCCCCATCCTGCCTCAGAGCTAGGGTAGCGTGGCATGGCGAGGGGGGGGGGGCATTTTACACTCTCTCAAACTGCTAATGCCACTGATCATAAGAGGGGAAGCAATTTTCTAAACTTTCTTTTTTTTTTACTGGAGGTCCACTTTAACTTGAATGTGGACTGGGAGTACACACAGAGCAGGGGATGCCGCTCTGTGTAGCCTTGTTGCGGTGGGCCCTGGAATTGCTGAGGCTGGTACCAGGCAAGTTATTTTTTTCCAAACCCATGTCCTGCCTCAGCATCCTTATTAGGGTCACTTTAAAATGGACCCCCGTCAACAATGACTGGAGGACCCCTCACCCACACAACAAGACATCCTGGTTTGAGATACCATGCCTTAACCAATTTACTGAGCGCAATTCAGATTGACGGTACCCCCCCCCCTGCAAACCCCATTTTCAGCCGGCGGTCAATCGCTCCAGAGTCACTGCAAAAACAACACCAGTTCTGTTAAAAAAAAAAACTGGTTCGCCCCCACTAGTCGCCTTGATGCAGAGATCCCACTGTATGATGCAAAATGAGGCCAGCACATGTGCTCACATCGAGTTAAGTACAGTGTGAAAGGAGGGTTCGCACAATGGGGCATCCCAAAACAGTTAAACTCCGGGTGTGGTGGGTTTTGGTCTGCCTTAAAGTAATTCTATACCCGGAAAAGGAAGTTGAGAGTCAGCCTTATCAGTAATAACTGCCATAAATCTGAAAGCACTACAAGTTGAACTGCCATATACAACTAATGTGACATTTTAGCTTGTAACTGAATGAATCATCTCTGGAGAGCACCAGGCGCCAAACACCTGCCATTTGAACATCAGTCTGCATCCGGTTAGTGTCTTTATGAATATATTAGTAAAGAAAATTAGTAAAAAAAACTGGGCACTGGGCTGGGGATAGAAGGTGATGACATAAACTTCCTTTCTGGGTATAGGATCACTTTAAGCACCAGGAGTTCCCGTGTGTGCGTGTGCCTAATATATTGGGAATTTAAATGTATGTCTTGACCAGTGACGGGGGCATCCAATGGATATGGCAGGTGGTTGGGTAAGTACAATAATTATACCACACAATAATTTGAATTTTATTGGCTGCCCTGTTTTTCAGGATAACCCAGGAGCAATGCTGCCTCAACCAGCTGGAGGAACTGCACTGCACCACAGGCATCAACATGGCCAATGAGAAGGACGCCTGTGACATCAGCGAGCAGGAGAACCCTACCTGTGAATCCAGGTTTGTCAAGGTGAGACCAAGCTAACCTCGCCCAGACTTTATAGCAGATGATTGGTCCCCTCACTATAGGGTTGATTCATGGTTGGTGCGTCTGTGAGTTTGCATACGCTATTTGGAGCCTCAAGTCGCGATCGGGCTTCCACCAGATTCATGGCCATCAAAATGGGATGAGCTTTCGTTTTAGCGTCGATTTGCGCACTAGCATTTGACATTGCGCCAGTTTGCGCATTCAATTTTTGCCTAGCGTCCTTTTTGTGCACCAAACTCTTTAGAGGGCAGCAAAGCGTGTGCAAATGTATCAATTTGAAGAGTGAATTTTTAGCGTTGATTTGTGCACTAGCATTTGCCATTGCACTAATTTGTGCATGAAATTTTCAGCTAGCGTCCTTTTTGCGCACCAAACTGTATCCGGCGCTTGAAATATGGTATGTTTAGAGGGCAGCAAAGCCTTCGCAAATGTGTCAATTTGAAGAGTAAATTTCCTCCAGCAAATAGGTGGAGGAAACTGCCAATTCCAATGAGTAACAGGCTTATTTCATTCCAAAAACACATGCCAGCAGTGTTCTGCATGTTTATAACCAATGAAAGTGTCAGTCGCAAGTTCTTTGTAGGGATTGAACCCTTTTTTGGTTTGGGTTTCTACAAAAAAAATGATAAAAAGTTTTCAATAAACACAAAAATTAAGGTCCAAACAATAAAAATGTGGATATTGGGCCCCAAAAGTTTAGCAAAAACAATAAAAAAAATTATAGATAGATTAATATGCAAATCAAACAGGCGAAGGTTAACAAGAACATCTCAGACAAAACATTGGTGCAAAAAAAAACATTAAGAGTTAACTGGAATTAGAATATTTCCCCCCCCCCCCAAAAAAAATAGAGAACACCTGTTCTCCAGAGAATACACTCCACAATGGCGAACAGAGCTTCGCAGAAAAAACAGAGGCTGGAGAGACCAAATCTCTATGGATAAACAGTAAAGGGAAGGGGAGAAAAATGGGGGACCATCGGGAGCAGTTAAAGTGGACCAACACCCTCGGGTGATCGGCCCGGGAATCTATAAGATTCCCAGGTCGATCACCTCCCTCCCCGCGGGACATCCGAGATCGGGATGTCCCACGGGGTGAAACCCCCCCAAAACCCCCAAACCCCCTTACCTCAGCCCCTCTAGGCGTGCGCGTGCTGGCCGTCTGTGAATGGCCGGCGCGGGCGCGAGCGCGTCAAGAGGGACGTGCGGGAGGCGGCGGCGGAGGAGCCACGGACAAGCGGCTGTCAAATCGCTTGTCCGTCGGCGCTGGGAGCGGGGAGAGGTGAGTTTTTAGGGTGATCGGGGGGGTTTCACACAGCGGGGCACCCCGATCGGGGGTGCCCCACCGAAGTGGACCAAGACCCAGGATAGTCAAAATCCTGGGTGTTGGTCCACTTTAAGCGCTTAGCCGGCCAAATGTGCATGGGGAGGGCCATGTGCTCTTCAAAACTGCCGATTTTTCTTGCGGAAAGCGCATTTGGTGGGGTGTGCCATGCAGCCATGAATCATGTGCCTAGGCGCATGCAGAATCATTTGCGTTTCACCTTAGCAATTTTGTGCACCAACCATGAATTGACCCTAATATGTGGGGGCTGGAGAACGACAAACTATAATCAACCCTAATAAAGGCCCTTCCTTCTGTAATGGCAACGGGTATTAATGTCCATATAACACTTTTAAAGTGGACCAAGTCGGGATGCCCCGCTGTGTGAAACCCCCCAGGTCGCCCCATTCACTTACCTTGTTTCCTGGTCCCACGGCGTGTCTAAGTGCAGCGGCCGTATTCTGCTACCCCTCTAGCAGGACGCGTACCCGCACCAGACATTAGTTAAAAGCGGAGGATGTGGCCGTCAGTGCTCTTAGACGCGCCGTGCGACCAGGAAGAGGTGAGCTGGTCTCGGCGTCCTGGGGGGTTTCACACAGCGGGGCACCCCTGATCGAGGTGCCCTTGGGGAAAATTAAAATTGCTGTCCCCAGTTTAAAGAGCAGCCATTCAATGAATGAGGAAATGTCTGACTTTAGTTCCTCTTTAACTGCCCATTTATTAAGAACAGCGCAATATCTATTCCCCCCACCTTCCCTGACCCAACTCCAACACCTTTCTGTCATTTTAACAATAGCTAAATTAATCATTAAAGGGAACCTAACTCCTCTTTAGCAACTCTGTGCCAGAGAGGGTCCTGATCAACAGGGACACTAAACTAACCTACCCCCCCACACCATCATTGAGCCCTGCATTAGAGAGATACTCACCTTCTCCTAGCATAGGTAGATCCATCAGTAAGCAGAATACTGTTTCACACAAATGAAGCTCGTGCATTTCTGCCAATAGAAGGTGTGCTTCACTGCAGTTTGCAACTGTTTCCTGTCCTCCATTATAGAGAGAGCCATGGTGATGATAATGATGGTTACATCACTGTATTGTTTTCAATACAAAAAATACCTGAAATAGTTGTGCTTTCATGTAAAGTTGCTGCCACTGCTGAAACAATAAGGAATTAAACCCTTATACAATATCCAGAACTGAAAAAAAAAATCGGATTTATGGCTTACATTTACATTGTGCTATAGGTGGATTGTAAAAGCATGTGAGTAGGCTGCAGCAGTAATTAGGCTGCTTTACAAAAAGGAAGTTGATGTGTAGCACCACCTAGTGGAATTACAAAGTATCACTCAGCAGTAACTTCAAGTGACATTCCAGGCAAAGACCTAAACTCACTGGCAGGCTGATTCATTATTAGAGGCAGGTAGCGACAGATGAGCGTCTGTAGCACGCATTTCAGAGCGCCCGCTAGTAGTCGCTGTGCTCGGCCGTGGTTCGCTAGTTCAGAGCGCCTCAGTCGCTTGTGCAGCATTGATGAATACATTGTGGGGAGTCGCTATATGACCAGTACAGCGCTGTATTGGATCGAATGGTAGCTACTGGGAAGTGCGACTGACTCACACCATCAAAAAAACAGCCTTACACACCGCCGGCGCTCAAAAATGTTTCCTGTAGCCCAGAGCGCCGTAATTAAAGACATGTATCCACCAGTAACAAAGCAAAAACATATGGAATGACATTGTTATAACATTGTGACATGAACACATTAATGCCAGACCTGTAATGTCAATTCTGCATAAATATATAAAAATTGAAAAAAAATTGAAAAAATTTTTCAAGGCCAGGAGAGATGCCAACATTTTTTGAGAATAAAAAAAAATAAAATAAATAAAAACACCCTGTTTAAAGAGAAGTAAAAAAAGTCCATTGAAATGTATGGGAGAGCGACAGGTAGCGAGAGGTAAGACGTGGCGCTCTGCAAGGCTGAACGCGGCGCTGTACGCTGAGGCTGGGATAATGATGAATCGGACGCTACATGGCGCTATCCCAGTCGCTCAACAGAATCCGCTTGATAAATGTGTAATTGCGTGCCGTGTCCGGCGTTCACCTGTCGCTACCTGTTGTTTACAAGGCGCTACCTGGCGCTATCCCTTCATAAATAAGGGCCAAAGTATCACTCAGCAGTAACTTAAAATGACATTGCTTGAAAAGGAAGAAATTAGCCTCCTTTCTGCTTGCCCCAGACTGGCTGTCAGAGGCGGCATCTTTCATTCACCAGCACTTTGCATTTCCTGATAGACCCTTAAAGTGGACCAACACCCAGGATTTTCACTATCCTGGGTGTTGGTCCACTTCAGCGGGGCATCCGAGATCAGGATGCCCCTCTGTGTGAAACCCCCCCCAAAAGCCCCAAAAAACGTACCTTTTCGGCGACGGACAAGCGACGGACAAGCCGCCGCCGCCTCCCACGCGCCCCTCTTACAGGGTGCGCGCCCGCGCCGGCCATTCACAAACGGCCGGCGCGGGCGCGCGCACTGCTAGAGGGGCACGAGGGAGGCGGCGGCAGCTGATCCGTCGCCGATAAGGTAAGGTTTTTGGGGGCTTTTGGGGGGGTTTCACCCCGCGGGACATCCCGATCTCGGATGCCCCGCGGTGAGGGAGGTGATCGGCCCGGGAATCTTATAGATTCCCGGGCCGATCACCCCTCGGTGTTGGTCCACTTTAAGGAACTCAATTCAATCTGTTAACCCATTTTTCTTTCAAAATTTTTTTTACTGGGTAGGAAATCAAAGCAGAATACAGGAACACGCATGTAAATGACATATTCTGGTGCAGGTATACTGCACGTAAAGAGTACAGGAAACAAATACATGCATAGGTGAACAATAACAGCAACCATGCTGTACTACGTCTGTAGTACGCAGTCGCGTGTCGAAATAACAAATCAAAAAACAAAACAGAAACAAATGTGGAAAACAAAAAGAGAGAAAAGAAAAAAAGAAAATGAAAAAGGGAAACAAAGGGAAATGTAAAAAAGATATAAGGGGAGGTAAAAGAGAAAGGTAGACAGACAAGAGAGAGCAAGAAAGAAAAAAGGAAGACACAGAAATGAAGGAAATAAAGGAAAGAGAAAAAGCACCAGTATAATATATAGAATATAGGCTCACCACACTCAGATAGTGAGGGCAGGTGAATGCCTATTGTCAGGGGCAAACAAGTCTATCTGCTGTTCCCATACCATCTTGAACTTTTCTACAGAACTGGTGGCAAAATCCTCTATTTTTTCCACAAATCATATTAGTGACTCTGGGGTGTATATCAGAAAAGGGGATACTACACTGTTTCCAGGCCCATGCGAAGACTTGCTCTGCCGCAGTAAAAAAATGCTGTGCCAAAATAGTTTGTGATTGGTGAGGGGGTTTCATATTTAATAACGCAGTCTGCGGCGTGAGACTCCAAGGCCCTTATTTATGAAGGAATAGCGACAGGTAGCGACTGATGAGCGGCCGGTAATGACGGGCCCCGCCACGAGAACGCCGGCTCCCCACCACAATCACACATTTATCAAGCCAATCCTGCTTAGCGACTGAGATAGCGCCATATAGCCACTCATTCATCATTATTCCAGCCTCAGCCCACAGCACCAGCGTCCGACCTTGAACAGCGACAGGTATGACCTCTCGCTACCTGGCGCTCTCCAATGCATTTCAATGGAACAATCTTTAAATATTCATAATTAATTGTTATTAATGTTTTTTTTGTTTTTTTTTTAAATGTGACAAATTCTGTGACCACTTCTGCCATTTTAGATAATTTTTTTAAGGTAAAAAAAAAAAATTGTACAGAATTGATACATATAATTGTACAGGTCTGATATTAATGTATTCATATTGCCAAATTATTTAAAAAACTTGTTTTTTTGGGTTTCCAAAAATATGGTTGTTTGGGGGTTAAAAACTACTTTTAACCCATCGCCGCCAGCGCTCTGGGGTTTAAACATGCATTTCACAGCGCAAGAAATTTTTGAGCGTGATTTTTTAATGAATATGGTGGGAGCCGGTCGCTAGGGCCAGTCGCTATCATGCGCTCCCATACAGCACGGAACCTGTCAAATAGCGACTCCTCACACAATATTCAACATTACGGCACACCGACTGAGTTGCTATCAACTACAGAACAACGGCCAAGCACAGCGACTACTAGCGGGCGCTCTGAAAATGCCGCTACAGTCGCTCAACTGTCACTACCTGCCGCTATTAATGAATCGGCCTCCAAGATGTGCCAAGGTCATTTACCAAACTACCGTATTTTTTGCCATATAAGACGCACCTGCCTATAAGAAGCATCTATAATTTGGGGGAGGAAAATAAGAAAAAAATATTCTGAACCAAATGTGCTAGAACAACATCCCCTTCAATAATCAAAAATTAGGCAAGGTGCAAAATCCCCCCATTACAGGCAGAGTGGCATTCTCCCTGTCTATAGGGCGCAAAATACAGTAAATGATTTGGACCAAAAGCTTATGGAAACCGGGCATTGCCATCAGATGTGTAGTTACTTGCCAACTGCAGTGCAACTCCTAAAACATTGTGGAGGGTAGCTCGAGACAGTCCATTGGATATACTCCAGTACCAGATACCATCCTTGGTTGCACAACTGCATGGGCTGCATCACAACCATTCATCTACGCCTTTTTAGGCTCTAGGGCTGGGACTAAGGGGTTTTGTTCAGCCTTAAAGTGGGCCAGAACGCAGCTTCATCGGCCCAGGGATCTATAAAATTACCGGGACAATTGATTCCCTTCCCCCCGGGGCATCCAAAATCGGGATGCCCCACTATGTGAAGCCCCCAGGTTGCCCCGTTCACTTACCTTTATCCCCGGTCGAACGGCGCATGTGCGGGCCGTGGCCGCATAACCGCTATCACTCCGGCGTGGGCATGCTTCCTGTTAGATGGAAGCGGGGAATGCGGCCGCCAGCGTGCTCGGAGATGCTGGTTTTAGACACCGTCCTAGATGGCGTGATGTCAGCGGCTCTGAGCGCACTGATTGGACGAGCGGCCACACATGCGCCGTAGGACCGGGATGAGGTGAGTTTATTTGTGCGATCTAAGGGGTTTCACACAGCGGGGCATCCCCGATCGGGGTGCCCTGGGGGAAAGGACCAAAACCCAGTATAGTCAAAATCCTGGGTTTTGATAGTAACATAGTATGTAAGGCTGAATAAAGACTTTAGTCCATCCAGTTCAGCCTGTTTATCTCCTTCCAGTGGTCTAGTAGCCATAGCTGGAAATGTTATTACATGCCAGGAAGGCATCCAGGCCACTTTTGAACATTTTTACTGTATCCTTCATTACTACCTCCTCTGGCAGCGAGTTCCATAGTGTCACTGCTCTTACAGAGAAGAATCCCCTCCTAGGTTGGTGGAGAAAGCACCTTTCCTCTAACCTTAGTGGATGCCCCCGGGTTATGGTTACACTCCGGGGTATAAATAGATTGTGGGACAGATCTTTGTATTGACCCCGAATATATTTATACATAGTTATTAGATCACCCCTCAATCGTCTTTTTTTTTTTTTCTTTTTTTCTATCCATTTTAAAATTGACTGGTGAGTGTGTGAGAGAGATTTTCTTTTATTCACCTATTGCTGATGCATTACCCCCTTTTGTTTGTGTTATAGAAGTGACAAGATTCTAAATGGTTTATTAATGAATGTTGTGATGTGTTTTCTCAGAGATGCTGCAACTGCTGCTTGCTGGGAAGGGCGGCCTCGGCCCAGGGTCAGAGCTGTGAGCAGAGCTTGTTTCTGGGCTACCAGTGCAGCCTGGTCTTCAGGGCCTGCTGTGTGAAAGGCCACGAAGGTTCCGATACTCCCAACCAGGATGAAGGTACAGTATACTGATACACCGGGCTGGCTCCGGGTTTATGTGGGCCATTGGGCGATAGTATTAGTGGGCCCCTTGCAGTGTGGGGTGGTGGTAAAACTGCAAGTATGTGAAATCCATCCCACCGCTGGCTGCCACAAACCTTTGCTGACCCAACCACATTGCTGGCTGCTGCAGATCCCAACCCGGTACCACTTGATACAGTTCCCCTTTAATTGTAATTTTTTTTTAATTGTCAAAATGAAAAAGCTTGTCCCCTACCATGCTTAAAGTTTCAGTCTTCCATTGCTGTCATGCTTGACAAGGAAAATGTAGAATTTAATAGAAAAAAAAGGAATGAAAAATAACAGAAGGGATGAAAGAAATAATAAAAGAATGGAAGAAATGACGAAATTAAGGAAGAGCGAGAAAGAAAGAGAATAATGGGCAGAACAGAAAGGATGAAGGTGAAAAAAAAAACAAGAATAGAACGCATGACAGAAAGAAACAAAGGATAGAAGGAAAGGAAGAAAGAGAATAAATGCTGGAAAAAAAAGAAAAGAAAGAAAAGGAAGGGCGGAAAGGAAAAATATTAGATGGAAAGATAGAAAGAGAAAAAAAAGAAAGAATCCTAACTAGAAAAACAATCTCAAAATGGCCAATCCACCCCTGGCTTCCAGTCTTTCACAGCGCTGCATCCTGCATAGGGGAGATGGAATGATCTTATCTTCGTGTAAGGTGGGCCCCTGGCACCTGCCAAGGTAAGCCCAGAGCTGATACCTGCCCTGCTGATACACAACATATACCCAATATTGCCTCTGCGGGCATGTGGCATGTAATGTGCTGCCAATGGAAACCAATACCATACCTTCCAACTTTTCAGCGTGCCAAAGAGGGACAATTTTTTAGTTAAGCCACACCCCCTCATTGAGGGTTGTATAGGAGATAGGCTGTAAAAGTTAAAACAATATAAACACTTTAAACGGGCAAATGAATCATGCAAATCTGCATGTTACATCTCAAAGAGGGACAAATGAGAACAACCAGGGACAGGAGAACATGGACTCAAAAGAGGGACAGTTCCTCCAAATCAGGGACAGTTGGGAGGTATGCAATATTGGCCAGGTCTACTTTGGAAGAGTAGGTTAGGACCGTGTCAGATTGAGGGTGTCCAAGTTTCGGAGCAGTTCTTTTATGAGGGGAGGCCCCACCAACATCCCAGCCCCCAACACCCAATCTGGGCCAGTCTGACGCAGGCCCAATGTCATACCTTACAACTTTTCAGGGTGGGAAAGAGGGACGACTGTGAAATGGGGAGGCCAATTCATTAATAGCGGCAGGTAGCGACAGTTGAGCGACTGTAGCAGTATTTTCACAGCGCCCGCTAGTAGTTGCTGGGCTTGGCCATTGTTCGGTTGTTGATAGCGACTCAGACGGTGTGCAGTAAAGTTGAATACAAGGTTACGAGTCGCTATTTGACAGGTTCCGTGCTGTATGGGTGCGCATGACAGCGACTGGTCAGAGCGACCGGCTCCCACCATATTCATCAAAAAATCACGCTCAAAATATTCTCGCGCTGTAAAATGCATGTTTAAACCCCAGAGCGCTGGCGGCGATGTGTTAAAAGTAGTTTTTAACCCCCAAACAACCATATTTTTGGAAACCAAAAAAAAAAAAATTTTAAAGAATTTAGTAATATGAATACAATAATATCAGACCTGTAATATAAATTCTGCACAAATTTTTTTTTTTTCATCTAACATGGCAGAAGTGGTCACAGAATTTTTCACATTTAAAAAAAAAAAAAATAATAACAATTAATTATGGATATTTAAAGATTGTTCCATTGAAATGCATTGGAGAGCGCCAGGTAGCGAGAGGTCATACCTGTCGCTGTTCAAGGTCAGACGCTGGCGCTGTGGGCTGAGGCTGGAATAATGATGAATGAGTGGCTATATGGCGCTATCTCAGTCGCTAAGCAGGATTGGCTTGATAAATGTGTGATTGTGGTGGGGAGCCGGCGTTCTCGTGGCGGTGCCCGTCATTACCGGTCGCTCACCCGCCGCTACCTGTCGCTATTCCTTCATAAATAAGGGCCCAAGTCACACCCCTTCATTGAGGAATGAATAGGAGATAGGATGTAACAGTTACAACAATAGAAACACTTTGTATAGGTGAATGAAACATTTATTGCTGCAGATCTGCATGTTACAACTCAAAGAGGGACAAATAAGAACAACGAGGGACAGGGGGGCATGGAATCAAAAGAGAGACAGTCCCTCCAAATCAGGGACACTTGGGAGGTATGCCCTACCTTGATAATACTGCTCCTTCCTGGCTAAATTTGCCCCTCATCTTGGCATCTTAGATGACCTTTATGTATAGGGACCCTGGACAAGGGGAGTATTCTGATTTCTGATTGGCCAATTTAGGACCACCGGGGACGCTGAAAAAGGGCATCCCCAATCAAAATGCCCCCCGGGAAGCTCATTTCTGGAGCAATCAATTTTTGATCAGTTTAGCTCTGATGTGACAGGCTGTAAGATCTTGTTGTATCTGAAAATACTTTGAGAACCAAGATGAATTCTAATCATGGACTTTTATTTCCCCAGCTAATAATCCCTCCCTCTCCAATTCTGATACTGAAGACCCCTACCTGAATGACCGCTGCAGGGGTAAGTGTAGTTTAAAAGCAGCGCCTGAAGTGTACTGTCACTTTTCTAGCGTGTCTCACTCACATGGGTATGTCCTTGATTTCCAGGCGGTGGACCCTGCAACCAGCAATGCAGCGACACTGGCAGCTCTGTCGTCTGTTCCTGTTATGCCGGCTACCAACTGCTGCCCGATGGTGTCACCTGTGAAGGTAACGTCCCCCCCACCACCTGATATCCGGATACCCCGGAACTCTTTCTGTTCCGTAGTTTTTCATTTTCTTCCTTTGTTTCTCCTCATTACCTCTCTGGCTTTTTCTCTCTTTTAATCTTTTGTTTTCACTAATTTCCTTCTATTCTACTTTACCTTTTTCCTTTTTACGTCTGTCTTACCTTTCTTTTTTTCATCATTTTTTTGACTTTATTCTTCAAAACCAAACCCAGGATTTTGACTTTCCTGGGTTTTGTTCCTTGCCCCCTGAGGCATCCCTATTTGGGATGCACCTCTGTGCTGTGTGAAATGACGCGTACACATGTGTCCATTCAGAGCTCTATGCCGTGCATATTTATGATCAGCAATACAGCTTTGCTTATACCAGAGCTCGGAAATTAGAAGCAAGACCGGCCACATGCCCAGCTCCCTTTAGATTGGGGCTTGCTCCTGTCCCCAGCCTATCTGAATGGGCGAGAGCACGCCTCAGCCTAGAGATGCCACTGCTGTTTACATCACCATGGTAGCCGCCAGCAAAGGTGAGTTTTCTGAATGACCTCATGGGTTCCACTTGGCATCCCGATTTGGGACCCCCCGAGGGAAGGCCAGCAGCCGCTTAAGCTTTTGTTCTGCTTTAAACAGAGGCCCAGCTGTAATGAGGCAGGTGAGGCAGCACCAACTAGAGCAGTGATAGCGAAACTTTTAGAGACTGAGCGCCTAAACTGCAACCCCGAACCCAGGGTACGTCGCTAAAAGGTTCACCATCACTGCTCTAGTGGGGGGGGGCAGGGGGGGGCACATGCCCTGAGTGCAGCAGGTGAGGGGGAACCAGAGCACAGGTTTGGGGTGCCATTTCAAATCTTTGCCCTGGGTGCTAGAAAGCCTAGCTACACTGCTGCCCAAACCCACTTCTTAATTGCAAAGTGCCGACATGGAATTTTAAAGTGGACCAACACCCAGGATTTTGACTATCCTGGGTTTTGGTCCACTTCGGTGGGGCACCCCGATCGGGGGTGCCCCGCTGTGGGAAACCCCCCAGAAAGCCCCAAAAACTCACCTCTCCCTGCTCCCACGTGACCACTGCAGCCAATCCCTGCCGGCGGACAAGCGGGAGGCAGCGATGGACAAGAGAGCGCGCCCGCCACCGCCTCCCGCGTGTCACTCTTACAGGGCGCGCGCCCGCGCCGGCGCGGGTGCGCGTCCTGCTAGAGGGACGCGCGGGAGGCGGCGGCGGCGGGCGCCGCAGGATCGAGGAGCAAGTAGGGATTTAGGGGTTTCTGGGGAGTTTCACACAGCGATCGGGGTGCCCCGCAGTCAGGGGCGAAGGGACGGGAGCGGATCCAAGCGCGTTGACTGGACGAGAGGCAGCGCATGTGCGGTGGGACCAGAGAAAGGTGAGTGAGATAGGGTGATCTGGGGGGTTTCACACAGCAGGGCATCCCCGGGGGGTGCCCTGGGGGCAAGGACCAAAATCCAGGATAGTCAAAATCCTGGGTTTTGGTCCACTTTAAGAAATTATTGGACACCCTCTTTAATATGCAGCAGCTGGGCAGCCTATGCCCGGGCAGCCCTGCAGTGCCTAAATGCCGTTAAACTAAAAAAAAAGGGCCACCCGGAAACTCACCTCATATGGGTTGAACATCCCACGTGACTGAGAGCAGCCTATCAGAGCTGTGTAGCTGCTGGCTGTGTGCGCCTGATAGGCTGCTCCACGGCTGCCATAGAAGGATCCTGGCAGAGGTGAGTATTACTCACGTTTGGTGGTGCTGATAAACATCAGGGAGCCTGTTCCCTGTCCCAGGTAAAATGGCTGATACTACATTGATAGTTTAGAGGGTTTGGTGGTGGTAAACCTTCATAGTCCTGCGTGTTGAGCTGCTCTGGTTCCATTGCTGTCAGCCTGGAAGCTAAAAGAGCGCTCCAGACCAGCTAGACACATAAATGTGCCCATATCAGCAAACAGCCTGAGGAATGTGCACCAAGGCCAGACAAGGAGGGCGGGACTGCTTCAGCCCTCCGGCTTTATTGTTTTTTTTTTAGAGGGTGTTATCCTGGACAGGAACTTTAACTTTCCTCCAGCCATTCACAAAAGAAAAAAATGGGTTACCCTCCTTTTCCTCCACTAACGTCAGCCTACAACTTAAAACTGTCTTATAGTTCTATGGTGGAAAAACATTAGGTGCTACCTTATTTTTTTGCGTTATTTGGATAAATGAACAAAAACAAACTATAATGTTTAATTGGTTTCATCTTGAGTCCAGATCCTTATGTATTTCGCGGTCATTGCGTCATGAGAATTTTTAAAGCTTGGGACTAAGCCTGCGGTAGTTCATAAATACAGATTTTTTTTTTTTAAACTTGACAAAACTCTTACGATGACGTGACTATTAAATGAATGTTTGTTTATCTAGATATTAATGAATGTATCTCTGGAACCCACAACTGTAAGATTGGGCAGATCTGTATCAACCAGGTGGGATCTTTCCGCTGTCAGAGAGAGGTCAACTGCGGCACCGGCTATGAACTGACTGAAGACAACACCTGTAAAGGTATGGAAAAAAAATTCGCCTCCGTGGACCCTGTACATTTATTCAGCGTGGTTCTGGCAGCTAGGTTTCAAGCACATTGCCTCCATGGTCTGACTTTACCTTTAGACAGGCCTGCCATAAAAATTTTCTAGCCCCATACGAGTAGATTTTATGGGGCACCCTACATCTACCCTCATTTCAAGAAATTTACAACATCCATCAACAAACAAATGGCCCCTAATGCCCTTCTCCAATATCCACCTTTTCCCCCGATACTATCCAAGGGCCCCATATACTTCAACTGACCATAAATCCCACTTTAGCTCAGACAGTCCCACTTTGAGGCATTTTTTTCCCTTTGAAAACACATGGCGAAGACTGTACCACTGGATGCATGATGTCTGGTCAGTTTACAACTGCTCTGACTCTTTATCTGAATGGCAGTAGTGGAATGCATGGATTGGCTGAGCATTGGCTCAAACACCGATATCTTGTATGGCCTGAAGATCGGTGTAGCATGTGATCGGGGGGTGAGGCTAGACCTACTTACACATGAGTACCATAGAATGCTGTGATATTTGTTACCAAAGAGCCCATAAATAGGCTCCACCCCTGAACCTCACAACTTCCATTACCCACAAACAGGTTTAACCTGTCTTTTTACTTATGTCCAAGCCAGACCAAAATTTGGCTATTGCATAAAGCAGACAGAATGTTTTACTTATACACAAGAAAGGGTTACTAATAAATGCAGCTTTATATATTGATTTAAAGAGATCAGAGCATAACAATAGAGTTATTATTTTATTATAACGAAATATACATATAATATACCCATTAATACATAAACAAGCTAACAAAGGTATACATTTCTACAAATACAAGAAAAACAACTTATATTACCACTGAGTAAACTGAGAGGGAATCAATGGGAAATGACATCACTGCCCCACGGAAAATAGGGGGGTCATCATCTGTCATCAACCGGAGGAATTTTTTAATCTTGTATTCCAGTAGCTAAAGTGTTACTGGAAGCCTTCACATCTGGGAATGGTTATTACTGCTGCTAATGTGCTCACCTGTTACAGTGGAAGGCCAAAAAACCCACTAATATCTTAGGATCACAGACACACAGAAATATAAGAAACTTGGAAGCAGCGTGCTGATAGGATTGTGCCCCCAGACCTGGGATTTACTCAACACAAATGTTTATTTTGCATCACTGAATAGAGAAACAATAAGGCAGAACACCAAAAACCTGACAAAAAGGGAGCTTTCCCCCAAAACCCCTGTCCAAGCCCTCCTATCAGGAATTCCAGGCTCAAAGCCTGCGGACACCTAGATTCTTGGCTAAGGCAAAAAGATCGCTCATAAATAAAGATTTTAATGCTATAAGCGCACTAGGCAGTGATAACAAATATTTGGCTATGATGGAATATGAATGAATACAAATGCTGTTCTGAGTAGTGGGTTACAGAGGTTACAGTGAGTTACACAGAAATTTATAAGAGTCAATTACCCTAAGTAGCAGTTGTAGAGTGGTGATGAAGAGCTCCCACAAGGGGTATGTCAAATGCTTACAGATTGTTTGGACACCTCCAGCACGCTGCCGCGAGACCCCTTTCCAGAGAAGTGACAGCAGCCTGGCCCAGGGTTACCCCCTTTATGCCTCGGGACCCTTTCACTCCCTCCCTTCTGTGGGCCGGATTGTCACCTCCCACCATTCTGGAGCTTGCTCTAGCCCCTAAAACCCTTTAGGGGTTATAACTTTGAGCAGGGGGGTCGTATGGCTTTGGATACAGCAAGAAAAGATTGGGCTAGATGCCGGGCAACCAATGAGTCCAAAAATGGGGTCCCTAAATGGGGCAGAACCTTAGACCTCCATTTTTCTAGGTTTCCTATGTCGCAGGGTTTTGTGAGCCGCTTCTGGTTCTGTACCTGGCTTGATGCTGTGACACATGGTGGCCCAGCTATGGTCCGATTTGTGTTGGTTCCGCTGGTCTGCGGCTTTCATCTTTTGATGTGTCTTAGCGGAGCCTTCTCAGGCTGGGGGTGTGACAGAATCAGCAGGGATTCTGTTATCTGCCCTGCTCAACCCATAAATGCTAATTCTCCTTCCTGGGGAGATTAGGACCTGTGCATATATATGAAATAAAGGGGAACTCCGGACTTGTATCTGTGGGTTTTTCACATTTAAATGGATCATTCCTTCACAGTTTCCTTTATCATGTAACCTCAAGGTCCACCTATATCATCCAAAGGTGCCTTTGTACCACTATGTATTGGTGCAACTGAAGAGGGCAGTGACTGCTGTGTTGGTGGATAGGCAGGGGCAGAACTTGGGAAAAACCATGCACGGGTAAAATTCATTGAGTTTCTGGTTTTGTGTCCACAGCTGCAAAAACAACTAATGTCTCTATAATAGTAAAAACAAGAAATACATTCATCACAGCAAAAGACAGAGTTACTACTGTATATTGAATGATCACATTGTTTTCCTTTTTTTTTTTTTACAGATATTGATGAATGCTCAACAGGAACTCACAACTGTCTCCCCAACTTCCTGTGCCAAAACACACCGGGGTCCTTCCGCTGCAGACCCAAGATGCAGTGCACTGCTGGCTTCATTCAGGACGCATTGGGAAATTGCATTGGTAAGACTATGGCCTCGATTCACTAAGAGTTGAAAAAAATTCTCATGGTAGTAAAAGATTCAATTCATGAGAAAAAAGCCTGAGAATGTCACTGTTAGTGAATCACCAGATAGGAAGACAATGAAAGTCAATGGCACTTTTTTACTCCTGGAAAAAGTATTGAACTTTTTACCCCTTTTTACCTGTAGTAAAAAGTACCATTGACTTTCATCGTCTTCCTATCTGGTGATTCACTAACAGTGACATTCTCAGGCGTTTTTCTCATGAATTGAATTTTTTACTACCATGAGTTTTTTCAACTCTTAGGCCTTGATTCAATAAAGGTAGAAAAAAATTCTCATGGTAGTAAAAAATTCAATTCATGAGAAAAAAGCCTGAGAATGTCACTGTTACTGAATCACCAGATAAAAAGACAATGAAAGTCAATGGCAGCTTTTACTACAGTGTAGAAAGAAGTAAACAGTTCTCTACTTTTCTTAGGAGTAAAAAAGTGCCATTGACTTTCATTGTTCTCCTATCTGGTGATTCAGTAACAGTGACATTCTCAGGCTTTTTTCTCATGAATTGAATCTTTTACTACCATGAGAATTTTTTTCTACCTTTAGTGAATCAAGGCCTGTGAATCTGATGTGCCTTAAACTACCGAGCTTACTACCAACAGGTGGTGACCTTGCTGCTTTCTACACATGTTCTTTGTTACAGTCATTTGTAAAAGTTAAAGCGTCCTACCAAATTCTTCTTAAACTGGACCTTCAGCATAATTTAATGAAAAGCTCAAACCCTTAAAAAATATATATTCCCCCGCATCTAAAATTAATATATTTTAAGTTTTTAGTCCCTTACTTATTATACTTCCCCCCCACTGGGCTTCAACTCTGTTAAGAACTGTAGCATGTGGGCGCCGCCATCTTGTCTCGGGAGAGGAGAGAAGAGGGGGAAACTGAAGGGGGGCGGGGTTATAGCTGTGCTTTGCTCAGCCAGAACAGAGTGGGGTCAGGGAAAAGAAGCAATCCCAGAATGCAGAGTGGCACAGTCAGTAGACACTTCCTGTCTGCAGGCAGCCTGAGGCCCCATGAGCCACCATCTTGGATGTTTAAAGGCTCAGATAATGCACCAGGTGCAGGTAGGATGACTTTTAACGCGGGCAATCTGTATGTACAGAATGGGGGAAACATATGAGATATGCTCTTATTTAGGATGAAGGTCCAGTTTAATGATGTTATGCTGAACCACATTCAATAGACATAGTTCATTAACATATAGGAAGTTGTTTAGAGAGGACCCAACCCCATTGGGATGCCATTAACCCTGAATGAGCAGGGACGGACTAGCTATAAGGAGCACATTGAGAATTCCCGGCACTACTTTAAGGCTGGATATAGCCCTAACCATGCAGCCCACTTCACCCAGAGCCTGTGCTGGAATTCATTAATTTCTCTTCTAACAAACCCCCACCACTCCCTTTGTAGCGGACGCGTGCCTGGCCGTGGGCACGCACTCTGAGGAGTGAGGGGGGGTTCATGGACCTAGGGTAGGGCAACCCAGGTTGGTGTGGCATGTGTGGGGTGGAGGTGCACTTGGACGTTGGTCTCCATTGATGACACTCTTTGGTGCAAACAACAGGGTCTTTATTTGAAAGCTTCCATCTATGACAAAAAGCAAAATCCAGTTACAGGCAATATCCATAGGTTACAGCAAACAGTTATAAGCCATAGGCTTCTTCTATAGTTGTTACTCAGCTCCTCCACTACATTAACACTTCCCTTTATGAAGCTTAGAACTCAGGCTTAAGAACACTCTAGAAGGGTTGGGTTGTCCCTTATATAACCTCTGTATTGTTGCCTTAACAAACTAAGTTGCGAGCCTCAATCAATGGCAGGGCAGGTAATGTTGCCAATGCCACCTGGCTAAGTCTCTATTTATCTAAATTAAGAGGAACGCTAGACTATTTTATATTAGTTAGGTTCATTTCTTAGGCAACACTGCCATCATGTGGATTCATAATGTAATTATGCATCTAACTGGTTTAACTAGGATTATTTAAAGTTTCTAACACTATCAGGGCTTATCCCAGTGACTGGGGCTCCAATGTTTCCTATGTGTAGTGTTGCCCATGGTTTCCACCCGTCACACCTTGCTCCCAAGACCAGCCCCCCAAGCCGCACTGTCTCCCCATTCAAGGCACCCTAGGCCCCTGCAATTTTATAGCTTTAGCAATATATCGGTGGGAGAAGCATAAACACACCCTTTAGTATCTGTGGCAATTTGAAGAGTGATTTCCTCCAGCAAACAGGTGGAGGATTCCAATGAGTAACAGGCTTATTTCATTTCAAAAACACATGCCGGCATAACAGGCAGACAGTCACATACAAGATGTAGTTGTTGTATTAAAGCTATTCTAACAGCAGCTCATGGTCTGGGGACAGTAAAATCCAAGGCTGATGTCATGTCTCATGTCTGTGGGTTTGGCTACCATGCACATGCTGCTGGCAAACTTACATTTTCATGGCGTCATTCTGAAAGGGTCCCTGCCAAAATGGGCATTGGGGAGGCAGTTTCCCGGGGGAAGGCGAGCAGGGCAATTGCTCTGGGCACCAAGGCCATTGGGAGAGCCTTTTTCCCAGCCATCCTGTTCTCTGCCGATGAGTTAGTGGTGTTAATGGTGCAGGTCATAAGATAATCCCCCATATTAGGCTCGGTAATGGCATAGCATGGCACATACCTGTATGGGACAGCAGCAGTACCATAGGATGGGTGAGGAAGGGGCAAAATCGTTTTCTTCCCACCTTGAGAGCTTTTTTGCCTAGAAACTTTTCTAAGGAGAGGCAAAGTGGGCAATTGCCCATGGCCCATTCGTAATGTCTACAGTGCTGGTGCTCTGGGCTGGTGGGGGAAGCTGTGCCATGCTGAATTCTGGAAATAGATGTGAGTAAGGATGTCCAGAAATTTCAGATGGTGTGGATGGTGGAAAAGGAATTAGTGGTCCCTGAAGCCTGATACTGAAACTCCATTGGATGCTAAGATGTCACATGGCCAGCCAAGACAACCTTGGATGCCCAGGGCTAATTAATTACTGAAACTGAGAAGGGATGCCCCTCTGATTCGAAATGCACAGGTGGTCAGGAATACTTACCACTTCTGTATTCTCACGTTTCTCTTGCAGCACACATGACTACCAGCAACGAATGGGGCTCATTGGCTATTTCACCCCTGCTGGTGAAATAAGCTGACTCCCCCTTCAATATGCAGCAGTGGGACAGCCTGGGCCATGCTGCTCTGCATCGGTGCTGCTAATCTCCTCCCAGATACCTCTTCCGGGTTGCATGTCCCACGTGACCGTGAGCGATGGTCGAGCACATTACTTTGCAGCCCCTGACTATAGGAGCCCGATAGGCTGCTCCACAGCTGCTGTAGGATCCCAGGAAATGTGAGTACCTGGTGGCCCCATTCTCTAGTTTAGCGGCATTGATGCACATTGTGGGATCCTGATCTAGGTTGCCCCGCTGCTGCATATGAAACAGGGAGTCTGGTCATTTCTAACTGGATATCTTTGTTAAAGGCTCCAGGATTGCCCAGCTAAGTACACCTGGGGCATCCAGATTCAGGATGCCCCATTGTGTGAATCCCCCACGCAGGCCTGCAATCCCTTATCTTTCTAACAGTTCTGTCCTGTGAACACAGGCCACCGGCTGCATCCCCAGCATCCATGGGGCTGAGGCGGCATACACACCCAGCCATTCAGACGCAGGAGCATACTGCACACCACAGGAGGACACACCTGCTCACCCTCCCTATGTCACCACTCTTTGTTCCTCTAAAGTCCCACTTTGAGTCTCTCCGAATATGGTCAGTTTATGAAGATCTTTTCTTTTCCAACACAGATATCAATGAATGTGTGAGTCTGAATGCACCTTGTCCCCAAGGCCAGACCTGTATCAACACGGAAGGCTCCTACACATGTCAGCGTCATGTGGTAAACTGTGGAAGGGGCTACCACCTCAGCGCTGATGGTACAAAATGCGAAGGTATGTAGGAGTCCTGATGTTATTCCTATAGTAGAACATATACTATGATGGACAATATTCGCTGACAATATTCACTCTTTAATGGTTAAAAAATAAACCTTCAATTTGCACCTTGTGAACTATGCAAAATGGGCCAGTACCAATTAAATATGTGAACTTTATAGTAAATCCAACTTCAAGAAAGGGGTGAGCTGAGACTGTAGTTCCAATAACAAACCATCTTTCTGTATGCAACCATCCAGAAGGCCTTGTTCGAGGTTTAGTCTTTGGCCCAGACATGGAAACAGCTTTACATACAGGGTGCAGCAGCAGGAACCTGGTCAAGGTTGACATTCCTCTTAAATGGTCTACGGTTGGAGCCACAGAAAGATGGGCGCCGCTCCCATGAGTGCCAGCTGGCACTAGGAGTGTTGTCACTCAAGAGAGCAGCGGCCATCTTTCTGTGGCCCTGGCCATAGACCATTTGGAAGGAATGCTGCACACCCTGCTCCCCCTCACCACACTCACTATTGGGGGTTCGCTCAACACTAGTTACAACCAATTGTAAAGGGCACCTATAAGCAAAAAACAGGGATACATCCTCTGCTGTTTAAAGTTCCTGGTCTAGTTTAATATGTAATCTGGAAGATCCAGGTTTTGCAAGCACAACCTTTTTGTCATAGCAGATGAAGTACATGGAGACTGTGTCTGCTGTGTCACCCTATACACAATGAATGTAGCTACATGCTACAGTGGAAAACCACGTGTTAGCACCTCGTCCTGTGCAACCTATGGTCTTCTCTTACCCGTGGTGCTCCCTGCAGACAACGTGCTGACATGACAAAATATGGGAGCATCCTCAACAGAAAGACAATACTATATGGCCCACGGATGCTGCAAAGTTAGGAGAGACATCTTACATGGGGCCCCCTTCTGCCCCTGCATCAGGGTGGGGAAAACCTCAACTAAACCAGGCTTTCCTCTTCGTTTTAACCAAGTGTGAATTGACTTTAAATAAGTGACACAGTCATGATGAGCTTTTGCTAAGGAATCAGTCATCTCACTGGAGGGTTGCAGGTTCAATTACCAGCTGGGACATGACTAAAGTGTTCTTGAGCAAGGCACCTAACCCCCCTAACTGCCCCTCGGGCACCATGGTTTGGGCAGCCATCCACTACTCCAAGCATGTGTACGCTGACTTCATGTGTTTGTCTCATTGCAGGGATGGGTTAATTGCAAAGGAAAAATTCCTATATGTGCACAAGCAAACAATGGACATATATAAACTGTTGCAGATTGTGAGTTAAATCCAAATAGACATCTATGATGTAACATGAACTGGCTTTACTGGTTCAGTAAGAGAAGGTCACCTTACATGGTTGATAACATAGACAGGAAAAAAAGTCATAGAGAACACCTCAATGTACAGGAAACACAACATGTAGTAGAGAATGTACAACAGAGACTACATATAGATATATGTAACAGCGCCATCTACTGTCAGAAATGTAAACTGAATTAACCTAGCAATATAGATGCAGATCACATACAGAGAGAAGCTGTTGCACAGTATCTCCAACATAAGCAAGATGAATCAGTTGCACGCATATGTCTAGGATTCCCCTCCGGCCACATACTTTGACATATAATGTACCACTTTGCATTGCAGATATAAATGAGTGTGTAAGCTCCCAGAATCCTTGTGGAGAAGGCAACACATGTCTGAATGTGCCCGGCTCCTATCGGTGCGAGTGTCGGGCAGGATACCACTTTGACACCTTGAGCAGAACTTGTGTTGGTAAGTTTGAATAAGAAGATCATTTGCTACATCATTTGATCATTTACAACAAAAAAACTCCTTACTCAGTGTTGTTTTCCTGGGGAATCCAGCGCAGGGCACAGCGCTGCATCCCCGCTCCCGACAGTTGCGGATCCTGTGAGAGATAAGGCATTTTTTTCATTGCAAGCCCCCTGTCCTGCCCCAACGCCAAGGGAAGAATGTAGGACAGATGATTAGCAAGCCAGTGTGAGGAAGTCTATAATATGTTCTCAAAATCACCACTTTGGTGTACATAGCTAAGGTAAACACATTGTTGCTATGGAAATGGTTTTCTTCTTTAATATAGAGTTGCAAACAAATAGAAAAAAAAATAACAGCTAAGCTTAGCACATCGAAGACATCATTTTGCCACACAATAATGGAAACTTTTAAAAATGCCATTGAAAGTGTAATCACCCTTTAATACTGCTGTCAGCACCCAGGCTGGTAGTGTGCATTATTATTCATGGGTACTATTAGGACAGGTGTCTTTACACTTCTTCAGGGCAGGTAGAGGTGGTTTTAATATGTTCATTGTTGTGTTGTCGTGTTTTTTAATGTGTTTGTTTTTGGTATAAACGGAATAAACGGTGTATGGATTTATATTGGTGGTGCTCCTATTTGTGACTCTCTGTTCTGATTGACCATTGAGCCAATCTTTCTTAAGCTTAGCACATCGAAGACATCATTTTGCCACACAATAATGGAAACTTTTAAAAATGCCATTGAAAGTGTAATTACCCTTTAATACTGCTGTCAGCACCCAGGCTGGTAGTGTGCATCGCCTCCTGGTTCTACAACAGCAAAACATGACGACCTCCAAGGGGAACAGAGCATTGGTTTACAAACTGTGCGCCTAGGTCACTTGAGTGTTGACATTTTTTAAGAGAAAAGCATGACCACCTTACTGATGCTCTGTTATTCATTTCAGATGTTAATGAATGCCGGGGGTACCTTGGGCGCATCTGTGCCCACAAGTGTGAAAACACCGCCGGCTCCTTCTACTGCAGCTGTACCACCGGATTCAAGTTGGCTGCAGATGGCAGAAATTGTGAAGGTAAAACATTTGTATTCTTCTCTGTGCCATCAGAATTTGCATGGGCCATGCACATCATTTGCCTGGGCCCCTTGCCTTCTAAAGCTGAGCACAGGCACTAAATTATTAACTAGATATCTATAAACTATCTAACAAGCAGCACATATAGGTCCTGTCAGTCATTTCTGATGGTTACTTTTAGATGTGGATGAGTGCAGCAGCAACCCCTGCAGCCAGGAATGTGCCAATGTCTATGGCTCCTACCAATGCTACTGCCGCCGGGGCTACCAGCTCAGTGACGTAGACGGCATCACCTGTGAAGGTAAAGTTCAGCATTGTGTATATGCTTTGTTCAGGTCACTGTTGCTGCTCATAATCAATGGTGTTTAGTTCAGTTAACTCATAATGAGGTACAAAGGCCAACTTGAAAAGTTGGTTGAGGTTGGTTATGATGCTGGTTTTTGTAAGATTAGATCTTTGACCAAACCTACCCGGCAAAGAATTGAGGAACCATTCTGAGATCTGTCTTTAGCCCGGTTTACAAGGATTCTGTTGTATTGTCGCTTCCTATCCTGTACAATAACTGGGGTAGCCAGATGCTTCCTTTTTGTCCCTAAGGTGCAGATTAATGTATGATGCAAACAAGTTGTCGGAGGAGTTTGGAAAAAGTAAATCTTCATAAATTTGTGCCTCTCTATATCACTTTTCTACTGCTAATTAAATTTCCATCCTACACCATGTGCCTGTCAGTGATCTCTCCTCATCTGTATGCATACAGGGCTCTAGAGATTAAGGTATGGAAAGTCAAACTCCACAACAACTTCATATATGCAAAAGAAGTGGGTAACATTTAATTAACCTCCCTGGCGGTGTTCCTGAGCGTGACTCGGGGTTAATTTTCGCTGCAAGTAGCGGTAACCCCGAGTCACGCTCGGGGTAGATTAGGCAGAGGAGCAGTCTCCTTACCTTTTCCCTGCGATCCAGCGATGTCCCCGCTGTGATCGCAGGTGAGAGCCCCGGCAGATGCGTCCGTCTGGTCCGATGGTTCCGTCTCTGTGAGCCGCAGAGGCTCATGGGGGCGGAACTGGGCGGCAGATTTAAACGTAATGGTAACGCTTTGTGCACAAAATTGCACATATAATCATAACGCCAGGGAGGTTAAATCTAGTGCAAATTACACACCAAAAGGTATTGTACAGCAAAACAGTATAAATGATACACAAGATGGAAAGGGAACTTGCAATTTCTGAAGTGACCACCAGATATATTCAATTTAAAGGAATATAAATCTTGAGAGATATATGATAATTATGTAATGACCAGCTAGATTAAAATTTGATGACTGGGGATTCACCTCCAGGACAGACATATTGACAGAATAAACTGACACATTAATGGTCGTTGGCTCAAGGAACCAAAATCCGGCCCTCAAGTTTCCA
Source organism: Gastrophryne carolinensis (assembly GCA_027917425.1). Classification (NCBI taxonomy): domain Eukaryota; kingdom Metazoa; phylum Chordata; class Amphibia; order Anura; family Microhylidae; genus Gastrophryne; species Gastrophryne carolinensis. The sequence continues at coordinate 30,509,472 of CM051238.1, read as the reverse complement.
GACTGGGCTGCCATAGGGAGAGCACTGCCTGCTTCTAAGGAAGAGGTACAGCAAAATCTGTGGGTATGGGGCAGCAGCAGCACAATAGGATGGGTGAGGAGAGGAAAGAAATGTTTTCCTTCCTATACTGAGTGCTATTTTGCCTAGAAACTGCCCTCTCCTGAACCCATCAAAAATATGCAGAATTAAACATTTCTCCATACCCAACAAGAGTCATTAAGAAACAAAAAACTTTCAGGATCGTCCGCTTCATCCAAACTGTGGCAGAAGCTGCCTATTGTCACAAAAGAATGTTTTAAGACCGACTCTATATGCATTTGGTTGTAAGTCTATTATAGATGAAGTGTGTATCTATGTCTCAAGGGTGTTTTTCAAAAAATTAGGATACATTTATTAAAGAGAGTCATATAGATTCAGAAGATATTGATTTGTCCAAAAGGTCTCATGAATTCAGTTGGACATTTAGGCTTTATTATGTGTTGTAGAGTTTTATGTACAATTTTATAGACCGAGAAAAATTAATGTAGCTGAAGGGTAATTCATTTGCTTTATGCATGTACCTAAAAGCATGTAGACTATTAATTTGCTCAGGGGTATTTTATGGCTTAGAAGGGTAGTAACTGGCATGTGGAGAATTCAGATTGATTATTCAGTGAGAGTTCAGTGGGTAAAGATTTAGGTGTTCATCTGATTCTCTTGATTGTTCCTCTCCAGCAAGGGATCACGATTTGATCCTACAGCATTTGTTCTTGGCACCTTGCAAAAGTGGTTTACTCCACGGAGCGCGTGGGTAAAGGGGCACCAGGAATCAACAGGGAGACCCAGCCAGTTCTAATATGGTGATAGATTTCCAATAATATATTTTTTTATATACCTGTAGTGTAGTTGGATTTAAGTAAGCACAAATATATTTTCTTGCTGCTATTTTTGGCTTTGCACTTGGCACTTGGTTGTGGTAGTAATTTAGGCTTTGACTTTGTTATAAGTGTAATATTATATTAATTAGTTTTGTATTCACTTAGCACTTTTATTCTGCACTTTGACACTTTTTCTGGCTTGGTAGTCCCCCATAGAAAGAATATGGTTTTTAAGAAATTATGTATGAGCTCTATATTTTTAATGTCTTAAATAAATTTATGATTGAATTTGGAATTTAATAATACATGCCTGATTTTGTGATTATTTAGATTGGTGGTGCAGACTACAGGTGCCCTCTTTGTGTGGTACTGGGCCACATTCCTTTATTTTTACAATTATATTTGTTTTTTGAGGACACCATTTGTTTGCACACCAATCCATTATTCATAGTTTGTGGGGTGGTGCAGGCACAATTCTATTTTTTGTTCCTTGATCCTACAGCATGTGCGCAGGCTCTTCTCCAATGAGCAGCTTGCCCCCCCATACAGCTTCACTAAGCCACTTCTTAGTCAAGCTAAATGGAGCAGGAGCCATTGGTCACTCCCCTGCGTGTGTGCCAGCCATTCAGAAATGCCTGAAGCAATGAGAGATGTGGCTGTCGCCTATACATGCGCTGTGGGCACGGGTGTCCATTGGTGTGTGTGAGGTGTGCAGTCGCACAGGGCGACATCCCAATCTCTTTAAGGGGGCACCAGGAGCTCTTAACTTGACCAGCAGGCCTCTCTTTTTCAAGATACCCCATCTCTCTCCTTTTTAAATTCTCTTTTCCCTTTATCCTTCTTTCAATTTTATATCATGACCCCTCTATTTTCCTTGCTTTCCGTACTCCCTCCCCTTTTTTTTTTATTTCCACATTCCTTCCATCTTTCTCTGGTCACGTTCCTTTTTCAGCTTCTTCACTTCTTTCCTTTTCGTTCTCTCACTTTCTCTTTCCTTCTCCATATTCCTATTTTCCCTCTTTCTGTAACCCTATTCAACTCTTGCTTTCTCTCTATTTCTCTTTTTCCTTTCCCCTTCACTACTGTTTTTCTACATTCTTTCCCATATCGATCCGATTCCCCCATTTATTCTCTCCAAAATTCCCAATTTGTCACATCCCTTAAAATCTCATCTCTCTCACTTTTTATGTCATCCCAACCTTTTCAGTTTTTCTCCCCCTTTCGTTTTTCACATTCCCACCATCTTCTCTCACATTTTTAGCTTTTCTTAATATTAAAGCGAATCAAAACCCACATTTTTTTAACTAGCATCCCCTGAATTGCTCCCCCCCATGAAGAGGACCTTTTTCCATTTTTTCTGCTCCTACTTCACTGTGATCCCAGATAATGGCGCCTGTTTCAGCTGTAAAGCTCCGCCTACTGCATTCATTGTCACTGTTGTGTGTGGCAATGTCATTGCCGCATCTATGCAATGATTGATTGCTTGCCACCTCACACTGAGGGACAGCAAAAATAACCGTGTTCCAGGACAATTTGAAAAGCAAAAATATCCATTTCTAGTTCTCCACCCTAACAAGGTAGAATCAGCAGGGACTTTCGCCAAATGTATTTCACAAGTCCAGAGGGGTTTGGGCCGTTTTAAATTCCTTTTTCCTTCTCTCTATCCCTTTTCCACATGTCCTGGTATTTCTCTCATCTACCTTCTTCATTCTTTTTTCTCTGCATTCCCTGTGATCCCGGTGTTTCTTGCCGTTACAGTACCTCTCTGTCTCTCGCTTTCCATTTTTTGTCTGTTTCTGGGGGGGAGGGGGGAAGGGTACTGAAATCTTGCAAAGGGTGACACTGAATCTAAGGCTGGCCCTGGCACAAGGTGAGTATACATAGCAATCCTTTAGATTCCAAGCACAGTCGATTCCTCTTTTGTTCCTCTAACACTGAGCTTTTATGGATTAAGGGGCTGTTTATTTGAGATGGGGGATTTGTTATCATTGATATAACTAATAATAACTTTTGTTCTAGATATTGATGAATGTGCCTTGCCAACTGGTGGCCACATTTGTGCTTACCGCTGCAACAATGTTCCAGGCAGTTTCCGCTGTACCTGTCCTCTCACCGGTTACACCCTGGCCCCTAATGGCCGAAACTGTCAAGGTAAGGTATTTATTTTGCTACATTACCATGCACAACCACTACCCTGTTTCCCCGAAAATAAGACATCCTCCGAAAATAAGGCCTAGTGCCTGCTTTCGGAGGATATCGTTATATAAGTCATCCCCCGAAAATAATTCCTACCCGAAAATAAATCCTCCCCCGAAAATAGGGCCTCACCGTTGGTACAGTTCCGTCCACGAAATGTTGCAGAAGGTTCCGGAGCTTCTACCGTAGAGACCGTTGGGGCGGTGGCGCCTCGCAGCTCACTGATTGGCTGCAGCGCTGTGGAGCAACGCGAGACTTCGGCCGGGTATTTGCTGAGGGACGGTGCGCAGGGGGATGTCAGAAAACCCTGCGCGAACCTGAGGAAAAGCTGCCGCCTGCTCCCTGTGACCGCGCCGCCGAGTGTGCCCCAGCGAGACCTGGACCGAGACTGTACGGTACCGGTAAGCAGGCCCGGATTAACGTAGGGGTGGACGGAGCTGCCGCTCCAGGCCCCTACGTTAAAACAGGCCCAGCAGCCTGCAGACACGGCCCGGCTGCCGTGCGGGTCCCGTGAGACTCTCACAGGCTATAGCAGGCATACTCAACTAGCACAGCTGAGCAGCCTGATGCTCTGTGCAGCCTGGTATTGTAACCACTAGGGGGCGTAATGACGGGGCACGTAAGGGGGGAGCTCCAGGGAGGTGGAGGAGACGCACGCTGCCTGTCTTCTGTCAAGACATCCCCCGAAAATAAGGCCAAGTGCCTTTTTCCGGGGAAAAATTAATATAAGACAGTGTCTTATTTTCGGGGAAACAGGGTAGGTGACCAAACTTCATTTTTACCAATCTATTTTATGAACAATTTAAAACATAACAAGCCCCATGCCTGAATTGGGATGCCCCGCTGTGTGAACCCCCCAGAATGCCTAGTACACCTCCCCTCTTCCCAGTAGCAAATGTGCAGAGCCATTTGCCATGACTATGTCATAATGGCTCTAATAGACTTCAATAGGAAGTGCAAGCGGCCACATATCCAGCGGCCGTTCTCCATTATCAATAACCGGAGCTGTTAGCCAAATTGCATAGGCAAGATAAACGGCTCTGATTTGATGAGATCCTGCGCATGCACAGTTGGACTGGGGAAAGGTAAGCTGGTTGCTGTGATCGGGGGGGGGGCACATTCCAATCCATTAAAGTCATTGTCTAAGCAGGCACTTAAACATAATATTTAGGAGAACCCTAAAGCTCCTAATGTTCCCTGTGTCCCATTTTTAACAGCCCAACTGCCCCAAAAAGTCTTAAAAATTTTTTTTTTACTTTGCACTGAATTTTAGAAAATCCTGGGAGGTGAGCATGGTTACATATTGAGGACTATAGTGCTAACATTAGCATTGGAGAGGGCTATAAGCCATTGTGTGTACACTAGTGTACAATAACCTACCTGTTGCAGAGTGCAAGTACAGCAGAGTCAAATCCAGAGACATTTGTGGTGTAACGGGAACTAACTTTACTGGGACATGAGTGCAGTAAGAGAAGGTCACTGTCAGGTCCCGTGGAACAGCAACCTTCTGAGTAAGTCCGCAACCCCCAATCTCCGCTGCTAGCTTCGACTATAGTCAAGCCCCCGTCTGCCGGGACGCTTTATGCGCCTCACTGGGCACGGTTGCCCCCAGGACTTGGTAGCACAAAGGATGCAGACTTACGGGGAGGAAGGCGGATGAACCAGGAACGAGACTGGGCGAGGTCGGGCAAGCAGGGGTCATACACGGGAGATCAGTTCAGAAGCGCGGCACCAAAGGATGAGACGGAAGAGTAGTCAAAGTCGAGGGAGCAGGCAAGGGAGCAGGCAAAATCGTGGTCAGAAACAGGCAATGGTCGGTCCAGGCAGCAATCACGGGATGGTCAATACACAGCGAGATCAAACGGGAAGTATCAATACGGATAATCACACCCAGCAGCACGCTATCACGGGCAAGGAACAGTGTGAGGGAAACACCTTTATTTGATGGGGGCTGACATGATTGGTGGGCGAGAGGGACGTGATTGGTGCAACTGTGATCCATGGGCTGATTGCCCAGTTGACACTATAGGGCGTTCCGCCCAGAAGATAGGACCATTGGTCCACCTTAAAAAACTAGGGCTCATTGGCCCACCTAAATTTAGCCTCCGGCGGGCACGCTGACTACAGCGCCGACGGAGGTTATAAGACAGCCGTGCTCACGAGCTGTCAGTGAGAGGCAGGGAGGAGAGGGGGCGTGTCTGCTCGTCCCCGCTCGGTCTGACGCCGCCTGTTGGAGACGCGGCCGCCGAGCGGGGACAGGGGCAGACAGGCGCCGGAGCCCGCACCGCCTCCAGACGCCGCGGGACCGGCGTGAAGGTGAGTTGATCGTCACCTTCATGGTGGATAACAGACAGGAAAATTAAGTCAGATCACCTGAATGTACAGGAAACAACATGCAGTAGAGCATGAACAACAGACTACACATAGCTATAAGTAACAGCATTGTCTGTCATAAATGTAAACTGCACTAACCTAGCAATATAGATGCAGATCACATACAGAGACAAGATATAAGTATCAGTATCTCCAGCACAACCAACTTTAGAAACCGCTTCAGCCTACTGTACTTTCAGACATGCCATTGTCAGGGGCTAGGCCAGGAGAGCCCAATGGGTGGAGCCACTGAACACCCAGACATACCTGGGCCCATGGTCTACACGATGCCCTGGTCTTCATTGGAGGCAGTGAAGGACAGGCTGAGCTGCAAGACACCCCAGGTCAGTACGAGGCACAGATGTAGGTAGATAGGATGCAAGGTATGTAAGCAAAGCAGGGTCAAAATCCAGGCTGGGGTCAAAGAGCAGGCGGTGAGAAACAAATGCAAAAGTCCAAGCTAGATGTTGGGGCTGGCAGCAAAGAAGCCATAGTCAAAATCCGGAGAAGCAGTCCAAGGGTGATCCAGAAAGTCCAAAGCCAAGGGTCAAAATGAGGACTCCAGTAAGCATATACACAGTACAGGAAACAAGGGTCTGAGAAGATCCAAAGACAATCCAGCAATTTCCTGGTGCAAGGTAGGAGCAAATCAGAAGGCATGTATGCATCATGTGTTCACACTAATCATGTGACTGCTCTAATCACATGACAGCACTATACACCTTAAATGGGCTGAGCTGAAAGCAAAACACAGCGAGCTGATGGGAAATCCCATAAGCTGACTACCTGCTGGAGCGAACACCAGATCTCTTTACATTGAACCTGTTTTGCTGGTGATCCAATGTGCAGGTCTGTGAGCTGGCAGGGACCTGACAGCCATCAATATCTGCTGGGTGCTGTACAGTCAAAACATCTGACCTCCTGGGGCCCCTCAAATTGACGTTTTTTGGTTATGATGGTGCTGCAGTGTTCTTTAGTGCAATATCCATTATGGTGTTGCAGCACTGTCCCACTACCTAGGGCCGGATTATGAGAGGGACTCAAAGGGGCCTCAACCACTTGCCCTGCAAAGGGAGCCTCCACTAACCTTTGGGTTATGGTCTGGTCCAGGAGGCTTTCCAGTCTTTGGTCTGACGGGCCACAGGACCAGCATCAAAGCTATCAGCAGCAGTGGGGGTCAGCACCAGGGCAAGCCTTTTTTTGTTTTTGTAAACCTGCAGCCAAAGCCACCACAGGGCAGGACGGAGAGTCTAGAGCAGCAAAGCCGCCGTCAGCAACACTACAGTGATGAGTGCAGAGCTGTCACTGCACATAAGCCACCAAGCACAGCCACTGGCAGCTCAATGCAGGGAACTGTTCTCTGCTGGACCAGCCGGGCGACTACACTACCCCCCACCCAGAATGGCAAAGCAGGAGTTCCCGAGCAGCACGCACCCGCACAAGGGGGGCACAAGGGACTCGATCTGACGTTCCAGTAAGTAGGCGGGTGCCAGACAAAGACCAATCAGTTACTTGGCTGGACTATTATTTTAAAGGAAAACAATACTGTATCTGGGGCCTCCACCTCACTTAATCCAGCCCTGCTGCTACCACACCATGACCAGGCCCTGGTGCCAGCAATGCCACCAGTCCCTTATCACTGGTGTGCACAGTTTTGACTATAACTGAATGGCGCGCCTATTGGAGGAGTACCTGTGTGCCGCCTGGGGTCTTCCCCTATGATGACATGGATTTCCCATAACAGGCAGCCTGGGTGGGATTGGACTAGGAGGTGGGCCTCTGTTTCAGAGATTGCCGTCAACCAATAAGGTTTCCCCGCTGATGTGCACACAGATTTGTGCCAACCTCTGTGCTTTATCAATAGGCTGCTGGAGGTCATGTGGTAACCAAAAACTCAGCTGGAACATGGAAGAAGTGAGTAGCTTCGCAGGCTGGCGGTGTGCCCCCATGCCCCCATACTTCTACAGTTAGGGAACCTCTAGTCTATTTTGATTTGAGGTCTTCCCTAACCACCTGCCCGCTTGGGCTACTTTCCTATAGATTAATGGGCTACTTTCCTCACAGTCTGGCAGGAATTACAATAATTGTGTTGGTTGGAGCAATATGAATATAAATATGAATCATAAAACATTGTCTTTTTTTTCCTTAGATGTGGATGAATGTGTGACAGGAACTCACAATTGCTCGGGGTCGGAGACATGCTTTAACATTCAAGGAGGGTTCAGGTGCCTGTCATTCGACTGTCCCAGGAATTACCGGAAATCTATTGAAACGTAAGTACAATGTGGCCTTACCTTAGAGAGCCTGTGCTGAGGGTGACAGTTACAGACTGCACTGCATACCCATGTGTCACTTAGAGCCCTAATATTGGGCTGGTCTGACCTTTTCCCAGAATAGTCTAGACTAGATCTAGACTTATATCATATTTATATATCTAGGAGAATATTAAAGGACCAAATCTGTGACAAGTGCACTTTAATACAGACCTACACTCATTTGTTACCATACAGCTGCTGCTTCCTCTACCTTCTTTAGTTCCAGTGCTGACCACATGACTCGCTGGCAACCAATGAGGTTTACTGGCCATGGGTGCATGGAAGCATGCATGTCTGGCTAGCTAACCTTATTGGTTGCTGGCAAGTCACATGTCTGAGGAACAAGGAGGGGTGACTATTGACCCTGGTTTCGAACATTTCCACAGATGAGGGGTAGGTTTTGGTCCACTTTAAAGGGAAAAAATGTTTCATGCAGAAATAATATTGTGATACTTTTAAAGGCCACTGGGTGGCAGCATAACTTTAGCAATGGAACCAATATGAGACAAACAGTCTCAGTCAACAATAGCTATGCAATGTCAGAATAAATGTAACCTCTGCTAAGCATACTGCTTTATATATAGATAATTTAATATTTAAAATAATAATGAACAGGATGGCTTAGAGACATAAAAAGATGATTTGTATAGCTCCGCTAGCTTTAAGTATCTCTCACACTCTCTGTCTCTCTTTTATATATATATATATATATATATATATATATATATATAATAAATGATGTAATATTATTTTTTAAAAGAAAAATAGTAAATACGCTTCCAATATAATGCTTTTGAATTTCATTATATATATATATATATATATATATATATAATGAAATTCAAAAGCATTATATTGGAAGCCTATTTACTATCTTTCTTTTATAAAATATTACATCATTTATTTTATATATATATATATATATATATATATATATTATTTAGTATAGAAATAAGAAGAAGTAATTTTTAGAATATATATATATTGTTTCACATTTAAAAAGAAAATGTATTATTGAAATGTATATCTTTTTCTGTTTTGAACTTTATTAATAATCTATAATAATAATATTAAACTGCATATAAATATATACATATTAGATTAGAAAACAAAATAGTTTATAAGATATTATACAATTAATTTAATTTTATACAGTATAATAATAAGACTAGTACTGTGCATGTGTGACCTGTAATCTGCCGGCCATCATTCGAAAAAAGACAAAGGTTCTAGCTTTATATATTGTTTTTTTTTGTAAGCATGGGCAAGTTAGATTTGTAACTATTATTATTTTCTTTTTTATTTTCTTATTTAATCGCACCCACACAGTCATGTGACTCAGAACTTTGTATAGATCATTTTTCAGTCATCCTTGGTAATGCTAATAACAAATGATAAAATCAGGTCAGATTGCTAACATTATACATTGTGGGTAGGGACAGGGTTGTGACCATCTGGTGGCACAGTGGTGCCTTAGTGGCTCCCCCACAATTCTTCAGCCCAGTGCCAGGTTACTCTATGCCACAAGGATACTATACAGGCTATACTAGACTACAGGGTGGGTTTTGGTCAAAAAGGATATTATACTAATCTAACATACCCCCGCACATCAACAGTGAGCCCTGCATTAGAGAGCAGAGCTTCATTTCCATTTCCTATCCCCCATCATACTGAGCACTATGGCTGATTTTGGGCTGCCTAGGCATCTTTAAAATATCCTAACCACCACCGAGCCGGCCTTGAAGACTAGCAGACTCCAAGCTGGTTATGAGGCAGAAAATATGGTGCTAAGTTTAAAACAACGGCTTTATGCTGTGCATTATTAGCGCTGATAGGATGAGTGCCCATGCATGCCCCATGGGAATGGCGGAAAAGGTGCGTGGACTGGGGTTTTACACAGCGGGGCATCTCAAAATAGGATGCCCACAGAAACAAGAACCAATCACCAGGATGGTGAAAATTCTGATGATTGGTCCACTTAAACGGGGGCTGGCAACTCAAATGCCCAAGGGGTGATTGTTAAAAGTTACCTAAAGTCAACAACCTTATTAATTGACCAGAGCACTGAAACTCAAAAAGTACACATATACGGTGAAGATGTAAATACAGCCACAAAAACAAAATGAAAAGTTGAGGTTAGATCAAGGCAAATGCCTGGCAAAATGGAGAAGATGCTGCCACGCCGCCTTCAGGTTAACCTTGGTAATTCACCCTACCTCATGTGAAGGAAAGCAGGGTTGCTGAGCACAAAATGGCTGCTGAATCCCTAAGCCAGGCTTCGGTTTACTCAATGATTCAGTCATTCAAAAAAGGATGTTAGGGTTGATTCAGAGCCCCTTTCTCACCTATTTTTTGAGTGAATATTTCCATTCTCGTTCATTTTTTCCCCTCGTCTGATTCAGCAAAGCCTTTTTTCTGTGAGAAATTTAATTTGTTTTCATTTTTGCATGATTTTTCGTTTGGTAGCAAGACCTCCATAAAAATGATGCGAAAGGGGCTCTGAATCAACCCTGTTGTGCAGAAAGCTGCCTGTTCCCGTACGCTGTTTTGCCTGGGTTGTTGATTCTCTAATTGCTTCAGACGTTCCTGCGTTGCTGGGGCGCTCCTGTGTTTCAGTTTTCAAGGCCACACTTTGGGGAAAAATCCAAAAACGGGACCAACAAAAACATAAAACATTTATAAAGACTTTTTCTTGATGAGACACAATTTGTAAGCCCAGCTTCTGCCCAATCATTTTATATTAGAGCAGAACAGATTTAGGACCATCTTAGGTTTCGCTCTCCCACAGCCCTGGTTTCTGAAGCCAAGTGCTGCACTTCTGGCTCCCAGCCTGTAGGTCGATTTGTGCGGTGTACAAGGCCAGGCTGGGGCGTCCGTTCTTCGTTATGGACTCCTTGGTTGAGCTTTGTACACCACAGTTCACCGTAAAGAATATTGTGGAAGTGGAAGTACAGCACTAAGCTTCAGACTCTGGGGCTGCAGTAGGCCGATCGATGTCACACGATTGGGTGAAAGGTAAGCAGGGATGCCCATCTGGTACCCCTCAACTGAGGTCGGTAGGAAAAGTCCATGAAAGTAGATTTCATCTCAGGGCCCCAGTCCTATTTTGGTTGCCATGAGACTAAAGGAAAGCTTGTGCTGTAGGGTCAGAATTTCCATTGTGTGTGAAGTTCCACATTAAGTAGGGAAGTTGGAACTGTCCACGTCTTCTATTCCAGCCAGCTGTGTCCAGCATTCATTTTCTAGAACCAACTAGAAAACGGACTAACTGCCATTGGCAGACCAACCATTTTCCTTTCTCCCCTAAGCGAGACAGAATTTTACGTTGAAGCTCTGTTAAAGCAGAATAAAAAAGATTTTGACTATCTTGGGTATTAATCCTTGGCCCTGGGCCTTCCTGATTTAGGATGCCCGCTGTGTCAAACACCCCAGATCGCCCAAACTCACCTTCCCTGATCCTATCCTATGGTGCATTTGCCGTGCAGATTAATGCTCCACAAACAGCGCTGTGCTTGGCTATTAGGAGCAAAATTGACCGCATCCCCAGACGCGGACATGCTACTGAATAGCTGGCTGTGGGAGAGCACTTTAGTCCAAAGGTGCTTGGGATGTGGTCGCACGGCTCTGAGTGAACAAGAGCCTGTGCTGATGGAGCCACTGGAAAAGGTGAGTTTAACTGGGAGTCGGGGGGGGGGGGGTTGGCCATCCTGATTTGGAATGCCCCAGGGAAAGGCCAGCTGCCGACCACATTGGGTTTTGTTCTGCCTTAAGTAAAAAGTTCTAAAGTAAAAAAAAAACAAGAATGTGCCTTGAAAACTGTTTCCTTGCACCCTGCCCCCTCTTGCTCTGCTGACACGCTCGCTTCATGCGCACTAATTCTTCTCTGTTCTTGTCTCTCACTTTTCTTGCAGCCGCTGCGAGCGCATGCCTTGTTATGACAGTGAGTGCCAGAGCCAGCCCCTGAGAATAACCTATCACCACCTATCTTTTCCCACCAACGTCCCCGTCCCCACCGATATTTTCCGCATGGGCCCCTCCGTTGCCCTGCTCGACGATAGCATTCAGTTGTCCATCACCAGCGGAAACGAGAAGGGCTATTTCGTCGCCAAAAACATCAACGCCCACAGTGGCCTCGTGGCCCTTCAGCGTCCAATCACAGAGCCCCAGGACTTCTTCCTCACTATCCAAATGAATCTCTTCCGACACGGGACCTTGAACACGTTTTTAGCCAAACTTCACGTCTTTGTCACGCCAGAGCTTTGATTGGTTGTGCTTTTTGGGCCTCACCTTTATTACTGTTCTCTTATTTTGCGTTTTTTTTGTCCTTTTTGTATTTTTTTAAAGAATCAATAAAGTTTACTTTGTTGCATGCTGTTTTTGGTGTTGCTTGCTACACGGAAAGGGCAGCTTTCAGTTCTTCTATTAAGATGTAAAAATTGCAAAAATTATCAAAAAAAAAATCTGCACAGCTGACCAAAACTGAGCGATGTTTTACTGTCAGCCATTTTGTTCCAGTAGCCATTTTGTCGATTGAGTCAAAAACAGGCAGGATAATTCTTCATAAATTATTTGTTCCCCCTTGAAGTACACCTACAAGGTCATTAATGTTAATTAATATTAATGTTCCTCTTATTCCCTGTTAGGTGGTGACCTTATGACCATCCATGGAGCCAATACCTAGTGCCAACAGGTTTTAGAAATTCATTTAATGATTCCTGGGTGATGTAGTAAGTGGTGTCCGTATGACCGCCCATGGAGCCAATCCTTGGTGCCAGTACATTAGAAGTCCATTTAATGATCCTTGTATTCCTTGGTGTTCTAGTGGGTGGTGTGACGATTGCACGGGTTGATCAGGCCTATTGATCGTTCATTTGATCAAACCGGCCAATCGTACCCCACATGTGTCACCGCAATTGTTCAATTGGCAACACGCATGGCTATAAACTGCCCTCATCAGAACACAAACAGTGTTCACCTCTATATAAGCCACACACAACACAATCAGATCGAACGGATCGACCGACGCACAACCAACTGCAGGCGGGGGCGATCGAGTGTCCTAGGCAAGTAAAGTAGCCAGGCTCTTCAGAACTAGCGTGAGCTTTTTTAGATCCTTAATTCAGAGCTTCAGTGACCCTCTGGTGTATTTTTAGAATTTATTTAAAAAAACAGAAAACACAAAAACAACAAGAAAACCTATGCAAGGTGATACAACAGGATTAACTATAAAACACAGTAAATAAGATAAATAGCAAGAGATATAAAAAAAATAAAATACTAATATATAGGTGTCTGTCTGCACTACGGTTCGATCAAATAAAAAGGGAGTGTGTGTCACTCCTGATGGTAAGATTAGAGACCCTGTCCATTCCTGCCACCCATGCTCATAGGCCCCAGAACAGCGGGACTCCTTACCCCTCCCACCAGGAGGCTGGTGTTGGTATCACAGCCTGTCCTGAATATTCCTCTCTCTATCTCATTTCTGCTATATGATACCAGATGAACACATTCCAAGGGAGGGGGTGACACAAGCAGACGAGGAACTTTGCGACTTGATGACTTGATGTGATCTGTTGTTTATTTGGTTTCCACACTGGAGGTTTTATTACCCCCAACCACTCCTTATTTATTACTAGGTGGGAGGGGGGGAAGGAAGTGAGTAGGAGAGAACACATTTGAGGGGTTATCACAATTGACCTGGCATGTATATTTGTGAGGGTTAGATAAAGGTGAAACCCAAGTGGGAGGGGGGACAAGAAATGAGTGGTTTACACCAAGCAGCCAAGGTCCATATACATACACACATATACACACACACACACACACACACACACACACACACACACACACACACACATTAATTACCGATTTGGTCACAGGTGGTGACTTATAGAGCCAGTCCCTGGTGCAAACACATATTAGATGTCCATTAGCCCTTCCCATATGGGGATATTTATGAAAAAAAAAACATAGGTTAGGCCTTATAACCACCACTAACTAGACCATCAGTGATAAAGGTTATCATTTACATAAGTACCGTAACATACGATTCCCTGGTGTTCTACTATGTGGGGAACCTTATAACCACCAATGAAGCCAAACCCAGGCTCCAGCATGTGTAAAAAGTCAGTTTAATTATTATTCACTGGTGTTCTGGTAGGTGGTGACTCTAAGACCTTTAAACAGATGGGACAGAAGTGTTAATGCCTTTCCCAGGGCTTCGATGAAGGCTTTGCTGGTGATATTGCTATTGTAATTGACAATGAAAATATCATGTCATTTTTGATTTTCACCACCAGATGGCACATGGATCAATGCTCAGCAAGTCACATGATTCATCAACATAATGATTACTACAGCTGAAACACATTTTAAAAAAACTGTACTTGCTGTTATTTGGCCACATTTGCCTGAAGGCCCCCTCCCATGTCCCCCTCGGTCCTGTCAGGGCCTGTGTCAGCCTACTGTACCCTGAAGAGCAGTCATTGGCCTGTGTCAGCCTACTGTACCCTGAAGAGACCCCATTTCCTTGAGTTAACCACATGAAATCAGTGTTAACTGTAGCTTTCCCACTGTAAATAATGTAATGTAAGCAGCCCTAAATCTGGAATCAATTTTTTTTTAAAACATTAATATAGTAGGGTCAAGGCAACTGGTTTCCTTCGCAACTACAGTAAGAAGTCCTGTGAAACCAGCCTTGGAAACTGACACTTCAAGGATTGGGGGTGTGGCAGGGCTATGGGAAAATGGACAATGCGGCCTAACACCAGCAACCAAACCCTAAAACATATTGTAACAAATAATGGGGTTAAGGTAAGGTGATCCCTTCAAGATTACACGAAGAAGTCCTGTGATAGGGCTAGCCGAATGTTGCCAAATAGTAGCAGCTACAACATTTTTTTAAAACATGACAAATAGTGTGTCAAGGCAAAATTATTCCTCCACAGAATCCCATGAATGGGAGGGAATCCTGGGATGGGAAAGCAATCACAAACACAGGAAATTTCGCTTTGACCACCCAACAACACAAGAGCACCATAAGTTGCCTTATAACCACAATCGGCTAGAATTCAGGGAAAACCATTATCATTGACATAAGTATCAGCTCTTAACAGATTTGCTGTACTTGCTGTTGTAGGCACAGAATGTTGAGCTGAGAGTGTGAATGTTCATGAATTAAAAAAAAAATCAGATCCTATGTGGAGTGCCAGCCTTGATACCAGATTAATGGAGTCCAAAAGGCATCTATCTACCTGATGATATGCAAAGCAGGTTAGCCCCAGGAGATGGGGAAGTCCAATGGCCAAACAGAAGATGGCATGTTAATAGACAACTAGAAATAGAGAAGTGCAATCCGATTTGCAGGCAGACAGTTAAAGCCCACTGGTGCTAAAAAATGGTGCTATGGATGGTCTTGGGATCAGCACCATGGGTGACCATTCTCCTTAGCAAAACACCTTTTCAATTTCTAGACAGCTCACAAACCCCCGACAAGGGTATCCACCTGGGAGCAAGGATGGACCTCTGTAAATCATATTAAAATCTCCATGCATATATCCAGCTCAACCAAGTCCCATAAAACATAACTGCGAGTATTTAAAAACATACAAATCCCGTGCTGGTATGTAAGCCGTTCTCGCCCCCCCATAAGGTATGACCAAGGATGTTGCTCCCTGAAACGGGAAACCTTTGATGGGGGCGAGATAGGCTTACACACCAGCATAGGATTTGTATGTTTTTAAATACTCGTAGTAAAAGTTATGTTTTATGGGACTTCGTCGAGCTGGATATATGCATGAAGACCATTCTCCTTAGGTCAGCACTGAGAAGATCAAAAGGAATAAAGTGATCATTGGTAAAACTAGTAGAGATAGACGAGTAACAGGCAGCAGAGAAATAAGAAAGTACAGGCTCATTGAGAACAAACATACAGCAAGCTGATGGCCACTAGGGCTGAGGAATGGTGCTATGGTTGGTTCTAAGACTAGATCACCAGGGATACACTAGATCATTTACATCAGGGGTCCCCCAACCTGTAGCTGCGGAGCCACATGGGACTTGCGGACCCCTGCTGTGTGTCTCGTGGGCTCTCTGCTAGGGCAGAACACTTGAGATAGTTAAGCACACTGTTGAGGTTGGAGGAATACACTGAGCACCATGCATTCATTCATTCATTGGGTTATTTCAGCGCCGGGCAGGAGGAGTTGGATGTTAATGGATTTTGGCCTAACAGCCATTGTACTTGGTTTCCGAGCCTTCCTGCGTGGTGTCTCATTTGTCAGAAAATTGCTGTTATTTGGGTTTGATGGGACCAAACCAAACTGGCAAAATTTGGGCTGAATTTAACCATGACATGAAACTCAATATCATCTCTACTAATTAAGAACAAAAGAAGGAATAGCAGCAAATCCACAACATGACAGTGAAAATGTATGTTTAACCTTGAAATCGTCTCTAAAAAATATACGGTTCAAAGAGCACAGTGAGGAGGGGGGGCCTGTGAAACCCAAAATGCGTATAAAAGGGGCAAAAGCAGCGGTAATTAATGCATGTCCATCCACACCTTACTTTGAAGATCTACACGATGGGTCTACAGGGTTTAAAGATGGTCAACCACTTTAGGGCCAGTGGTCTTCCTGTTTGTGAGGCATTCCGATTAGCGGTGCCCTGTTGTGTGAAACCCTCAGAATTGCCTGGTATACTCACCACATCGTTATCTCACGGTGCCATGCGTGGATTGCTTTCCTCCAGCTGAGGCTCATACCCATGTCAAGCATTCCTCAATGAGCCGGGTAACGGCCATTGCCTTCCGCTCCGTTCATCAGCAAAGATGCAACATAGGATCATAAAGGTGAGTTTTTATGGAAATCAGTTGCAACCCAACCAGTGCCAAAGGTAGTGGTGATCTGGGGCCCAAAAATAGGGCCTTTGCACAATATTTATAACATTGTCATCCATATTGCTCCCTGGCCAAGCAGTCCCACCCCTGGTGCTTTCCAGCAATAATACTCTTAGTTACAGTACACACAGCTCAGCATTGGGGAGAACTTCAACCTAACTGCCATTATGTTTATTTGTAACTGAAGGAATTAGCATATGGCTGCCATTCGGCCACCATACTGCTTCCTGTTAGTGTTTTTGAATATTGGACAAAGGCTTTAGTAAAAGAAAAGAAACACGGGCTGCTGTGGAGCACTGGGAGCAGTGATGACATAAACTTCCTTTTTGGATATAGATTCACCTAAGGTATGTGCCGCAGGGTATCCAAAATCTTAAGGCCCTCAACAAGAACTAACTTAAGGAGTTTGTCCAGTCAAAAATTAAAATATATATACTTACAACAAATTCCTACCACCCCCCACGCCCCCAGCGTCCATTGCAACAACGGGGAGGCCGATTCATTAATAGCGCCAGGTAGCGACAGATGAGCGACTGTAGCGTGATTTTTTCAGCGCCAGCCAGTATTCGCTGTGCTTGGCCGGCATTAGCTTGATGACAGCGACTCAGTCGGTGTGCGGTAATGTTGAATACGGGCTGGGGGGTCGCTGTTTCACAGGTCCAGCGTTGTATGTGAGCGCCTGACAACGAATGGCCAGAGCGAACGGCTAGCTTCATATTCATCAAAAAATCACGCTCCGAATGTGCTGTCGCTGTCCATTCCTTGTTTAAACCCCAGAGCGCTGGCGGCGATGTGTATTAACTAGTTTTTAACCCCTAAACAACCATATTTTTTGAATGTAACATTATACATGTTTTTAGAATCATTTTGTAATATGAATACATAAATCTCAGACCTGTTAGATCAATTCTGCACATATTTTTTTTTATTTTTTTTTTTACTTAAAAATAAATCCTAACATTGCAGAAGTGTTCTCCGATTTTTTGACATTAAAAAAAAAAAAAAATTAATACCAATTAATTATGAATAATTATAGATTGCTCCATTGAAATGCATTGGACATCGCCAGGGAGCGACAGCTCATACCTGGCGCTGTGAGGGAATTTGCAGCGGCGCTGTTCGGTCCAGGCGGCTTCATGATGAATGCCGCGCTAGCCGTCGCTCTCGCCGGCGCTAGCCTCATTTTGCTTGATAAATGCGTCATTGTGACCGCCGCCGGGCGTACTTGAGTCGGTAGTCGCCGTTAGCTGCCGCTACCTGGCGCTCGTCAGACACTACCTGGCGCTATCGCTTGATGAATAAGGGCCTAAGTGTCCATAGGGGGAGTACCGGGTAGATGGTATAAGGCACACTGTCGACCCTCAGGTCACCCCTGCTAATTATAGTAATCCCACAGATATATGTGATGGTCAGCCAAGAAACAGATGTACACCTCAGCTCCTCTTTATTAAACTTTCAGCACTTAACATATATCACAATTCCACGCTGTAGCTCCACACAAGCTAATTTCCAATAACAGTTCATGCAGTAACTTCCAAAGACAAATATCACAGTGTCAACCTTCCTGGGACAGTTTACAGTTAATCACAGTATCTCAGGGCTTAGTCCACCACACTTTGAGCAGGACATTCTCCTGCATTTTGCTTGCTGTTTCAGCCACACTCTTATTCCCACCCCAGCTGTCTTACATGGATTGAGGGTTCCAGATGATGAACTCCATGTCTGTCCCTCTGGCTTTCCCTTATGAAACCTCTGCCTAATAAAATTTTACTTGCCATTTTCCCCTCTCAAAACTCCCAACCAATCTCAGCAGTTTTCTGATGTTCAGTGAATGTATCTTCTGCATACTAAACAGCCACTCAGAGTTATGAAGTCTGAATTAAATTATCTTTTCATTTGTGGTCTTATTCTCCCATCTAGTGGAAATAGCAACCCCAATTTCACATTAATGGACCATTCCCCACCCTCTTCTTGCTCCAACAGCATGTGCGCAGGTCCCTGTCCAATAAGAGCCCTTTGCCATGTTTATTGCCTTTAATAGCCACATCCCCTGTACCTCCAGCAGCGCAGGGGATGCATGGGACGCAGCAGCACAATTGTGTATGCACCGTGGGACCATGGAAAGGTTAGTTTGTCTGGGTGCCCGGGGGTGTTTCACACAGCAGGGCGACCCAATTTGGAAATCCCAGAGGGAAAGCCAGCGGGTGGCCCTGGAATCTTTTAGATTCCAGGCCGGCTGCTAGTGGGTTTTGTTCCGCTTTAAGGCTGTAACAGCTGCCAAAAGTATTGCTACTAATTACTGACCTGAATACTTAAATACTAGGGAGGGGATGCTGGGAAAGGAAGCTTGAAAATGGCAGCTACCAGGAGAAATGGATGCAGGAGCAGGTGTAATGCTGACAATAATGATTCAGTATCATGCATGCAGATGGGGAGATGAGTTTTGGGGAGTTTTTTTTCCAACTGTGCACTGCTGTTTGTCATGTTTAATATATATATATATATATATATATATATATATATATTACTCTGTGACAAAAAAGAGGTGAGTACTTTTCTCAGGTGCTGTTACAGTTTGGTGCATAATCTCATTTCCCATTTTGCTCACAGATATGGACGATCGGACACCGCTCGCTGCATAAAACATTGTCAGCCACATGACGAGAGCTGCATTCTGGATCTTGTGCACACAATATCCAACACCATCTTATCCCTGCCCACCTTCCGGGAGTTTACCCAGCCAGAAGGTAAATATGTTAAAGCCGACTGTTGTTCTGATATTGGGATGGTTAACTTAAAGTCCAAACAAAAGTTAGATTGGCATCGAACAGACCTCCACCCTCAAATTGGGATGCCCCGTTAGTTACAATACCATGTAACCCCAAACTCCATTTTCAATACTGACCTTTCTGCATCTCTGGGCTATGGCAGCCACAGCTCCTCTCTGCCAGCAACCTGTTGGTGACCTCTATCGGCTACTGGGGGGCACAAGAGCACGGACTGGGTAGCTTATTTTGGGCCTCGCTTGGTTAACCAGAGGGGCATTCGAAATTGGCTGTTAGTAGACCTGCAGTAATTTGTTTTTACTAGTGGTCTGCTTTCAGCACACAAACATCTCCCCCATTCCTCTCACCTGATACCACTAAGATGTTCATGCATGCCCTGGTCATATCCCAACTTGACGACTGCAACACCTTCCTCTGTGGCTTACCAACACAGGGCTGTTTCTAGGGAAGGGCCACGGGGCGATTGCCCTGGGCGTCAAGGTTATAGGGGGTGCCTTAATCACAGCAATCCTGTTTTCTGCAGATGAGTGGGGACCACACTTAGTGGGACAGATCATAAAACATATCATAGTACCCCCATATTGATCTCAGTCATTCAGTCCTTAATCACAGCAATCCTGTTTTCTGCAGATGAGTGGGGACCACACTTAGTGGGACAGATCATAAAACATATCATAGTACCCCCATATTGATCTCAGTCATTCAGTGATGGGGAGGGGACATTGCCTTCTGTTAAGATAGAAGTACAGCATGGCACATAGTGGTATGCCACAGCAGCAGCAACATAAGATGGGTGAGGAGGGGGCAGATTTTTTTCCTTCCTGCAATGAGCACCATTTTGCCTAGAAACTGTCTTGTACCAACAGACTGGCACCCTTCCAATCAATTCTGAACTCTGCTGCCCGCCTCATCCACCTCTCCTCTCGCTTCTCTAGTGCCGCTCCCCTCAAACCTCTATTGGTTACCTGTCTCTCAGAGAGTTCAGTTCAAACTTCAAATATTAACCAACAAAGTTCTCTCCAACTAGGCTCCTCCCTACAGCGATACTAACCCAGGCACAACCTCCACTGCCTCTGACATTCTCCTGTTCTCCTCTTCTCCCATGCCTCTCCATTTCTCTAAAATGCACTCCCTCCCTCAATCTGTCACTCCCCAACACTCCAAGCCCTCCAAGTGCCCTCAAAACTCATCTGTTTAGACAAGCATATACACCAGCTTGAGCAACTCCTATAACCCTCACCGGGCACATGCCACCAAACTCAAGGGCTATCACTTGTGATCCCTCTCTTGTGTTTCCACCCCCCTATCTTTTAGACTGTAAGCTTGCAAGGGCAGGGCTCTATTTCCCTTTGTCTCCTGTTTTCACAACATTTGGTTTGAAATTTTTATTTATTTTGTATTGCTCCCTGTACAGTATGTTTTACCTTGTCTGTAATTATAAATTGTACAGCGCTACGAAGGAAGACTGCGCTATATAAATAAACAATAATAATTAAAGTCCGCCCACAACCAAGATGGCGACTCGCCAGAATGCTTAAAACAATAAAAAACATGTTTATTAACCATGTGCTCGGGATTATTTGCATAGATCATAAGAAACTTCACCATCCTCTGGCATAAACAGTAAACTGATAAAACAGTCCTTTGGGTGAAGTTGGCCCAACCCAGCCCCCCCAATATGTCTACCCAAGATGGAGTTTGCCACCCAAGCCTGATGTTTGTCCTCCGACAATGTGGACCTCTCATTGTGGTTGCCCAGCATTTAGCTCCCCCCCCGCACATGGTTGTAGAGCAAGATGTCTGCCCTTCCCCAATGTGGACCCTTTCCAATATGACTACCCAGTACAAGGTTTGCCCCAAGTGCCCCTCTTATTGTACTTGGCCTCCTTGCTGCAAATCATTGTTAGTATGGATGTAATCTATATACCTGGTAAGCAATACAAATTCTGATTTATTTTGTTATCTTATTTCTGTGCAGACATCATCTTCATTCGCGCTATAACTCCAGCCTACACGTCGGGGCCGAGGCCAGATATCCAGTTTGCCATAACAGAGGGCAATTTGAGAGAGTCCTTCGACATTCAAAAACGTTATGTGGATGGAGTGATTGTGGGTAAGTAACAATGTGGTAGTATCAAAAAACGGGGATCCAAGAAGAAACCAGCACTCCAGGTTGTGAGCAAAAAGAAGAACTGTATTAATACAGTATGCTTAATAAGGCAGTTTCAATCCATAATCCGACGTTTCGGGGGTTACAGCGGGCCCCCTTCATCAGGGACAACAAACGGTTGCTCGATAGGCGTGCGGCGGCATACGACATAGTATCAAAAAACGCACTCAAGTATTTGTGTGCTCAAAATGGATTTATGTGGGAATTAATGTGAAAATGGGCTTGCTATTCCCAATTTGGTCACTAGATGGGAGTATTAGATCATAAATGGAAAAAAGAATTTAATTCAGACTCTTAGAATCTGGGAGTAGGGGCATAAGATACATTTGGGGAACAACAAGAAACTCTTGAGATTGGTTGGGAGGTTAATGGAGGGAAAACCTCAAGCTACAATGTATAGAGCATAGAGGTATTATAAGGTAAAGCCAGAGGGATAGACATTAGGATCGTCCATAACCATGCTAAGGTAAAGACTGGAGTAACCTTGCTGCGTAACGCTGGTGCGGCTACTACAGAGATGAGGCCCAGGTGCAGTTGGAAGCAAGTAGGAGGACGTGGCTGTAGTGAAGCAGAGCTGTACTGAGTGGCAGAGAGAGAGTGAGAAGACTGAGATGCGGGGAGTCCAAGCAAAGAGGAGAGGACCATGGTGGGAAGGAGCACAGGGGGTCCTGGTGTTGGATGTGGCAGAGGAGGTGCCCCTTAGGAGTAGAGAGGATCCATAGGGACCTACACGCCATGAGGAGGAAGCCTCTGTGCCTGAGACTACGGTATGGTGTGGCTGCCCCTATCTCAGGCCTCTGCCCTGCTATGTGGCTGCCCTATCTGAGCCCTCTGCCCTGACTGTTATGTGAAGGAGAAGCTCTTGTGTTGGGAAACAGTCCGGGCTTAGATGCGATGGAGTAGAAGTTCCCGCTGGCAGCCCAAAAGCCCTGCTGCTGACGTTGGGAATCTGACGTCCCAGTCTGGGATACCCCATAGATGGTCTGCATTGCAAGGGGGCCATGACCACATCCCTGCAGCTAAGGTGGGAACGTGTGCACTCCGCAGGGAATCCGGGATGCAGCTGTCCTCACTTCCTATGCCGACAGTCAGTTCTAACCAACACTTTATTACCATGTATTAGTATGAGAACCTGAGAGCCTATGAACTGTGTATTTGACAGTGATGTGGTTTAAAGCATTAAACTTTCTTTTCATGACCCTGCAATAATAAAACAAACTGGTCCTTTCACTTATCCTGCTTGGCATCAAGTGTCTGTCTGCTGTCTGTGATACCATCTTGTCAGCTCCCCATGTTGTGGGGGCCTTACCCTTGTGACATTGCGTGTGATAAGGTGACGCTGTGACATATGTTGGATTGCAATTAAGGCTGGTAATGACCACTGCTGATTAACCCTTAGTAACTACTGTTACGATGGCTTCATATCATCCTCCATAAATGCAGGCATGGCCAGGCTATATTTAAGGTTCACACCACCCTAGGCATGCATGCGACCATAGCCATAGGCCCTTAAGTGAGTAACAGGAAATATAGCCCCGGCCATGAACATCTATGGTTGTAACTGTGAGACATTACTGGATTGAAGTTTGGAAAACGATATGGGGAATGCCTTAAAAACTGAGACTACTATCCAGAACCAAAACTCAACCTGGAGGCATGGCATCTAAGGTTAACCTGGTGCTCACTAGAGCACTCCACGTGGGAGGATAGGGTGGGCTCTGTGGGAATCCCCAGGTCGCTCCACGTAGGAATCGAGGGTCTGTAAAGGCAAGCTACTGCTGCTCCAGGATCTGGGTAGGCAAGCCAATTTCCTGGTCTAGGTGGCCTGGCAGCGGCAAGGTGACATGGGCTTGATCAGAATGGCAGGCAAGAGTGGTTTCAGTAGCAAGAGTCCATAGCAAACGTCGTGGGCAGGCGGATATCCGGTGGGGCAGCCATGGTCTAGTGTTTAAGGGATCGATCTTGTGACCGAAGAGTTGCAGGTTCGATGACTGACGTGCTCTTGATCAAGGCATCTAACCTAATCTAATATTTTGTTCACCCTGTCCAATCATTACCTACATTGGGACCTCATATATGTCCTAAAAGAATAAGGACCAGTGGGTGAACTCCACCATATTGTAACTATCTCTTGCATCTTCTTTTGCCAAGGCCCTCTACTAAAGGGTAGATGCTGCTGACTTTTAGCACCTCAGCCTTCTGCTATTCTTGAAAACTCTTTACTGTGTGGTCAGCACACACAGAGGGTTTACTGAGTGGCAGTTGACCTAATGGCTGCCACTAGGTAACCGTCGATGTTTTGGCTAGTAGAAATGTAAAGAAAAAAGTCAATACTTTTTGTAGGCTAACTAGATATATTTTCAGGTGAGCTTTCGAAAATACCTAGTTCTCTTCATTAGACTTGATTTTATACAATGAAACCATGAGCGATTAATCAGGCGCGAAGAGTCTACATTAAACCTTGATGATGTCTGATTTACACCCAAATCCCCTCCAAATTGTCACCTTCAGGTCATCAATTAAATGTTGGAAAAAACGTTTAGCCACTGGTAAGTCTGTCCTGTCATTCATGATGCAGAATCGGTGGGAGTTCATGGACTGTCTCACCCACATAGAGGCCTGCGGAGGAACATTGGGCACATATTATCAGGTACACAACACTGGGGGACCTGCAGCAGAATGCCCCCCTAATTTGGTGTACCTGCTGTGAATAATGTATGGGCCCACTGTCAGTGGTGGTTATATGCCTTCTTTAATGGGGGCTTCAGGGCACTTTGGACCATGATTTGTTTCAGGTTGGGTGGAATTGGTTATATTTCTTTAAGTCTGTGTAGTACAGTTTGTGGTCACCTACCACCCCAGCTGGATATTCACAGAAAAATCAGGAGAGAACTACAACCTGTACTACATAGGGACAATATACTTAAAGGAATATTCCCAATACCACCCATCTTGTCCTTCAGACAACTATCCAGACAAGAAACAAATCTTGGTTCCCTGAAGCCCCCATCATAGAATGGCACCTCACCCTTCTTACGGAGCAGATGCAAGACCTGTAAGTACAGTATATACCCACCACTGACAGTGGGCCCATACCTGATTCACAGGAGGTACACCAAATTAGGGGGCGTTCCCCTGCAGGTCCCCCAATGTTGTGTACCTGATAATGTGTGCCCAATTTTCCTCCACAGGCCTCTATGTGGGTGAGACAGGGCAGAGCCGGAACTCCCACCGATTTAGCATCATGAATGACAGGACAGACTTGCCAGTGGCAGTGACATTTTTTCAAAGGGGGAGGCATTCAATCGATAACCTTAAGGTGACAATTTTGAGGGAAATTTTAAAACAAAGAGAGACAGGAAAATATGGGAATTAAAGCGTATGCAAAAGTTTCATACCCTGCAAATCGGATTTAATCTTCACTCTAGTTTTATGTCTCACTATATCTGGGGGTAAGTGGGGCGCCTCTTTTTGAGGGCTAGCTGAGTGTATTTTGAGGTGGGCTTTTGGGGATGCCTGGTTCTCATTGCAGAACATGGTACAAGACAATAGTGATGTTTTGGCTACACAGACTCCATTCTTACTAGAAAAAGCAACATGATTGCCTTTTAAGTGGAGAAAAGTGTTGACAGCTGCTTGTTAGGGGTAGATCATTATCAGCACTAGCACTCCTGGTGATTGGAAACAGAGGCTTCCTTTTTACTCCCCCCCCCCCCCCCCCCGCCCACTTGGCATGCTTAATGTCTTTTAAATACAGTATCAAAGGGGAACAAGATGACTCCTATGCTTACCTTCTTTTTTTCACATCCAATGATCATGGCACGTCAGAATGTACACATACTGTAGGTGTTCTGTAGGTGTTCTTCAAGTAACTTCTGTGAAGTTTCTCATCCATTCAGGTCATAGTATATCTCCTGATATAAATAAAGGCCACTGGACTTTTCACATCTCAGGTTCTGTTCCTCCTCCCCAGGGCCTCCCACTATGTGAAACCCTCCTGGCTTCCAAGCCTTCCCTGTTAAAGGTGAGCTCTCTAATGCGTATGCCAAGTCCTGTTGTCAACCTTGCCTGTTGTCAACCTTGCCACGTCTGACTATGGCCTAAACTGATCATCTTTTGGAGGCCTCAGAGTGGGACAAAGACCAGTTTACAGGGTGATGGGCAGGGTTGTTTCTAGGGTAGGGCGAGCAGGGTGCCAAGGCCATTCATTGGACGTGATGAGCCTGGGCCACTATTAAAGCTGCAGGTCATAAGACAGGCCCCGAATCTCCCCATATTGGGCTCATCCATTGGGAGGGGCCACTGCCTGCTAAGGTGGAGGCACAACATGAGTGGGAGAGTTGCAGCACCATAGGATTGGTAAGGAGGGGTGCAGATTTTTTTATTCCTGCACGTGCGATTTTGCCTAGAAACTGCCATGGTGATGGGCATGACGGGGGCATGATTTAGGGGTATGGCTTATTTGCAGGCTTTTAAGGAACAACGATCCACAGCTATTAACTACAGTAGGATTAGCTCTGCCAAAGTAACATGCCCAAGGTACAACCTCAGGGATCTCCGTCTGTAAAGGATATTGGTGATTGACATAATGCTCAGCCAATCCATACATTCCACTGCTGCCATTGAGTTTATAAGCCGGAGCTCAACTAACAAACATCCAAGATTGGGTGGGACAGTATCCCCCATATTGTCATTTAAATGACCCCCAGAGTTTTTGTGGGAGTAGACCCTCCTGACGCACCCAGATGCCCCACTAAGTGAGCTCTGCAGATCGCCCGCAATTGCTTTCACTGGTCCCTCGCAGCGATCATGGGCCATGGCCTCATCCCTGCAGCTGAGGCGGGAATGTGTGCACTCCGCAGGGATTCCGAGGATGCAGCTGTCCTCACTTCCTATGCCGACAGTCAGTTCTAACTAACACCTTATTACCATGTATTACCATGCACCAGTAAGTAGCTGTAAAATGTTTTCACTTGGCAACTCAGGTGCTTTAAAAAGGACAAACTTGTGCAGCTCCCAAACACCAGGGTAATATAAATCACGTACCAGAAAGCTTAATCTTAAAAGCCACTCGAGTTTTGGTCCTCTTGAGGAGCAAAAAACTTTTATATGGAGCCACGATCAAATCTCCCAATTATTTCAATAATATTCCAATAAAAAGGTTCATGCGAAGATAAAACAAGAGGGATACAAAGTGAAATACCATTTTTAAACAAGGCACACCAGGCTGATTTTATTGTGCTTACCAGAAACAAATTAAAAACTTGCATATCAAATCCACAGATATATGAAGCTTGGGTGAGGTTCAAAACATTTCCCTAGATTATATGTCAGATACCTCCAGATCTTAATGCAGTTCATTATTCAAAGCGGCGCCGCGTTCTGTTCCCCGGGCGGGACTTGTTGCTGTAGCATCTCTCCGTCAAGCAGAAGGAAGAGAGAAGCGAGCACCTCCGTCACCCGCAGCCGAGGACACAGAACGCGGTGGCCCTTTGAATAATGACCTGCATTAAGATCTGGAGGTATCTGACATACAATCTAGGGAAATGTTTGAACCTCACCCAAGCTTCATATATCTGTGGATTTGACATGAAAGTTTTTAATTAGGATTTAGGGAGCTTGATTGATGGGGGGACCTCGTCAATCGTTATGCCCCTCTGAGCGGACAAACACCCATTTTTGGTGGAGAATGGGTGTTGGTCCAGTTTAACTGAGATACCATATTTTAATAAAGTATCACATTTCTTAGCATCTCTAATTCACAGTGGTGTGACAAGTCTCGGAAGTCCTTTAAGTCCCTTTTTAGGAACTAGAAATAGGAAATCAACTAAAAATTTCAGCGACCAGTACAATGTCAATGTCTAGAATGTACTAGAATTCTGATTTGGGTTTGTATTCTTGCTAGGGTCAAGGACTATCTTTCACTGTACTTTAGATCTTTGGGTGTTATCTAACAAATGCTAAGCTCAGGTAGTGCCAGATGAGTGTAAAGTGAATGCCAGGCCCCAGTGAAAATGGTGCATTTATGATGTCAAAAATCCAGAGTGATAGTGCAAAAGTCTTAAAGGAGCCACAGCACTCACACCAGTTAGCTTGCTGACCAACCTACAATCTGTCTCTAAACTTGGTTAAAAACAGAGGGCTCGGTCACACACATCTGCAGAAGTATACTTAAGCTGCACCACCAGCGCCAAGGTGCCCCTGTGAGGTGCAGTCCTAACTCTAATCTCTGAGAGCCCATCTGGGACATACAATGCAATAGATGAATTGGGAACAGGCTTACCTGAGGTTGCCCTAAACCTCAAGTGCAAGCCAGGGGGTGGAAGGGTCAAAGACCTTGCAATACAGCCTAGACCCCACACTCCATGTGCTTGCACAAAATCAAAAGAAACAAAGGAGGGGTGGCAGCCGCTCAGACCATTTTATAACTAACCTGGGAGGTGCAAGTTAGCAGGGCAAGTCTTAGGACTGCACCACCTCACAGGGGCACCTTGGCGCTGGTGGTGCAGCTTAAGCTACTTCTGCAGATGTGTGTGGCCGAGCCCTCTGTTTTTAACCAAGTTTAGAGACAGATTGTAGGTTGGTCAGCAAGCTAACTGGTTTAAGTGCTGTGGCTCCTTTAAGACTTTTGTATCCTAATTGCCCTGCTAACGTGCACCTCCCAGGTTAGTTATAAAATGGTCTGAGCAGCTGCCACCCCTCTTTTGTTTCGCCTGTGATAGTGGCAGGGAGTGTCCCATCTATTAACAGCACCGGTGATGGGATAAGTGCTGACACTGAGTTCCCTACAGCGCCAAACAGGACCAGGCGCTCACCCTGCACTGTGTGGCCTTATCCCATACATTTCACTGGGCTAGTATGGTTATAATTATTTAGGCTTTTTTAGTTATTTTTGGGCTGGTGCATGTGCCATGGGATCCCTGGATTGGTTGGGATTATTTTTTGATGAATTTTTAGAACTTTTGTGTTGCGCTGCAAACTTGTGATTTAGGCAGTGAGAAAGTTGTGTCATGTTTTTCTAGTGTCCCCAATGCAATTCCCATTTTTATTTAAAAAAATAAAAATTCTAGGACCCTAAAAAATTTAAAATTGGGATTCCAACAGGCACTGTATGCTTGAGATACCGTTTTTGAGCGCCTCTTGGGGCGCTATGTATTTTTTAAATAAATATAATCAGCTTGCGGCGTACTCGGCTGGTGCTAGGTGTCGCTAATACATTGGCATTTAAAGTGGACCAAAACCCAGGATTTTGACTATCCTGGGTTTTGGTCCTTGCCCTCAGGGCACCCGAATTGGGGGTGCCCCGCTGAGTGAAACCCACCAGGTTGCCGAAACCAAATCACCTCTTCCCGGTCTTACTGTGCATGCTCAGCCAATCAGTGTGCTCTGATTCACTGATGTCACGTCGTCTCAGCCTTCGTCTAAGGTGGGCGGCTCCGAGTGTGCTGACGTCCGTATCCCCCACTACCCTCTAACAGAGAGCGTGCCTGTGCTGGCCAATTACAAATGCCTGGTGCTGGCACGCGTCCTGCTAGAGGGATAGCGGGGGATGCGGCCACAGCTTGCGCATGCGGCGTTGGACCGGGGAAGAAGTTAAGTGTATGGGGAGACCTGGGGTGTTTCACACAGCAGAGCATCCCGATTTTGGTTGCCCTGGGGGAGGGAATCGATCACCCGGGGAATCTTATAGATTTCCGCGCCGACTGCCGTTGGTTTTGGTCCACTTTAAAAGATGTGTGCTGTGAACACTGCCTGGCTGGGCGCCCTACAGCTGACAGTGGCGCCAACCTGAAGCTGACGTTGCTGTGCGGTCGCTTGATATTCTTGTTACTATCACTTGGGCCTTCTTTTCTTTTTTCTCATTCAAAGGCCTCGATTCATTAAAGGTAGAAAAACATTCTCACGGTAGTAAAAAATTAAATTCATGAGAAAAAAGCCTGAGAATGTCACTGTTACTGAATCGCTAGAAAAAAAGACAATGAAAGCCAATGGCAGCTTTTACTACAGTGTAGAAAGGAGTAAACAGTTCTCTAATTTTCTGTGCCATTGACTTTCATTGTTTTCTTATCTGGTGATTCAGTAACAGTGACATTCTCAGGCTTTTTTCTCATGAATTGAATCTTTTACTACCATGAGAATTTTTTTCTACCTTTATTGAATCGAGGCCAAAGTATATTGGGGTGTCCATAACAGTCCCAGCAGTACAAAGCAAGTCCGCTACGAAGCCTGTCTGAACAATAGCAGCAGTAGAACAGCAGATAGTAAAATAAAATAGTAGGAAATAGTCATTGGCCATGTCAATGAATGTAAATTAATTTATTCTGCTTTACATATTTTTGAAAAGACCAAAATCTAAAACAGGGACAGCGGGATATTGGAGCTAAAAAGCATCCAGCCTTGCCGCTGCCTGCTGAGTCTCTTATGTTTAATTGTGTCCTGCAGGCAGAATGGCCACTGGTACATTTATCATCCAGCGCCTGGAAAGCTACAAAGGAGACACTGGCCACAGAGCTTAGGCCGGCCTGAAAGCACAGCCAGATGTTTGATGCCGAAAAACATATACGCCAAACGTTGTTAGGCCCGCTTAGCAGTGAGCGATTCCAGGGAGCGGGTTCTTTCCGTCAGTTTAAATACCTTTGGGTTTTCCGTGGGGCCAAAAGCAGGCTCGTTATGAAGCCATTTTATTCCTGCCAAACCCCAAAAATAAGTATACTCCCTCTGAGGTCAGTGCTACCCCACAGTCTCATCATAATGCCTGTACCCGGCCCAAACCTCACTCACGTTTCAGTTACTTCTTTTCTCTTGAAGTCTTTTTATTGTTTCGGTACATGGTGGTGTACTCGGAATCCGCTGCTTATGAATGCTGGACTGTCAGCAAAACAAAAAATATCGGTGAGGTTGCCCCTAACTTTTCTTATTGTTTACACACATACTAAGGCCTTATTAGCGTCACATTAATATGTGGAGATGCCTGAAGGCTTGAATTAGCGGAGTATGAGGAGCCAATTATTTTTTTAGGAACCAGGCCGAGTTCTCTCAAGCTGTACAAGCTGTCAGGAGGCAGAATAGTGGCGCGCAGGTTGTGTCTGATCAAGCACTCTTTCATACCTCCCAAGTGTCCCTGTTTTGGAGGGACTGTCCTTCCTTTGAGTCCATGCCCCGTGTTCCTCGTTGTTGAACTTTGCCGCTCTTTGAGGTTTACCATGCAGACCTGCATCAAAAAATGATTAGTTTGCCTATGTAAAGTGTTTCTATTGTTTTAACTGTTACACTCGATCACCTATACATACCTCAATGAGGGGGCGTTGCTTAATTTAACAAATGTCCCTCTTTCCCACCCTGAAAAAATGGTAGGTATGCTTTCTGACCCTTGATCATCCTCTTTGGGGGTTATTCATGAAGGGCTAGCGCCAGGTAGTACCTCGCAGTGGCAGGTAGCGTCTGGTGAACGCCGGGCACTGTAGGCAAAACCACATTTATGAAAGCGAATCTAGTGAGCGCCTCTAACAGCGCCATCACATGTATTACTAGAGGCGGCTCAGTGTATAGCTCCGGGGCTCTAGCTTCCGAAGCGCCAGCTTTACCTTTCGCTCAGTGACGCTCTTCCATACATTTCAATGGCCGTTTATTTGCTTGTGTTTAAACAGCGTGTTTGACAATTTTTTTTTTTTTTTGCTCCAATCATTGTGTGACCTCTCCTGGCTGCAAACAAACACTTTTAGAAACTTTTTTTACTTTTTATATTTTTATGCAGAATTGTCATTACAGGTCTGGCACTAAAGTGTTATTGTCACAGTGTTACAACAATGTCATTCCATGTGTTTTCGCTTTGTTACTGGTGGATATGTGTTCAAAAACAGACTTTAATCACACAGCGTCTGACGCTCTAGGCTACAGCGACCAGATTTAGAGCACCGACGCTGTGTGTCTTTTTTTGCTAAGTATGATGTGGAGCGCCGAGTGCCGGACGCACTGAGCTGGCGCTACCTTTCGCTCCCTGCAACGCTGTACTGGTGTTAGAGCGCCCAACATACATCACATTCATCAATGCCCGCCAGGTTACTAGATCGACTGAGGCGCTCTGTTACAATGCCTGATACCCGCTTACAGCATCTACTAGTGGTCGCTCTAAGCGCTGCTATACAGACGCTCATCCGCTGATACCTGGTGTTAGTAATGAATCAGCCTCCTAGATCAGATGCAATCAAGGACTGTGGTTCAGTCAGACCTATTTGACCCCACAATCTGATTGGTCAATGTTAGACTGTGGCAGTAACGTGCCACCTTGCTTCCTGCCACCAAACACCAATAGGTGATAACCAAATGCTGCATTTCGAACTAAAACTCTCCTGGTTCACTATTGACAGAATGATACAAAGGTTTATACTGAGATTATAAGTTGATAAGGAATAGATTTAGAGCTGAGGCATACATAGAATTTACAGGGCCCCGTAGCAAAACTCATAGTGTCCCCCCCCCCCCCAAAAAAAAGACAACCCCAGCAGTAAATTATTTGCAGAGAAGCACTGGGGCCAATCTCTTGGTTTGTGAGACCAATTAGTCAAAGACTTGATTGCAGTTCTAGGTTGTGCTGGCGTGCTGTAGGACCTGATTTGGTGACAGGGTGGCCAGGTAAGGCCCATTTTTCCTGGGATGCTTGTTTCCCCCCGGCACACTTTGTATAAGGCACTCAGGGAACCATGCACTTGCATCTTAGTTCCGTCCTGCAGAATCGGTGGCTCTGGTCACAGGTGCTCCTTGTAGATCATGCACAAACACTGAATACAAAGCTGTTGCCATAGATGATGCCAAGTGACGGGAGGCAGCTTTCACTGGGACCCTTCCTTCCATGGGCCCGGTAGCAGTTGCCTGCCCTGCCTCTGTGGTACATATGCCCATGTTTCAGAGCACAGGACTCTCCTTTAGTCTAAGAACTCTTGGAGAGATAAGCTATGTTTAGGTAGAGTTTAATTAAGGAAACATCATCATAATCTTGGTTAGGGAGAGACCCCGATACAGGGGCATTAAAGGGATCAACAAGCCCTCTTTTAGAAATACAAGGCAGGGAATGCTTTCCTGAAACAAAAAGTATTTGCTTGGGGCATACAAACAAGGATAATGGAATTTCTCCCAGAATCCCTTGCAGTAGGCGGGCCCATGCAAATGATCCTTTTATACCTCTTAAAGCTATATCCAAAGCACCCAGATCCACCAAGTTTTGCAATGCTTTGGAATAGCGTATAAGAAAAAAAGTCACCATCCACACCTACCTTTTTTTTTTTTTTTTTTTTTTTTTTTTTTTTATTGAAGCCGCCTGAAAAAACATGCCACCCAAAGTGAATACCTGTGTACATGTGTTTGGGGCTTTTTACCCAGGCCTGGAGATGGATGGTGACATGGGGGGTGAGGCGGGGAGGCCGATTCATTAATAGCGCCAGGTAGCGACAGATGAGCGCCAGTAGCGTTATTTTCACAGCGCACGCTAGTATTCGCTGTGCTTGGCCGTTGTTCGGCTGTTGACAGCGACTCAGTTGGTGTGCGGAAATGTTGAATATTGGGTGAGGAGTCGCTATTTGACAGGTTCCGCGCTGTATGGGAGCGCATGACAGCGAATGGCCATAGCGAACAGCTCCCAGCATATTCATTAACAAATCACGCTAAAAAAATTCTCGCGCTGTGAAATGCTTGTTTAAACCCCAGAGCGCTGGCGGCGATGGGTTAAAAGTAGTTTTTTAACCCCCAAACAACCATATTTTTTGAAAAAAAAAAACATGTTTTTACAAACATTTTGTAATATGAATACCTTAATATCAGACCTGTAATATCAATTCTGCACAAATTTATTTATTTTATTTTTTTTTACCTTAAAAAAAAAAAAATAACATTGCAGAAGTGGTCACAGAATTTTTGACATTTAAAAAAAAAAATAAAAAAATTAATAGCAATTAATTATAAATATTTAAAGATTGCTCCATTGAAATGCATTGGAGAGCGCCAGGTAGCGAGAGGTCATACCTGTCGCTGTTCAAGGTCGCTCGCTGGTGCTGTGGGGTGAGGCTGGAATAATGATAAATAATTCACTATCTGGCGCTCTGTCAGTCGCTAAGCAGGATCGGCTTGATAAATGTGTGATTGCGGAGGGGAGCCGGCGTTCTCGTGGCGGTGAGCGTTATTACCGTTCGCTCACCATTCGCTACCTGGCGCTATCCCTTGTTAAATAAGGGCCTTAGAGTGCCAGAACATCGTCATAATCCTGGCTAGGGAGAGACCCATGTTATGCTATATAGGGCGATTAAAGGGATCAAAAAGCCCTCTATTAAAGGAAAAAAGAAAACATAAAAAGTAATAATGTCCATCTAATCAAAAAAAACCTAAAAGATTATTGGATATAAAAGTCTATAAAGGGGACCAGATAGCAACGGCAGAAAATAGTTAAATGTAGAAGAAGAACTCACATACAGTGGCCATTTTTGCTAAAAAACAATTTATCCAGGCTCGGTGTGAGCTGATCTCTGCCAGGCTGCTGTGCTGTGAAGACATTTGTTGCTGCATTGTCATCTTTTGTTGTAAAGTTATGGTTGCAATTTCTGCAGAATGTATACGTTACATTTTAGTTTCTGAAGCAAGAGGTGTTCATGTCACTCTTTGTGTTTGCTTTTATTTCAGCTTTTTTTTAATTTTATATGTTTTTATAGGAAGGAGAAAGGGATCAAAAGCACAAGGTCCTGAGAGGGGGGTGGGGATCCAAGGGGATGGTCCAGGGGTCTAAACCCCCCAAGGCCTTGTGGAGAACAGCATCGCTGTTGCTGCCTTTTGTGGCACTTGAGAAAGCAAGATGCTGTTTGAATTAGTGGAAGTAGACAGCCAGGCAATGGCTATTTAGGATAGTGGTGAAGGGGAGTGGGTGCCAGCCACGAAGAGTTCAGCATGAGCGTCTATGAAGTCCTGCAAAAATCAGTGTTCCTGTAGTCACATCCTTATGCAGAGCAGGTGTCAGCACTGGGCTTACCCAGGCTGGTGCCAGGGCCCACCTCACATGGTGGCCATGTGACATACCTCTTCCCAGAGGTAGGTGGGGTCATTCCCTCCCCCCAAGGCAGCCCCTATGCAGGAAGCAGGGCTGTGCAGTAACCTGGACTGGGCACTGTCAGTCAAGGGCAAAATGGTCATTGGTAGATCATTTATTTTCTGTCTCTCATTCCTTCTATATATATGAAAATGCTATTATTTAATTATTTCTTTTATTTCTTCTTTCTTTCTGCTGTTTATGCTCTTCTTTTTTTCTCACTTACTTACTTTCTCACTTTCTTTCATTCATGTTATTTTTCTTTCATTCCTTCTATTCTTTCTTTCTCACTTTGTCATTCATGCTATTCTTTTATTCTTTATTTCATTCCTTCTATTCTTATTTTCTAACTTTCTGACATTCATGCTAATATTTAGTTTTTTTTTCTTCGTTTTAGCTATTATATTCTTTCTATTATTCATGCTATTCTTTTTGTCTTTCTTTCTCTTTTCTTCTATTCTTTCTTTATACATGTTCATTCGTACTTTCTTTAATTCCTTCTATTCCTTTCATTATTAATATTATTTTGTTCTTTTCTATTATATTCTATCCTTCTTACACTTCCTTCTACACTTGCTTGCTGTCATTCTCTCTATTGGTTCTTTCCTTCTTACCTCTTGACAATCCTTCTATTCTTGCTTTCTGTCATCCCTTTTCTCATTTTCATTCTTTTCTTCTATTTTTCTATGGCTCCTTTCCTTGCTAAGCAGGTCAGCAAGGCCAGGATGAGAGACTGAAAATGTAAACTTGGATTTTTGCATTTGAACAAGAAAATGTCCCCTGAGTTGGGCTGGAATGTAATAAGTAGCTGAAATCTTTGGCAATATCCACCAGACCAGGGCCGGCGGCAGCACAGGGCAAACCTGGGCAATTGCCAGGGCCCCTGGCATCTTCAGGGGCCGACCTGCTCATGGCTGTCCCCAGCAACAGGGGGATGATCAGCAACAATGTAGATGGAATGGAGGGAAATTGATGGAAGCTCAGAAGGTGGCGAGAACCAGGTGACAACTGACAGCAATGATGGAGTCTGTAGTGGCAGCAGAGCAAGCAGTAAGGGCTGAAAGGTGATTGGTGGCAGTAGAGACTGCAACAAGGACTAGAGGATGAATGGTGGCTATAGGGAAGGCAATAAGGACTAGAGGGTGATTGGTGGCTATAGGGAAGGCAATAAGGACTAGAGGGTGATTGGTGGCTATAGGGAAGGCAATACGGACTGGAGGGTGATTGGTGGCTATAGGGAAGGCAATAAGGACTGGAGGGTGATTGGTGGCTATAGGGAAGGCAATAAGGACTGGAGGGTGATTGGTGGCTATAGGGAAGGCAATAAGGACTGGAGGATGATTGGTGGCTATAGGGAAGGCAATAAAGACTGGAGGGCGATTGGTGGCTATAGGGAAGGCAATAAGGACTGGAGGGTGATTGGTGGCTATAGGGAAGGCAATAAGGACTGGAGGATGATTGGTGGCTATAGGGAAGGCAATAAAGACTGGAGGGCGATTGGTGGCTATAGGGAAGGCAATACGGACTGGAGGGCGATTGGTGGCTATAGGGAAGGCAATACGGACGGGAGGATGATTGGTGGCTATAGGGAAGGCAATAAGGACTAGAGGGTGATTGGTGGCTATAGGGAAGGCAATACGGACTGGAGGGTGATCAGCAGCAGAAGATGACCCATTGTGGCAGTGGAACTGAAAGGTAACATCATTTGACACACCACTTTAGGGCCCACAAAGACTCTTTTGCCCAAGGGCCCCCACAAACCTGGAGCCAGCCCTGCACCAGACCTTTCAGTTTTACCGCCATGTGTGGAGTGTCATGTCACACTACAAAGTGTGGTACCGCCCAGGGACCCACATAAACCTGAAGATGACCCTGTCCTTATGTTCACCATTTTGGCAGCTGGGGAATGCAGAATCCATTCCTCATCTTTGCCACGCCCCCTCCCCCGCCATGCTCTATATTTACTACGCCCCCTATGTCCCCCTCCTCATACCTCTTGATAACATTTCTGGGTACTACCCTGCAAGTTCATTATTCCTAACCAGTGTTTCTTTCCATACAGGGGTGGTCCGCCAGATAAGACCAATCGTGGGTCCCTTCCAAACTACTTTGAAGCTGGAGATGAACTACGTGATGGGTGGAGTCTTGTCTCACCGAAACATCGTCAACGCCCACATTTTTGTCTCGGAATTTTGGTTCTAAGTGATGTCATGCCGTGATTGCTTTTTACATTAACACCTGTTATCTTACTCTGTATTTGTGTTAATGGACCAATTGTCCTCTTCTAAGCATTACAATACCATCTTCTTATGGAGACACTAGTTACAGAAGACCACTGGTAGTGTTGAGGTAAACCACATGCTGCATAGAAGGAGGGTGAGTGAGAAAGACTCTCTTTTGCTTTACTACTCTAAGGTTTAGAAATTGAATCTTAAGTTTATGAACATAATCTCAATCATGGCACAGATTTGCCTCTAATTTTACGTTAGCTTTAAAGCTTCACTGTGGTCAGTGGAGGCTTTACATTAGAGGGCTCCCTGTGTGCAAGACTGCAGGAAGGTCGCCACCCTAGGACAAACAGACCATGTACAATCAATGGACTTCCACCACTGAAAATAGGTGAGCAAGTGGTGCCCCCTCCCCTCACTATGTCTGCCCTCCAATGAACTCTGCTTACCCCCCCAGAAAGCAATCTGGCAGAACTTGAGTTGGGCAGGTGGTGTTCTCTTTCCTCTTGCCCCCACCCCAGGCCATTAAAAAAATAGATACTTTGCTAAATATGAAATAATGTTGGTATCCCATAAGTGCCCCTGGGACAACAGTCCGGTTGCTCCATCTGAACACCCCAAAGTCCAGCCTTGACTAGTGAAAACTGAGCTGTTAAAATAAAGAAGAGATGCCTACCTATAAATCTATTGCTGTGATTGAACTTCACTAATCTCCAGCATAATTGCAGCGCCATTCATCTATTGCTCTTCTTACTACGTTGTAACGTAGGGCCTCAATAATCAATAGGCAATATAGGCTTTTGTAATGTAGGTACTAATAGGCAATAGGCACATATGGCAAGGTAAGGGAAGTATAAAGCCAGCAGCAATGCAGCCAGTCGCAAATATATATAGGTGCCAGCTTTATAGCTATAGCTCTTACTTTGACAGGAAGACCTTTCCAAAAATAAAAAAAACTTAAGTATGGCTCACTGCAGGGCATTGGGAATGTCTTTGGGGGGGGGGGGGGGGGGGAAGTAAACATAGACAGACACCTAACAAGGCGTTTTATTAAAGCAGAAATTTGGTTTGTCGCAGTTGCACCACTAAAACTTCTACAGTGGATATAAAAAGTCTACACACGCCTGTTGAAATTTCAGGTTTTCGCAATGTAAAAAAATCAGATCAGGAAGAATAATCTCAGAACTTTTTCCACCTTTAATGTCACCTAAAGTCTTTACAATTCCATTATGTGACAAAATTAAATCTTTCAGGGTGGAGAAATAGTAAATAAAGAAGTCAAATGATGTGGTTGCATAAATATGAACTCCCTTACTGTGGAACAAAACCCAGGAATATGGCTTTCCCGGGTTTTGTTCCGTGCCCCTGGAACATCCTGAATTGGGTTGCCCCGCTGTGTGAACCCCTCAAAAAACTCACCTTGCCCCGCTTAATGGCACATGTGCGGGCTCTCATCCAATGAGAGCTGCCTGCTTTGTCTACATGATTTGGCAGGCGGCTCTCATTCAATCAAGCCATGCGCACGCTCGTGACCCAGTCTATCTGAATGTGCAACACTGCCGTCCCAACCTATCTGAAACAATAAGAGCAGGCTGCCGAATGACGTCATAGCAGGCGGCTCTCATTGGACGAGAGCCTGCACATGCCCCATTGGAGTGTGGTGAGGTGAGTTTTTTTGGGCTTCCTGGGGGGTTTCACACAGTGGGGCATCTGGAGAAAAGCCAGCGGCCGCACTGGTATCTTTTCAATTCCAGGCCGAACTCTGGTGGGTTTTGTTCTGTTTTAATAACAAAAGGCCTAAAAATTGACTGATATATGGAACTGTTCATAATTCCCCCTACTTGACTAAAGCTCAGTTTCCAGCTGCAGAAAAACAGCCCCAAAGCATAATTCTGCCTCCACCATGCTTCACTGTGGGTATAGTGATGTGCAGTGTCGGCTTTGTTCCAAACATGGCAGCCATCAGGGCAGGAGAGCCAAGACTCCAGTATGGGGTCCAGCTGTGAAAAGGGGGCACATGGCCAGTTGGCGCTAATGGCCATCCTAACCTGTGACCCACAGGCTGCCACACTATTGCTGCTGGTGTTGATGATAAATGAGGCTTGTTTGCCTTGTGGCCCAATTCAAGCTAAGGGCCAATCCATCACACATAGGTTAAACAGGGGGCCAAAACGTAGAAACTTTTTTTTGTGTCTGGCCCCCTCGGAGCCGCAATACAGAAAGGCCTAAAGATTGATTGATGTTCGGAACTGTTCATAATTCCCTCTTGGGGACAGAGATCCATGTCAAACTAAAGCAAACTAACCCAACCATCACATATAGGTTATAGAGGGGTCCAGTATACAGTCTATATTGATTCGGGTCCCTCATTAGATATATTGTGATGGCTGGGCCCCTAGAGCTTTTTGTTTTCTATATGGTCTGTCTGAATATTGATGTAAGTCTGGTTGCCTTGTAGCCAATGGCTCAGTTTAAACTAGAGACCAGGTCATCACACATTGGTTATAAGAGGGGCCCAGACATTGCTACTGTATGGAGATGGAAAATTACAGATGGCGGCATGGTGCCAAACATATCATTTTAAATTATAGCCAAGTTCAGACTTGGTCTCCTCAGACCAAAACACATTTTCCCACTTCATGGTTTTGCCCAAAACATAGGCCTATTTTTTTTTTTTTTGTAAAAATGGCTGCGGTTTTGACACATTGCCCCAAGGCCCAGACAAATGGAGAATATGGGAGATTGTTGTCTAACCAGTACTTGCTAGAAACGTATGCAGCTTCATTAATGTTGCTGTAGGGCTCATAGACTGACTTTCTTCTTGTCATTTCATATATTAATACATAATTGGTAATGGCACACCTAATAAGTCTCAAAGTTATGGGTGGAATCTCAACTGGGGCTCCCACCAAACTGAACCCCCAACCAATATCCAATAAAACACTTAAATCAAGGATGCACACCAAAAATATTGAATTGCAAATTATAAGTGTATTAGGAAGTTTCATACACTACATATAAAACAATCACAACAATTAATGCAAGAAAGGATACATTGGGTATTTCAATCTTAGTTCAACGTAGATCCTCAGGAGAATGGTTCCCCTTTATGACTAGAAAAATGAATAGTATGTAATCAATACCCACTAACTGTACAAAAAAGCTCTATAGGTATAGGTAAAAGGTTTACCTAAGGTTCTGTTAGGGTAATCACCACTGTACTCCTGTGGCTGGCTGCTACTTTGCAGACAATATCAAGGCTGCACAGATATATACTGCTGGTTACATAGGATTAACTCAAGGAATAAATGAACACTGCACATGTCATAAGTAGAACATTATAAACACGATCTATGCACCAATATGCAGGTATCAAACCATAGGCACAATGTGAGCATGAACAAAACCAAGCAGAACCTGGGCAGAGCATGAACAGAACAAAGACAATGAACATTGTCATTTCAGCAATTTTGGAGAGACTTCCAGTTCTTGGTAATGTCACTGCTGAACTTTAAATTCAAAATCACTTTGAATGATGATGGCAGCTCTGTATTGACTACTGAGCTAAATGTGATTGGCTAATTATGGACACAGCCACAACCTGACTCGGGGAGGCTGATTTATTAATAGCGACATGTAGCGACAGTTGAGCGTCTGTAGCGGTATTTTCACAGCGCCCGCTAGTAGTCGCTGTGCTTGGCCGTTGTTCGGTTGTTGACAGCGACTCAGTCGGTGTGGCGTAATGTTGAATACAAGGTTACGAGTCGCTATTTGACAGGTTCCGCGATGTATGGGAGCGCATGATAGCGACTGGTCAGAGCGACCGGCTTCCACCATATTCATCAAAAAATCACGCTCAAAAAATTCAAGCGCTGTGAAATGCATGTTTAAACCCCCGAGCGCTGGAGGCGATGTGTTAAAAGTAGTTTTTTAACCCCCAAACATATTTTTGGAAACCAAAAAAAAAAAGTATTTTAAATAATTTAGTAATATGAATACATTAATATCAGACCTGTAATATCAATTCTGTACAATTTTTTTTTTAATTTTCTTTCCCTTAAAAAAATAATCTAAAATGGCAGAAGTGGTCACAGAATTTTTCCCATTTAAAAAACAAAAAAACAAAAAAACATTAATAACAATTAATTATTAATATTTAAAGATTGTTTCGTTGAAATGCATTGGAGAGCGCCAGGTAGCGAGAGGTCATACCTGTCGCTGTTCAAGGTCGGACGCTGGCGCTGTGGGCTGAGGCTGGAATAATGATGAATGAGTGGCTATATGGCGCTATCTCAGTCGCTAAGCAGGATTGGCTTGATAAATGTGTGATTGTGGTGGGGAGCCGGCGTTCTCGTGGCGGGGCCCGTCATTACCGGCCGCTCACCAGTCGCTACCTGTCGCTATTCCTTCATAAATAAGGGCCTAAGAGCCTATGCAACCACATTATTTAAGCTTTTTTTTTTTTAACCTTCTACATTATTTCAGTTGGCCCTTCCATGTATTTGTACAGAATTTTGGTCACATTGAAGGTGGAAAACTATCTGAAACTCTTTTTTTAATGACCAAAAAACTGCCATTGTAACCAAGGGTGTGTAAACTTTTTATATTCACTGTAAGTGGGGTTAAATAAACTTGTCTTGCTGTGCTGAGCTGGCTGAGACAATAAATGAAAACTCCAATTTTTAAAACTGCCAGACAAATAAAAGCCCCTGTAGATGTGAAAATTGACCATTCATTTACTTTACATTAATATCCATCTATTAGGTAAAGTAACCGGTACAAATCAGAACAACCACTTCAAAGCGGAACTACAAACCCCACCAGCAACCAGCCTGGAATCTAAAAGATTCCAGGGCTGGCCATTGGCTTTACCCTGGGGCATCCCAGATCGACATGCCCCGCTGTGTGATGCCCCCCAGGGCGCCCATACAAACACACCTTTCCCTAGTTCAGTTTGCCTTTTGGCAAATGGCTCTTATCGTTTAAAAAGGAGTTGTGTCCGCTGCCGCAACCCCTGCTTCCCTTGCGGCATGTGCTCCTACCCCAGCCAGGAGCGTCAGGGATACTGGGGATGCGTCAGCGCGCGTTTCCCATTGAATTCATTTAGAGCCCTTTCCTGAAGGCTGTAAACATGGCAAAGGGCTCTGATTGGCCGAGAGCCAGCGCATGTGCCGTCGGAGCAAGGACAGGTGTGTTTTACTGGGTGCTCTGGGGGTTTCACACAGCGGGCCATCACGATTTGGGATGCCTCGGGGGCATGGAACAAAATATGGGAAAGTCAAATTGCTGGGTTTTGTTCCGCTTTAAGATGCTTCAAGACGTAGGTGTCCACCTTAACTCCATCCAGAAAAAGCCTATAACAAATATTGTTTTGTTTTATTGTTTAATGAAAGTGTAGTTTTCCATTAAGGGTTTTATTTGATTAATAATGATAATTTATGTAGAAAATGACATTCTATTGCTTCTCCACTGTGTGTGTGTGTGTGTGTGTGTGTTTTTTATCTACGTTAGTATTTTGTAAAGTGCTTGTCTTATGTATGTTATTTCACACATGATACTATTGTACATGGAACGTTCATCCGGAGCGATTCCCATTCCCGGGACGCCCCGTAAAGATTAAAGCACTTCTTTAAACACTAATCTACACTGAACTGATGACTCATTCATTATGGAGGAGAAATGCTTTTCTAATTTGTTTAAAGTGGACCAACACCCAGGATTTTGACTATCCTGGGTATTGGTCCACTTCCCCGGGGCACCCCGATCGGGGGTGCCCCGCTGTCTGAAACCCCCCAGAAAGCCCCCAAAACTCACCTCTCCCCGCTCCCACATGGCCGCGCCGTCCAATCGGCCCCGACGGACAAGCTGATTGACAGCAACGTACAAGCAGCTTGCCCGTCGGCGCCTCCCGCGCGTCACTCTTGACGTGTTCAGAGACGGCCGGCGCGGGCACGCGCACGCCTAGAGGGGCGCGAGGGAGGCGGCGAAGCCCAGGTAGGTGGATTTGGGGTGTTCAGGGGGGGTTCACCCCGCGGGACATCCCGATCTCGGATGTCCCGCGGTGTGTGAGGTGATCGGCCCGGGAATCTTATAGATTCCCGGGCCGATCACCTCAGGGTGTTGGTCCATTTTAAACTGGACCTTCAGCATGATTTAATGAAAAGCTCAAACCCTTAAAAATTATTCCCAGCATCTAAAATTAATATATTTACATTTTTAGTCCCTTACTCATTATTCTTTCCCCCACTGGACTGCAACTCTGTTTCTAGGATACTAGGATGCAACTCAGGATTCTAGGATACGGGCGCCGCCATCTTGCCTCAGAAGCATCACACATACTGAGGAGAGGAGAGCGGGATAAAGTTCAGGGGGTGGGGTTTTAGCTGTGCTTTGCACAGACAGAGCAGAGCTGGGTAAGGGAAAGGACAGCAATTCCAGAATGCAGAGCAACACAGTCAGAAGACACTTCTGTTTGCAGGCTGCCTGATACCCCATGAGCCACCATTTTGGATGTTTAAAGGCTCATAACAT
This sequence comes from Gastrophryne carolinensis, assembly GCA_027917425.1. Lineage (NCBI taxonomy): Eukaryota > Metazoa > Chordata > Amphibia > Anura > Microhylidae > Gastrophryne > Gastrophryne carolinensis. The sequence continues at coordinate 30,466,051 of CM051238.1, read as the reverse complement.
GCAGTAGATGCAGGTAGGATGATTTTTAATGTGAGCAATCTGTATGTACAGGGTGGGGGAAACATATAAGATAGACTCTTATTCAGGGTGAAGGTCCGGATTAATGTGGACAATCTGTATGTACAGGGTGGGGGAAACATATAAGATAGACTCTTATTCAGGGTGAAGGTCCGGATTAATGTGGACAATCTGTATGTACAGGGTGTGGGAAACATATAAGATAGACTCTTATTCAGGGTGAAGGTCCGGATTAATGTGGACAATCTGTATGTACAGGGTGTGGGAAACATATAAGATAGACTCTTATTCAGGGTGAAGGTCCGGATTAATGTGGACAATCTGTATGTACAGGGTGTGGGAAACATATAAGATAGACTCTTATTCAGGATGAAGGTCCGCTTTAAGGGTTTAAAAAATTGGCTATACTTACCTTACCCTTCACCTTAAGGGGAAGGTGTACTTTCAAGAGAACCAAAATCATTTTGTCCGACCTTAAAAGACTCCAGTGCTGGCCAATCCCTATCTCACTGATCAGGGTCCCTGCTCTCTATAACATGCATTAATATGCACAGCATAGAGTGCTGATTGGATGAGAGCCAGCAGATGCACTGTGAGAACACCGGCAATGTGAGTATACTGGCATAGAGTACTGGACGGGTAAATGCCTGCACATGCACTGTGGGATGGCTGACGAAGTGAGTATATTGGTGATCTCAGGGAGTTTCACACACCAGGACATTCCGAATCGGAATGTCAGGCATAGACAGGCCCGGTGAAGTGTGGTTAAGACCCCTGGGCACAAAACCTGGTGGAATCCCTTGTGCGGGTGCGTGCTGCTCGGGAACTCCTGCTTTGCCATTCTGGGTGGGGGGTAGTGTAGTCGCTCGGCTGGTCAAGCAAAAAACAGTTCCCTGCATTGAGCTGCCAGCGGCTGTGCTTGGTGACTTGATTGAGGATGATAACAAAGACGGAAAAGCCTTCTGAAGCAGACCATAACCCAATGGTTGGTGGAGGCCCCCTTTGCAGCGCAAGTGGTGGAGGCCCAAAGGAGTGCACCCCTTGTGTCCTCCACATAATCCGGCCCTAGGCATAGAGCACTGATTGGATGAAGGCCCGTCCATACACTATGGAATTGCCAGGGAAGTTGAGTACACTGGTGATCTCAGAGGGTTTCACATTGCGAGGCATCCTTAATGAGCATGTCAGGGAATGGAGCCAAATCCAAGATAGTCAAATGACATACACACATACTTTTACATGTGCGTTATCTTTGTGCAAAGATAAATTATAAAAGCTATACATTTCTAGCATAATCAGTTTGATCCACTTGTATCTACATAAAACATCTCTTGAAAGAGGGGATACAGGTTCCCCCTCCTTCCTTCCTAGCTCCTAGGCAGGAGTCATGGCTGGGAGCAAGGGAACGAAGACACTTCAGAGACAGAGCCTCTGTGGAATCTCCCCCATGTGAGTTTGTCACTCTGGAGGGGAGGGCTATTGTGGGGGATACCCCAGGAAATCTCCCTTCATACCCCTCCCCTCCAGTGACGTATTTGGTCACATCGGGTGAATCCTCAGACGCTTCAGCTCTCAGGTATAAAGGCCTCCCTGCCCGGCTCCCTGGCTGTTAGGATGGAAAGAGGTGGGACCTATGTCCCCTGTGCCAGTGGAGGCAGCAGCATCTGCTTTTGAGGCCACAAGAAAGACAAAGAATACCCTGCAAGGGACCTCAAAGACCCGCCGGACCCAAAGGAGGACGCTGTCTGGCGGGGGGACACTCAAGTTTAAGTGTCAGAGGGAAGAGTTGAGCTGTGTGCGGGCAATCTGGGGGGTTTCACACAGCGAGGCACCCCCGATCGGGGTGCCCCCGGGGAAAGGTCCAAAACCCAGGATACTCAAAACTATTGACTATCCTGGGTTTTGGTCCACTTTAAAATATTAAATTTATTTTTGGGTGGTGTATTTTTTTTCCTACTGTTGTTGAAATTAGTCCCAGTCCACAGGGTAGGGGGGCCAACCTGTCACCTGTTGGGATTAGGGGGTGACATGCTAATGAGAGGAGGGGTCACTTATACACCCGAAATTAATAAAACTCCTGCTAAGCTTGTGGTTTTCTTCTCATAGTAGGAATAAAATCCAGGGGTGACAGGTTTATTCTTTCTGTGGTGACAGAGCCAGTCACCCCAGATGTCCTTTTCTTTCCATTAAGAATCAAGCCTGGCTGGGTATTTCTTGATGCGGGTGTATAAGTAGCCTGTCCTCTTGCCATCCAGCATATTTATATGGATTTTTATCATTGGGCCATTTTCCGCGATAGTGCTCCTTTAAATACACCAAACCGAAAAAATGTTGATTACATAAAATGTAACATTGCATACCCTTCTGCAGCTTTCTTTTTGTGTGCCATGCCGGGCAGCTTCTTCTCAGCTAACCTACCAGGATGGGGGGCTCCCATGTTGGAGGCGGGTCTTCTGATGTCAGCAGTGGCACTCAGGGTTTCGGCCATTGTTGAAGCTAGTAGAAAAGATGGACACCAGTCAATTTCTTTAAGGGTAGCCAAGGTTTAGCATGATAATCAACAGCACCAATATCAACAGCAACAATAGCAGAATAACACGAGTTGCACTTGCACATGAACTTCTCTTCTAGAAAACTATTCCTTCTGGATATCTTTCCTTAATTGTGGCGTGTGTGGTGATCTCCCCCTCAGACTTATTATCATTTACCCGGAACTGTGCTCTCGAAGGCCCTGTTTCCAATCCCTGTACACAGAGTGGTTTCTCATTAACCAGATAACATCTTCCTAGGTTCAGATCAGACAAAAGGGCCCCCACCCTAGACTGCCTAAGCCGTATAAACCCTTGGGGCAGACCATCTAGTAGAAACCTTTAGAAATATACACCCCTGTTTTAGCCTAAACCAGGGGTACTCAACCATTCTAAGGCATCTGGTGAGAGGTGAAGGTCCGGGTGGAGGGCTGTCATGGGGGGTGGATAATCAGACATCAGCAAACTGGGGGAGAGGCTATAGATTCCCTAGGCAAAAATAAAAAAAGGCTGCTTGGCCCCCCCATGCACCCCACCCCAAAAATCCTTGCATTCTGTGCAGGCTGTGTACAGGGGTGGACTAGGGCCCAAAAGGTTACTGGCAATAAAGTCTAGTAACAAGGATGGATAGATAGAGCTCGGGGGAAAGGGGTGAATGGGAGAGGAGCTGTAAGGAAGAGGGATGGATAAGACAGAACAGGAAGAGCAGGACAGAGAGCTGGGAGAAGGGATGGTTGGGCAGACAGGAATAAATGGGCAAAGCTGGGGGAGGGGGTAGATGGGCAGAGCTGGAAGAAAGAGTAATAGATTGGCAAAGTTGGGAAGACAGGAAGTGATTGGGGCAGAGAGACTGGGCTGCATAGGGCAGAACTGGGGCGACAGGGATAGGTTAGGCAAAGCTGGGAGGACAGGAATTGATTGGGGCAGAGAGACTGGGCTGGATGGAGCTGAGCTGGACTGGACAAGATGGTGGGACAGGGATAGATGGGGCTGAGCTGGGGGCGGGGAGAAAGGATTGGATGGAGCAAAGAGGCCGAAAAACAAAGTCATGACACTGGCAGGGAGACTAAGCCCTACATCACCGATCAAGGGGGCAGCTCTGAGCACAGCAACACAGAAGCAACTGAGTGGAGGGCTGTCAGGGCAGAGGTCCGGTCCGCCAGTTGAGTATCACTGGCCTAAACCATTCTGTATCTGATAAACAACCTCATAATTCCATTTCTTAGTGAGCACTGCCATCTACTGGCCACTGTGTGTTACTGCACCTCTATCTGAATGAACTGAAACTGCTAAACTAAAGAGCTGCCTGAAAAAAAATACAGCAAAATACTCCCCCCCCCCCCGCCCACAGAACACGTGACAATGCTGCGCATAGACGCAAATGTCCACTGACTTCAAAGGTGTGAAAGTCGTTTTTTTTACATTTTTGAGCTGCCAAAAAGAGTGGAAGCCAGGGGTCTGCTTATAAAAAGGTGGTCAGATCAATTTAGAACTAATCGCTCCTCTGTTCTCTCTGTATCAACATCACTTTACACAGGTTTTATTTTAATGGAGACCCAGCAAGTTACTACAAATGTTCCTGATCTGAAAAAGTCAGACCATCCAGAGCAAATGTCAAACCTACAGTATGGTCCCTGCCAGGGGCGGATTGGGGCGAACTAACCGTGGCCAGCCCATGAGCAGCTAAGCCCCACGATGCTGCTACAGCCATGATGCAGAGGCTATAGCATTGGAAGGGGAAGGATATGGGCTGAGGGGGTTTAGCTTGGGGGCTACAGTGAGCCGTATGGAGTACAGCCCGCTGGGAATTCTCCCTGTGCTCCCTATGGTCAGTCCACACCTGGGCCCTGGTAATGTCTTCCTGAGAAAAGGTTTACTCTATAATAAAAAATGACACACAAACAAGTTCAGCACTGCCACAGGTAAGTAATTGGGTGCTGGCCTAAGGGGGACCTTGACACAAAGTGTCAATATAACAAGATCTGTACACAATGAGCTACCAGCATCCGCTCCAAATGGACACCACCAGGCTGCACAAACCCAAGTGAAGAAATTAATAAATTATGTCTTTAATTTCAGAAAAGTACCAATCCACAATAACAAAAACATATACTAAACACACACAAGGACTAAAAAACATAAATGACATAGCCCTAAAAAGGCTGACCCAAATGACTCTCCTACAAAGTACTGCACTATGCCCAAATCAATATGAGTATAAAACAACTATATCACTTCATAATTGATTAAAATATAATAATAAAGTGCTGTGCAGAAAGGTTTAGAAAACAGATTCAGCTAATGTACTTTCCTTTTTAGAACCACCATTAGATTCTCAGCACAACCTGCTTATGTTATTTCCTAAAAGAAATTAGGAAAAAAATGGAATTATGGTTTTTCTGTCAGTGAAGTGCCACAAATGCCCATTAGGGGGCACTCTTGCTTTTCCTATGTTTTGTTTCTAGTTTTCACAAACCCCCAGACACATCGAGAAGTATGAGTCTACTAAGTTTTTTAAAGAAAGCTAGATAGGGGTTTGTTCATTAAAACAGAGCAACCGTCCCATTTGGGATGCTCTGCTGCACATGCTTTATTAGCAAGCCTTGTGTCTGGCAGCCAGCCCAGTGCCCCACATGACCACCAATGTGATAAAACAGAGCGGGTCATTTCCCACCATCTGATTCGCCTCCCCTATCTAACACGTCAGTCTCTGTTAACAGCAACTCCCTAGGCCCGATGCCTGTTGAGGTTTTACTCAACTCCCCCCGGTCCCACGGGGCGTCTAAGAGCAGCGGCTCTGATGGCCACATCCTCTGTTTCCCTCTAGCAGTGCGCGTGCCCACGCCAGGTATATGTGAATGGCTGCCGCAGGCACGCTCCCTGTCAGAGGGAAGCGGGGGATTCGACTGTCAGAGCTTCTGCTCTAAGACGCGCTGTGGGACCGGGAAGAGGTCAGGCTGTTCGGGCGTCCTGGGGGGGGGGGGGTTCCCCCGGGGAAAGGACCAAAACTCAGGATAGTCAAAACATTTGTTTTACTTATCTATGATCCTCATCTGCCTGTCCTGACCTCAACAAATTTATCCATCTACAGTTTTATACTAACCAAACCCTGAGGAGTCCCACAACTCCTCAATCTATCCTCTCCAAACAATGGCACCACTCAAATATATACATAAATATAATGCTTCTTTATTAATTTGGGCAAAAAAAGTATATACAAAATTACAGTCTTTAAAAACAATTAAAATACATATATATACACCTGTGAAGGAAGAAAGGGGGGGGGGGAACACACACCACCCCCTAAGATGGTAATAGCTTTTGGGCCATAACTAAAAAATGATAATGAATTATATCTCTGCTATTTGATAACCCTGACTGTCTATATATAAAGCTGTGTGCAAAAAATGACTAAAGACTAAGCTAATATACTCTACTGTGCAAAATAGGAAAACCTGTGCAATGTGCCAATTAAAGTGCTATGTTCCAATACAAAAATTCATATCATATAAATACAACAATATACAATACTAATACATCTGATAAGAGGACAGCCAGGGAACAGAAAAAGCAGACCAAATAAACACTAATGAGCTTACATATAAAATTTGGCCAGCCAGCATAGACACCCCACACTCCCGCCGACGCGTTGCGTGACGACCGCGCGTCACTTCACCAGGGCAAACACTTTTATACTGCCGACAACTACCTCCGCCTATTTATTGGTCAATGATCCTCAGATGCCTGTTTCAGCCTCTGCAGATTAAATCCTAAACTGCACCAACTGCATATGTTTAGGTACCTTCAATGCAAAGCTGCCTGCACCAACCTCACAATATTTTCTTATCTACAATCCTATGCTGCCTGCACCAGCCTCACCCTGGTTACCTTTTGGCAGCACAAGTGCACCAACATCCGGGACTTTCACCTTTCTGGACTTTGGTCTGCTTTACAGGTAAGGTAAGTAAATTGGGGACAGGATGAACACCAGCTCTGTGTAATATACTCTATGCTCTTTAAAGTGATCCTATACCCAGAAAGGAAGTTTATGTAGTCCCAAAAACAGCCTGTGTTTCTTTTTTTAACTGAAAAAGAAACCATATGGCTCCCTGGCCATGCGGCGTTTGTCGATCCTCCCTCCACCCCCCGCTGCTCTCTAGTGATGATTTATTCAGTTACACACAGCTCAGAACTGAGCGATAGTGGGGTGTGGCTGACAGGCTGGAGTGGGGTGGAAGGCATCTTTTAGACAAGCACATGGCACAGGAGCATTTTTCTGTGTGCAGGTTTTCGGAGGTGTATGTGTGTTTGGCTTGTAGTGCTTTTAGATTTATTGAAGTCATTATAACTGATAAGGCTGACCCCTTCCTCGTCTCTCCAGCCTGTCAGTGCTGCTGTGTGAGGGAGAAGCTGCTCCCTGCTGTACCTAAGACTTGCTGTGAGCAGCTCTGGCCCCACCCCCTCTCTTGGTCAATACTGAGCTGTGTAACTGAATGAATCATCATTGCAGAACACCAGGGGGCGCTGCTGCATGGCCAGGGAGCAAATTAGCCACCATTCGAGCATCACATTGCATCCGGTTAGTGTTTTTATGAATAATGGGCAAAGGCTTTAGTAAAAAATAAACACAGGCAATTTTGGGGCACTAGGCAGTGGATAAAAGGTGAAGACATAAGAAACCCTTTTGGGTATAGGATCACTTTAAGAGGTAAGAAGTATTGTCATAAGTGTTTACATGGTGAATATTGACCACAAATTACCCATAATTATTAGCCATTGAGCAGACCAAATAATCTTTTTATGAACATCTGAACTTGATGTGTCATGGTCTTTGAGGACCTAGGGCCTCCTCTCTCACATGACTTATTGGTTACAGATACGGCACAAAACAGGGGCGGCTGTAGGTTTGTGTGGGCCCTTGGGCAAGAGAGTATTAGTGGGCCCCAAAGTAGCGAGTCACATGATGTCACCATTCAGCTCTGGTGCCACATATGGGTCATGTCCTGCTGCTGATCGCCCTCCAGTCCTTGTCAGTTGTCACCTGGTTCTCACCACCTTCTGAGCTTCCATCAATTGCCCTCCATTCCATCTCCATTGTTGCTGATCATCCCCTGTTGCTGAGGCCGGCCATGAGCAGCTCTGCACACAGCACCCGGCATTCGGTGGTTGGGTCCACTGTTAAATAATACAATGGCCAAGTGTGAGCCTGAGTGGGCCCCTGAAGATGCCAGGTTTGCCCTGTGCTGGCGCCGGCCCTGGCACAGAAGACTGAGTGAAGGAGAGGAGCAGCTAAGTAAAGGATTTTACATTTACAGCAGAAGCAAAGTAATACATTTTCACTTGATTGCCAGTGGGGAGGACCAAGATGGCGGCTCACGCACCTACATGTCAGCAAGTTGAGGCTTCACTATAATTCTTGAGGTGCATGAAGACCTATGGTTTTGATGTTCTGAGCATATTCTAGGCTTCTTGCACTTTTGACTCTAGGATCTCTTTAAGAAATACAGTTCGGGGAAACCTGTGGTTGCAATGTATATAATTATCACCCAGGACAGCACATGAGTCAGCACATGTATCTGCTGGATCCATCCCAGCTATGCATTGCTCTCTATATGTAACCCCCGAGGTCACCCCGCTGTGGCCACAACTAGGTTGTATTCATGTGTTGCCAACACATTTCTAACACAAAATAGAGCTTGGTTTTTTTTATCAGGGTCAACAATGCAGCAACGAATAATTAAGTAGAACATAGAGATCTAATGCAATGCTACACATTCCATTGATGATACGCAAGATTCTATCAGGTGGTAAGTGGGGGTGAACATGTAATAAGGTGAGGCGAAGCCCTTGTCTCTCGCAGCATCATGTAGTGGAAAGGTGAGGAACAGCAATTGCTAGATCATTTTTTTTTTACTAGTTCATCAATGGTTTAGCGGCCATCAGGGCCGGATTAAAGCGGACCAAAACGCACATTTTTAACTAGAGTCCCCTGAATTGGCCCCCCCATGAAGAGCACCTTTTGACAATTCCCACTGCTCCTGCTTCACTCAAATCCCAGATAATGGAGCCTTTTTTTATCTGAAAAGCTCTGCCCCCCTCCATTCATTGCCGCTGTTGTTTGTGGCAATGATGTCATTACCACACCTATGCAATGACTGATAGTCTGCAACATTACAGAGAGGGACAGCAAAAAAATAAAGTGTTCCAGAATAATTTGAAAAGCAAAGAAGAGAGTATCGGCAAAGGTTTTGGCCAAATGTTTTGGTCCGCTTTAAGTGTGGTGGAGGCCCCTGGGCACTATATATAGTGGAGACACCTGATACAGTATATTTTTCTCCCTTTAAAATAATAGTCCAGCCAAGTAACTGATAGGTGATTGTCTGGCACCTGCCTACTTACTGGAACATCAGATTGAGTCCCTCGTGCCACCCTTGTGCGGGTGCGTGCTGCTCGGGAACTCCTGCTTTGCCATTCTGGGTGGAGGGTAGTGTAGTCGCCAGGCTGGTCCAGCAGAAAACAGTAGACCTGAGGGGGTGTTATGGACTGGTGGTAGGGGACCTCTTCCCTATGACTGAAGTGCTCTTGAGCGACCCCCACTCGCTATGTAGTTCACTTGGGTGTGTTATTCTCACTGCACAGATGAGAAAGATCCCTATATCTGTGCAAGCAAACAATGTTCATACAAGCACAATATAATAATTGTTAGAAAAGGACTAAGTGAATCTGGTTGTCCCAAAAGCTTTGCGTCCCACTAAGAATTCTACCTGTCCAGTCTGGCCCCGGTTACTAGCACCCAGCCCCTTCCTTTTATTAGATGTGTTCTTGAAACAGACCTTTAGCATAATTTAATGAAAAGCGCAAACCTTTAAAAAACTATTCCCCAGCATCTAAAATTAATATATTTTAAGTTTTTAGTCACTTTTTATTCTTTCTCCCACTGGACTGCAACTCTGTTCAGGACTCTAGGATACGGGCGCCGCCATCTTGCCTCAAAAGAAGGAGAGGAGAGCGGGATAAAGTGCAGGGGGCGGGGTTATAGATGTGCTTTTCACAGACAGAGCAGGGCCAGAGCGTTGATCTGACAAGTTACAGCTTAATCCCTAAGGTCATGTTTAGGATATTAAAAATATCTTTGCATACAGTAGGGCGTTTAAATGCTTCAGAAGAAAATGTTGACGTAAGAGCATCCTGACCACAGGCAACGTTACTTAGCATCAATGACAACCAAGGTATATATTTTTTATCATTCGACTGTAGCATCCTAACAAGGGTTCGCATTATTCACATACAACTCCATCATAGAGGAGCTTACAGTGTAATAAACTTACAGCCACTAAAAATGAGAAGAGATACAGTAGATGTGTGAACATGCACTACATAGCCCAAGGTGTGCCAGGTCTTACTGGTTTCAAGAGGACCAAAATCCACGCCCCAACGGCCCTGAGATTTTAAAGATTCCAGGGCCACTGGATTCCCTCCCCCCAGGGGCGTCCAGAATCGGGATGGCTTACTGTGTGAAACCCCCCAGGTTGCCTGGAAACTTACCTTTCTTCCCAGTCCAACGGCGCATGCGCGAACTGTGGCCACATCCTTGCTATCCCTTTAGCAGGGCAGGTGCTCGCGTAAGGCATTTGTGGAGGCTGGCGCGGGCATGTTCCCTGTTAAAGGGTAGCAGGGGATGAGGCTGCCAGCACCCTCGGATCCGCTTGCCTTAGATGTGATATTAGACGGAGTGGCAGGAGCCGATCTGAGCGTGCTGATTGGGCGAGAGGGCTGCACATGTGCCGTAGGGCCGAGGATGGGTGAGTGAGATCGGACGACATACAGGGTTTCACCCAGCGGGGCCTCCCCGTTCGGGATGCCCCAGGGGCAAGGACCAAAACCCAGGATAGTCAAAATCCTGGGCTTTGGTTTACTTTAACAGTGGATTATTAACTACAGGAAGTGCATGTAACCCACTTTGTCTGCATGCAGAGTGGCAAACATAAGGTTGGGAGCAGGAGAATAATGGACTAGGACAGGGGTCCTCAAACCTTTTTTTTGAGAACCACTTTTCACTGTTTAATGATATCAAGTAGCACCTTGTGTTACATATAGGCTGTCAGTCACCTAAAACTCTTAAAAAATGTTGAAAACACAAGATAAACCATTAACAATGCATACATTGCACACAAATGCATTTCATGTAATAGTTTTCATCACCTTTTGGAGTGGTGTTGTACATACTGAGCAAATCGGGCCTGTGAGAATTTAGGTTGTGGTACAGAAGAAGCCTCACCGCGTACCACTAAATAGGAGCCCTTGTGCCAACAGTGGTACATGCACCACTTGGGAAGCCCTGGTTTATGCCTGTTTTATATGCTTTGGGCTAGACCTTTAAAGAGAAGGTAAAGTTACAAAAGACTTTGCTTTCTATAACCCTGGGCATCCCAAATCGGCCAGTATCAGTGTAGGCCAGGATCGCCCACTCTGCCCTGAAGTTAGATATAAAGTTGATAGCATAAATATAAGTTAAAGCAGGTGTAAACACCTTCTATAAATAACAGATTGACCTGCTGGACTTGTTAAGCAGTAGAAAATCTCTATAGTCTGACCACTGTCCAAACATGTGCAGAACTCCCTGTTTCCAAGAAATTATAATATCAATGAAGCATCAACTGTATATTACTATACATTCAAAGATGTACTCCACTTAAAGACCACTTGACATCCACTTGTCAGAGAAAAAATATAGGAAAGATCTTACTAACCTTTTAGGTGCAGCCAAATAAATGGATCAGTACCCAGGAGAGGATCAACCAGCTTTTCCAAACTCCACACTCAAAATATGGCCATCACTCTTCTTTGTCGTTTGTGCGACTTCTGCCGGATAGTCTCAGTCCTAGTCCTTCAAACTTTAGTATTGCTAATATGTGTGCCAAATTCTGTGACAAGCTTAGCTGGTGTCACACTCCAACAACTAGCATGAAGTTATTAAATCTGCTCTTACACGTGGGCAGCCCCATGTCATCAAGAAGAGAAGAAATTAGACTGCTTGGTGTCACTATGATACCTGGCCATACGTTAGGTTGAAGTGGGGCTCCTGATGGAGTTGGAGGGTTGGAGTAAGGTATAGATTTTTTCCCAGCTAACATCTTTTACTGGATGTAATAATTTTGCTGCTTGAGAAGGCTCCAGCACTCATACTATCTGATTAAGACCATAACACTTAACTTTTACTACTAAATATTAAAAGCCATGTGGGACAATACCCACAGCCTTCCAGTGCCTGTGGTGACGCATTTTGGGCAGAGGAAATGCCCTTACTTGTACCTGGACTCCTTCTTGGGAGTACTCACTTCTAAAAACGGTTAAGAACCACTGTCATAAATAAAAACAATATATTATGATTATGGTTATTATATAACACCCTGTCCCCAAGTTATTTTGGCCTTATTCTACTGAATCAAGCCTCTATCTGACCAATGTAGCATGCTTGTTCGGGAGAATTTTTATATTATTATCTCAATTTGGAGAATACCTTTTTGTTCCAGCATGATGCTGCCCCTGTGGTCCGTAAATAAGGAAGGATCTGGAGTGATCTACACAAAGCCAACCTTCCCTGGAGAAGTGGGAGTTGTTAAAGCAACAAAGGTATTAGGGGATTCATATCAATGTCTATAGTTTTACAATACAATGTTAAAAAAAAAACATATAGCATACTGTGGCCACCATGATTTAAAAAATAATAAGCAGATATTATAATGTTCTACACTCTGAGCCAAGATAAGTTGATATAAGCCTCCAGTTGGCTTACAAAGGGTAGAGTACAAACGATGAAGCTTGTGTTGCTATCAACATGAGACCAACTGACATTGCAAACCGCGACACCAGTAGAACAAAATGTCATGTATGGCAAGTATTGGAAAGCTTTAGCCTTCAAAGAGCCAATTTTTAGTCCCAGATACTTGAAGGCCAAATACCGCCGCAATGTGAACCCTTAATTAAACTTCGCCCAACATACCACGGTCTAATAACTTGAAGAGATTTATTCGATATGGTTAAGACACTGCAAAGCATCCAACCAACAATCTACAGTTTATAAGACAATGGCTCTGGCCCCAAACCTTCCTTTTTAAATCCTATTTAATATCCAGTATATGCTTTGGATTTGGAGAATTGCGTTGGACCTTACAAGCCACTCCTCTTTTCAGCACCTCAACCAGCCAAGCCAAATAAATCCTGCTTACAATGTTCCAGTTTGTTACCAACAAATCCCAGATTGTGCCTTGGAGGCTTTTTATGGTGTCTCTCAATGTCTGATTGCTGTATGACCCTGAACCGAATTTGATGATGTTTGATTCGTTGACCTAGAATGGAATGTCGATCAGACTCTAGAGTTACACTCAAATTGCCTATCATTAAAGACAAGTAAGCCCCAAATACGTTTGGATGAAGGTTCGTCCGACTAAGAGATTTCAACAACTTTGTTTATTTTTATGTTCTTAGAAAGGAAAATTTGTTATCCTAGAATCTAACTTTCTCGCATTCTAGAGAAGTGTGTTGTATCCCTGTTGTAAGATTTTTTTTAACTCAACATTCATAAAGCTTACCATGCTTTGCAGAGATTGTAATTGAATCCATCGACCTAAAATGTACCTGCCAAACTCATGAAAGTATATGCTACAGAGCTTAATTAAATGCTATCTTGGATGCATAAAGTTTATAAGTAGTGATGAGTGGGTAGGTTGAAATTTGGGTTTTCCAAGTTCGTTCAAACTTGATGCCAGAGTTTGGGCCCGGGGCCCCGAATCCAAACCCCAGTGAAGTCAATGGGGACCTGAACTTTAAAAACCAAGGGGAACTCATGGGTGATTGCCCTGCACAAAATGGGCTGGAGAAAGTACTCACAGATCCTTAAAAAAAATATATACACCAATAAAAAAATTAAAATTTTATTTTTCTTTACGGGTGTTGGAAGCCTAATTTGGGGGGGCTGCACATAATGGGAATGGCTGGCTGCTGTCCCCACAAGGGAGGATGTGAGACCACCACCAAGCCTGCCTACACCATCCCAGGTCAGCGTTCAGCTTTCTATTACCCAAACAATGGACAGAAACCAGTTTGGTCCATCTCACTCAGGCCATGACCCTGGTCTTGAATGCGAGCATTATTAAATTGCTTGCCTTTGAACTGTTCCCATTTCGGCCACTGGAGTTGGAGAGCTTTAAAAATCTTATGGCAAGAGGGGGCGGTTATCTCAATATCTCACTGTCATCCAGGAGCAGACAGATGAGTGGTTGCTGCCGCTGTACCTAAAGCCCGGCAAGTAAGTGTGGGATAATGAGCAGAGCCTAGTAGCAGCCTTGTGCCGAGCTCCCTTGCTGACAAGAGATGCGGGCCTAGCTAGTGAGTGTGCACCTGGGGGGGGGGGGGCATAGGGCCTGTGCTGATGGGGACCCGTGGTGGGGGCCCTTATTAGGGCTATGTACTCTCCTGCAGGTGGCCCACCTGTCATAGGGGCCCCCAGAGTCAGAAATGCCCCTTAAAGTTCAGGTTCCCATTTATTTCAAAATTTCAAAAATAAAGTCTCCTATAACCATATAGCATACTGTGTGACAGAATCCCCCATCACCCCATAGCAGAATGTGTGACAGAACCCCCATCACCCCATAGCAGACTGTGTGACAGAACCCCCCATCACCCCATAGCAGACTGTGTGACAGAACCCCCCATCATCCTCATAGCAGACTGTGTGACAGAGCCCCCCATCACCCCATAGCAGACTGTGTGACAGAATCCCCCCATCATCCCCATAGCAGGCTGTGTGACAGAATCCCCCATCATCCCCATAGCAGACTGTGTGACAGAATCCCCCCATCACCCCATAGCAGACTGTGTGACAGAATCCCCCCATCACCCCATAGCAGACTGTGTGACAGAATCCCCCATCACCCCATAGCAGACTGTGTGACAGAACCCCCCCCCCCATCACCCCCTAGCAGACTGTGTGACAGAATCTCCCCATCAACCCCATAGCAGACTGTGTGACAGAATCCCCCCATCAACCCCATAGCAGACTGTGTGACAGAACCCCCCATCACCCCATAGCAGACTGTGTGACAGAACCCCCCATCACCCCATAGCAGACTGTGTGACAGAACCCCCATCACCCCATAGCAGACTGTGTGACAGAATCCCCCATCACCCCATAGCAGACTGTGTGACAGAATCCCCCATCATCCCCATAGCAGACTGTGTGACAGAACCTCCCATCATCCCCATAGCAGACTGTGTGACAGAGCCCCCCATCATCCCCATAGCAGACTATGTGGCAGAATCCCCCCATCACCCCATAGTAGACTGTGTGACAGAGCCCCCATCACCCCATAGCAGACTGTGTGACAGAATCCCCCATCATCCCCATAGCAGACTGTGTGGCAGAATCCCCCATCATCCCCATAGCAGACTATGTGGCAGAACAACCCCCACCATCGCTATAGCAGACTTTGTGGTAGAACAACCCCCATCATCCCCATAGCAGGCCGAGTGTCAGAAAAACCCCAATCACCCCTATAGCAGATTGTGTGACAGAAGAATCCCCCATCACCTCAATATAAGACTGTGTGGCAAACCAGCCACACCTCATAGCAGACTGTGACAGAGCCCCCCATCTTCCCCTATAATAGACAGAGCGTATAGAAGCTGGTTGATGGGCTGCTCAGCTCAACCCCGGCATGTACTTCTGACTGAGGTCTGTGTTCGGGTTCAGGTGGTAGTGTTCGCCCAACACTACCAATAACCTTTAATGCGATAATGGCTGAGCCGCTTGTGTGAACTTTAGTTTCCTATAGTCTTACTATTGAGGCAAGCCTGGTTTTCTTAGGCCAGAGTTCCAACTAGGGGGTCAGCCATCGCATATAGGTAACAAAGGGGCCTAGAAATTGTTTTTGTATGGGGCCTAAAAATTCCAGATGACCGCCCTGGGTTCACATATAGGGTGCACATTATTGTGCACATTTGTGTATATACGTATGTACCACAAAATATTTCCTAATATTTTTGCAGGGGGGCCTTTGCATAGTTTTGTAGAATTGTTTAGTGCTGTTATTTTCTACTTTCTACTTCAATTCATTTTATTTTATGAAAAGGTTCATATTACAAACAACCAATCATGTGCAGTGACAGTAATAAGGTTAAGCATCAAACCATCAGTTTACAGACAAGAGGTGCTAACATGCCGCATACCACTGTGAGCAGTTGAGTGTTTACAAGAGGATGGGAGTACAGAGAAATCAAGAAAGATAAAGAAACTTAGGAGAAAACAGAGAAAAGATAAGAAAGGGGAAAAGGAAAGAGGATAGAGAGTGGCAGCAGGTAAAGGAGGGAGGGAAGGAGGGACACAGGGAGGAAAGGAGGGAGGGAGGGAGGAAAGGAGGGAGGGAGGGAAGGAAGGAAAGAGGGCGGAAAGGAGGTTGGGGGGGAGGGAGGGAAGGAAGGAAGTAAGGAAGGAAGGGAAGGAAGGGAAGAAAGGAGGGAGGGCGGGAAGGATGGAAGGAAGGAAGGAGGGAGGGAGGGAAGGAAGGAAGGAGGGAGGAAGGGAGGGAAGGAAGAAAGGAGGGAGGGAGGGGTGGAAGGAGCAAAGGAAGGAAGGAAGGAAGGAGGGAGGGTAGGAAGAAGGGAGGGTAGGAAGGAGGGAGGGAGGGAAAGGGGTGAAGGGTCACCAGAGCCATGATATATGTAATAGCAGCAATAAAGAGCGATCAAAATTAGGACTAAAGAGCATAATCCAGAACTCCCAAATGTTCACAACTTTTTTGCATACTGTCATTAAGTGACGCATATAGATTTTTATAAAAAAAGAATCTCATTCACCCAAGAAATCAATTCCCCCCAAAAGGGATTTTTTTTGCTTCCAAGCTTTGGCTATGGCATCCTTAGCAGAAGGGGCTAGTGCTGTTATTTCTATTTGCTTATGGGCAAAATGGTATTATGTCTTAATATGATTTTTTAAAAGTTTAATTGTAATAATGGTATAATTGTAATAATGGTATATATATTTATATATATGTATATATATATAGTGTTGCTCTCTTTTAGGGATCAGTGTGTGTCATGCCGCCTCCACATATTTCTGCAATTTTAACTTGGTTGTGTAGCACACCATCGATTATTGTTTTTTTTATTGTTACAGTGTGCAACACAATTGCTGGATCTTCATTTTGGATAGTTCAAACCTTTTAGAATTTTTGTACAATTCCAGAAATTACTCATTTTCTGTGAGGGGCATGGGAGCTAAGGCATGAAGCCAAAAGGAAGAAAAAGCATTTTATTTCTTAAAGATCCACATGAAATGAATGCTACATGGAGGGAGGGATGGCAGTGAGAATACACCACCACCCCAATTAGCTCTCTGCTGGCATTCTTGTGTTATGGGTTTGTTAGCACGAGGCCTGGGAACCTCCTGAGAGGCCCCTGTTAGATCTACTTTTCGCCCAACATTATTCAACAGGGAGAGATAAATATGTGCTTTTTGTGGGCCTTATAGACCAAGAAGATTGCTTCAGCGCCCTCATGTCAGCCCTGTGCTATTCTGAAGATGGTAGTTTGGGGGGGGGGGGTGGAAAAAAGGCAAATTACATAAAGACAGTGATACATGACAACTGATTCCATTGCTGTTTGAAAGGCCGTCACAATAACAGAAGCAGGGTGAACAAATCCCCTGAGGGTCAGGAGGCCCGAGCATGAGAAAATATTTGTGAATGGGGCTGAGGCCTCTTCATCGTGTGAATGCCGAGGCTTAAACATTAGTAGCCATCTCCAAACAAGAAGCTTGTAGCCCCAACAACAAGCATATCATCTTTCTATCAACAGCCGTCACCACAGTTTCCTTCTGCAGTCACCCTGATCTGATGTGACCTCGGTTTAGAGAAGGTCGTCTCTCTGACAGGGATTAACACCGACTACTGAGCACTAAGAACGCTCAGACCAAATAAACAGCATGGGACATGGGGGAGCGGAGGCGGCAAGCTACACAACTCTAGTCAAGTTGAAGACGTTTCCTTGCTGGTGACATGTACCCTAAAAGAGAATGCACAAAAAGTACAAACAACACACTATGGAGGTTACTTACTAACTTTACTACTTACTAACTTTACCTTTTAGCATTGAATATGAGGTTTTTTGGTCTCTTATAGCCTATTATATTGAGCCCCATTCGGGTGTTCAAATAATAGAACAACCTCACCGCAATGTTCCCCTGAGGCCAACAGGGGGCAGGATCAGCAAGGCAGCCATAGACTTGAGTAACTCCACTTTCCAAATAGGCACAAAAAGGCCTCCAAACAGGGCACAGCTATAGAATATAGTTAAAGTGGACCAACACCCAGGATTTTCACTATCCTGGGTGTTGGCCCACTTCAGCGGGGCATCCGAGATCAGGATGCCCCGCTGTGTGAAACCCCCCCAAAAGCCCCAAAAAACGTACCTTTTCGGCGACGGACAAGCCGCCGCCTCCCGCGCGTCCCTCTCACAGGGCGCGTGCCCGCACCGGCCATTCACAAACGGCCGGCGAGGGCGCGCGCACTGCTAGAGGGCCGCGCGGGAGGCGGCGGCGGCTGATCCGTCGCCGATAAGGTAATGTTTTTTGGGGCTTTTGGGGGGGGGTTCACCCCGCGGGACATCCCGATCTCGGATGCCCCGCGGTGAGGGAGGTGATCGGCCCGGAAATCTTATAGATTCCCGGGCCGATCACCCCTGGGTGTTGGTCCACTTTAAATACAACTTTTATTGTTCATGTTCCACAAAATTAAAAAACATACAAAGACATGATTAAAAGAACGCCCCTATTGTCATCCCACAGGCTCTGATTGGGAGTAACCCAGTCAGAGACTTAGGGGTTTATTCATCAAGGGATAGCGGCAGGTAGCGCCTCGTAGCGGCAGGCGGCGTCTGGTGAACGCGGGGCGCTGTATGCAAAACCACATTTATGAAGGCGATTCTGGTGAGCGTCTCTAACAGCGTCATGTAGCGTTCAATTTATCATTACAGGCGGCTCAGCATATAGCGCCGGAGCTCTAGCTTCCAGAGCGCCAGGTATTACCTGTCGCTCTCCCATACATTTCAATGGATGTTCCTTTTGTTCTGTTTAAACAGGGTTTTTGTTTTTAATTTTTTTTTTCTCTCAAATAATTGTGTGACCTCTGCTGGCCTAAAAAGAGTCATTTTTGAAAACTTTTTTGATTTTTTATGCAGGATTGTCTGGCATTAAAGTCACAATGTTAGAACAATGTCATTCCATATGTTTTCACTTTGTTACTGGTGGACATGTGTTCAAAAACAGACTTTAATCACACAGCGTCTGGCGCTCTATGCTACAGTGACCAGATTTAGAGCGCCTACGCTCTGTGAGTGTTTGTTGAATATGGTGTCACTGAGAGTTGGTCGCACTGAGCTGGTGCTACCTTTCACTCCCTGCAGTGCTGTACAGAGCGCCCGACATACATCTCATTCATCAATGCTGTCCAGGTTAGTACAGCGACTGAGGCGCTCTGTTACAGCGCCCAATAGCATCACAGCGTATACTAGCGGCCTCACTTAACCCTGTTAGAGGGTAGTGGGGGATGCAGCCACCAGCACATTCAGATCCGCTGGCCTTAGACGAGCTATTAGATGGAGGGTGGGAGCGGATCCCAGTGTGCTGATTGGACGAGAGGGCTGCGCATAAACCATAGGAGCGGGGAAGGGTGAGTGAGATCGGACGGCCTGCGGGGTTTCACACAACGGGGTATTCCTGATTGGGGGGCTCCAGGGGCAAGGAACAAAACCCAGGATAGTCAAAATCCTGGGTTTTGGTCCACTTTAAATACCAGGCCAGTGTCCCCCCCCCCCTCAGTAAGATATTTTTTATATATCACTGCTCATATATTGTGCTTGGCATCTGGGGAGGGACGGATTGGGTGGGGTGCTACAAAATGCTTGGACTTCCCCTTTAAGGATGGCACCAGGGGCAGCCATGGATGGTGCTGAGGTTGCAGGTTTGATTTCTGGCTGCGGCATGACTGAGGAATCTTATAGATTCCTGGGCCGATATCCGTGGATTTTTAGTCCACATTAATGAGCCAGTTCACATATAGGCGCCCTGAATGCCGGGTGTTATGTGCAGCTCATGGCCGGCCTCAGCAACAGGGGAATGATCAGCAACAATAGATAAGGTGGCATGGAATGGAGGGCAATTGATGGGATCTCAGAAGGTGGTGAGAACCAGGTGACAACTGACAGTACGGGAGGGCGATCAGCAGCAGGAGATGAACCATTTTTAGCAGCGGAGCTGAAAGGTGACATCATGCGACTCACTATTTTGGAGCCCTGTCTTGCCCAAGGGCCCCCACAAACCTGGAGCCTGCCCTGTATACTCTGTCTACATATGTGAACTGGCACAGTTGTGACTACGTTACTCAATGCAGCGCAGGCAGAAATATGTGAATAGAGCCTAAAGCTTTGATGATCTCTGTAAGGACTGTATAGGGCAATACATGTTGTAATATAACAGTACAATATTTGCATTATAAATGTTCTTTATAACAATGTCATTAAAAATCCCCATTCCAGGGCGTCCTGCGGTTTCCTGTGCAACATCTAGGCCTAGTTACGGTTTGTTCACAGCCAAGTCTAACAGTTTTGCTGCGGTTAAAGAAAAACAAGACTTTAAACTGAGAAAATCCCTGCTATTATAAGATTGAATTTTATTAGATGCAAGTTCGGTGCGATAATGACACAGGCATCTTGTGTTACATGAGTTCAGGAGCGCAAACGCTGCCAGTTCAGGGAAACAAGGTCAGTGGTGAAAATGCTGGAAGGCAGGAAAATGCAGGAAAGCTGACCTAAAATGAACATTGTGGGCCATGTTACAAAATAAGTTGGGACAATGTTTTCCATCGCTATTGAATCCATGGATAAATGTTTTTCTCTCTTGTAGGAGAACTAGTTTTTCAAATGCACTAAATAATTTCCCCATGCTAGTGCATCTATTTGGGGGGTTTAGAATGGGTGCTGTTTAAGAGTGTCACACAGTGCCACTTTTTTGACCTCAGTGGCACTCGGTGTACAATTTAGCAACTAACTTAAAAACGTTAATGGAGTAACCCCCTGGGGATAGCCTATGGAGTACACTTGTCACGGTGTATGGCTCGAGGGTTTGGTGGCTGGTAGTCTTGACCCCAGGGCTAGTTAACCATTGCAGTTCCCGCTGTATCCTAGTCAAGGCACCCACTGAAGAAAGCAATGCCAGGGTTCGGATAAACAACGTTGCTTTTATTGCTGGAACAAGTGTCAAAGTAAATGTCCTTTCCTCTGGATGCAACCAGGGTAACTTTAGTAACTTTAAACAGGACTTTAGTGATTACTGATGCAGAGTGAGAGAGTCTATGCTGAAGCCTTAGGGCTGTAGAGGTGCTGGGAATAGTAATACTAGCTGGGGATGACGTTAGAAGACTTTAGTTTACAGTTTACAGACCTGATCCTGTAGATTGAGATTCCCACCGCAAGGCACAGGTAGAGACGACTTGAGTTACTTAACTTGAGAATTACTGAACATGAAGCTGCTCTCGTACACGGGGACCGCATAGAGGCGCGTGGACTACTAGCATGGGAGCTAGACTAGTTTTGGTCGCTGGCGGGTGACCCTCAAATTCCAGACGATCCGGACAGTAGGCTTCTTACGCAATAAAGTTATCCTACTGAGGTAGAACTGTCCTGTGCACATCCTTGGGTGACTGGTTACAGGTGGAGATGAGTAGGAGAATAAGGCTGGCATAGGCCTAAGCCTGAAGTAGGTTTTCTGGAGAAAGCTGGGACACACATGCAGCACATGCAGCCAGCTCAGGGGCTGGAGCTGCTCTCCCCTCACCAACAGGGGCTGGCTAGAGGAAACTGGCTCCCTCTGCCCTGCCATTGGTTGGCATGGTCAGGTGACAGAGGAGTCATAGACTTCACTTTGCATCAGCTAATTGACAGTTGGAAGAACAAATAAACACTTTACAATATGTGGCTTAGGCCTAACATGTAATGACAATTATGTGACCACTAGGGGCAAACTTGAGACAATACTTCCAACTGCATGGCACATGTACCTCAAGCACTGTGGTGAAGCTGTGACAAACCCTCAGCTGTGAAGCAGCTGTTGCAGCATTCAGTGCGGGCCACTACATTAACGCCAAAGCAGCGGCCGCCTAGTGTCTTATTTAATACTAGCTCCAAAAAGGAAGCAGCGGCAGATTCTGCAAGGGATGGGGTACTTTGATTAATCGAGTAGTAAAACCAACAATGGACCAACATCCGCAGTGTGTCAATCAGACATGAGCTTGTTTTCTGCAGATGGATCAGGGTCAACGTAAGTGGCACTGGTGTTAGGTCACACCGCCTTTGGCAGAGGTGTGAGGGCTCTTTGGTCCTAGTGCTCAGTGACACTCGGAAAAGTGTGATGTGGGTGAGTGGCACTTACTCTTGGCTGTTCTCCAAAGCTGACAGCAATGAAGTAAAGCAAAGTTGAGGATGTATTAATCTGAGTTATGAATGTCATGAATTTAGGGAGAAAGTAGCATTAAATGTATTCAGGTGTTTTTTTGGGATACTTATGGGTACTTCATAGATTGAGGTATTTACTGAGTTGAGGATGTCACCTTGAGGAACTTATTCGGGCAAGAGTATGGAAAAATATAGTATTTATAGTATATAGTATTTCTCAACCCTTTTTCACGGAGTACCACTTGCCATTTTGCAATTATCTCAAGTACCACCACTAATAAAGACTTCCCTGGGAGAATGGGACTCCTATACTGGCCAAACAATGCAGTCATCCCAAGGTGCTCCACTCCTGCCGCTTGTTGACTTGGCCACATGGCACATCCAATTGGAGCTGTGGCCTTTCTGAAATGCTTCATCTCTCCCCCCCTTCACCAACAGTGGCCTTGAGTACCACCAGAGGCTGAGAGAAAGCTTAGAATAATTAATGGTTTTTCATTTGATTCAAGTGGAGACTGTGTCTAAATTGGGTATCCATTTTGCTGAGGTTATCTCATGGAGTGATGGCCTATTCATACTGGCTTAGGGAGGTCTCTTTTCCATAAACTGAGCTTTTCTAAATTATTGGCTTGGTGAATAAGCTGAGCTGTACTGTGAATTAAGGAAGACTTGGGAATCTGCTTAGGGATAATGCACAATGGCCTAGGCCTTGATTACATATTACTGGAAGACAACTGGTTTAGATTCGGTCAAAAAGTAGCCCTTCTTCTGTGCCGCCAATAACATTAATCGGATCTTTCGAAGTTTACCTACACAACACATTCACTCAATTAACGCTAATAATAAAATAGTAATATTATTGTAATTGCAGTTTTTGGTTTAGCTTTATTCATTTTGCCAGGTTCTAAAGGACACACCCTTCTATTCTGATATGCTGGTGTCTGTGTTCTCCAGTTCCCGCACACATACTTTCTTCCAATAATTGGCTTCAATAAAGCATGTGCTGGCTGGTTTTACAGCATTACTGACAATTTCCTGCAGGCAGAAGCAGCCTCATCGTAACTGCAATTACAAAATGTGGTCCACAAAAGATCCTATTCCTTCTCCTTCCCGTATTACTCTTCTTTGTGCTTTTCATTATTAGGGACAGTTTGGTGGCCAATTGGCATTGCGTTTGCATGCATCTCCTAGTACAACCCAAAACAACAATGTGTTAATTGCCTTTTATCCAACCTCACCAATGTATGGATGTTTCTTTTCCGTGAGACATTATTATATTTTCTTCTGCTATACTGGTTTAATTGTCTTTTTAGTCCAACCTGCTAAACTAGCAGCACTTTTGTTTCTTCACAAAAATAAATGGTTTCCCAAAGGTCTGGTAGAAACCCCTGGATTTTCACAGTCTGCTATTAATAGACATGTCTTTGTACACCTGACATCTATGGGAAGGACAGCCAGGACTCCTGTAAAGGTCTGGTCACTCCCCTCGTGCCGCTGACATTGATGGATCCAAGATCCCGGTTGAGGTAAGGATATATATTTTCTGTAACCTGCCTCATTGCGGTGAGGCAGGGGCAATAGTGGGATTCTACATGCTGCCTATTATAGGATTGGGGGTATTCTGCCACACTGCATATTATAGAATTGGGAAAATCAGCCACACTGCCTATTATAGAATTGGGGAAATCTGACACTCTTCCTATTATAGGATTTGGGGAATCTGCCACACTGCATATTATATGATTGGGGGGATTCTGACACTCTGCCTATTATAGGATTTGGGGAATCTGCCACACTGCATATGATATGATTGGGGGGATTCTGCACACTATATAGAATCAGAATCACTTTTATCTGTGAAGTACACCGCTACAATATAATAGCATATCACTTTGGATAGAGGCAGTTTATGGTTTTGGGTAAACAGTAGGAAGGCAAGGGGGGGGCAGAACACATAGTCACAATGTCCAGTTGTCACTCATATGCTGTTCCAAAAGAAACTGTGGGACTATATTGGATGAATGACTGGGTTCATCCCTGTAATACTTATAGCTGTTCCAAAAGAAAGTTAAAGCAGGGGGATTCTGCCACACTGCCTAGGATTAGGGGGAATGTGCCGCACTGCCCGTTATAGGATGGGGCAGGGGTTCTGTACATTGCCTATTATAGGATTGGGGGATCCGGCCACATTGCCTATCACAGGGGATTGGGGGGATTCTACCACACTGCCTATTATATAGGGGATTGAGCAGGATTCTGCCATACTGCTTGTTATAGGGTGATGGGGGAATTTTAGGTTCTTGGGGAAGGAGGTGGGGATGTCAGAAAACTATTTCGCTTTGAATATGTTTTTCTTATTTTTCTGTACAGTCTAGGCTTTTGGTGAGGTGAGACTTATAGTGGGGGAAAATACGGCAGCAGAGATGACTAAACTCTTCAATCCACGTCGTTCTACAGAATTATTTAGAGGGATTGCAAAGACACATGATTATTTCTATGCCAATAAAATGGCTGGTCACATGCTTTAGGCCATGTGACATATCTCTAGACATCTGCAATCTTAGTACAGGTTTGATATATAATTGAAATGTTGCTTAAGACAGACTGAAATCAGAGTCCTTTGTAATCTGCAGCAAGCATCCTTTTCAAGCCTCTTGATGGGTGAAGTGCAGATTGGCAGATTAAGCCCCGAGTACAGAACCATTCTTGTTAGCGAGAATTCTGTATTGTCTACCACCTCCGCCGTATCTCACAGAGACATTCCTCAGATGGCGCAGGACAATGGTGCACCGCTGCTGCCATATGAAGGCGTGGAGCATGGTGAGCCAAGCCTGCCTCAGTGAAGAAAACCATTGTGATGTAGCTATACTGTTCCTCAACAAAGGAGTCCATTACCGCGATGATTGTTTAATCAGTTCTGAAGATGGCTGATGGGGTAGAACTGTCTAGAAATAGAGCCATGTAGACAGAGATGGCATCACAATGCTTAGCCAGTCTATTAGACAAGGTAAAGCAATCTTTTAAAAAGGAACCCAGATCAATGACTTGAGTGTCAGTAAAGATATGTCAGTTACACTGGGCTGGCTACAGACAGGTGACCCCCTCCGCTTGCAAGCATCACGATCAAGAAGATCCTTCCCATTATGGATACTATCACCAGCCTGAAATCCACACCCAACTGGATCCTTTTTCTGTTGCTTAATGTAGTTGGTATACTTCACGAGATTTTCATTTTCATGCCACACAATGCTCTTTTGTGGGCTAGGTACTACAAGTATTTCCATCCGAGACAGAGTATCTCCATCTAGAACTTCAGTGTATAGCGTTTAGTGCTCAATTTACATTTAACATTTGGTGTTACTATTACTTTTCAAGGAGGAACGCCTTACATTTTCCTATATTCAAACCAGTAGTGTGTTTCACTGTGTTAGCTGTAGTGAACAGATAAAAATGAATAAATAATTGTCATAGGTTGCAAGGCATGACCAGCATGTGACACTGAGACACAAACCCGCTGCGGTGTCCGGGCCGCAGGCGGCATCCAATGTGGCTGGCACAACCGCATCGGATCAGACGGCGGTGATGTCTCTCAGGGGCGAGTGGAGGTGGGCGCAGCGGGTGTTTCTGCATTCGTCTGGGTGGCAGGTCTTCTAGTTTGGAAGCATGTTCAGAGGCCTTCTGCATACATGCAGGACAAATTTCCCTCACCACTCACCTAACCTCTACATGCCCTGCTGATGTCCTTTACCACTTACATAACCCCTCCACCTCCTGCCGCTATCCTCCACCACTCACCTAACTGCTCCACCTCCTGCCTCTGTCCTCCACCACTTACATAACCCCTCCACCTCCTGCTGCTGTTCCCACCACTCACCTAACTGCTCCATCTTTTGCCGATGTCCTCCACCACTCACCTAACTGCTCCACCTTCTGCCGCTGTCCTCCACCACTCACCTAACTGCTCCGCCTCCTGCTGCTGTCCTCCATGTGGATCCCCCCCCCCCCACACAGTGCGCTGATTTCTAACTATCCAGCCCCCTCCACCCAGACCTTCACCTCTCACTGGATACCTTTAAATGGACCTTTACAAGAAGTGGTTGTGTACCCCTGCACTAGACCATTATACACTATGAGACCTGTTGCTTCCTATGAGACTAATAATGCTGCTGCCATCTAGAGTCTATTTACTGTTATAACAACCCCTACTGAATCTCCATAGTAATGCATGGCATTTCTATTTTCACTAAAGTCACCACGGATTGGTGAGCATAACATTGCAAGCAAAAATGGCTTCTATGCTTCAAAAAAGCTAAAATGGGGTATCAAGTCCAGTATTGTTGAGCTCATGAAAAGTGGCGACCAGAATAAAAGGTTTTTTTATTTTGCTCCATTTTCTATCTTCCTACTTTGTAAAGTGTTAGATAATGGTTTTGATCATAAGCATATCTGGGATATCAGAGTAACTGAACATGCCCCGCAATGTACGCTTCTCAGGGCCTGGTGGACAGGTATTCCCGGAATTGCTACAGGCCTGTCTTCTCTGTGATTTAGGGTGAAGGAAGTGAGACATGCATTTAGTCATTAAACCCTCTGGGATGTAATGTAGTTCTTGTAGATAAGAATGTATATCGCTCCCGGCATCGAGAATTTATCTCTGGGTCTGATCAGCATTTGCAAGGTAGAAAAAAAATAGGAAAAAAAACAGTTTACTCTACTTAGTTTAGTCTTCAGTGATTTTCAGTAGCATTAGATAGCCAAGACAAGCATTGTCCACACCTGCAATAGCCACAAAAAACATGGTTGGTTTATGAGGAATAATGCAAAATAATGCTCAGCTGGGCTGGCACTATTACAGGTCATGTTGTATGTGGCATTAGTTAGGCCCAGTCAGGGCCAGCTCCAGGTTTGTGGGGCCCTTGGGCAAGAGAGTCTTGTGCCCCAAAGTAGTCAAATGATGTCACCTTTCAGCTCCGCTGTCACATATGGGTTATCTCCTGCTGCTGATCGCTCTCCAGTCCTTGTCAGTTGTCACCTGGTTCTCACCACCTTCTGCACTTCCATCTATTGCTCTCCATTCCATGCCATCTTCTCCATTGTTGATGACCATCCCTTGTTGCTGGGGCCAACCATGAGTAGGTCTGCATATCCGGCATTTGGTGGTTCAGGTCCGCTGTAAAATAATACCATGGTCAAGTGTGAGCCTGAGTGCGCCCCTGAAAATGCCAGGTTTACCCTGTGCTGATGCCAGCCCTGAACCCAGTGGCAAGTGAAAACAGGGATAATTCCTTGTGGGCTACAAAGCTTTGAGGTTGACTGTGCTGTTTATAGACCCCAGCATGGAACCCCCCTCACCCAGAGAGTATGCAACAGAATTCACTAACTGCTCTTCTAACTGCCTTTACAATACTAAAGCTTCAGTACCATCACTTTAAAGCTTCCACTTGGATGTGTGCTCCCAGTCCCAGAAGCATGCTTCTAGCTGTAATGGGATCCAGGCTTCCACATGAATGCATGCCTGCATAAGTACTAGAAAGCCGTACTGATAACTGCTTTCCAAAGGCTTCCTCGTTTTCAATCCTGACCAGTCCGATCAGCCAGGAGTCCACCAAGGATGAGCAGTCATTTGTGTACAAGGAAAATAGTGGTGGTGAAAGGACACAACCTTGAGGAGCACCTGGTGGCCAAACAGGAAAGTAAGGTTGGGAATCAATGGTCACACTGGCAGTATAGAGAGAATTTCAGTAGCTCTAAGTATTTTTGCATTCTCAAAAATGTTTTGGTTGGAGTGAGGCTTTAATATGATAGGATGTAAACTAAACAGTTTGCAGATACAGCAAGGTGTTGACATATCTCTGGTTACGTAACAGCCATTAAATCTTTGTAGCCTGTCCTTTTGCCGTACATGCCTGGGATGTCTTTTTGTTCCCATGGACATGAACTTGTCACCTGATCACATGAGTACGGCTCGAAAGCGAGGAGCTGACCGCACTCTCCAAGTAATCAAAGGCAAGGCACAAGTCAGCAACCACAAAAATACCATAGAATTCCTTAACAAAGGAAAATACAGTGGAAACTCAGAGGAGTAACCCAACACCTGCACTAAAAAAAGTGACTCAGAACACAACCACCCGAAAGATAACTGACAGGGACTGCAGAAACAGCCTTAAGGCCTGTCAGTCACTAGCCTGCCACCATCAATAGACTGCACCACCAGCAGGCTCCCCTGAGATTAATGGCACTTTGCTGAAACCTCTAAACTGATTACAGTCTGCTTTGTTTTATACTACAGGTGAGATGGGGTGAGAGATAATGAGAAGGAGAAGGGGGGAAAATCCCTGCAGATTTGGGCCCTGCATTTTTGTCGTGTTCGCACGACAAAGACGAACGTCTGAAAGCCGCTTAGCGAAATAAACTGAAAAGCGATACTTCACTGACAAAGGGAAATTCCAGATCACACCACAGTGTTTTTAAACAATACAACAACGTCAAAAAAACTGCCACTTTGTGATAAAGATGATGCTTCAAATGAAATGAGAGCCCGGATATACCTGGACCCACCCCAATTTCAACACTTTATGGAAGAACTCCCAACTATTTGTTTAACTGGATGGAGCTTCAAAAGAGTACATACAGTATACACATAAGGGCAGACTAGATGGACCATATGGTCTCCTTCTGCCGTCAACCTTCTATGTTTCTAACAAGATGTTCAAAGTGGAGGCCTTCTTTGATACCTGGGAAAGCTTCATCAACACAGCAAAGTCCAAACTACATTCGGAGACACCTCTTGGTACCTCACCAGGGTGCCCTTCAATAAAATGCATAAATTGCTTATATGACCATTGTATACTTAGGAATACATAGGAATTTGTGCTCTGCTTTCAACCCATATGTGCAGTGAGAACAACCAGGGACAGATAATAATAGGTACAATGGAGCACCTGCTCCAGTCCCCTGGTCCCAGCACCATATAATCCAGGGCACATAACCAGGGAATGATATGAAGGGCACCCGGAGCACGCACCTTGCAACCTCTACTACTTAGGAAACCTTCAGTAGTGCTCCATGTGGGTTCCTGATATGAGGCGTGGTCTGTACATCTAAGGCATGGTTTCTCAATCTGCAGTATGCATACCTCAGGAGGTACTTGGCAAAACCAACAAGGGGGGTCTGACAGGTCTGGTATATTATGTTAACAGTAACACATTATTTTTTCTTGCTTGAAAAAGTGCTACAATACCCATGATCTAATTACTTCTATAACTTTAGTAATTGATCTCATAATTAGGGGTACTTGGTTGTAAATGCTTCCCGCTACTTTGCGTAAAAAGGTGGAGAACCACTGATGTAAGGGGATGTGAGTGTGTGTAGTGTGGTCTGGTGTCATGTAGGGTAGCATGGTGTAAGTACAGGATTATAGTATTTGTTTGCCTCTAGAGACCGTGGGGGCTTGGGAAACGTAGCAGAGGGTGTGAGGGTAGGGGGCCACCATATAAGAACTGCTCCATACCATGGACACCCATAAGGGAAACCCAATGGCAATAATAAGGCAGCAAGCAGATCACCTGAAGCCTGTCCCATTATCATCATCATCTCTCCTTCATTTCCTGTCGTGGCAGCTAAAAGCCGTTGCAGGGCTACAAAGTTTGCCCTGCTTTAAATATATTTACTCCAGGATCCAATCTGCCTCTTGGTGCTCTCAGCATGAGCAAGCATGGCAAGCCGCAGTGGTCTAACAGCTGTCTCTGACCACTCACTAACTTATGAAGTTACGCCATGACACAGCCCTCCCAGCTCAACCACAACTCCAGAAATTGAAGCAAAGAAATTGATGGTTCATTTTACGCTGTTTCAATAGGGGATAATGTGGGAGAAAGAAACGGGGACGGGGACTTTAATCAGGTTCTGAGAACAACACTGAAGCCTTGCTCAAGAACATCGCAGTCCCAGCTGGGAACCAAACCTGCAACCCTCCAGTAACATAATCTGTTCCCTAGTTACCCTATTTTTAGTCCACCATAGACTGAATACCTCTATTAAAGTGGACCAATCACCTTGTGCAGCTGGCCTGTAATCTAAACCCCCCCCCCCCCGCGGGTCCAGCGGCGGTCTTTGCCGCCGGCCACATCCTCCACCGCCATTTCGATCCACTCCTTCAATGACATGTTAAACAAGTCGTTCCCCGTGTCATTCAAGTGGACCCCATCGGATCAATAAAACCCTCTCATCCCCTCTACCTCGATGTGGCGCACACAGGCAAAACGGGGGAACAATTTGAGACCACACCAACACCACCCCCTGGAAATACTCCCAGAAAAAACAACAAGTCCCGCGTTATGGACTTGATCAGGTGCCTCATCGGCACCTTCCCTAAATCATTCCCCCCTGCATGAATAACCAAAACCCCCGGTGGCCCCCTCCTTGCCGCCACACGCATTGTGTGCTCCCGCATGTCACCCCAGCACAGGCCTTTCACACCGGCCCAGCTCAACCGTGCACGATCCTCCTGTATGCCCAGCTGCATTCCGTTCCTCCAAACCACTGCTCGCCGAGCCGACCAGTAAATGAACGGATGCCCGACAATCACGACCGAGCACGCCGATTCTAAAACAAAAAATAAGGAAAGGGAAGGGGAGGGAGGTAGGAAGATGTTATCGACCGATCCACACATTCACCTGTACAACCGATCAATCCTGTCCGGCCGAATGTACCGCCGAAACCGTGCCGATTCCCACCTCCACCGGCCTCTTTATTATAACATCCGGCAGCCCCAGCCTAGCCGCCTCTGTTGCGGCCCCTATTCGAAACGAGTGGGTACCATACTCGCCACTTGCAAGCCCCATCTCCCCAAGACATTTCCTAAAAACTGCCAAAAACTGGAACCGCGATAAGAAGGAACCATCCTCGTACATGAGCAGCGGACCGTTCCCACTCGGCCTGACCTCCAGGAACTCCTCGACGGCGGCAGCCGGGCATGAATTACATACTGACCCCTCGCCCCCTTTGATCCGTCTTTGAGCTTCTTATGCGTATCACCACCCCTTCATCTGACATCACTGTATCATCAAAACCCAATCCCCCGGGCACCGGCTTGTTAGGGCTCACCAGCTCCCCCACCCTCAGGGCTCTAAAAAATGCTAGCGAGTATGCTGCCCTAAACAAACGCACCTCAAAACCTGACGCGCAAACCCGGGGCAAAACACTGATTATCCCCCACAACAAACCACACGAGACTGGTCGTCTGCTATCAGCCGTCCTGTGCTCTTTCCGCCAACCCTTAAGTGCCTGTCGGACACAAAACGCTTTTGTCATATCAGCCCAACCCTCCAGACGGCACAAGAACGCCAAAGCCGACATCTTTTTGTCAACCGAAGCCGGGGTCTTGCCTCCTGCCAACAACTCGCTCACGTACCAAAATAACAACCCCTGCCTATCTTCCTCCGTTGCAGGCACCCCAAACTCTTCCACCAAGGCTCACCACTGCTGCCACATCTTTACATACGACCCCCAAGTAGATGGTGTAACCAACTTTTGTATTAAGCCAAACAGGCGTCTTACAGGATCTCCAGCAGCCAACTGGGGCACGACTCGCCGACCTCCCTTGCCTCGGGTGCCAATTTCCTGAAGCGCTCCCACTGTGAACGAGAAAGAGCGTCAGCTATCCCGTTCTCCACCCTGGACACATGCGCCGCCCTGCACCACACGTTGTACCGCAGACAACCCAACACCAGCTGCCTGAGCAGCACCATGACCGGTAATGAAGATGAAGTCTGCGTGTTAACCACCGACATATTGTCCCATCGAAAACACACCGCCTTGTTCCTCAGCACCTCTCCCCATAGGGTCACCGCCACCACCAGTGGGAACAATTCCATAAAGGCCAAATTCCTCACAAGAGCTGATTCCATCCATCGTCCTGGCCAGGGGCCCGCACACCATCTCCCCCCCAAGTAGGCCCCAAAACCGACCGAGCCTGCCGCATCTGTGAAGAGCTCAAGCTCCTCATTCGCCCTCACCGGTTCCAGCCAGTACGCCAGCCCGTCAAAGGACTCCAGGAAAGTGATCCACATCCTGATGTCCTCCTTCATTGCTGCCGTCAACCTGATGAAGTGATGCGGCTCCCGAACCCCCGCCGTCGCTAGTGATAGACGCCTGGTGAACACCGGACCCATAGGCAAAACCCTGCATGCGAAGTTCGACTTCCCGAGCACTGACTGAAGCTGCACACACGTGACCTTTTTTACCCCCAGGGCCCCCTCCAACCAAATCCTCAATTTTATCACTCGGCAGCCTACATACCCTTTCCACCGTGTCGATCTCGATCCCCAGGAATTTTATTACTGTTGTCGGACCTTCCGTTTTGTTGTGCGCCACAGGCACCCCAAAAGCCCCAAACACGTTTAGCATGGTTGCCAACAACAAATCGCTGACCCTATTGAAGTGGCGGCCCCCTGAAAGGGGGAGGAACCCCCGGCAGCTGGGTATACTCCCCCCCTCGCATTCATCACCCTCAACCACAGCCCGATGTCCCTATGATCCCACCCCAACTTCTCACTTATCGACATCCGTTGCCGGAACACCCGTACACCCGGTGGGCCTCCCAAATGGTGTCCAAATAACAAAAAAGTGGCGAGCAGTGTTCCGGGTTCTTTTCCCCAATAACGCTTGCGAGTGTAGCAAACGCCTGCAGCCAATTCCCGAAAGTTCTCGGGATCAACCGAAAGCGCCTCCTATCCTCATCCTCCTCCTTCCGGTACTCCTTCCCCTTTTCCCACCCCTCAACCCAAAAACGCTCCAAGGGCAATAACGTGAATATGTTCACGTACTCCCTTCGCCATATTTTTTCTTTCACCTCCTGTGCCCCCCCAGTGGACCCTTGAAACACACGTAGGTGTGTCCCTTGGCTGAATCCGAAATCGGTAGGGACCTATCCCCCCGCTAACTCACCCAACCCCGGATCTGAGCCATCGCCGTTCCTGATGTTGCCGCCATGCTGACGCCCACCGCCACGAACCGTCCACTTGCCCGACTGCCACAGTCTTCTATCCGCCATCCTGGTGCCTCGACCGCCGTGCCACCCGAAACTGGATCTTGGTCGACCACCGCCTGTGGAGAAAAAAGGAGAGGCGAGCAGCTGGTACTGGCCGGGAAGCCGAGTCCCCGGCCGCCTTCGCGCCCGTCCGCGGTGCCTGGACCTAACTGCAAATGAGCAGGGGAAGATGCCATGCGCACCAGCTCGCCAGGCTGGGGGGCCGCCAGGTCAAAAGGCCACGTGCTCAAGGACGCGGGGGCACGCCACACCGAGGGATCCGCCAGGGGGAGGGGGGCATCCTGCGTTGCCGGGGGGAAGGGGGGCAACACGGGGGTGAATGCCGTGGAAAAACGGCCGTGGGGGAGCTGGGATAATGCTCCCGCATGGGGGCCCCCGCTGTAGGTGGGGATCATGTGTGGAGGGGAGGTGAACGTTGTGTGCTGTTTAGGGGCCCGCGCCAGCGTTGAGTGGGACACCGGGGGCCCCACTACTGTACCTGGGGGGGAGGGGGTCCCCCCCCGGGTCCGCACTCCGCTCTGTCCAGAGCGTAGCCTTGACCCCCGTGGAGGACCCCTAATGGTGGGCCAGCTGGGGAAAGGGGCCCCCTCTGCCGGCTTGTATGCGGGGAGGGGGCGGGAAGCGCATGTAACTGGGCTGCAGCACGCTGTGCCCACATAGTCCCCCCCCCACTGCTGTGGGGGGGAGGGTGATGACCTTGCCGCCGCTCCCTGCCCTCGGGTACAGCGGGGAGCGGCGGCTCTAGGGCGGCTCGAGCGCACATGCTCGGGCCGCGCACTGCGATGAGGAGGCAGGGGCGGGCCCGGCAGCTCTGACGTTGCAGCCCCGCCCTGCCCTGCAAGGGAGGGCCGGGGAGGAAGCCGGCCTTTTGCGGCCTGAGCTCCGACGCTCGGGCCGAGGACCAGAGGTGGATGGCCCAGGTGGGGAACGCAGCTGGGCAGCTGCTGCCGCCCGGCGCCTGCCCGAGTGCCGGCAGACCCACCGCGGCCGGAGCTGCAAGTTAAGCCGATCGCCGCAGAAGGAGGAGAAGGGGGGTGAGGGGAAGCAGGGACAGTGCCAGTCCCCCGCCGATAGGAGGTCCCCCCTGAGGTCACTTTCCCCAGTGACAACTTCCACATGGCTGGTCTGCCTCCGGACAGGAACGCAGACCAGTCATGTGGGCTGCCCTCCTTAAAGGGACGGCGCTTTCTTTAGTATGCGCCACATAGTCAAATCATCATCATTGGACAAGCGGCCACACATGTCGTAGGAAAGGCCGAAAGCTGAGTGAAGTTGGGCAATCAGGGGCAGGGACCACCAGAAAACTCAAAATCCTAGTGTTTGGTTCATTTTAAAAGCAATACTCTTTTTGAAGGTATGGCAAATATGAATACATTGTACTTTTTTGTTGATTTTTTGTTGAATGCATACATGTCTCAGTTATGTACATGAAATGTATTATACAGATGCTAAAACTGGATTTGTGCTAAATATCTTCATTAATTATATGTAAATTAATACAATTTCAGAACAAATCAAGCAGCAATTAATAGGGATGCTTTTTTAGGGATGTGGGTTTTGCAACATGCTCACCCCAGGTCGGGGTCCTTAGGACTCTCTAGGCCGTGGCATGCCAGCATTTGTGCTCAAGTGCTTGTTAACCCATCAGAATCTTTTTCCATCATTTTGACCACCTAAAAGTTGATAAAGAGAACCAAACAAATGAGTAAGAAATATTTTGCCATTCCAAAGCTTTAAAGTGGCCCAATAACCCCCTGCAGGCGCAGTGGAATCTAAAAGATTCTAGGGCCGACCGCTAGCTTGCCCCGGGGCATCCTATACTGGATGCCCCACTGTGTGAAGCCCCCCTGGGGTGCCAGGAAACTCACTAGATCCCGGCAGGGCCTGCAACACAGTCTTTGCCGCAGTGGCCGCATCCCCGGCTTCTCTGTAGCTGTGCGTGCTCCCCACGCCCAGCCTATCCAAATCCAGCCACATAAAGCACTGTGATTGGAGGGGCACCTGGTCATGAGCCATGGGAAAGTCCCAAAGGTGAGTGAAATCACCAGGATAGTCAAAATTCTGGTGTTTGGTCCACTTTAAGAGATTCAACAGCCAGACAAAAAAAAGCGAAAGTGTACTTACCTTTCGTCCCCCACTGCTGATCAGTGCTAGTTCAGTGATCAGGAACTCACCTGATCAATGGATCCGAGCCCACACTATCCAGGGCCACATCATGGGGTCGGGATTGATGGCCGGTCTGGTTCACAAACTCGCCATCAGTCACAGGCGCGCTGCAATACCCTCTTTATTAATTGCAATGGAGGCATACCTTCCAACTTTTCAGGGTGGGAAAGAGGGACAGTTGTTAAATTAAACCACACCCCCTCATTTAGGGATGATAGGATCTAACAGTTACAACAATATAAATACTTTGTATAGGCAAATGAATCATTTATTGCTGCAGATCTGCTATATGACTTTATGTAACTATGACATGAGTCATGTGAGCTCCATCTCAAAATAACGAGGGTCACACAGCAAGACGACGACTCTAAGCACACGAGTCACACGTTCTACCAAAGTATGGTTTAAAGTGGACCAACACCCAGGATTTTGACTATCCTGGGTTTTGGTCCACTTCGGCGGGGCACCCCGATCGGGGGTGCCCCGCTGTGTGAAACCCCCCAGAAACCCCAAAAAACTCACCTCTCAACGCTCCCACGTGAGCGCCGCAGCCAATCCCCGCCAACGTCCAGGCGGGGATCAGGAACGTCCAGGCCGCTTCCGCCGCCGCCGCCTCCCGCGCGTCACTCTCGGCGCGCGCGCGCCCCCGCCGGCCATTCACAGAGGGCCGGCGCGGGCGCGCGCACGTCTGGAGGGGTGCGCGGGAGGCGGCGGCGGCGGAAGCGGCGGCGGATCAGGTAAGGTGTTTTTGGGGTTTCTGGGGGGTTTCACCCCGCGGGACATCCCGATCTCGGATGTCCCGCGGGGTGGGAGGTGATCGGCCCGGGAATCTTATAGATTTCCGGGC
Source organism: Gastrophryne carolinensis (assembly GCA_027917425.1). Lineage (NCBI taxonomy): Eukaryota > Metazoa > Chordata > Amphibia > Anura > Microhylidae > Gastrophryne > Gastrophryne carolinensis. The sequence continues at coordinate 30,429,942 of CM051238.1, read as the reverse complement.
CGATCACCCCTGGGTGTTGGTCCTCTTTAAAGTGGACCAAAACCCAGGATAGTCAAAGGTTTTGACTATCCTGGGTTTTGTTTCTTTCCCCGGGGGCACCTCGACCAGATCGCCACAGCAACTCACCTCTTCCCGGTCCCACTGCGCGTTTCACCTCCCTCTATGGCCTTCCCCGGGCACTGCTAGATCGGGATGCCCCTGGGGAAAGGACCAAAACCCAGGATAGTCAAAATCCTGGGTTTTGGTCCACTTTAAAAGACTAAAGCTAAAAGTCGTTTTAGCAGCCAAAAAAGAAAACCAAATAGTACTTAACTTTTGTCCCCCACAGCTAATCGCTGCTACTCCAACTCACCAGTTGGTGAGTTGTGTCTGTGCCTGTAATATAAAAGAGATGAGGGCCGGCCGCTGTCCCACCCCCCCAATCCCCGGATGTGGCACGCCCCACTATTCTAAACCCCCCAGATATTTACTCATATTTCCCTGGTCCAATGGTGCGCGCAAGGGTTCTCGTCCAATCGGAGCCGTTTACCGTGCCTATGTCATTCAGCAAACTACCCCTGTTCTCATGTGTTCCTCTTTGAGGTGTAACATGCAGATTTGCATTAATAAATGATTCATTTGCCTATTCAAAGTGTTTATATCGTTGTAACTGTTACACCCATTTCCTAGCTATCTCTCAGGGAGGGGCGTGTTAATTAAATAGTTGTCCCTCTTTCCCACCCTGAAAAGTTGGAAGGTAGTGGGTCATAACGCCCGTTTGAGGTGAAAATATCCGTATGGAAGCATCGACCTCCCTTAGGAACATAAACACTCGCCACGTGTTCACAGCACGCCCTCTATGCTTCTCCACCAATCAGGGCGCAGAGCCCTGCACTCAGCTATCCAATCGCATCCCTCCTCGGAAACTACCGCTCTCCAATCGCTATAGTCCTCCCTCAGCGTTCCCCTGTCACCATGGCAGCGGAGAGGGCGGGTTTCTGTCCAAGATGGCGGCGCCCGTGGAAGCGCTGACAGGCGTGTGTGAGGCGCTGGAGAGCGGGCTGAGGGAGGACGGGGAAGAGGCGGCTGTACAGCGAGTGAAGCGGCTCACCGAGCTCCTCAGGGAGGCCGAGTGCAGGTGAGGCTTCTGCTCGGATAAGGCGCCTCATCCTCACTCGCAGCCCCAACGGGTCTGGGCCCAGCTCCTCCATTATTTTCTCTCACAGAGCTGCAGATTCATTTGTGTGGTGGTTCTGTAAGTTAACCCACTAATATTAAAGCGGACCTTCACCTTCCCTTATCATTCAGAGGGGGTCCCACAGCACATGCGCAGGCCTTTCTCAATGGCTGATCGTGTGCTCGCAATCGGAGGGTAGTGGCCGTTCTGTCTGTGTGTTATGCCGTCCATGCTATGCACAGCATAGAATGCTGACTGGACCAGAGGCTGCGCATGCTTTCGCTGGTGACGTAGATTAAAGTGGATCAAAACCCAGGATGTTTTTACTATGCTTGGTTTTGGTCTTTTCCCCCAGGGCACTTCTTACCAGTCCCCCAGCACATGCGCTGCCACTCAATCAGCTTACTCGCGGCCGCTGACGTCACGCCGTCTAAGGCCAGCGGCTCCGAGCACGCTGAGGGCCGCATCCTCCGCTTCCCTCTAATGGGGAGCATGCTGACTTCAGGCAAGGCACGTCACCTTGCTATAGGTATAGCGGGGATGCGGCAGCACCGCGCACATGCGCCGTTGGACCTGGAGACAAGTGTATGGGGCGACCTAGGGAGTTTAACCCTGCGGGGCATCCCCCCATACACTTACTTTGTTTCCCGGTCCAACAGTGACCGCATCCCCGCTATAACTCTAGCAAGGTGACGCACCTTGCCTGGGGCAGACACGCTCCCTGTTAGAGGGAAGTGGAGGATGAGGACGTCGGCTCGCTTGGAGTTTGACCTTGCAGGGCTTTGTTCTGTGCCTCAAGACATCTTGATTCAGAAAATCTAAAAACATTCCATGGCCAGCCACTGGCTTTTCTTCGCCCCCGCTGTGTGAAACTCCACCAATTCACCCATAAAAACTCACCTTTCCCAGCTTTCAACGGCGCGTGCGCAGCCTATCGCCCATGAGAGGCTCATGCTGTGACTATGTCCACAATTTGCTTAGGCACAAAATGACCTCAACAAAGGGCACAGCATAAAGTATACTAAAAATGAACACTTTATTATTGTAAATCTACTGGATTAAAAACATATACACCAACTCCTCACCCGTCCGCTCTGGTGTGATTAACAAGCCAGAGACTCGTCCATAAGGGAACAAACGCATATCTAAAAATAAAAAGCCTATCCTTTTTATTGCAAGTGCCCCAAATAAATAACTGCAAAATATTTCATATCCTTGTGCATATAAATATTATGATACTATAATAAATACCGCTGTGCTAAAAAAAAAAATCAATATAATATTATAAAGTGCTTGTGCATACAAATCTACTGTGAAATACCCAATGGTGTAAGTCCGCTTGAAGGACTCTTTCCTATGATGTTCAAAAGAACCTTAAACTATACTGCTGATATATTGCCCTCCCAAATATACATATTTAACTCAATTAACTACCACTACCTGGGATTGAAGGAAAAAAGAAGACAGTTATACATCTAAGCTGATAAGTAAAGTCAAACAAAGTACTTTCCCTTATGGAAGTCCAGTATCATCTGTGGGGATCTGTAGGGGGTTCCACTGCTCCTGCAGCTTCTCCAGAGGTGCTGTGACTGTCATTCGGCAGATGGCTCTCATTGACTTGTATGGGGAGCGCATGCTGCCACATCCCCAGCTGTGTGCGTGCTCCCGCACCAGTCTATTTGATTGGCTGGGGTTGGAGCGTGCTCCATATTTTAAACAACGAGAGCCAAATTATGTAGTCGCAGCAGGCCGCTCTCATTGAACAAGAGCCCGTGCATGTGCCAGTGGGAGCGGGGAAAGGTGAGTTTTATGGGCAAATTAGAGGAGTTCACACAGTTGGGCATCCCGATTCGGGATGCCCCGGAGAAAAGCCAGTTGTCCGTTTAGTTCAAAAACAAAGCTCATTGTGTCTGTGCCTGGAATATAAAAGAGATGAGGGCCGGCTGCTGTCCCACCCCCCCAATCCCCGGATGTGGGACGCCCCACTATTTTAAACCCCCCAGATATTTACTCATATTTTCCTGGTCCAATGGTGCGTGCAAGGGTTCTCGTCCAATCAGAGCCGTTTACCGGGCCTATGTCATTCAGCAAACTACTCTTGAGTGTTTACATTAGGGAGCGAGAGCAGCCGCATCCTCGGGGTGTGCGCGGGCTTCTGCCCTAGCCATTCTGATAGGCTGGGGCAGGAGCACATGCTGCTGGGGATGTACCTGCTTGCACTCCCATTGAAGCACATCAGAGCCGTTTGCCGAAGGACATGGCAAACATTATTGGATGACAGCCATGCACCATTGGACTGGGAAGAGTTGAGTTGTACTGGGGGATCTGGGGGGGGGTTCACACAGTGGGGTGTCCGAATTCAGGATGCCCCCGGGGCACAGAACAAAACCTGTCAAACCCAGGATTTGTTCCGATTTGAAGAGACTATAAACACAACAGCAATAATTAGGCAGCAAGCAGCTCCCCTGATGCCAGTCCCATGTGCGTATCTTCCATATCCTGCAGTGCCAGGTAGAAGCCATAGCAGGGCACCCAAACAAAAGTGGTCCAACAGCAACTCTGTCCCTCGAGGCTCTGAGCACTGCAAGCCACAGTGGTCCTACCACAGCAGAGCATGCTTACTGTGCCATGATATGCTTTTCCCAGCTTAGCCATGCCATAGAAATTGAAGTGAAGACAGTGGCTTTGCTTAGAATGCAAAATGTATTTACATATAATCAAATGTTATGAGACTCTTGAAATGGCTCTAATTACACTTTTCCTAGGGGGGATAAAGTGGGAGGAAGTTTGTGTGTGTCTAGACATTGACTTTAAGGCAGTGCCTCAAGAATAGACCAGAAACTGGGACCGTTAAAATTCTGGGTTTTGAACCATTTTAAAGTTGGCCTATCACCAGGATTTCCACTATCCTGGTGGTAGGTCCTTGTTCCTGAGGCATCATCATTTGGGAAGGTGTGAAATCCCCCAGATCGACCAAACAACTAATCTTTCTGCCGTCCCCACTGCACATGTGCAGGCACTTGTCCAGCCAGCGCTTATGCCCTACATATTAATATTTATCAACAAAAATCTCCAAAACAAAAATCAAGTTTCCTTGTGGTGTGCTCCCGTGCCCAGCAGGGATGTTGGGGATGTGGCCACAGCCTGCAATCATGGTGCGGGACCACCCAAAAGGTAAGTGATTGTGCACCAGAGCAAGTTGACCTTGGAGTCTTTTAGAGTCTTCTTGTTGGTGGTAGGTCCACTGTAAAGCAGATCAACACCCGGTGTTGTACCTCTCTGGAGGGGCATCCCGCTGTGCAAAATCTCATGGTTCGCCGAGAAAACTCACCTGTCCCACGTTCCCGAGACGCAGGTGTGGGCCACCGGTCAATCAGCGTGCTTGTCCCCCCCTGACGTCGGAGCAGAGAGCAAGCTGAAAGGAGTCAAGTGGGCTGCCGGACACATCCCCTCTCCCCCTAGCCACTCGCAAATGCCTGGTGTTTGTACGCACCCAGCTAAAGATATAGCAGGGAAGCGGCCCTGCATGCATTGCTGGAATTGCTGCTAGGTGAGTTTTATTCAAGGGTTTCAGACAGCAGGGAATTCCCAGTTGTGATGCCCTCGGGAGAGGGAATCAGCTGGGCTTGCAATCCTGGGGTGATAACCTCCAGTTCGCCCCTGTACTCACATTGATCAGGCAATCCCATCCACATGCATATTATATTAACCAAACCTGGACCAAATCTTGGGTTTTGCAAACATTCAGGGGAGCCTGTTCATTCTGATAGGTTGCACTACTGTTTTAATGGGGATGCAGCTTGAGGCGCTCACTCCATTCAGAGAGGAGTTTTTTGGTGATCCCGGGGGATGCACACAGCATCCCAGTCAAGATGTCCGGCCAGGGAGGAACAAAACCCAAGAAAGTGAAATTGTTGGGTTTTGTTCCTGTTTAATCAAAGCTGCTGAGATTAATAGAATAATAGAATAAGTGTTCAGTTTCTTTTAGGGAAAAGAGGCCACTCGGGTTTGATGGAGAAAAATAAGAAAATATATTCTGAACCAAATTGTTGAAGATGACCCCCCCCCCCCCCCTCCCAGCATGAATATGACAGCCCCTACCAGCACTTACTTTAAATTGCCTGGTGGGGGCCCCAGATGCTGGTTCTCTCTGTGCACTCTCTGCAGACCCCCACACTGCCCCCCTATCTTTGCCCTGCTTTTTGCTTCTCCCCATCTTTCCTCTGCTCCCTGCTGCAACTCCATCTAAGCTCTGTTCCCAGCTGAACCCCCATCTTCGCTTACTCCCTATCTTTGCTCTGTTCCCAGCTGAGTTCCTATCTTCACCCTGCTCTCCATCTTTGCTCTGTTCCCAGCTGAGTTCCTATCTTCACCCTGCTCTCCATCTTTGCTCTGTTCCCCTGCTGCACCACCATCTCTGCCCTGCTCCCCATCTTTGCCTTATCCCCAGCCCCGCCTTTTTTGACACTGCAATTGCACATCCTATGAGGAGAAAGATGGGTCAATTATCCTCTCTGCAGTGTTTTTATTTGTTTTTAGCAGTAGATCTTCCATACCAAGCTTTGAGGGAGGAGCTAATATACGCATTGTAAAAGGTTTTCAATACTTTAGGAGACATGCCGAACATAATCCGTTGATGGTGAGGAAAAGAGTCTCTTCAGGCTTTCTTTAGTGCATAGTTGATGGGCTTAGTTCATGTAAGGTCCTTAGAGATGTGTCTGGGACCATTCTGACTTTTTGTCTATGTACATTGTACCTGGATTGGGGCTAGATAGTCTGAAACGTACTACAATCTCTACAGTGTTTTTTCAAGTCATCCTTCAGCTTGACCGACCACATGGAGATTGGGCTCCACCCCCTGGGAGGAAACACAAAATTGAACAGAGGTTAAAAGCCCCACCCCTTCCTCTCCTCCTCAGTTCTTTGCGTTTCCTCCCTGGGAAACCGTTGGACAGAGAGGTGCTGATAGACTTTGGCCATCTTTGTTATTTTTGTTTATTATTTTACTACCTCCAGAGTACTTGAGTAGCCTGTTGTACCAGACCAGATACTGGGGGAGTCCCCCCCTCATAGTTCAGAACACTCAAACTAGTTGTGCGATATACCTTTAAGAAAGCCTGCCTTTATTAGTGCGGGTCATGCTGTGTGTTTAACTTTACATCGGGTAGGCATTTTAATGTTGTTATTTAATGAATAAGTGTATATTTGGCGATTTCTGAAAAAAACGCTACCGGTAAGTCTAACAGTGTTTTTTTGGATATTCAGTACAAAGTTGTTTTATGTTTGCACCAGGAGTCCAGGTTATTAACTGACAGGCAAAATAAGAACCAAAACTCACTTGACTCATCTGCATGCAGGATACTACATCATTGTCCACTCAAAGCTGAAATGCATCTCGCTAGGCAAAAATAAAAGCTCACCAGTAATCCAGCGCAGCTGATTTGCCCTATAGAGGTAGTTTTAAATTTACCGGCTGCTTGGAGCTGAGTGGCCGTCCCCTCGTGTCGGTCACAGTGACTGGCCGTGACTGCTCCTTTCACTACAATGTGTGGCCAGTCGCCGTAGTCTGCATCTCTGGTGGAGGTAGATTTTCAACCATAAGGGTAATCAACTGCACGGTTCTATCAGTGAGTATCTGTTGTTTTTTACATTTCTCTGGACAGTCCCTTTAAATAAAATGATGGCTGGAGTTGGGCTGGCAGTGTTTTTTAGCACCACATTTTAGGTGACCCACCTCCTGTACCCAGACACTACTGCTTGTGTATGTATATACCTTTAGCTGGGCAAACTTTCCATCTGCTTTACTAATTTGAAATAATTGAGTGGCATGTGCTGGGCAGTGGCAGACCACTAATGCTTTCAGCAGAGTGTTTCGGAGAAGAAACCAGGAAAAGTGCTTCCAGAGTCTGGGGTTTTGGGCTCGTGGCTCAGATCGTAAGAAACCCTGTGACCACACTTTTCCAAATTGTGCATGTATTTTTATAGCGGCCTTTCTGTAAATAGGAATCGAGCAGTGCCATGTGCTTTCTCCATCAGGATAGCGCTACCATTAGACGATCGTGTGGTGGTTTTGTAGCGCGAGGTAGTAGCAATAAATCGTTTCAGCGTGACTGTGTCTTCCATTTTAGGGACTGTCATTTTTAAAGTTTAAACGTTGGCAAATTAAGTTGAGGAAAGGCATGTGGTGGGTCACAGTTTTGGTTTGTTGATTTGCCCTTTTTAGCATTAGGAACACCACAGACCTGTTTAAGCAGGGGGGGATGCCTTCTCGCCTCTGCCAAGATTTTACTTTTAAAGGATTCAGACCAGTATGGTATGTGTGAATGTTTCACTTGTTTACTTGTGTGAGAATGCCCAGTTTTTTTTGTTATGGTAACATACAGACATTTAATTTTACACTTGCAATTTCCAGCGTATAATGAATGAAACAAAAACAAGCTTTCATTCTTTATTTGCCAACAATTGCAAGTGTAAAATGAATTTTCGCATGTGGCCAGTGTAAAAAAATAATTTGACAGGATTGGCACTGTATAGGTTAAAAGATCCAATTCTTCCCCCAATGTCCTCCAGGACTGCTTAGCCGAGTAGCTCCTCCCACCTAAATAGGAAACACAAACTGCATGGTTAAATACCCTGCCACTTCCTCCCAGAGCTCCAGTGTTTTTGTGTTTCCTCCCAGGAAACGAGCTGGAATCTATGTCCCTATTTATTTATTTTTTCCCCCAGGGAAGATGGCAGGTCCAGACTCCATCCCCTCTCTCCAGCAGGCTCGGTGATCCGGGTGATCCATTGCTGCCCCCTCTCCTTATTTGCTCCCACTTGGAGGTCCCTTCCCTGGAGCTAGTCCCGGTGGCAGTCTCCAGGGCAGGATCCAGAATGCAGTCTGGGCTTGGATCCCACCACTTTCCCTTACGGGCTATGTGGAAGTGAGGGGATCAGTGGAATGTCAACAACCCCCACCCCCTTTCAGGTTGGGGGGATGGGTAAGTACAGGGCTCACCTTTGGGGTAGGATGAGCCCTTGCTTTTGTGCATACTGGCTGGTCTGGTATTCTGGAGCTGGGGCACAGCTCCAAAATGTGGATTATCTCAACCACCAGGGTGGCACAAGACCAATCGAGTTCATGTCTCTTTCCGAAACAATCTGTGCCAAGATGGAAACATCAGTAGCCTCCATGCGAGCAGCCCACATAAAGAGGAAACTAAATGTTCTGGCGGACCCCCTCAGTTGAGTTCAGCTCATGCAGACCACCAGTAAGACTTCCCCCGACCCCAGATGCATCAGGCACCAATATTCCACTCTCAGGTTCAGAGCCTCTATTTGACAGCATGGATCCTAAATGGGGCCTGCTAAGGAGTAAGGGGATTTTCAGTCGTGTCATTAAGACCCTTCTCCAGAGCAGGGCGATGGTTAGCCGGAAGATCTATGGGAAGGTCTGGAAGAAGTTTTCTTCATATTCTAAGTATTCAGCACGTCCTGTTCCAGAAGATATTCCTTACTCTTGGGTTATACATCCCGTAGATGGTGCTGGACTGCAGAGACAGAAAAGTGGCTCCTCCCGGCCCCATATATACCAGGGACCTCCCACGAAATCCCCAGTTCTTCTCTGCAGTCTGGGCTGCGATGACTAGAAGTTGGCTCTTTCTACTCGCAGGTGAGCGGGGCTTATTAGCCTGCGGCCCTGTAGGACTATTCCCACCCATTCCTGTCCCATGCCTCCCAGCTTAGGCTGCGCTGGTCGGGTGATGGTAGGCAGCACCGATGCCAGGTGCTAAGGAGCGCTGCTCCTACCGCAGTCCCCCACCAAAGGGTAGGCGGTATAAGCCCGTGGTGAGCCTTATAGGATGCCCCTCCCGTGGCCGTGTGCCCTTCGCCCCCTGTCCCCTCAGTTAGTCTCCTTTTTTAAGTGGTCCGCTGCTTCCCCTTCGCTCCCCCTGGGTAGATCTCGGGGGGGGGGGGGGGGGGTGTATATATTTTAATGTGTTTTCATGTTTTACTTTTGCACTGCTTTGTATGATATGCGCCGCCGCACGCTTGTACTCCGCTGCGCCGTCATTGGCTGGCCTTGTCACGGGGGGCGGGCCTTGCGGATGACGTTTTCTGCATCACTTCTCCGCGGCCCGCCCCTCGAGGTATATGCGGGCGCCATTTTGGAGCTCCTGTGCTGCGTGTCTGGCGTCTCCCTATCACGGTCTGTAAGTGCCCCTGCGGGCTGGCTTTTACTTGTACTTTCATTGTATTATGCTTACGGGATCTTTGCTTCTTACAGGCGGGTCAAACTTTTAGTGGGTTCTCCCGGTCCTATCCTCTTTTAGCGTTCACCCCTTATTGGCGGGCTTTTGTATTGTATATCTCCCACTTCCCTAGCGGGCTATTGGGGGCATCCCGGGTAGCCTTATTGGCGTCAATCCCGACTTGGCCTATTGTGCCACAATAATCACCATATGGAAGCTTCTCAGGATAATGTGCTTGGGGTTCCTTCGGGACAAGCCCGGCTGTGTATGGCGTGTGGGGTATCCCCTATAAGTGACAATGTCAGGGTGTGTGTACCCTGCGCCAAGCAGACGCTTGCGCTGCAGTCTGGGTTACCGGCAGCTGGGCCTGCGCTCCCTCTGGCTTCGCCTACCCCCCCCACGCTTACATCTGACTTCTAGTGAGGTGCATACCAGTGGGGAGTCTCAACCTGATTTGGCTGCTCGGGTGGCCAGCATTGAGAGACATATTGCCGGCTCTGGCCCGCATAAGGCTTCTGCTAAGAAGAGGCATTTATCACCTGGTGTTTCCCTCTTTCCTATGGAGGCTGAGGAATTTTTTGACGTTACCGGTTATACCCCCCTGGAAGAGGGAGAATTATTTTCTGATTCAGAATCATCTGAGGAACAATCTAGGGTCTATGGTGCCGATTCTGGGGCTGACCCATGGGCTTCAGATGATACTGACAGGCTTTTAGCTAACATTTTTGATCTACTCTGTATCTCTCCTCCTGCCGTGGCTCCGCGGCAGCAAGGGGAACTGTTTCATACTGTTAAACCACGCTTGGAGCTTCCTGAGCAAACTCATTTTAATAATTTGGTGCTCAAGGAGTGGGAATGGCTTTGCCGGCTCCCCGGGGTGCCAAAGAGTTGGGATAAGCGGTATCCCTTTCCTGCTGAAGTGGTTAAACGGTGGTCATGTCCTCCCAAAGTGGATGCACCAGTTCTGGGCTTGTCCAACACATCCGTCATGCATTCCCCTGACTACTACACTGAGGGATGGGGAGGACAGGCGCATTGATCAGCTGGCTTGCCATGCCTTTGCCTGTGTGGGGACCGCGCTGCGTCCGGTCTGTGCCTCTGCCATTACGGCTGTTGCTATTAAAAGCCTGCTCAGGGGTCTGTTAGATGGGGCCCCTGATGATGCAGGTAGTGAAGAGTATAGAGCTCTTCTGCGTTGTGAGGAATTTGTTGCATATGTTCTCTCTGCCTTGGATGATACCATTAGAATGTGTGGCAGGGCATCTGCCTTGTTGGTGGCGATACGCCGCTCGGTCTGGCTGCGCCGGTGGGCAGCTGACAACGCTGCTAAGGCTCTCACTGGGTTTCCCTTCAAGGGGCTGCGCCTCTTTGGGGAATGTCTGAACTTGTTTGCTAAGGGAGGCAAGTTACCTCAGCGTAGAAGGCAGCCCCGGTCCTTTTGGGGTTCAGGTGCCTTTTCTCCTTCCTTCAGGGGCTCCAGAATTGGACGGGGAGCTTCCTTTGCTGGAGCCCGTGGAGATTTTTGGGGCAGGGGCAGAGGACGTTGCCACCCTGGCCCCTCCTGGGGTCCCAAGCCTAAGTCCTCCCCCAAGCCCCCTCGGGCATGAAGGGGCGCCCTCACCCATCCGGGTGGGGGGACGGCTTTGGCTCTTGGCTCATGTCTGGAGGCGTCATGTCTCAGACCGGTGGATTCAGGAGGTAGTATCCTCCGGTTACAAGATAGAGTTTGCAGCCTGGCCGCCCCCAAGATTCATCAAATCTCGGTTAGCTCAAAACCCCCTGTCAGCTCAGGGTCTGTCCCTGGCTGTCCAAGGCCTTCTGGAACTGGGTGTCATCTGCCGGGTGCCCTTGAAGGAAAGGGGCAAAGGCTATTACTCCAATCTTTTCATCGTCCCCAAAAAGGATGGGTCCATCAAACGCATCCTGGATTTGAAGCACCTCAACAAATTTGTCAGATTCAGACACTTTCGCATGGAGACTCTGCGCTCAGCTGTGACTTTCCTACGCCCAGGGGACTTCATGACCTCTGTAGACATCAAGGATGCTTACCTTCACGTACCTATCTTTCCAGGTCATCAGAGATTCCTCAGGTTCGCTCTGGAGGATCAGCACTACCAATTTGTGGTGAACAAAGGGGGAGTGGCAGCTGCTCAGACCATTTTATAACTAACCTGGGAGGTGCAAGTCAGCAGGGCAATTAGGTTACTAAAGACCTAAAGACCTTTAATTCTTTAGTAACCTAATTGCCCTGCTGACTTGCACCTCCCAGGTTAGTTATAAACTGGTCTGAGCAGCTGCCACTCCCCCTTTGTTCACTTTGAATTTGTGCAAGCACATGGGGTGTGGGGTCTAGGCTGTATTGCAAGGTCTTGACCTTTCCACCCCATGGCTTGCACATGAGGTTTAGGGCAACCTCATGTAAGCTGCTCCCATTTTATCCCTTGGATTGTATGTCCCAAATGGGGCTCTCATAGATTAGAGTTAGGACTGCACCCATAGAGGCACCTTGGCGTGGTGGTGCAGCTTAGCATACTTCTGCAGATGTGTGTGACCGAGCCTCTGTTTTTACCAGATTTAGAGACAGGTTATAGGTTGATCTGCAAGCTAACAGGGTTGAGTGCTGCGGCTCCTTTAAGTCTTTACTACCAATTTGTGCCTTGCCCTTCGGTCTCGCCTCGGCTCCCAGGGTATTCACCAAGGTGCTGGCAGGAGTGATGGCTCTGCTGAGATCTCAGGGCATTCGCATTCTTCCCTACTTGGATGACATGCTTATCGCTTCTCAGTCCTTCCATCAGGCAGAGCTGGACACTCAGCGGGTGGTGTCCACACTGGAGTCATTCGGCTGGGTGATCAACCACCCCAAATCTTCCTTGTCTCCTTCCATGGTGAAGTCCTTTCTGGGCATGATTCTGGATTCATCTCAGGTAAAGATCTTTCTTCCTCAGCAGAAGGTGGAGAGTCTTCAAGAGAAGGCTCAGCTCCTTCTTTCTTTTCCCCATCCATCCATCCATCAGGCAGGGAATGCAGCTGGTGGGCCTGATGGTATCCTGCTTCGAGGCGGTTCCATATGCTCAGTTTCACGTGAGGCCTCTTCAGCTTCACCTCTTGTCTTGTATGAGATCGGGGCCCTGTGTCCTTGGATCAGGTGTTTGTCCTGTCCCCTCTAGTCAGGTGGTCTCTATCGTGGTGACTGGACTCAAGCAATCTGCTGGGGGGGGCAGATCCTTTCTGGCCCCCTGCTGAGACTGTCACCACAGATGCCAGTCTGACAGGTTGGGGGGGCTTTTGGAAGTCCCTGAAATTCCAGGGTCAGTGGGGCCCTCAGGAGGCCCATGCCCCTATCAACATTCTGGAATTGAGGGCGATCAGGTTGGTTCTCGTCCACTTAACCCCACACCTGCGGGGTCGGGCTGTTTAGGTCCGCTCGGACAACCAGACGGCAGTTGCCTACATCAATCATCAGGGAGGGACCCGGAGCAAACGGGCCCTCAAGGAAGTGTCCCTGATACTGTCCTGGGCAGAGGAAAATGTTCCCTGCATCTCAGCTGTGTACATCTTGGGGGTGGAGAATCTGGAGGCAGACTCCCTGAGCAGGGGGACCTCAAATCTGGTGTTCTTCCAGTGTTTCCTCTAGAACACTTGTAGGTCACTGGGCCCATGCCAATGGACACAAGTCTCTTTTGCACCCACTGGCTAGTAGGGGGGTTCCAGAAGGGAGTATTTAGAGAGCTATCCGGAGAATTGCCATTGCTCAGCATTTCTTAATTTATAATAACATAAGAGTATGTGTTAAGTATTTTTTACACCTGCCCCCTTTTGTGGTTTGTTGCACTGATATGTGGCTTAAACGTAACCTAACTCTGCCTTAAAAAAGGCTGAGAGTCAAATGGATGAAAAGATCTACGGTATTTTATATATATTTTAATATCTATTTATTGCCTATTTCTGCACACTTATTTTCCTACTTTATAAAATGATAAATATCTATGCTCTCTTGCAGGGAAAGTGTGGATGGGAAGATTTTCACTGTTCTTTTAAAGCTACTCTCCAAAGCATTACAGGAAATCCAGGCTGGAATTTTCACATCCGACTCTTATCTAGAGCGCCGGTTAGATCTGTCTGCTGAATGTTTCCGTTGCCTGCGGAATGCCTGTGTACAATGCACCCGAAATCAAGATGCCATCAGGTAGTTGTTTTACCTTATCAATTGCTTTGGTCCTGAAAATAAGTTAAATCATGGATGCACAACCTGCAGACTAGGGGTCACTATGTGGCCCACGCTGTCTTCAGCACCTCTTAGGAGTTGGTGAGCTGTGCTTGCCTTGCCTGTAGTGCAAGCGGATGGCCATTAGATGGTGTTTCTAATTACTGAAGCAGGAATTGAGGCACCGTTAAACCTCTCTTTAGCGGCAGGTGACACACGTGTGTTACAGTTGTGTTGAGTTTATCTGGAGATGCCTTTTTAGGCTCTTCCTAGCTCTTCCCATCTCACCTCTGCTTATCTCTTCCCACCAGACCCGTGCTCATGTCGGCTCTACCGACCCTTTCCCAACTTGTCTCTGCTCCCCCTACCTATACCAATCTCTGCTCAACTTACCTCTCTCTGCCTTACCTCTGCCCACTGCTTCCCACCTCATCTCTTTCTCACCTTTTCCTGCCCCACATCTGCTCGCCTTTACTTATTTATAAAAGTTTATGCAATGCTGCAATAACGTGGATGTTTGGTCTCCTGATGCTGAGGCAGGACAGGGGGTTACTAAAAAATGCCTTTTAAAGTGGACCAGAACCCAGGATTTTGACTATCCTGGGTTTTGGTCCTTTCCCCGATCTGGGCGCCCTGCTGTGTGAAACTCACCTCTTCCCAGTCCTGCAGGTGTATGTGTGTCCGCTCGTACAATCAGCGCGCTCGGTGCCGCTGACTTCACGTCATCGAAGACAGCGTCTAAAGCCAGCGGCTCCGAGCACGGTGGTGGGCGCATCTTGGTTTTAGATGCCATGGGGGAGGGAATCGCTTGGCCCAGGTGTCTAAATGTCACTAGGTTGACAAAGTGTCTTGGTTCCAGCTACTGGATTTATTTAACTTTTTTTTGCTGGGTATAATTTTCTGTTACAGCAGGAAAGTAAGCTTTTTCCAGGTGGTTCATCTTGCAAAAAAATCTGTGTCAGTTGTTAAATAAATCTAAATAGATGAAGTGATCGCCAGTAATTATCTTGGTGCTCACTTGGAAGACAGATGGCATCACTTGCTCCTGTCTGTCCATTGAAGCCTATGTTAGAATTTCTCTTAAAAAGGATGGCAGGTTGTGTAACAGCTTTGCAGCCTTCTGGATTCTTTACAGGTTTAGGGAAAGTTCTGAGTAAGCACAATGTGTGCTCTTGGGGCTATGGCGCACCCTCTGCCAAGTACTCGTATGTTCATGTGGTTTCACTGTGTGGGGCTAAAGTCGCTCCCTTTAATTCGTTAAAGAAAGCTTGCAGAATGTTACCACAAAGCCCAGGGAGCTGCCTAGCAGATGTCACTGCAGGGTTTGGACATCCAGGTGCCGAGGACAACCTAGGGAACCTTTTACGGATAAACAGCCACACTGCCAACTGTAAGGAAGGATAGTAAAGATATCCTGTCATCATCTGAACCAGCTTCTTGACTTAAAGTGGACGAAAAGTCAGCATAGATTTTACTACCTCTTTACAGTGCCTTATGCAGGCACCATAGGCCACCCCAAACCGATGCTAACCACTTACCGAGCTCCATCAATGGTATGTCGAACTGAGGAGGTGCTGCTGTCCATTTAGACACATTGGAAGGCCATATTCTCATTTTTCACTGTACAGCTAGCCTGCCCAGAGATTCTGATTGGTCGGCTGTAGTCACATGTGTGCTGAGAAATTGAAAGAGGTGAATGTGTGCAATACCCCTGGGATTGTATTGCCATGGCATCCTAGGCTTCCTTCCAGCTGGTTCGAGCTCCCATGCTAGGCATTTCAGGTGCAGCTACATACAGCCGACTGGGCTTCTTTTTAGCTTTACTAAGCTGTTTTGATGTCAAAGTGCTTTTGTAAAGCGGAATACAGTGTTGACTGCTTATTGGAGGAAAGCCTGCGCATGCTTCATCGGGATCACCACTGAGGTAATTAAGGTGATCCGGAGGATTTTACACAGGGGCATCCGAGATCTGAATGTTCTGCTAAAGAGTAACAAAACCTGGAATAGTGAAGATCTCAGCTGTTTTTCCTCTGGGAATCTCGCTTGCTACTTTGTTACAGAATATGCACGTTTCACCCTCCCCCAATTATCTATTAGCCGCTTTTCTGGCCTTGTACTAATGCCTGAAATTGTGTCCATAATAAGGAGTTGATGGCTGTATAAATATTAAAGCGGATAAAACCAGTTATTCCAAGTATGTCACACAACCCGCTTCCAACATTCATGACATATGGGGTTATGTCCAGTAGAGGGCGAACTTCTGCAGAGATGACAGGAAAAAAAGAAGCCCCTCCCGGTCCATAAATACCTGGGACCTCCCACACATTCCCCAGTATTCTCTGCAGGAGTCGGCGAGCAAGTCAGAAGATGGCTGTCTCTTCCTTGCAGGTACGCCGGGTTCACACCCGGCCATATTTGTCCCTATTTCTGCCTAGGCTGCAGGTCCGGGTAAGGGTAGGATGCACCTTATTAGGTGTACTGATAGGAGCCTTGCTCCTCTGTGAGACCGCATTACAGGGGGTAGGCGGCTACCAGGTTGGTGACCCTGGTTTGGGATGCCCTGTCCGTTTCCCCGCTAGCTTCTATTGTAGTTGGGGACTTCCCCTACCATTATTCCCTTTCCCGCAATGGGGAGGGGGTGGGGGGCGGTGTGTTTTCACTTTGATCTTCTTCCATGTTTTACTGTGTGTAGTGTTTTTACTGTGCCAGTGTTTGCTCTGGCGCCGCGCGCCTGGAGCCTTCGGCTCCGCACTCTGTGGGGAGAGCTTCTTCCCCTCCTGTTGGTCTGGGGAGGGGGCGGGGCCGGCGCTCGGCGCGCTGGTGCCGGCCCGTCCCCCTCTCTCTAACGGACTTAAGGGGCATCCCGGGTAGCTTCTAGCGTAATTCCCTCTGGTCATTGCGACTACCATAAAGATCACCATATGGAGGCTTCCCAGGATACCGGGCTCGGGCTCCCTTTGGGACAAACCCGGCAGTGTGTGGGTTGTGGGGTATCCCTTACGGGGGATAATGTACTGATTTGCATACCATGTGCTCAGCAGGCCATAAGGCGGCAGTCGAGGTCCCAGGCGTCTGGGTCCGTACCTCCAGCCTCATCTCCTACCCCACCCCGCCTTATCCGCACCCCAAGTGACACTGTCATTGGCGGGGAGTCGCAATCTGATGTATGTGTTAGATTGGCCAACATTGAGAAATTGATATTCATACACCCCGCTTCCACCATTTATGACATCTGGGTAGTCTCCAGTAGAGGGCGAACTTCTGCAGAGATGAATGCAAAAAAGAAGCTCCTCCCAGTCCATAAATACCTGGGACCTCCCACTAATCCCCCAGTTCCTTCTCTGCAAGAGCGACAAGCAAGTCAGAAGATGAAGCACCGCCCGCTTCATCTCCTACCCCTCCCCGTCTTATCTGCACCCCAAGTGACATCGTCACTAGTGGGGAGTCGCACTCTGATGTCTGTGCTCGCCTGGCCAGCATTGAGAGATTTCTTTCTGGCGCAGTGGGCAAAAAGGCCCATGCCAAGAAGAGACATTTTTCGCCGGTATGGCCGGCTTTGGATTTTGATGAGGATGAGTGGTCAGCTTATTCCCCGTTAGAGTAGGGGGAGTTGTTTGAGGAATCAGAATCTGACGATGTGCAGTTGTGTGATAATGGTGTTGGGCAGGCGCTGGGGGATGCCGTTGACACTTCTAAAGTTCTGGCCCATCTCCTGGAGGTTTTGGACATTGCCCCACCGGAGGCGGCCCCTCTCAAAAAAGGGGAATTTTTCGGGTCCTCTATGCCCCGCTTGGAGTTTCCTACGCAAAGTCATTTTGATGCATTGATCCTTAGTGAATGGGAGAAACCGAGTCGGCTTCCCGGCGTTCCTCAGGGATGGGATAGGAAGTATCCCCGGTTGATGCGGTAAAGCGCTGGTCTTCCCCTCTCGAGGTCGACGCGCCTGTTTTGGGGTTGTCCAACACCTCTGTTGTCCACACCCCTGATGCCACTACCTTCAAAGATGGTGAGGATAAGCGCATTGATCAGTTGGCTTGCCATGCCTTTGCCAGTGTGGGTTCAGCCTTACGGCCTGTGTGTGCATCTGCGCTAGCGGCTGTGGCTAATAGATCCCTTGTCAGGGAGTTTTTAAATGGTGCCCATTTTGATCCGGCCAGTGCTGAGTTCGCTGCCCTTAAAAGATGTGAATTGTTTATGGATTTTGTCTTGGCTGCTATGGAAGACACTATTGCTATGTGTAGTAGAACTTCGGCCTTATTGGTGGCCATGCGCCGATCGGTCTGGTTTCGCCAGTGGGTGGCGGACTTTGCAGCCAAGAAATCGCTCACCGCTCTTCCCCTTCCTGGGTACGCAGCTGTTTGGAGATAAGTTGAATGCGGTGGCTAAGGGTGGTAAGCTACCCCAGCGTAAGAAGCAGCGTCGCTCCTTTCGGGGGGCGAGCTCCTTCAACCCTTCCTTTCGAGGTGCCAGAGACGTCAGAGGTTTCGCCTACTCAGGCGTCAGAGGTTCCTCCTGGGGCAGAGGCAGAGGACGGGCCCGTCCAGCATCTGCCTGGGGCTCCAAAGCTAAGCCCCTGCCAAACCAACTCAGCAATTAGGGGTGCGCCCTCACCCGTACGGGTGGGGGGACGGCTGCGGCTCTTCTTCCAGGTCTGGGCCCAGGAGGTCACAGACAGATGGATTCTGGAAGTGGTCTCGTCCGGGTACAAACTGGAGATTGAGTACTGGCCCCCTCCAAGATTCTTAAGGTCTCGGGTGCCCACGGACTCTCAGGCTGCACAGGGGCTCCTGTTGGCAGTCCAAAATCTTCGGGACATGGGAGTCATATGTCCTGTGCCTCCCTCGGAGAGAGGCAGGGGCTGCTACTCTATTTTCACGGTCCCCAAAAAGGATGGATCCATAAGACCCATTCTGGATCTAAAAATTCTCAACAGGAAGTTTCGCATGGAGACTCTGCGCTCTGCCATCCATTCCCTTCGTCAAGGGGATTTTATGACGTCCATAGACATCAAGAATGCTTACCTGCATGTTCCAATCTTCCCAGCGCACCAGAGATTTCTCAGGTTTGCGGTGGAGGATCTTCATTTTCAGTTTGTGGCCCTCCCATTCGGGCTGACCTTAGCACCAAGGGTTTTCACCAAGGTTCTGGCGGGCATAATGGCCCTGTTCAGGGCCCAGGGCATTCGCTTCTTCCTTCCGTCAGGTGGAACTGGACCCCAAGACTGTGGTGTCGACTCTCTTTCTCCTTCCAGGGAGATTTCATTCCTGGGCATGAATCTGGATACCACTCAGGCCAGAGTGTTTCTACCTCGACCCAAGGTGCAGGGGGTTCAAGATCTGGTTCGCCTTCTTCTGGCCATTCGTTGCCCTTCTATCCGGATGGGGATGAAACTGGTAGGTTTGATGGTGGCTTCCTTCGAGGCAGTCCCCTTTGCCCAGTTCCACATGAGGTCGCTCCAGTTTCACCTGTTGTTGCATTGGGACAGATGTCCGCAGTCCTTGGATCAGTCCTTCCGGATGTCTCCCAGGGTTCGGCAGTCACTTCAGTGGTGGCTGGAGCCAAGCAATCTGTTGAGGGGCAGTTCTTTTCTGGCCCCTTGTTGGGAAACGGTGACCACGGATGCCAGCCTTTCGGGCTGGGGAGGTTTCTGGAAGAGTCATCAGTTCAGGGGGTTGTGGGGTCCTCAGGAGGCTCACACCCCCATCAATGTCCTAGAGCTCAGAGCCATCCGGCTTGTCCTGTCACGGCTTACACCTCACTTACAGGGCTTGCCAATCAATCACCAAGGAGGGACTCGCAGCCGGAGTGCCCTCAGGGAAGTCTCTCTGATCTTGACTTGGGCGGAGAGCAATGTCCCTTGCATTTCGGCAGTTTACGTTCCGGGAGTGGAGAACACGGAGGCGGATTCCCTGAGCAGGGGCTTCTCTCGCCGAGGGGAGTGGTCTCTCAATCTCGGGATTTTTCGGTCCCTGTGTCACAAGTGGGGGACTCCGGAGGTGGATCTCTTTGCCTCACGGCACAATCACAAGCTTCCATCCTTTGTGTCTCTATCTCAGGATCCTCTGGCTCTGGCGGTGGATGCCTTGTCTCTTGCCTGGAGGGATCTGGGGTTCCTGTATCTGTTTCCCCCCTTCTCCATGGTGGGCAAGGTAGTTCCCAAGCTGGTTCTGGAAGGGGCGCCAGCAATTCTGGTGGCCCCAATGTGGCCAAAACAGGTTTGGTACGCAGACGTTGTAAGACTGGCGGTAGAGCAGAACAGGCTGCCCCTGGTTCCGGACCTGATATCTCGGGGTCAACTACTTTACCCCAATTTACAAACGCTGGCTTTGATGGCTTGGCTGCTGAAACCTTCATTCTGAAGGAGGAAGGTTTGTCTGAGGCTGTCATTCAGACTTTGATTAGAGCTAGGAAGAGGTCTTCCTCTGGTATTTATTATAGGACTTGGCGGCCCTATATTGACTGGTGTGAGGCTAGGGCCTTACCTTGTAGGGTGTTTTCTATCCCTAGGATTTTGGAGTTTCTTCAACACTGTCTGGATCTGGGGTTCCAGCTTAGTACCTTGAAAGGGCAGGTCTCTGTGCAGTGTGTTTCGGAGTTGCCGGCCTTGTCTATTCAGGCTCCTTACTTTGAGAGACACCAGGACAAGGTGGTTTTCCGTTTTAAACCAGATTTTCTTCCAAAGGTGGTTTCTTCTTTTCACCTCAATCAGGATGTTGTTCTCCCTTCCTTGTGTCCTAAACCTAGCAATGATGAGGAGAGGGTTTTGCATTCTTTGGATGTGGTTCGTTGTGTGAAGTACTATTTGGTGGCTACTTCTCCCTTCCGCAAGACGGACGCTTTTTTCGGGGTGCCTTGCGTGCCCAGAAAGGGTTTGGTGACCACCAAGTCTACCATTGGTAAATGGATTAGTCAGGCCATTGTTGGGGCCTATTCTGCTAAGGGGAGGACTCCCCCTTTTAAGATCACTGTGCATTCTACTCGTGCTGTTGGTGCGTCCTGGGCTTTTCAGCGCCAGGCTTCTGTTGAACAAGTTTGTAAGGCTGCTACTTGGTCTTCCGTTCATACTTTTTCAAAGTTTTACAAGGTTGACGTGCGGGCCTCAGCGGATGCTGTTTTTGCCCGCAAGGTTCTGCAAGCTGCAGTGGTTTAAAGTGGTGCATTTTTTTCCTGTTATTCCTAGTATGTCACACCCCCCACTTCCCGATATTCATGACACTTGGGAACCCGGCCTGTAGAGGGCGATCTTGCAGAGATGACATGGAAAAAAGGAGCCCCTCCTGGTCCATAAGTACTGGGTTCCTCCCACTATTCCTCAGTCTTTTCGTCTCTGCAGTCGGCGAAGCATTCAGAAGATGACTCTCCTTCAAGCTGCAGGTAGCTGGGAATGCTCCCGGACCTTTTTTTTCTCTATTTCTGTCTGAAACTCTTTAAACCTGTTTGGTTATATTGTATGATAGATACATACACCTGTATGTAGATACATACACCTTCTGGTGTATACAGGAGTATTACTCCTCCGTGAGACCTAAATGTGGGTAGGCGGCTTCCGGGTTGGTTTTCCCGGCATGGGATGCCCCTGTCCCTTTATAATCCCCTTGTGCCTTATAGGTGCTTTTCTATCCTCTCCCCTTAGTTCTCCTTTAACCCTGCTGGGTAAAAAGGAGGGGGGAAAGGGGGGGGGGGCATTATCTGGGCTTATTTGTCACCATGCACAAAAAAAAAAAAAAAAAAGAGAGATATATAAAATAAGTCTTTATTTCTTATTTTAATTATGTATGTTTTACTATACTATTTAATAGGAAATGTTTTATTTAGATTTTCCTATCTCTGTCTAGGCAGCATTTTTTGCTTACCTATTAAAGCTCTTTGTTTTCCGGCTGTGTTCAGATTTGAATTTTCCCTCCATTTTTGGCCATGTGATCCTGGAAGTGGGTGGAGCTTAGGCATGCTTTTATTCAGAGAGCACCTGGTATGCTCTGTTTGACTTCCTGTTTCCTGCTTCCCTGTGGCCTTACCTCATGATGTGAGCTTATTGCATGGTCCGTGAGTAGCCTTCAGCTTGGCTGAAGGGAGTTTTTTTTCTGTCATTTATTTATATTGTGTGCATTTGGTGACTGTTTTTTTGTTTTCTCTGTAGGTAGAAACTCCTTATTTAAAAAGGGGTTTCTCCTGGTCCTTATAGAAAAGAAAAAAAAAAGCCCTTAAGCCTTATTTGGGGGTCCATTTGTGTTTTAATCCTCCCACTTGGGACTATTTAAAGGGGCATCCCGGGTAGCAATTGCGTAAATCCCATATATACTTGGCAACTATAATCAATTATAGTATAATACTAAACACCATATGGAGGCATCCCAGGATAACGGACATGCAATTCCCTCTGCCCAGACTCGGCAATGTTTTGGATGTGGGTAATCCCTTGTTGGGGATAACGCAATTCTTTGCTGATTACTGATAGCTGCAAGATGAGTGGACAGTGTAGCCAGACAGTGGGAAAAGCAAGCAGGATGCTCGGCTGCATAGCTCGAGGCATCACCAGTAGGAAGAGGGAGGTTGTGATGCGCTGTATAGAGCCCTGGTAAAGCCACAGCTAGAATACTGTGTGCAGTTCTGGAGATCTTACCTGCAAAAAGACATTATTCAAATAGAACGTGTCCAAAGGCGGGCAACGAAAATGGTGGAAGGACTTAAACTTAAAACTTATCAGGAGAGACTTAAAGAACTTAATTTGTACAGTCTGGAGGAAAGAAGGGAGAGGGAGACATGATTGAGACTTTTAAATATGTGAAAGGATTGAATAAGGTTCAGGAGGGAAGTGTTTTTAAGAAGAAGCTTAATGATAGAACAAGGTGGCACAACCTGAAGCTAGTCGGGGGGGGGGGGGAAGATCAGGAGCAATGTTAGAAAATATTATTTTACAGAAAGAGTAGTAGAAGCTTGGCACAAACTTCCAGCAGAGTTAGTTGAAAAATCAACAGTCACTGAATTTAAACATGCCTGGGATAAGCACACATCTATCCTAAGATAAAGAGTACATACAGTATACACAAGGGCAGACTAGATGGACCATATGGTCTCCTTCTACCGTCAACCTTCTATGTTTCTATGTCCCTTGTGCACAATTAACTATTATGCAGCAAACTGAGGCCCAGGCTTCAGGGCCTGCGGCTAATGCCTCATCTCCTACTCCGCCATGTCTTGACTGTACCCCCAATGATATTGTCATGGGTGGTGAGAAGAATGCTGATTTATGTGCCAGATTGGCTCATCTTGAAAGATTAATGTCTACCTCTGTGCCTAAGAAGGCCTCAGCTAAAAGAAAGCATTTGACTCATGCCGCTCCGGCAAGGGAGTCAGACAATTGTGAATTGCTTGATTGGTCTGATCCTTCTCAGTTAGAAGAAGGAGAATTATTATGAGGAATCATATGTTTCTGATGAACAGCAATTTGTTGGTACTGAGATTGAGCAGGGTGAAGCAAGTGTTGTGGATACCCCAAAAGCTCTTGCTCAGTTATTTGAGGTTTTGGTTATTACTCCTCCTGAAGTAGTCCCTCCTCAAAAAGGGGAATTCTTTGGAGTCTCTAAACCTCGTTTAGAATTTCCAAATCAAAAGCATTTTGATTAAATTATTCTTAAAGAGTGGGAGAAGCCTGCGCAGCTTCCTAGCATTCCCTTGGGCTGGGACAAAAAATATCCCTTCCCAGCTGATACTGTTAAGCATTGGTCATCACCACCTGTGCCCACCGATCTGGGCATGTGTACACTCACTGCACGGATGGGTTAAATGCGGAGGACAAATTCCTATGTGTGCGCAAGCATACAATGGCCATCTATGCATTAATATTTAATTAATTTATAGAGAGACTGGATTTTTAAAAGATACTCTACAAACTGTTAAACATGTTTTTTATCGGCCTAGTGCCTCCAGCGGAAAGGGGTTTGGGGTTTTACTCCAACCTATTCACGGTACCCAAAAAGGACGGCTCTGTTCAGCCTATCCTAGACCTAAGGAGACTCAATAAATGTATCAGTTTCGGAAAATTCCGCATGGAGTCTCTGCGATCAACGATCGATGCTCTCCGTCAGGGGGACTTCATGACATCCATAGACATCAAGGATGCTTATTTGCACATTCCTATTTTCCGGGTCACCAGAGATTTCTCAGGTTCTCGATAGAAGACCAGCATTATCAATTTGTGACCCTGCCATTCGGCCTTACCTCGGCCCCAAGAGTCTTTACCAAGATGCTGGCAGGAGTGATGGCTATAATCAGGGACCAGGGCATCCGCATTGTGCCTTTTTTGGACGATCTTCTTATCAGAGTTGGACACCAGGATGGTGGTCTCTACGCTAGAGAGGTTCGGATGGGTAATAAGTTACCCCAAATCCTCTCTCTGTCCGTCCAGGGAAATTCCCTTCCTGGGCCTGATTCTGGATACATTTCAGGCCAAGGTTTTTCTTCCTCAGTCCAAAATGGTATAGATTCAGGACTTGATTCGTCTATTCTTGTCCAACCCTCGTCAGTCTATCCGTCTAGGGATGAGACTAGTGGGATTGATGGTAGCTGCATTCGAGGCAGTCCCGTTTGCCCAGTTTCACATAAGGACGCTTCAGCTCTTCCTCTTGGCAAAGTGGGACAGGTGCCCACTATCATTGAATCAGACTTGTCTGTTGTCTCCCCACGTTTTGCAGTCCCTTCAGTGGTGGTTAATATCGCTCAACCTCCAGAAGGGCAAGTCATTTCTGACTCCGCGTTGGGAACTGGTTACCACGGATGCCAGCCTGGTAGGCTGGGGGGTCATCTGGAAGAAGCATCAGTTCCAAGGATTGTGGGGACCTCAGGATGCTCATTCTCCAATCAATGTATTAGAGCTTCGGGCCATACGTCTTGTTCTACTTCGACTGACCCATTTCTTACAGGGTCTGCCAGTTCAGATTCGGTCAGACAACCGAACAGCTGTTGCATACATCAATCACAAGGGAGGGACTCGCAGTTGGGGTGCCCTCCGGGAAGTGTCTCTGATCCTTCAGTGGGCAGAGATCAATGTTCCCTGCATATCAGCAGTTTACATTCTGGGGATAGAGAATGTGGAGGCAGACTCCCTGAGCAGGGGATGTTCTCGCCAGGGAGAATGGTCTCTCAATCCAAGGGTCTTTCAGTTCCTCTGTCACAAGTGGGGGACTCCACGGTTGGACCTGTTTGCTTCTCGTCACAATCACAAGCTGCCAGCTTTTGTGTCTCTATCCCAGGATCCTCTGGCAGTGGCAGCGGATGCCATGTCTCTAGCCTGGAAGGATCTGGGGTTCCTATATCTGTTTTCCCCATTCTCCATGATCAGCAAGGTGGTGCGCAAGCTAGCACTGGAGGAGGTGCCAGCAATTCTGGTGGCGCCAAGGTGGCCAAGATGTCTGTGGTACGCAGACGACGTAAGGCTGGCAGTGGATCGTGTCCACCTGCTTCTGCTTCCAGATCTCATCACTCAGGGTCAACTTTGTTACCCCAATTTACAAACGCTGGCTTTGACGGCATGGCTGCTGAAGTCTCCATCTTGAAAGAAGAAGGTCTTTCTGATGTGGTTATTCAGACTCTTATTAGAGCTAGGAAGAAGTCTTCCTCTGTCATTTATTACAGGACTTGGAGGTCCTATATTGATTGGTGTGAATCCAGGGCTTTGCCCTGTAGAGTATTTTCTATTCCTAGAATTCTGGAATATCTGCAACGAGGTCTGGATATGGGATTACAGATTAGTACTTTGAAAGGGCAAGTCTCTGCCTTGGCAATTTTCTTTCAAAGATCGTTTGCTCTTCATCCTTTGGTTTAGACCTTTTTCCAAGGAGTCGCGCATGTGCGGCCTCCCAGAAAGCTTTTACTACCTGTACAAGCTGCTCCCTTTGATCCCTTGCAGGATATTCCTCTTCCTATTCTTACTCAGAAGGTTGCCTTTTTGGTTGCTATTACTTCTGTCCGCCGAGTTTCTGAACTGGCGGCTTTGTCTATTCAAGCCCCTTATTTTGAGAGGCATCAAGATAAGGTTGTTTTCCGTTTTAAACCGGATATCCTTCCTAAGGTGGTGTCTGCTTTCCACCTAAATCAGGATATAGTTCTTCCTTCCTTGTGTCCTAAACCTAGTAACGACAAGGAAAGGGTCTTACATGCCTTGGATGTAGTTTTGTTGTGTTAAGTATTATTTAGTTACTACCTCGGCCTTCCGCAAGACGGATGCCTTTTTTGTTGTGCCTTCTGGGCCCAAGAAGGGTTTTGCTCCTGCCAAATCTTCCCTTAGCCTGACGTATCCACTTACTATCATTGGGGCCTATATGGCGAAGGGGAAGGTTCCCCCTTTTCGTGTCATCGTTCATTCTACTCGTGCTATTGGAGCCTCTTGGGCTTTTCAGCACCAACCTTCTGTTGAACAAGTCTGCAAGGCTGCGACTTGGTCTTCTGTGCATACTTTTTCTAAGTTTTACAAGGTTGATGTGCGGGCCTCAGCGGATGCTGTTTTTGGCCACAAAGTTCTGCAAGCTGCAGTAATTTAAGTTATGCATTTTTCCTTTGGGATCCCCACCCATTATAGGCACTGCTAGTGGATGTCCCAACTGTCATGAATATCGGGAAGTGGGGGGGTGTGACATACTAGGAATAATACTATTTTGTGAGATACTCACCTGTAAAATGGTTATTACGAGTATGTCACCCCCCCACTTCCCCCTCCCTTTTTTGTTCGAGGGATCCTTTATATGGTGATTATTATTATTATTTCAAATAATTTTACAATTATTGAATATAATTGGCTCTTTTTGCTCTAGGGATCCTTTATTTGGTATTATTATTTCAAATAATTTTACAGTTATTGAATATAATTGGCTCTTTTTGTTCTAAGGGATCCTATATTTGGTATTATTATTCTCATATAATTTTACAATTATTGAATATAATTTGCTCTTCCTGGTTCTTCACTACTGTTTAAAAAGACTGAGGAATAGTGGGAGGAACCCAGTACTTATGGACCAGGAGGGGCTCCTTTTTTTCCATGTCATCTCTGCAAGATCGCCCTCTACAGGCCGGGTTCCCAAGTGTCATGAATATCGGGAAGTGGGGGGGGGTGTGTGACATACTCGTAATTACCATTTTACAGGTGAGTATCTCACAAAATGGTATTTTTTGTCGGTTCCCACCCATGACGGACACTGCTATTGGATGTCCCAGATGTCATGAATGGTGGAAGCGGGGTGTATGACACACTTAGAATAATACCATTTTGTGAGTACTCACCTTTAAAATGGGTATTATGAGTGTGTCATACACCCCGCTTCACCCCACGCTTGTTGTTTTCCGGATCCTTTATACGGTGAACCTTTTTTATTTTTGTTGTTATATTGGTTCTTCCTGGTCCTCTTACTGCTATCATACACTGGGGGATTAGTGGGAGGTCCCAGGTATTTATGGGCCGGGAGGAGCTTCTTTTTTGCATTCATCTCTGCAGAAGTTCGCCCTCTACTGGAGACTACCCAGATGTCATGAATGGTGGAAGCGGGGTGTATGACACACTCATAATACCCATTTTAAAGGTGAGTACTCACAAAATGGTATTTTCTAGCTCTGCGGCCAGAAAGGCCCCAGCTAAGAGAAGACATCTGTCTCCGGCCGCGCCGGGTCTGGATTTTGATGACTATGATTCCCTTGACTGGTCTGATTATTCCCCGCTTGAGGAGGGGGAATTGTTTGCTGAATCTGATCAGCAGTTTTTTGATGCTGATACTGGGCAGGCGCAGGGGGATGCCATTGATACCTCCAAAGTCCTGGCCCATTTATTTGAGGTGCTGGATATTTCTCTTCCAGCTGAGTCTCCTCCGCAGAAAAGGGAATTCTTTGAGACTTCTAAGCCTCGCTTGGAGTTCCCAAATCAGAATCATTTTGAAAGCATGATTCTTAAGGAATGGGAGAGACCTAGCCGGCTCCCCGGTGTTCCTCAGGGATGGGATAGGAAGTATCCCTTTCCGGTGGACGCGGTGAAGCGCTGGTCGTCCCCTCCCGAGGTCGATGCGCCCGTTCTGGGATTGTCCAACACCTCTGTTGTACATTCTCCAGACGCCACCACTCTTAAAGATGGTGAGGACAAGCGCATTGACCAAATGGCCTGCCATGCCTTCGCTAGTGTGGGTTCAGCCTTGCGGCCTGTTTGTGCGTCTGCGCTCACGGCTGTGGCTACCAGGTCTGTGGTTAGGGACCTGTTGAGTGGTTCCCAGCTTAACCCGGCCAGTGATGAATTCACAGCCCTTAAGCGGTGTGAATTGTTCATGTCTTTTGTTTTATCCGCCTTGGATGACACAATATGCATGTGTAGTAGAACCTCGGCGTTGCTAGTGGCTATTCGCCGATCGGTCTGGTTGTGCCAATGGGCGGCTGACATTGCGGCTAAGAAATCACTTACAGGGCTACCCTTCCTGGGTATGCGGCTGTTTGGAGATAAGTTGGATTCGGTGGCAAAAGGGGGAAAGTTACCACAACGTAAGAAGCAGCGTCGCTCCTTTCGGGGGGCAGGCTTCTTTAATCCTTCCTTTCGCGGTGCCAGAGCAGGCAGAGGTTTTGCCTACTCTACCTTCAGAGGTGATTCCTGGAACAGAGGCAGAGGACGTGCTCGTCTTGGACCTGCCTGGGGTCCCAAGCCCGCTGCCAAGCCAGCTCAGCAATGAGGGGGCACCCTCACCCTTGCGGGTGGGGGAACGGCTGCGACATTTCTTCCAGGTTTGGGCCCGGGAGGTCACAGACAAATGGATCTTGGAAGTGGTCTCTTCCGGGTACAAACTGGAGTTCGAGTGCCAGCCTCCTCACAGATTCCTCAGATCTCGGGTGCCCTCATATCCCGGGGCTGCGCAGGGGCTCCTTTGGGCAGTAAAAAAAATTTCTGGACATGGAGGTCATATGCCCGGTGCCTTTCTCGGAGAGAGGCCGGGGCTATTATTCCAACCTCTTCACGGTTCCCAAAAAGGATGGATCCATAAGACCCATTCTGGATCTGAAGCTTCTCAACAGGTTCGTTCAAACCAAGAACTTCCGCATGGAGATTTTGCGCTCAGCCATCCTTTCTCTTCGTCAGGGACACTTCATGACGTCCATAGACATCAAGGATGCTTACCTTCATGTGCCTATCTTCCCAGCACACCAGAGATTTCTCAGGTTTGTGGTGGGAGATCAGCATTTTCAGTTTGCTGCTCTCCCTTTCGGGCTGACCTCGGCACCAAGGGTGTTCACCAAGGTGCTGGCGGGTATAATGGCCCTCCTCAGAGCCCAGGGCATTCGCATTGTGCCATATCTGGACGACATCCTCATTACGGCATCCTCTCTCAGACAGGCAGAGCTAGAAAGCAGGACGGTGGTGACGACGCTGGAGAGGTTCGGCTGGGTGATCAACCTTCCCAAGTCTTCTCTATCCCCGTCAAGGGGGATTTCGTTTCTGGGCATGAATCTGGATACCGTTCAGACCAGGGTGTTCCTACCTCAGTCGAAGGTGCAGATGGTTCAAGATCTGATACGTCTTCTCCTGTCCAACCCTCGCCCGTCTATCTGGCTAGGGATGAGACTGGTGGGATTGATGGTGGCTTCCTTCGAGCAGTTCCCTTTGCTCAGTTCCACATGAGGTCGCTTCAGCTCCATTTTCTGTTGGCTTGGGACAGATGTTCGCTGTCATTGGATCAGTCATTTCTGATGCCTCCCCTGGTTCGGCAGTCTCTTCAGTGGTGGTTGGAACCAAGGAATCTTCTGAGGGGCAGGTCTTTTCTGACCCCTTGTTGGGAGACGGTCACCACGGATGCCAGCCTGTCGGGCTGGGGGGGGGGGGTTTCTGGAGGGAACATCAGTTCCAGGGGCTGTGGGGTCCTCGGGAGGCCCACACCCCCATCAATGTCTTGGAGCTGAGAGCTGTTCGGTTGGTGCTGTCACGCTTGACGCATCACCTCCAGGGTCTACCAGTACAGGTTCGATCAGACAATCGGACTGCGGTCACTTACATCAATCACCAAGGAGGGACTCACAGCAGGAGTGCCCTCAGGGAAGTTTCTCTGATTCTTGCATGGGCGCGGAGAGCAATGTCCCATGCATTTCAGCGGTGTACATTCCGGGTGTGGAGAACACGGAGGCGGACTCCCTGAGCAGGGGATTCTCTCGCCGAGGGGAATGGTCGCTCAACCACAATGTGTTCCGGTCCCTATGTCACAAGTGGGGAATTCCTCACGTCACAATCACAAGCTTCCGGCATTTGTGTCTCAGGATCCTCTGGCCCTGGCAGTGGACGCCTTGTCTCTTGCCTGGAGGGATCTGGGGTTTCTGTACCTGTTTCCCCCCTTCTCCATGGTGGGCAAAGTGGTGCGCAAGTTGGCTCTAGAGGGTGCGCCAGCAATTCTGGTGGCCCCGAGTTGGCCAAGACAGGTTTGGTTCGCCGCTGGCGGTAGATCAGTACAGGTTGCCCCTGTTCCTGGATCTGATCACTCGAGGTCAATTTTGTTACCCCAATTTACAAACGCTGGCTTTGACGGCGTGGCTGCTGAAACCTCCATCTTAAAGGAGGAAGGTTTGATGCTGTGATTCAGACACTTGTTAGAGCTAGGAAGAGTTCTTCCTCTAACATCTGCTACAGGACTTGGAGGTCCTATATTGACTGGTGTGAGGCTAGGACATTGCCTTGCAGCATTCCTTGGTTAGGACCTTTCTCCGGGGGGTCACTCATGTGCGGCCCCCTAGAAAGCCCTTGTTTGGGATTTGAATTTGGTTCTGTCGGCCCTCCAGGGGCCTCCCTTTGAGCCGATGCTGAATGTGGCACTTTCTATGCTTACACAAAAGATTGCCTTTTTGGTGGCTATTACCTCTGTTCGACGTGTCTCTGAGTTGGCGGCTCTTTCCATTCAAGCCCCTTACTTTGAGAGACACCAGGACAAGGTGGTTTTTCATTTTCAGCCAGATTTCCTTCCAAAGGTGGTTTCTGCCTTCCATCTCAATCAGGATGTGGTTCTCCCTTCCTTGTGTCCTAAGCCTAGCAATGGCAAGGAGAGGGTCCTACATTCTTTGGATGTGGTTCGTTGTGTGAAGTACTATTTGGTGGCTACTTCTTCCTTTCGTAAGACGGATGCCTTGTTCGTGGTGCCCTCCGGGCCCCGGAAAGCTTTGGCGCCTGCCAAGTCTACCATTAGTAAATGGATACGTCAGGCCATTGTTGGGGCCTATACTGCCAAGGGGAGGGTTCTCCCTTTTCAGATCACTGCTCATTCTACTCGTGCTGTTGGGGCTTCCTGGGCTTTTCAGCATCAGGCATCTGTTGAACAAGTTTGTAAGGCTGCTACTTGGTTTTCTGTTCATACTTTTTCCAAGTTTTATAAGGTTGATGTGCGGGCCTCAGCGGATGCTGTTTTTGGCCGCAAGGTTCTGCAAGCTGCAGTGGTTTACATTTGTGCATTTTTGCCTTTTTTTGGGATCCCCACCCATGTTGGACACTGCTATTTGATGTCCCATATGTCATTAATCTTGGAAGCGGGGTGTGTGACATACTTGGAATAATTCCATTTTGTGATTACTCACCTGTAAAATGGGTATTATAAGTATGTCACACACCCCGCTTCATCCCGCCCTTATTGTATTCTGGATCCTTTATGTGGTGAACCTTTTATTGTTACATTTTTTGTATTTGACTCTTCCTGGTCCCCTTACTGCTTTCCTATACTGGGGAATGTGTGGGAGGTCCCAGGTATTTATGGACCGGGAGGGGCTTCTTTTTTTTCCTGTCATCTCTGCAGAAGTTCGCCCTCTACTGGACATAACCCCATTTGTCTTGAATATTGGAAGCGAGGTGTGTGACATACTTATAATACCCATTTTACAGGTGAGTAATCACAAAATGGTATTATTGCCTGCCCTAGAATCTAAAAGTTTCCAGAGCCAGCTGCTAGCTAGTGGAACGCCCCGCTGTGTGAGCCTCCAGGGTTGGCAGTAAACTCGCCTTTACCGGCAACTCCTGTAACGCTGCAATCACTGGCCACTTTTTCCCAGGCTTCCCTTTAGCTGTGCGCACTCCTGACCCCAGCTGCCATATGGCAGTTTTGAGTCCCGAGTTCAAATCTGCCGCGGGGCATGGCTTCAGGACAGAAAAAACTGTTTTTATTTCAAAACCAGGGCAACACCGACCCAGCAGCTTCTCCCAAAGGCCTTCTTCGAAGCTTTAAAGTATATCCAAAAATTGCAAACTAAATGTGAGAATTCGAAATACCAAAGAGACATAAGATTATGTGGATGGCTCCGCCTACTTGCAAATGTTGAGTATACCTGGTATTTTTGATGGGTATGTTCCAAATACAATTTTCTGTTTCAAGAAAGCGCCTTTTTTCGTTGTTAACAAATTAGTCAGGGAAGCCTTCGGTTAGAAATGGATGTACGCAACCTTTGCACAGCCTGGGAACCACAGTTCTGCCACAAACAAAATGTTTTTGCAGGCTTCCCTGGGCAGCTGGTAAACATGTGGGTTGTGAGCTATGTGCTTTGCCAGGTTCCATCCGGTGTGACGGAGAACATAAGTGGCTGTGGTTAGGGATGAGAGGTGATGCTAGACATGGAGCATGTGCACACCAGATTGGGATGGCAATTGTGACATCTGCGGGAAAATCCTCATAGTCTAAGTGAACTGGATGACCTTACAGCAGGGATGGCGCCACCTTTTTGCTCTAAGTCCGGCATTGGTCTTATTGTTCCACTTTAAGGGGGCCACAGTTTACTGCAGGTAAGCTGTAATCCTAAAGAGTTATGCATGCTTTTATGTATATGTAGGTTTGGTAAGGGACAATGTTTAGGTTTGGATAGATTTATTTAGTTTAGAAAAAAGAGGGCTGAGGGGTGTTCTATTAACTATGTATAAATATATTTAGGGTCAATACAAAGATCTGTCCCAGAGGAAAGGTGCTTTCTCCACCGATGTAGAAGGTGATTCTTCTCTGTAAGAGCAGTTAGACTATGGAACTCGCTGCTGGAGGAGGTAATAATGAAGGATACACTAAAAACGTTCAAAAGTGGCCTGGATGCCTTCCTGGCATGTAATAACATTTCCAGCTATGACTACTAGAACACTGGAAGGAGATAAATAGGCTGAACTGGATGGACTAAAGTCTTTATTTTGCCCTACATACTATATTACTATGTATTGGATAAAGGGGCTATTAGTAGAATGAAGTGGGAAGAGGGTGAGAAGAGCAGGGAGAGGTAAGGTAGGCTCTATGCCAATAGGCTCTCTCGAAGACTGACTGGATTAGGCGGTGAAAAAGAAAAATGGGCCACCGCCGAGCCAAAAGCAGCACGGAGCTGCTCGGGTTTGGGGGGGGGGGGCATAGATTGATAGGTGGACCCATTTACGTGTTTCCATCTGCTTTAAATATAAATGCTACTACTAGAGTAACCTATGAATCATTACATTGTTTCCAGTTATAAAATATATAAGTAGGGCACCAACATAGGTGGAGTTGCATTTGTGAGTGATTTAACCCTTGGTGATCGCAAAAAGCTCAAGGAGGCATCCAGAATGCTGGAGCCCCCCTCGCAGCTAACAGCCCATTAAGTTCGTAATAGTCACATTCATTACGAGCCCGCCAGGTGGTCAAGTGGGCAGGTCCTGCCTGTGGCCGGCGCAGAGGACGCGACTGCTGCCCACATAACTGCCCAGCGGCCAATCGTGGGACTTTGTTCTCACCGCTGGCTCATAAAGTATGTGAATATTACTTTCTGTGCTGTTAGCTGCGAGGGGGGCTCAAGCATTCTGGACCCCCCCCCCCAAGCTTTTTGCGATCACCAAACAGCAGGACCAACACCCGCTAAAGTAAAAATGGGTGTTGGTCCGGTTTAACTGCCCAGCCGTAAAATATACGTGCCTGGCATTAAACTGGATTTGCTTCCAAAATAAAGTGCTCCCCTCCGTCTGGCATTCAGCGCTCGGAGTCTCCTCTTCCCCCCAGCGGGCATCCAATCCCTGCTTCAGCAGGTCAGAGAATGCCCGTTCCCAGCCCCGCACAGTGGCTTTTGACATCTTGGCGGATGCCTCAGGGAGGGGCCTTTTATACAGCGCGTGAGATTTCATCTAACTCCCGCGAGTATAAGGGATCACTTTTGGCAGTCAGAAGCTTCCACTAATCGCTTCTGTCTGACGGGAGTGCGGGACACAGCGATCGGCGTTGGAATGAGGCAAGTGGGAAAAAAAAAAGATTATGGCCTTGATATAGTAAGAGTTGAAAAAATTCTCACGGTAGTAAAAAATGTAATTCATAAGAAAAAAACCTGAGAATGTCACTGTTACTAAATCACCAAATAAAAAGACAATGAAAGTCAATGGCAGCTTTTACTACAGTGTAGAAAGAAGTAAATAGTTCTCTACTTTTTTTTTTTTAGGAGTAAAGTGCCATTGGCTTTCGTTGTTTTCCCATCTGGTGATTCAGAAACGGCGACATTCTCATGCTTTTTTTCTCATGAACTGAATTTTTTAACTCTTATTGACCACAGGGGGGCTGGCAAGTCACCCTGCCCAATTTCCTGCATCTGCAAAGCCCAGGCGGGTGCAGAAGAGCCTGTGGCCCATGTGGGCTTTGCGATCTGGTAGCCTTGAGGGCTGTGATCTACCATCCCCCATAGCTGGTGCCCAGGCTGGTTTTGCTATGAGAGGGGACCCCCACACAGTTTTTTTAACTTTTTATTTTTGGGCTTAAACCTTGAAAAAAAAGGAGCACCTCCTTCCGAAGGGGGGGGGGGGGGGATCCACACCATTTAAAAAACAAAAACATTTCAAGGGTGATAGTGCGGTTGTATTTTAGTTGAAAATCTAATAAAGCACTCTTTTCAGCTTGCGGGTGTCTACCGATACTTATGTGGTACCATTTGTAATCGGGAGGAATGGGGCTTCTACACGCAATATGAAACGAACATTTAAAACCTATACTTTTTTATTTACATATTTCCCCTCCAGAATATTGAGAAAGCACTAACAAATGACATAAAAGACAATTCATTTTAAAGCTCAAAAACAATATATAACTTTCCTGCAAATTCCTCCCGCAGCCCTGCTATGGGAAGCCATTGATCATAGGGGTGTCTCCATGCATGAGACACATGCAACATAGGGGTGTCTCCATGCATGAGACACATGCAACATAGGGGTGTCTCCATGCATGAGACACATGCAACATAGGGGTGTCTCCATGCATGAGGCACATGCAACATAGGGGTGTCTCTATGCATGAGGCACATGCAACATAGGGGTGTCTCTATGCATGAGGCACATGCAACATAGGGGTGTCTCCATGCATGGGGAATTTACCTCGATCGGGTCGGGGAAAAGTCAGCAAAAGTCGACTTTTCTTAAAAACAATGAGATTGTCCCAAATGACCCATTTCCACGAACAGATTAATCGAGTTCCACATCCTATTTGTGGTCGCTTTCTTCTTCTACATGTCCATATTCAACAAACAACAAATTTTACTTACGCCAAAACAATGTGATGCCCAACCAATAAATTCTTACTCACCGCTCGATTGCAGTGGGCATTTCCACTGATCTAATCTTCGTTGTAGAGATATAGGTGGCAATTCACACCCAAATGTGCTTCCAGAGTTGAACTTGATTTACCAAATCCTTAGCCCCATTGTTTGCTTTCTTACCATGCAGAGGATTCATCCCGGTGTGCTGCTTAAAAAAAACTGTTAAACCGGACCAACACCCGTTTTTACTTTAACGGGTGTCGGTCCCGCTGTTTGGTGATTGCAAAAAGCTGGGGGGGGGGGCATCCAGAATGCTGGAGCCCCTCTTGCAGCTAACAGCACGTTAATCTCGTAGTACTCACATTCATTACAAGCCGCGATTGGCCACTGGGTGGTCACATGGGTAGGTCGTGCCGGTGGCCAGCGCAGAAGACGCGACTGCGGCCTCGTGGCCAATCGTGGCTCGTAATGCATGCCTCCCCCCCCCCCCCCAGGCTTTTTGGGATCACCAAACAGGGGAACCAACACCTGTTGAAGTAAAAATGGGTGTTGGTCTGGTTTAAGATGTAGCCCTGTCCTTGGATTGTATATTAAAGCTTAGTGGAATATGTTTGTGCGATATACATTAAATAAAGATTTCAAATTTACATGATTATTCTAAGCATACAGCACTTCCTGCTCCATCTATAATACTTACACATGGGTAATCCTCCGCCAGAGGGCGCTGTTCATGCGTGCAAAAAATATGGTTCCCAGATAAACCAAAGCGCACCCTAAATGTACAAGCCGCACACTATAAATCAAAATATTTAAACTTTATTCTAGTCAGCACACACTACTACATATAACACATACATTTAAAAACATGATTAAAACTGGATATAAAGGGCCCCTAATAATAATAATATTATTATAGTATCTCTATCTCAATGTTCCCTATACCAGTGGAAAATTGTTATACAAAAAGGCTTCAATATAAAGTGCTACTATTGTGCTATAAGCAGAGGGCGCTGTTCACTTCAGACATGCAAAAACAGGCTCCTCCTGGCCCTTCATATACCCAGGGACCTCCCACAAATCCCCAGATTTCTCTGCAGTGCTGACTGCGAAGACATGAAGTATCAACTCTTTCGCAGGTGAGCGGGGCTATTACAGCCTGCGGCCCTGCGGGACTATTTCCACCCGTCCTCTTCGATACAGATGTGCCTCCCAGCCTGGGCTGCGCTGGTCGGGTGAAGGTAGGCAGCACCTCGTGTGCTCACGGAGCTACGCTCCACCGCAATCCCCCACCATAGGGTAGGTGGTTTAGGCCGATGGTGAGCCTCCATTAGATGCCCCTCCTGCATTGTTGCCCGTGCCCCTCATAGCGATAATCCCTGGATGCAGGTCCGCTTCTCCCTCGCTTCCTCCCGTAGCTCGGGGGGAAAAGAAAGGGGGGGGGGTATGTGTGGCAGTCCTAGTGTAACGTAACACGTTTAAGGCCGTTGATCTTTCATTTGAACTTGGGTGTCAGTGCCGTGCTCCTTGCTCCACATAAGCTTATGGTTGCGCGCATGTTTGTCCTTTCATTACATGAGTGTACTGCCCAGGCGGCAGCATCATTCTCTAGCGTGAGAGCTACATTATGTATGTGTGTACTATCCACTACTGTCGTTTACGTTGCGATGGTTAGAGCTTCGCGCTCTTTGGGGGAGGCGGGGACTCGGCATGACGCGCCCCGCGTCACAGCTAGATCAGGCCCGCCCCTCGAGGTTCGCTTGGCGCCATTTTGACAGTCTTCGCGCACGTGGTTGCGATCCGCCTCCTCCTTTGGTCATGTAAGTGCCCTCCGGGGCGGTATTTGTTCCTATGATTTTTATTCGGCTGCGCATGGCACTGACACCCCCCCCTCTTATCCCATTATGTCTTTCAGACGCCAGGATTTCGGTGGCTTCTCCCTGCCTGACATATATTATAGCGGGTCCACATAACAAATTCTCCCACTTTCCTAGCGGGTCTTGGGGCATCCAGGGTTGCCTATTGCGTAAATCCCTGCGGGCATACTGCTCAGATAATCACCATATGGAGGCATCTCAGAATTATGTACCCGGGGTCCCTCGGGGACATGACCGGCTGTGTACAGTGTGTGGTCAGCCCCATGCTGATGCTGACAGAGCACGGGTCTGCGGACCGTGTGCTGAACAGGCACTGACCCTGCAATCAGGTTTGCCAGTGGCTGCACCTCCCTTCAATACACCTGTCTCCCCGGACCTAAATCTCACTCCTGATGAGTCTCACTCGAGCGGGGATGACCAGCAAGTCATGCCGCGCAGGCTGCCTACGGCTGAGCAGGTGCTGTCTAGTTTGGCGGAGCGCTTGGGCCCTGGAAAGAAGCGGTCCCTGACGCCTCCTGGCTCTCCGGTTCCTAACGATACTGATGACTCTGCTGCTATGCAGGACCTTGATCCTTTTGAGGAAGGTGAGCTATTCTCCGATTCGGGCTCCTCGGATGAGATGCCCTGGAGCCGTGATGATTCTGGGCCCGGTTCTTGGGGCCTGTGTGACACAGATGAACTACTTATTAAGATCTTTGAGGTTTTGTCTATCTCCCCTCCTGGAGAGGCTTCCAAGCCTAAGAAGGAGAGTTTCCACACAGCGCCACCGCGCTTGGAATTCCTGGAACAGGAGCATTTCCAGAATCTTATATCCCAAGAATGGGAATCGCCTTGTAAACTTAAAGGGGTCCCAGGGGTCTGGGATTGGAAGTACCCTTTCCTTCCTGATGTGGTTAACTTTTGGTCAGCACTTCTTGTGGTGGATGCACCGATTATAGGGGTTACTAACCCCCCCTTCATGACGGCTCCTTACCGTACCCTTCGGGATGCTGAGGACCAGCGCATTGACAGACTGGCTTCCCACGCCTTTTCGTGTGCAGGGACGGTTCTGCGCCCGGTCTGTGCCGCGGCCATCACTGCGGTGGCCGCCAGGACTCTCATTAGAAAAGTACTTGACCACCGACCTGAGGACCTCCCCTGGGGGGTGTTCAATGCGCTCTCAGACTGTGATGTGTTTGTGAGGTTCATCCTCTCAGCGCTGGATGACACCATTAAGATGTGTGCTAGAACCTCTGCCCTTGTGGTAGCTATTCGCCGCCTGGTCTGGCTGCGCCAGTGGGCTGCTGACGATGCTACGAAAAGGGCTCTCGCTGGCCTTCCCTTCAGAGGACGGCGTCTATTTGGGGCCCGTTTGGACCTTTTTGGAAAAAAAGGGTAAGGCACCCCTACGCAGAAGGCCGTCCTGGCCTCCTCGGGGCAGGGACACCCCTCCCCCTCCCTACGTTAGTGTCAAACGCGAACCTGAGGTGTGCTTCCAACTGTTCGTTGTGGGCCCTCTGGCAGGACTAAGTCCAAATCTGCTAAGACTTCCCAAGCATGAAGGGACGCCCTCGCCCTTCTGGGCGAGGGGACTGCTACAGCAGCTGACTCCTATCTAGGAATGTATCTTCTCCTTTTGGTGGTTCCAGGAGGTACTTCCCCTGGACACAGGATAACATTTGCTGGGCGGTCCCTCTCAGAGGTTGTCAGGGTGCTTCTAGCCCCTGTTTTCCCCTCAGGAATTGGTGCAGGCCGTACTAGGCCTACAGAGTTTGGGCTTACTTACAGGTTGCCCTTAACAGAAGGGCTATGGCCTCTATATTAACCTTCCTCCTTCCCTCAACAGTATGAGGCAGTCTGGGCCATGCTGGCCTATGATAGGCCTGGCAATTCTACTCTCACAGGTAGTCCCTATATGACATCTCTGTCTTGAGACACAGGCGCCCTGTGCAAGGGGGGCTTCCAGCCTCCTGTGGGGTTCTAGATCTTATTAGTTCCCCCTGTGTCTTCTGGACACCAAGACCGTTACTAGTCGGTGTTGCAGGACCAACCCTGCGGATTGAGGCATTGTTTTTGGCCTCTCTTTTGCTCCCAGGCTACTCGCCATGGCGCGAATGGGGGTGATGTCTCGGACATGCCTGGGGGGCGTCCGCATTAGGACCTACCGGGTCGTCTTTCCTTACTCCCCAATCTCTACGTCAGGCCGAGTGGATTAGTCGGCCGGCGGTGTCCCCTGGGAGTTACTGGATGGGTGCTCAGTCACCTCAATCCCTTATGGTCCCTTATCCGCTATCTCCATTCCTTGGATTCGGTTCAGGCTTGAGCCTTCTTCCTTGGCAACAAGTGGACTCCTGGTTACGGGGCTCTGTCCCCCTTTGCTGACATCTTACTTTCACCAGGCAGGATTGCAGCTGGTGGGCCCGTTGGTGGCGTATCAGATAATGTCCCTTATATACCGAGCCCTTGGGCTCTTCGGCACAGTAGGTTATTGATCCTACATGGGGTTCCAGCACCCCTGGAGCTAGGTCTGTGTTCATTCCCCCTTGGTACGGTGGTTCCTCTTGAGCTGATTATATTCAAGGACCCTGTCAGGGGGCACCCCCTTCCTTGCTTGCATCTTCCTGTGAATGGTCACCTTGGGTACCAAGTCTCGCAGGTTGGCGGGGGGGGGGGGGGGGGGGGGAATTTCTTCCAAAACCCCCTGTGGCTCCTGGGTAGGGTTCCTTAGAGGGTCTATCTTACCTAATGGCTTTGTTAAAACAATGAGCCTTCCGTTGACTCTATACGGCTGGACTTCTCCTCTTTTAGGACCTGTCTATTTGGGGACTCTTGGCCTGTTGGAAGACAATGGCCTGTTTTTTATTATTGGTCTGGAGCTTGAAGCAGGATGATCCCTCTGGAGGGTTCCTGATCCTGATCTGGGCGGGGGTCTACGCCCCCTGCTCCTCAGCGGTATTCGCTCCAGTGGATGTCTTTCAATGGCAGGTTATGCTATCCTGGTGTCACTCTGAGAGCCAACTAGGGTGGCTCTGTTGGGTCTCGTTTATACCACAGGTGCTCTGCCCTTGTTTTTACTGTCCCAGAATATTCTGACTCTGGTCATGGGGGCTTAGTAAAATTATGCATAGACTTTCTATTTTATATGCCTTCTCTTCATTCACCCTACTATGTGGGGTTCTGCGCACGGTTGTGCTGATAAAGAGACCCGTGAGATTGATGGCCCCTGGGTGGCCTAGTGAACTGTGGTTCGCAGTTGCTTCTGCTGAGGTCATCTGACCTGTACGCTCTCTCAGGAATGCGGTTCTGCCCTTGTCAGGCCCCTTCTTTTGTCGTCCCAATCTACAGACTCTAGTCTGTGGCTTGACAGTTGATTCATTCACCCCTTGGAGACGGGCTTATCTTCTGGGTGACTTGGTATATGGGGGGCTAGGAGCAAGCTTCCTTGGCTTCCTATTCCTCCGTCTATTGTGGGTTATGGTGTACCCATATTGATTGGCATGAGTCTTGGTCTCTTCCCTGTTTCATTCTGTTTGCCCTGCGGATTGTTCCCTTGGGACTTATTCTGGATGCTGTCAGAGCTGTTTTGTAGTCCAAGTCGCTTCTCCGGGGGCTCTTGCTTCAGTCAGACTTGTTCCTGAGAAGGTGGATCTGATTACTTAGCCTTCGCTCGTTAGATATATATATATATATATATATATATATATATATATATTATCTATCTATCTATCTATCTATATACACACCATGACGTGGTGGTATTCCGCCTTACGTCGGACCCCTTTGTCCAAGTGGTGTTTTATGATCATTATTTAAGTCCTTTTAGTCTGCCTATGGGCCTTATTCTTAATAATGCTGAAGTAAGGGGTCTACATTCCCTCAACAGATGTTGACATTTTCCTGGTTGTTTTCTTGTCCCTTAGGGGGAATGATGCCCTTTGGGGTCTGCGGGCGCCTCCTTATGTATGCGCCTGATCTCGTTTGCTTCCAGGGCCAATGCGGCCTTTGGACTGATCTTACTTGGATGGTTGCCTTCCTGGTCCTGAGTAAAGGTTTCGGCTTCTTGCTGATCCTTGTTAATGAAGGGGTCAGTATCCCCGCCTGTCTGACGGGAGACCAGTTTTCATTTCCCCGTTTGGGGAGAGTTCTAAGTTTTACCGAGGCTTCTGTTGCCTGTGGGCTGGTTGGGCCGTTACACTGGCCTATTCCTTTAAGGGGGAAGAATCTCCCTCTCTCGTTTTATTCCGTTATATTGGTGTTTGGGTACCTTTGGCCCTTCAGCACCAGGTTTTCTGTTGAATAAGTTGCTAGACCGCTGCTTGTCTCTGTTCATACCTTTTCAAAGGTTTTGTTATGGGATTGACGTTAGAGCCTTTGCTCATGTCGTACTTGGTAGCAAAGTTTTGCAGGTGACAGCGCCTTTACTGTCTGCTGTGCCTTTTTTTGGGGATCCCACCCTACTTTATGGACACTGCTATTGGATGTCCCGTGTGTAAGTATTATAGATGGAGCAGGACGTGCTGTATGCTTAGAATAATACTCACCTGTAGAATTGGTATTATACGCATACAGCACGTCCTGCTCCACCCCACCCTGGTTTTACATTTTTCTGGATCCCCTGTATGGTGATTGTTATCATTACTATTGTTACCAGTTGGTGGTTGGTTTCTCCTGTCTTCTTTTCTCACTGCTTTTCAATACTGGGGATTTGTGGGAGGTCCCTGGGTATATGAAGGGCCGGGAGGAGCCTGTTTTTGCATGTCTGCAGTGAACAGCGCCCTCTGGCGGAGGATTACCCATGTGTAAGTATTCTAGATGGAGCAGGACGTGCTGTATGCGTATAATACCAATTCTACAGGTGAGTATTTCACAGAATTGTATTTTTTAATACATACGAACATAAATAATACGCGTTATGTCTTGCAACAGTACACGTTGTATAAAAGAACAGCCTCTGTATTTATTCATGACCCCCCCCCCCTTTTTTTTTTTTATTACAACCTGGACCTATCTTTACCCCTCTTGCATCATATTGTATGGGACACATCAATGCTTGTGTGTGCAGGGGAGGATAGCTGCTCAATTTTTTGCTTTGTCTGCCTTTTCCCTGTCTATATAGGTCCACCTTTCAGGTCCACCGGATCAATACCCATTTTTACTTTAACGAGAACCGAGTCCCGCTATTGGCCGCCGGGCAGTCACATGGGCAGGTCCTGCCGGTGGCCGGCGCAGAGGACGCGACTGCGGCCAACCGCGGGACTCTGTTCTTGCTGCTGGCTCGTAATGAAGGTGAGTATTAAAAGCTCTGGATGCCCCCCCTCCGAGCTTCTTACGATCACCAGACAGCGGGACCAACACCTGTTAAAGTAAAAACGGGTGTTGGTCCGGTTTAAACAAATTTGGTCATGAATAATTCAGAGAAAGAGCTGGATCTCGGCAACAGCAGCTTTATACAGCTGTTCACCAAACAAAGA
The DNA here is from genome assembly GCA_027917425.1 of Gastrophryne carolinensis. Classification (NCBI taxonomy): domain Eukaryota; kingdom Metazoa; phylum Chordata; class Amphibia; order Anura; family Microhylidae; genus Gastrophryne; species Gastrophryne carolinensis. The sequence continues at coordinate 30,387,529 of CM051238.1, read as the reverse complement.
TTCTTTTTTACACTTAGCCCGGACAATCCCTTTAAAGTGCTAGATCACCAAATCTAACCCTTAAAAAAATAACCTTCAAATTCATAATTAATATTTCTGAAAAATACTTTTTTCAAAAACAGCCCATCCCCTAAACCATTTCCATAAATATCACCATTTTCCAGCCTATTCCAAGCCTACCTATTAATGAATGCACTGAATCCTCTTACTGGCTCTTTGAGCCCTCTTCGATAAAATGATTGGCATGACTTGTAATGTAGTTTATACTATTCTTAGTATACAGTACGTCCTGCTCCAAATCTAATACTTACAGTTGGGATATACTCCGCCAGCTGGCGCTGGACTGCAAAGACATCGAAAATAGGCTCCTCCCGGCCCCTCAAATACCCAGGGACCTCCCACAAATCCCCAGAATTTCTCTGCAGTCTGGCTGCGAAGGACGAGAAATTGGCTCTCTACTCGCAGGTGAGCGGGGTTATTAACCTGCGGCCCTGTAGGACTATTCCCACCCGTTCCACTTGTAATATGCCTCCCAGCCTTGGTTGCGCTGGTCGGGTGAAGGTAGGCAGCACCGCTGTCAGGTGCTTAGGAGCGCTGCTCCACCGCAATCCCCCACCAAAGGGTAGGCGGTTCAGACTTATGGTGAGCCTCTATGGGATGCCCCTCCCGCACTATTGCCCCTGTCTATCGGTGGGCCCTATTTAAGTGACCGCCGTCCTCCCTCATCCTCCTTATAGTCTTCGGGGGAAAAGAGGGGGGGTGTGTATGTGTATAGATATGTAGGTTATGCAGTCTGTGCTTTCACCTTTCACATGTCTTTATTCTTGTGTCAGCCGCCGCGCTGACTTGTCTTTATTGCTTTTATATTTACCGCTGCCGCGCGCTGACTTGGTTCCATGCTTGGTGGCGGCATTTCCTCAGGCACTGGTGCGCCATCATTGGCTGTTGGCCTTCTGGCTTCGCGCTCTTCGGGGTGGGGGCGGGGTCCGTCTTTGGCGCCTTCCTCGTCATCGCTGTTACTGGCCTGCCCCTCGAGGTATACCGACGCCATCTTTTCTGACTTGGTTGGCCTATGCGCGACGGCTGCCTACCTACCGCGGTCTGTAAGTGCCCTTGCGGGTGACTTTATCTGCTTCACTTTTTGTTACGATGTACTTGTCTGCTTATGTCTTTCAGGCGGGACGAACCCTTCTTGGCTTCTCCCGTCCCTGCTTTTAGTATATTACTTGTATACTCCCACGTCCCTAGCGGGTTATTGGGGCATCCAGGGTTCCTATATAGCGTTATTCCCTATCGGCGTATAGCGCCGCTATAATCACCATCTCAGGATAATGTTACCAGGGTCCCTTTGGGACAAGACTGGCTGTGTGTAGCGTGTGGGCAGCCTCATGCTGACGCTGACAAGGCACGGGTCTGTGAACCCTGAGCTGAGCAGGTGCTTGCATTGCAATCTCGCCTGCCAGTGGCTGCACCTCGTTTCACTTCACCTACTCCCCCAAGCTTAAATCTCACTCCTACTGAGTTGCATACTAGTGGGGATTCTCAGCCTGATGTGTCTTCCAGACTGGCTACTGTTGAACAGATTATTGCTAAGTCCTTAGCGCGTAAGGCCCCTGCTAAGAAGCGGCACTTGACGCCTAATGTCACTGTTTTCCCTATGGGAACTGAGGAGTTTATGAATCTGTGTGGCTATACCCCGTCTGATGAAGGGGAGCTCTTTTCTGATTCAGGCTCATCTGATGAGAGACCAAGGGGTCATGACGATTCTGGCTCTGACCCCTGGGCCCCGGATGACACTCAAAGATTATTGACCCAGATTTTTGAGGTTCTGTCTATCTCTCTCCCTGTTTAGGCTCCCAGGCAAAGAGGGGAGCTTTTCCATACAGCAAAATCACGTTTGGAATTTCCAGAGCAGGCACATTTCCATAACCTTGTGCTCAAGGAATGGGAGCGCCCCAGTAAACTTCCCGGGGTTCCAAAGAGTTGGAATAGGAAGTATCCCTTTCCTGCTGAGGTGGTTAAATGTTGGTCATCCCCCCCCCCCCGAGGTGGATGCCCCGATCCTAGGGCTATCTAACACCTCTGTCATGCATTCCCCTGATTCTACTACCTTGCGGGATGCTGAGGACCGGCGCATTGACCAGCTGGCATCCCACGCCTTTGCATGTGCGGGGGCGGCGCTGCGCCCGGTCTGTGCCTCTGCCATTACTGCTGTGGCCACTAGAACCCTTATCAGAAATATGCTTGATAGTGCCCCTGATGATTTGCCTTGTGAGGTGTTTAATGCACTCTCCAGTTGTGATGTTTTTGTAAATTTTGTCCTCTCAGCATTGGATTACACCATCAGAATGTGTGCCAGAACTTCTGCCCTCGTGGTGGCTATACGCCGCTCGGTTTGGCTGCGTCAGTGGGCTGCTGACAATGCTGCCAAGAAGGCCCTCACTGGGTTTCCCTTTAAAGGATTGCATCTGTTTTGAGACCGCCTGGACCTTTTTGCTAAGGGAGGCAGGTTACCCCAGCGCAGGCGGCAACCTCGGCCCTTTCGGGGTCAGGGTTCCTTCTCCTCCCCTTACCGTGGTGCAAGACGGGGAAGGGGGGTGTCTTTCCCTGGGGCCCGGGGGTAGAGGCAGAGGATGCGGACGTCCTGGCTCCTCCTGGGGTCCTAAAGCTAAATCCTCTCCCAAGCCCCCTCAGGCATGATGGGGCGCCCTCACCCATCCGGGTGGGGGGACGGCTGCAGCACTTCGCTCACGTCTGGAGGCTTCATGTCTCAGACCAGTAGATTCAGGAGGTAGTGTCCTCCGGTTACAAGTTGGAGTTTGCTGCTGATCCCCCTCCAAGATTCATCAGATCCCGGATTCCTCAGGACCCTGGGTCAGCTCAGGAGCTAGTGCAAGCAGTGCAAGGCCTCCTGGAGCTGTGGGTCATCTGCCAGGTCCCTTTAAGAGAAAAGGGCAAGGGCTTTTATTCCAACCTATTCACAGTACCCAAAAAGGATGGTTCTGTCAGGCCCATCCTGGACTTAAAGATTCTCAACAAGTTTGTCAGGGGCAGGTGCTTTCGCATGGAGACTCTGCGCTCTGCCATCAGTTCCCTGCGCCAAGGGGATTTCATGACTTCTGTGGACATCAAAGATGCTTACCTTCATATTCCTGTGTTCCCAGGTCATCAAAGGTTCCTCAGGTTCGCTCTGATGGATCAACACTACCAATTTGTGGCCTTGCCCTTCGGCCTCACTTCAGCTCCCAGGGTGTTCACCAAGGTGCTGGCTGGCGTGATGTCTCTGCTCAGATGTCAGGGCGTCCGCCTGCTCCCCTATCTGGACGACATCCTCATCACTTCCCAGTCTCTACATCAGGCAGAGTTGGATACTCAGCTGGTGGTGTCCACTCTGGAGTCATTTGGATGGGTGATCAACCACCCCAAGTCCTCACTGTCCCCTTCCTTGGTAACTCCATTCCTAGGAATGAATCTGGATACAGTTCAGGCAAGGATCTTCCTTCCTCAGCAGAAGGGGGACAGTCTGATTGTACAGGCTCAGTCCCTCCTAGCTTGTCCCCATCCCTCCATCAGGCAGGGGATGCAGCTGGTGGGCCTGATGGTGACGTGCTTCGAAGCGGTCCCTTATGCTCAGTTCCACTTGAGGCCTCTGCAACTTCACCTATTGTCTGTATGGGACAAGGACCCAGCGTCCCTGGACAGGGTCTGTGTGCTCTCCCCCCTGGTCAGGAGGTCCCTCTTGTGGTGGATGGACTCAAGGAACCTGTTGGGGAGCAGATCCTTTCTTGCCCCTTCCTGGGAGACGGTCACCACCGATGCCAGTCTGTCAGGTTGGGGGGGTTTTTGGAAGTCCCTGCGGTTCCAGGGGAGGTGGGGCCCTCAGGAGGCCCACACTCCTATCAATGTCTTGGAGCTGTGAGCGATCAGGTTAGTTCTGGCTCGCTTGACTACTCATCTTCAGGGCCTGCCTGTTCAGGTGCGCTCGGACAACCAGACGGCAGTTGCCTACATCAATCCTCAGGGAGGGACCCGGAGCAAGGGGGCCCTCCAGGAAGCGTCTCTGATCCTGTCTTGGGCGGAGGCCAATGTCCCCTGCATATCAGCTGTGTACATCCGGGGGTGGAAAATCGCCTGGCGGACTCTCTGAGCAGGGGGACCTCTCGCCAGGGAGAATGGTCCCTATGCAGCAGGGTGTTTCAATCTCTGTGTCACCGTTGGGGCCAACCAGATGTAGATCTGTTTGAGTCCCGCCACAATCACAAGCTTCCAGCTTTTGTCTCTTTGTCCAGGGATCCTCTGGCCCTGACCTCGGATGCGCTAGCAATGTCATGGAAGGACTTTCAGTTCCTGTATGTCTTCCCCCCAATTCCCCTGCTGGGCAGGGTTCTGCGCAAGATTGCTCTGGAAGGGGTGCCAGCAATTCTGGTGGCCCCCAGGTGGCCAAGAAGAGTGTGGTTCACAGACGTGGTACAGCTGGCAGTAGATCAGTACGCTCTGCCCTTGGTGCCAGATCTGATCACTCAGGGCTCACTACGCCATCCCAATTTACAAACTCTGGCTTTGACGGCTTGGCTGCTGAAACCTCCATCTTGATGGAGAAGGGGCTGTCTTCCTCAGTTGTGGATACTTTGATTAAAGCTAGGAAGAAGTCTTCCTCTTCCATTTATTACAGGGTTTGGCGTGCCTACATTGACTGGTGTGAGTCTAGGTCTCTTCCCTGTCGTGTCTTCTCTATTCCCAGGATTCTGGAGTTCCTGCAGCATGGGTTGGAGATGGGGCTCCAGCTCAGTACTCTGAAGGGCCAGGTCTCTGCCCTGGCTATTTGTTTCCAGAAGTCCTTTGCTCAGCACCCTCTGATCAGGACTTTTTTCCAGGGGGTCACTCATGTGCGTCCCCCACGTAAACCTGTGGTGCCTGTTTGGGATTTGAACTTGGTTCTGTCAGCCTTGCAGGGTGCTCCCTTTGAACCTTTGCAGGATGCTGCCTTGGCCATTCTTACGCTCAAGGTTGTGTTTCTGGTGGCTATCACTTCTGTCAGGCGTGTGTCTGAGTTGGCGGCGCTGTCCATTCAGCCCCCCTACTATGAGAGGCACCAGGACAAGGTGGTGTTTCGTTTCAAACCTGATTTTCTGCCTAAGGTAGTGTCTGCTTTTCATTTGAATCAGGATATTGTTCTTCCTTCTTTGTGCCCTAATCCTAGCAATGCTAAGGAGAGGGTTTTGCACTCTTTGGATGTGGTTAGGTGTCTGAAGTACTATCTGGTGGCTACTGCACCTTTCAGGAAAACTGATGCTCTTTTTGTGGTCCCTTCTGGTCCTAGGAAGGGTTTGGCTCCTGCAAAGTCTACTATCAGCAAGTGGATTCGTCAGGCTGTGATTCAGGCCTACTCTGCTAAGGGGAAGAATCCTCCCTTCCGCCTTACTGCTCATTCCACTCGTGCTATTGGTGCCTCTTGGGCCTTCCAGCACCAGGCTTCTGTTGAACAAGTTTGCAAGGCCGCTACTTGGTCTTCTGTTCATACCTTTTCAAAGTTTTACAAGGTTGATGTTAGGGCCTCAGCTGATGCTGTTTTTGGCCGCAAGGTTCTGCAGGCGGCAGTGGTTTAAACTGCCTGCTGCTGATTTTCTTGGGGATCCCACCCTACTTTATGGACACTGCTATTGGATGTCCCAACTGTAAGTATTAGATTTGGAGCAGGACGTACTGTATACTAAGAATAATACAATTCTGTGATTACTCACCTGTAGAATTGGTATTATGAGTATACAGTACGTCCTGCTCCAACCCACCCTTGGTTTGCATTTTCTTGGATCCCCTGTATGGTGATTGTTATCATTGTTATAGTTGATAGTTTGGATTGTTTAATTCTCCCGGCTTCTCCTTAACTGCTTTTCAATGCTGGGGATTTGTGGGAGGTCCCTGGGTATTTGAGGGGCCGGGAGGAGCCTATCTTCAATGTCTCTGCAGTCCAGCGCCATCTGGCGGAGTATATCCCAACTGTAAGTATTAGATTTGGAGCAGGACGTACCATATACTCATAATACCAATTCTACAGGTGAGTAATCACAGAATTGTATTTTTTAATATGTACCATATTTTTCGATCGATAAGATGCACCCAGGGTTTAGAGGAGGGAAAATAGGAAAAAAAAATATTCTGAACCAAATGATGTGCTAAAATCCCCCCTTCTAATCACCCCTTACAGCCAGTGAGCGACCCCCCCCCTACAGCCAGTGAGCGACCTCCCCTCCTCCCCTTACAGCCAGTGAGTGGCATCCCCCCCCTTACAGCCAGTAAGCGGCCTCCTCCCCCCCCTCCCCTTACGGCCAGTGAGCGGCCTCCTCCCCCCTCCCCTCACAGCCAGTGAGCGCCTCCTCCCCCCTTCCCTCACAGCCAGTGAGCGCCTTCCCGTTCCCAATCGCCTGTGTGACGATAGGAAGCTCAATGGAGGACCAGCGGGCAGGAAGCAGATAAACTTACAGTTGCTGCCTGCCGGTCCTCCAATGCGCAGCACTCCACATACACAAAGATACACATGCATAGAGACAATGACATATGCACACACAGACACAGAGACAAAGACACACACAATGGCATACCTACAGGCTCACGGCAGCTAATCTTCTTGCTTTGCAGGTGGGCATGACCTATTTATGGGTCATGCCTGTGATTGAGCAGGCCACGCCCCCCACGTATAGGCCATACCCAACCACCGAAGTAAATGAGGAATCGTTTTTTTTTTTTTCTTTTTTTCAAACATTTGCTTGAGACTCAGCTTTTTTTTGGGGGGGGGGGGCGTCTTATAGAGGGAAATATAGTTTTGTGTTTTTTTATTCTTTTTTAATGTATTTCCTTTGTCAATTCAGAAATGCAAAATTAATTGAGGAGACTGTGTTGCTTCTTGAAGTCCTCTGTTCTTCAAGCAAATCATCAGAGCCTTGTTTAGCCGGTGAGTGTTGGGGCCTTGAGCTCATTGGGTTGTGTAACACTGTCCATAACCTGTAATATTACATTTTTTTCTTCTTTTTTTTTAACGAATGATCAATGATGGCAAACCTTTTTGGGGGCAAAGTGTCTAAACTTTATTTAAAGTGGACCAAAACCCTGGATTTTTACTATCCTGGGTTTTGGTCCTTTCCCCCTCTGTGTGAAACCCCCCAGATCGCTGCAGCCAACTTGCCTCTTCCCGGTCTTATGGCACATGCGCAGCCGCTAGTCCAATCAGCGCTGATGTCTAAGCCTCCATATAAGGGCAGCGGCTCCAAGCGCACTGAAGGCCGCACCCCCCCTACCCTGGGGCCATGCACAAATTCCTGCCTATATCGTATGCCGCCGCACACCAATCGAGCGTGAAAGAGGGGGTGCACGGTTAGCGGTGACACCGCAAATCCATAAATCGAGAGAAAACCAGCACTCCAGTAGTAAGCACAAATAGAACTATATTAGTGAGTTTCAATCCAATCCAACGTTTCGGGGGTTACAGCAGGCCCCCTTCAACACACAGGGTCAACACACAACAAGTGGCACACAGACACAGCACATTATATATACATGAGTAACCAATAGCAGAGTCAGAAAAGCCCACCTGACGTCAAAATTACGTCACAGCGGTGCCGCTGTCAGGACCGACAGTGGCATCTTATAATAAACGCATCAAACAGATAATAATCAAAAATACTCACTGGCAGAGCCCCCCCAGGCAAAAAAACGCTGTGCTGCACTACTTGTATGGCAGCAGCAGCTGGTAACACACTCATGCTGGCAGGCCGGGTGCTAGGGAACCAGCCTGGCCAGGCCTCCAATGAGAGGAGGCGGAAGTGACGTCACAGTGAGGGCAGTGAAGCCTTCACATGATGACGTCTGCCCAAAGGAGCCTGACAGGCTCTGCTATTGGTTACTCATGTATATATAATGTGCTGTGTCTGTGTGCCACCTGTTGTGTGTTGATCCTGATGAAGGGGGCCTGCTGTAACCCCCGAAACGTTGGATTGGATTGAAACTCACTAATATAGTTCTATTTGTGCTTACTACTGGAGTGCTGGTTTTCTCTCGATTTATGCACAAATTCCTGGCGCGGGCACACGCCCTGCTAGAGGGATAGCTGGAATGCGGCCGCAGCTCGCGCAGGCACCATTGGACCAGGAAACAGGGGGGATCACATTTTTGGATGCCCGGGGGGGAGTGAATTCGATCTATAAGATTCACCGGGTCTAACGCAGTGGGTTTTGGTCCACTTTAAACTGGACCTTTAAACCAAATTAAGAGCCTAATCTTATATGTTTCCCCCAGCCTGTACATACAGATTGCCCACACTAAAAATCACCCTACCTGCATCTATTGCATTTTCTGAGCCTTTAAACATCCAAGATGGCGACCCATGGAGGTGCAGGCTGCCTGCAAACAGGAAGTGTCTTCTGACTGCGCCGCTCTGCATTCTGGGATTGCTGACCTTTTCCTGACTAAAAACATTAAATATATTAATTTTAGATGCTGGAGAACAGTTTTTTAAAGGCTTTGGGCTTTTCATTAAATGATGCTGAAGGCCCGCTTTAAGTGCCAACCTAATGGCTCTGATGCGTGTGCTGGAAAGATGACAGGTGCTCAGAGTGTGTAACCATCTGGAATCAATGATCACTTATGTGCCCCTTACTCCCCCTCTGCATGCGTGTGTCTCCTCTAATATCCCTGCCCTGCACACCCCCGTGCTGGGATGCCTGAGGACAAGCTCCTTATTAACAAATCAGATGTATTATTTGCTGATAATCCTTCTGCCCTGCTGTGGTCTATATTTAAAGGAGACCTGAGATTTTGCTCCCCTCCCTCCTGGGTTTTGGTCCGATCGCAGGGGCATCCTGATTTGGGTTGCTCATGTATGTGCAACCCTCCAGAGTAGAGGATCACCTACCTCGCTCCTTACTCCCACAGTGCATGTGTGGGTCTCCTCTTGCATTCGTACACTCGTGCAGGTATGTGTAGTTGGAGGGGGTGGACATGCTGCAAGCCATTGAATTCTGCCTGGCGCAGGGAGCATGCATTCCCGATTGGAAGCCATGAGAGCATGGTAAAAGATTGGCAATTTCATTATTATTATTCTAAAACACCATTGTATTCTGTAGCCCTGTACAAGGTAGAAGTATAGGGGTAAGACAAGTAATTACTTATAATACAACAATTACAACAATGCGCATAAAACACACAATATTATGAATCAGATGTTACAGACAAGTAAATAAACATATAGTTTCTGGAATACATTAGGAGAAAGGCACCTGCCCTTTTGAGCTTACAGTCACTATCATGGATTTTGTTACTCCTTCCCGCCATGCTGTGTGTATTTCGTCCGTAAACTGACCTTTCCGATGGCTACACCCCCATGCCAGTCATTCATTGAAGCAAAAACACACGTAGTCGCTTATTTTTTCTTGAGTCCGGCACATGCGTGGTTCCAATAAGCCATTTGCGGTGGTTATGTTGTTTGGCAAACGGCTCTCATAGGTTTCAATGTGGACCGAGAGCAGTCGCATCCCCAGTGGTGTGTGCGCCCCCGTCCCAGCGTATCTGAGTGGCTGGGGCAGGAGAGCATGCACAGCCCAAGCATGCAAGGAATGCGGCCGCTTTCCATTGAAACCAAGGAGAGCTGTTTGCCGAATGATGTAGTCAAGGCTAACTGCTTTCATTGGACGCATGCGCAGTTGGACCCAGGGAAGGTAAGTGATAACCGGCGCCCTGGGGGTGTTTCCACATGGGAGAATCCAAATTTAGGATGCCTCGGGGAAGATGCTCCTGCCGGTCTGCTTAATCTCCTGTGGTCAATGGAATCTTAAACCAAAACCCACCAAAGCCCCTGCCGATACTCTCTTCTTAGGGTGTAGAACTTGAAATGGATATTTTTGCTTATCAAATCGCCCTGGAACACTTTTTTTTTTTTGCTCTCCCTCTCTGTAGGATTGCAGGCGATCTGTCATTGTATAAGTGCGGCAATTACATTGTATAAGTGCGGCAAGGGTGGTAAAAATAGGCAAAAGTTACTATTCACAGAGGAAGCAATTCAGGGGATGTTAGTTAAAAATGTGGGTTTTGGTCCGCTTTAAACCAGGAACTGTTGCCACCTGCAGGAGCCTGTTGGAGGAAAGTTAAGAGAGGTTTCTTTCTTAGTTACCTTGACTGGTCCTTTAACCAATCAATTAAATGGCTGGCTCTGGAATCTAAAAGAGTCCAGTGCTGGCTAACTAATACCAAATTCTAAATCCCCCTGGGCCGGCTCCCGGTTTATGTGGCCCTTGGGCGGCATGGTTTCAGTGGGTTATTTGGACCCAAACTCTAGTTTTGGTCTGCTTTGAAGTGCACCAAACCCCTTTAAACCTGACCTTGGAGTCAAAACAAATCTAGATTCTCCTGATTTTGGATGCCCCTCTGTGGGATGACCCCGTAAAGCAGACCAAAACTCGGGTGGAATTGCTTGCATAGTGGGTACGGCAGCGATCCCAGGGGGTTTGACACAGTAGGGTATCACAGATTAGGAAATCAGCTGGGGTGGGCAACTTAAAAGCAGAACAAAACCCAGCACTTCCTCGCTTGGAATCTAAATCGAGATGCCCCATTGTGTGGAACCCCGCCATTCGAGGAGATGTGGACACCAGCAGTTGCCCCGCCTTGCCGGGTGCTGACGCCGGCCCTGATTATACCTATCACCTGGATAGGAAAAATCCTGATAATGGGTCCACTTTAAGGTGTTATAATGGAGTTCTCCTGTGTTTATTTTCTGTGCTTTTATTTCATGGATCTATTGTCTAGAAACCAGCAAAGAAATATTCTTACTATGCGCTTCTAGCCTTATATGTTTCTACCACATGAACACACTAGAGGCTGTTCAGCCAGACTTCAGTTATTCTACTCTGTGCCCGACTGAAGTATCTTGGGCCCACTAGAAGTCATCATTCTTGGGACCCATCCTTCAACTGGACCTTCAGCATGATTTAATGAAAAGCCCCAGCATCTAAATCTAATATATTTTAAGTTTTTAGTCACTTATTATTCTTTCCCCCACTGGGCTGCAACTCTGTTCAGGACTTTAGGATACGGGTGCCGCCATCTTGACTCAGAAGCATCACACTAACTGAGGAGAGGAGAGCGGGATAAAGTACAGGGGGCGGGGTATAGCTGTGCTTGGCTCAGACAGAGCAGAGCTGGGGTCCGGAAAAGGTCAGCAATCCCAGAATGCAGAGCAGCACAGTTAGAAGGCACTTCCTGTTTGCAGGCTGCCTGATGTCCCATGAGCCACCATCTTGGATGTTTAAAGGCTAATAACATGCAGTAGATACAGGTAGGATAATATTCCAAGTGTGACATACACTCCGCTTCAACTCTTCATGACATTTGGGTTATTCTCCAGTAGAGGGCGAACTTCTGCAGAGATGAATGCAAAAAAGGAGCTCTTCCCAGTCCATAAATACTTGGGACCTCCCACCAATTCCCCAGTTTCTTCTCTGCAGGAAGGCGAGCAAGACAGAAGATGAAGACTTCTCTTACTTGCAGGTAAGCCGGGCTCGCGCCCGGCCATTTTTGTCCCTATTGCTGCCAGGGCCTTTCCTAAATTATCCCTATTTGAGCCTCCCAGCTTTGGCTGCGGGTCCTGGTGAGGGTAGGTAGCACCTTATGGGTGTGCTAGGAGCCTTGCTTCACCGTGAGACCCCCATTACAAGGGGTAGGCGGTTGCCCGGGTTTGGTGATCCCGGTGTGGGATGCCCTGTCCCTTTCATTCCTATGGCCAGATTCTGTCTGGGATTCCCCCCTTCCGGGTCCCTTACTTCCCTCTGGGGGGGGGGGGGGGGGGGGGGGGGCTGGCTGGCCTTTATGCTCGGATGGTCTTATGTGTGTGTGACACTATGTGTGTGTGTGAGTGTTTTCACTTGTGTTGGTGCTGACAGGTGTTTGCCTTGTACATGGGGCCATAACTCTTCTGGCATCCTTCATTCAGCCTGGGGAGCTTCTCCCCCTCAGGCTTTGTTCGGGCGATGCTGCGGGCCAGCCCATGGCTGGGATCCGCGTTGCTGGGAGGGGGCGTGGCCTGGCGAGCGCGCGTTCTGTGCTGGCCCGCCCCCCTTCTCTTCCTCCTCTTCTCATGAGGCTCTTCTCCGAGGGCCATCTTGGTGCTGCTGTGGCTGATCCTGCGTGCTCCTGGCCGGTAAGGGCCTGTTGGCCGCTTCCTTAGCTTATGCGGGGGCCCCTCTTTAGCAGGAGGGCCTCCTTTTTTCTCGCATGTGTGTATATAGGTAGATATATGTAATTATATATATATTTTGAGGCGATGATGCCTTCATTGTGTGTTACAGATTGCATCGTATATGTGCATGATAAGGGGATCCTCCTGGTCCTGGAGTCCCTAGTCTTAAAATAGATCACCACAAATCCTCCCACTGGGACTTTTAAGGGGCATCCCGGGTTGCTTATTGCTTAAATTCCCTGCGGTCTTGCGACTGACCACAAGAATCACCATATGGAGGCTCCGCAGGATACCGGGCTCGGGCTCCCTCTGGGACAATCCCACCATGTGTGGGTTGTGGGGTATCCCTTACGGGTGAGAATTTGCTTATTTGTATACCATGTGCACAAAAGGCCATATCGCGGGGGTCGGGTGCCCAGCCTTCTGAGTCGGCGCCCCCCGCTTCATCGCCTTCCCCTCCCCTCCCCGCCTTATCCGTACCCCAAGTGACATTGGTGCCAGCAGGGAGTCGCATTACGATGTTTGTGCTAGGTTGGCCAGCATCGAGAAATTTATGGTTAGTACGGTGGGCAAGAAGGCCCAGGCTAAAAAGAGACATTTGTCGTCGGTCCAGGCCACTTGGGTTATTGATGATGATTCATTTGATATGTCGGATTATTCCCCGTTAGAGGAGGGGGAATTGTATGAGGAGTCAGAGGCTGACGATGTACAGTTTGGCGAGGCTGATGTTGGGCAGGAGCTGGGGCCACGGACACGGCCACGGTCTTGTCACATCTCTTGGAGGTTTTGGATATTGCGCCTCCTGAGGCGCCCCCTCTCAAGAAGGGGGAATTTATTCTTAATATACAGTACGTCCTGCTCCAAATCTAATACTTACAGTTGGGATATACTCCGCCAGATGGCGCTGGACTGCAGAGACATCGAAAATAGGCTCCTCCCGGCCCCTCAAATACCCAGGGACCTCCAACAAATCCCCAGAATTTCTCTGCAGTCTGGCTGCGAAGGACGAGAAATTGGCTCTCTACTCGCAGGTGAGCGGGGTTATTAACCTGCGGCCCTGTAGGACTATTCCCACCCGTTTCACTAGTAATATGCCTCCCAGCCTTGGCTGCGCTGGTCGGGTGAAGGTAGGCAGCACTGCCGTTGGTGCTTAGGAGCGCTGCTCCACTGCAATCCCCCACCAAAGGGTAGGCGGTTCAGGCCTATAGTGAGCCTCTATGGGATGCCCCTCGCGCACTATTGCCCCTGCCTATCGGTGGGGCCTATTTAAAGTGGACCATCACCCTCCCGTGATCGGCCCGGGAATCTATAAGATTCCCGGGCCGATCACCTCCCTCCCCGCGGGACATCCCGATCTCCGATGTCCCGCGGGGAGGGAGGTGATCGGCCCGGGAATCTTATAGTGAAACCCCCCCAAACGCCCCAAATCCCCTTACCTTTTCTTCCGCCGCCGCCTCCCTCGCGCCCCTCTAGACGTGCCCACACCGGGCGTCTGTGAATGGCCGGCGCGCGCCAAGAGTGACGCGCGGGAGGCGGCGACGGAGGAGCCGCTTGTACGTTGCTGTCAAATCGCTTTTCCGTCCGCGCTGATTGGACGGCGCGGCCACGTGGGAGCGGGGAGAGGTGAGTTTTCCGGGTGATCGGGGGGGTTTCAAACAGCGGGGCACCCCGATCGGGGGTGCCCCACCGAAGTGGACCAAGACCCAGGATAGTCAAAATCCTGGGTGTTGGTCCACTTTAAGTGGCCGCCGTCCTCCCTCATCCTCCTTGTAGTCTTTGGGGGAAAAGAGGGAGGTTGGTGTATGTGTATAGATATGTATGTTATGCAGTCTGTGCTTTCACTTTTCACATGTCTTTATTCTTGGTTCCGCGCTTGGCGGCGGCATTACCTCAGACGCTGGTGCGCCATCAATGGCTGTTGGCCTTCTGGCTTCGTGCTCTTCGGGGGGGGGCCCGTCTTTAGCGCGTTCCGCGTCATCGCTATTACTGGCCCGCCCCTCGAGGTATAGCAACTCCATCTTTTCTGACTTGGTTGGCCTATGCGTGACAGACTCCTACCTACCGTGGTCCGTAAGTGCCCTCGCGGGCGGCTTTATCTGTTTCTCCTTTGTTACAATGTACTTAAGGTCTTGTCTGCTTATGTCTTTCAGGCGGGATGAACCCTTCTTGGCTTCTCCTGGCCCTGTTTTTAGTATATTACTTGTAGGCCTTGTAAAAATTATACTCCCACGTCCCTAGCGGGTTATTGGGGCATCCAGGGTTGCTATATAGCGTTATTCCCTATCGGCGTATAGCGCCGCTATAATCACCATATGGAGGCATCCCAGGATAATGTTACCGGGGTCCCTTTGGGACAAGACCGGCTGTGTGTAGCGTGTGGGCAGCCTCATGCTGACGCTGACAAGGCGCGGGTTTGTGTACCCTGTGCTGAGCAGGCGCTTGCATTGCAATCTGGCCTGCCAGTGGCTGCACCTCGTTTCACTTCACCTACTCCCCCAAGCTTAAATCTCACTCCTGCTGAGTTGCATACTAGTGGGGATTCTCAGCCTGATGTGTCTTCTAGACTGGCTATTGTTGAACAGATTATTGCGAAGTCTTTAGCGCCTTTAGGCCCCTGCTAAGAAGTGGCACTTGACACCTAATGTTACTGTTTTCCCTAGGGGAACTGAGGAGTTTTGGAATCTGTGTGGCTATACCCCGTCTGATGAAGGGGAGCTCTTTTCTGATTCAGGCTCATCTGATGAGAGACCAAGGGGTCATGACGATTCTGGCTCTGACCCCTGGGCCCCGGATGACACTGACAGATTATTGACCCAGATTTTTGAGGTTCTGTCTATCTCTCTCCCTGTTGAGGCTCCCAGGCAAAGAGGGGAGCTTTTGCATACAGCAAGATCACGTTTGGAATTTCCAGAGCAGGCACATTTCCATAACCTTGTGCTCAAGGAATGGGAGCGCCCCAGTAAACTTCACGGGGTTCCAAAGAGTTGGGATAGGAAGTATCCCTTTCCTGCTGAGGTGGTTAAATGTTGGTCATCCCCCCCCCCCCCCCCCCGAGGTGGATGCCCCGATCCTAGGGCTTTCTAACACCTCTGTCATGCATTCCCCTGATTCTACTACCCTGCGGGATGCCGAAGACCGGCATATTGATCAGCTGGCATCCCACGCCTTTGCATGTGCGGGGACGGCGCTGTGCCCGGTCTGTGCCTCTGCCATTACTGCTGTGGCCACTAGAACCCTTATCAGAAATATGCTTGATAGTGCCCCTGATGATTTGCCTTGTGAGGTGTTTAATGCACTCTCCAGTTGTGATGTTTTTGTAAATTTTGTCCTATCAGCATTGGATGACACCATCAGAATGTGTTGCAGAACTTCTGCCCTCGTGGTGGCTATACGCCGCTCGGTTTGGCTGCGCCAGTGGGCTGTTGACAACGCTGCCAAGAGGGCTCTCACTGGTTTTCCCTTTAAAGGACTGCGTCTGTTTGGAGACTGCCTGGAACTTTTTGCTAAGGGAGGCAGGTTACCTCAGCCCTTTCGGGGTCAGGATTCCCTCTCCTCCCCTTACCGCGGTGCAAGACAGGGAAGGGGGGTGTCTTTCCCTGGGGCCCTGGGAGATTTCTGGGGTAGAGGCAGAGGACGTGGACGTCCTGGCTCCTCCTGGGGTCCCAAAGCTAAATCCTCTCCCAAGCCCCCTCAGGCATGATGGGGCGCCCTCACCCATCCGGGTGGGGGGGGGGCTGCAGCACTTCACTAACGTCTGGAGGCTTCATGTCTCAGACCGGTGGATTCAGGAGGTAGTGTCCTCCGGTTACAAGTTGGAGTTTGCTGCTGATCCCCCTCCAAGATTCATCAGATCCCGGATTCCTCAGGACCCTGTGTCAGCTCAGGAGCTAGTGCAAGCAGTGCAAGGCTCCTGGAGCTGGGGGTCATCTGCCAGGTCCCTTTAAGAGAAAAATGCAGCAGCTTTTATTCCAACCTATTCACAGTAGCCAAAAAGGATGGTTCTGTCAGGCCCATCCTGGACTTAAATATTCTCAACAAGTTTGTCAGGGGCAGGCGCTTTTGCATGGAGACTCTGCGCCCTGCCATCAGTTCCCTGTGCCAAGGGGATTTCATTACTTCTGTGGACATCAAAGATGCTTACCTTCATATTCCTGTGTTTCCAGGTCATCAAAGGTTCCTCAGGTTTGCTCTGATGGATCAACACTACCAATTTGTGGCCTTGCCCTTCGGCCTCACTTCAGCTCCCAGGGTGTTCACCAAGGTGCTGGCTGGCGTGATGTCTCTGCTCAGATGTCAGGGCGTCCGCGTGCTTCCCTATCTGGACGACATCCTCATCACTTCCCAGTCTCTACATCAGGCAGAGTTGGATACTCAGCTGGTGGTGTCCACTCTGGAGTCATTTGGATGGGTGATCAACCACCCCAAGTCCTCACTGTCCCCTTCCTTGGTAACTCCATTCCTAGGAATGAATCTGGATACAGTTCAGGCAAGTTCCTCAGCAGAAGGTGGACAGTCTGATTGCACAGGCCCAGTCCCTCCTAGCTTGTCCCCTTCCCTCCATCAGGCAGGGGATGCAGCTGGTGGGCCTGATGGTGGCGTGCTTCGAAGCGGTCCCTTATGCTCAGTTCCACTTGAGGCCTCTGCAACTTCACCTATTGTCTGTATGGGACAAGGACCCAGCGTCACTGGACAGGGTCTGCGTGCTCTCCCCCCTGGTCAGGAGGTCCCTCTTGTGGTGGATGGACTCAAGGAACCTGTTGGGGGGCAGATCCTTTCTTGCCCCTTCCTGGGAGACGGTCACCACGGATGCCAGTCTGTCAGGTTGGGGGGGTTTCTGGAAGTCCCTGCAGTTCCAGGGGAGGTGGGGCCCTCAGGAGGCCCATACACCTATCAATGTCTTGGAGCTGCGAGCGATCAGGTTAGTTCTGGCTCGCTTGACTACTCATCTTCAGGGCCTGCCTGTTCAGGTGCGCTTGGACAACCAGACGGCAGTTGCCTACATCAATCATCAGGGAGGGACCCGGAGCAAGGGGGCCCTACAGGAAGCATCTCTGATCCTGACTTGGGCGGAGGCCAATGTCCCCTGCATTTCAGCTGTGTAAATCCCGGGGGTGGAAAATCACCTGGCGGACTCTCTGAGCAGGGGGACCTCTCGCCAGGGAGAATGGTCCCTATGCAGCAGGGTGTTTCAATCTCTGTGTCACCGTTGGGGCCAACCAGATGTGGATCTGTTTGCGTCCCGCCACAATCACAAGCTTCCAGCTTTTGTCTCTCTGTCCAGGGATCCTCTGGCCCTGACCTCGGATGCGCTAGCAATGTCATGGAAGGACTTTCAGTTCCTGTATGTCTTCCCCCCCAATTCCCCTGCTGGGCAGGGTTCTGCGCAAGATTGCTCTGGAAGGGGTGCCAGCAATTCTGGTGGCCTCCGGGTGGCCAAGAAGAGTGTGGTTCGCAGAATTGGTACAGCTGGCAGTAGATCAATACGCTCTGCCCTTGGTGCCAGATCTGATCACTCAGGGCTCACTACGCCATCCCAATTTACAAACTCTGGCTTTGACGGCTTGGCTGCTGAAACCTCCATCTTGATGGAGAAAGGGCTGTCCTCCTCAGTTGTGGATACTTTGATTAAAGCTAGGAAGAAGTCTTCCTCTTCCATTTATTACAGGGTTTGGCGTGCCTACATTGACTGGTGTGAGTCTAGGTCTCTTCCCTGTCGTGCGTTCTCTATTTCCAGGATTCTGGAGTTCCTGCAGCATGGGTTGGAGATGGGGCTCCAACTCAGTACTCTGAAGGGTCAGGTTTCTGCCCTGGCTATTTGTTTCCAGAAGTCCTTTGCTCAGCACCATCTGATCAGGACTTTTTTCCAGGGGGTCACTCATGTGCGTCCCCCACGTAAACCTATGGTGCCTGTTTGGGATTTGAACTTGGTTCTGTCAGCCTTGCAGGGTGCTCCCTTTGAACCTGTGCAGGATGCTGCCTTGGCCATTCTTACGCTCAAGGTTGTGTTTCTGGTGGCTATCACTTCTGTCAGACGTGTGTCTGAGTTGGTGGCGCTGTCCATTCAGCCCCCCTACTATGAGAGGCACCAGGACAAGGTGGTGTTTTGTTTCAAACCTGATTTTCTGCCTAAGGTAGTGTCTGCCTTCCATTTGAATCAGGATATTGTTCTTCCTTCTTTGTGCCGTAATCCTAGCAATGCTAAGGAGAGAGTTTTTGCACTCTTTGTATGTGGTTAGGTGTCTGAAGTACTATCTGGTGGCTACTGCACCTTTCAGGAAAACTGATCCTCTTTTTGTGGTCCCTTCTGGTCCTAGGAAGGGTTTGGCTCCTGCCAAGTCTACTATCAGCAAGTGGATTAGTCGGGCTGTGATTCAGGCCTACTCTGCTAAGGGGAGGAATCCTCCTTTCCGCCTTACTGCTCATTCCACTCGTGCTATTGGTGCCTCTTGGGCTTTTCAGCACCAGGCTTCTGTAGAACAAGTTTGCAAGGCCGCTACTTGGTCGTCTGTTCATACCTTCTCAAAGTTTTACAAGGTTGATGTTAGGGCCTCAGCTGATGCTGCTTTTTGCCGCAAGGTTCTGCAGGCGGCAGTGGTTTAAACTGCCTGCTGCTGATTTTTCTTGGGGATCCCACCCTACTTTATGGACACTGCTATTGATGTCCCTACTGTAAATATTAGATTTGGAGCAGGACATACTGTATACTAAGAATAATACAATTCTGTGATTACTCACCCGTAGAATTGGTATTATGAGTATACAGTACGTCCTGCTCCAACCCACCCTTGGTTTGCATTTTCTTGGATTCCCTGTATGGTGATTGTTATCATTGTTATAGTTGATATTTTGGATTGTTTAATTCTCCCGGCTTCTCCTTTACTGCTTTTCAATGCTGGGGATTTGTGGGAGGTCCCTGGGTATTTGAGGGGCAGGGAGGAGCCTATTTTCAATGTCTCTGCAGTCCAGCGCCATCTGGCGGAGTATATCCCAACTGTAAGTATTAGATTTGGAGCAGGACGTACTGTATACTCATAATACCAATTCTACAGGTGAGTAACCACAGAATTGTATTTTTGGGGCCCACAAGCCTCGTTTGGAGTTCCCTACCCAGGGTCATTTTGATGCGCTGATCCTTAGGGAATGGGAGAAACCTAGTCGGCTTCCGGGTGTTCCTCAGGGATGGGATAAGAAGTATCCTTTCCCGGTGGAAGCGGTTAAGCGCTGGGCTTCTCCTCCCGAGGTCGATGCGCCAGTTTTGGGGTTGACCAACTCCTCTGTGTTTCACACCCCAGACGCCACTTCCCTAAAGGATGGTGAGGATAGGCGCCTTGATCAGATGGCATGCCATGCCTTTGCCAGTGTTGGCTCGGCCTTGCGGCCTGTTTGTGCATCTGCGCTAGTGTCGGTGGCTGGTAGGTTTCTGATTAGGGACTGGTTAAATGACGCTCACCTTGATCCTGCCAGCGCTGAGTTCACTACGCTTAAATTGGACCATCACCCTCTCGTGATCGGCCCGGGAATCTATAAGATTCCCGGGCCGATCACCTCCCTCCCCGCGGGACATCCGAGATCGGGATGTCCCGCGGGGTGAAACCCCCCCAAACGCCACAAATCCCCTTACCTTGTTTTCGTCGGCGGCCGGCCGCCGCCGCCTCCCTCGCGCCCCTCTAGACTTGCGCGCGCCCGCGCCGGGCGTCTGTGAATGGCCGGCGCGGGCGCGCGGGAGGCGGCGGCGTAGGAGCCGCTTGTCCGTTGCTGTCAGATCGCTTGTCCGCGGCCACGTGGGAGCGGGGAGAGGTGAGGTTTCCGGGTGATCAGGGGGTTTCACACAGCGGGGCACCCCGATCGGGGGTGCCCCACCGAAGTGGACCAAGACCCAGGATAGTCAAAATCCTGGGTGTTGGTCCACTTTAAAAGATTTGAATTGTTCATGGATTTTGTCTTGGCTGCTATGGAAGACACTATTGTTATGTGTAGTAGGACTTCAGCCTTATTGGTGGCCATGCGCCGATCGGTATGGCTTTGTCAGTGGACGGCGGACTTTGCGGCCAAGAAATCGCTCACAGCTCTTCCCTTCTTGGGTACGCGGCTGTTTGGAGATAAGTTGGATGCTGTGGCAAAGGGAACTAAGTTACCTCAGCGGAAGAAATAGCGCCGTCCCTTTTGGGGGGGCAGGCTCTTTCAATCCTTCCTTTCGAGGTGCCAGAGCTGGCAGAGGTTTGGCCTTCTCAGGTGTCAGAGGCTCTTCCTGGAACAGTGGCAGAGGTCGGGCCCGTCCCGCTTCTGCCTGGGGTTCCAAGCCCAAGCCTGCAGGTAAACCAGCTCAGCAATGAAGGGGTGCCCTCACCCGCACGGGTGGGGGGATGGCTGCGGCTCTTCTTCCAGGTCTGGGCCCGGGAGGTCACAGACAATTGGATCTTGGAAGTGGTCTCCTCCGGGTTCAAACTGGAGTTCGAGTACTGGCCTCCTCCAAGATTTTTAAGGTCTCGGGTGCCCTTGGATCCTCAGGCTGCACAGGGGCTCCTGTTAGCAGTGAAAAACCATCTGGACATGGGAGTTGTATGCCCGGTGCCTCCGTCGGAGAGAGGCAGGGGTTTCTACTCCAATCTTTTCACGGTCCCCAAAAAAGAAGGTTCTGTAAGACCCATTCTGGACTTCAAGGTCCTCAACAGATTCATCAGAACCAAGAAGATCTGCATGGAGACTCTGCGCTCGGCCATCAATTACCTTCCTCAAGGGGATTTCATGACATCCATAGACATCAAGGATGCGTATTTGCATGTTCCAATTTTTCCAGCACATCAGAGATTCCTCAGGTTCGCGGTGACGATCAACATTTTCAGTTTGTAGCCCTTCCCTTCGGGTTGACCTCAGCGCCGAGGGTCTTCACCAAGGTTCTGGCGGGCATAATGGCCCTATTCAGAGCTCAGGGAATTCGCATTGTGCCGTATCTGGACGACCTATTGATTTCAGCTTCTTCCCTCCGTCAGGCGGAGCTGGACACCCACTAGGTGGTGTCGACCCTGGAGAGGTTCGGGTGGGTGTTCAACCGCCCCAAGTCCTCTCTCTCGCCATCACGGGTGATTTCATTCCTGTGCATGAATCTGGATACCATTCAGGCCAGAGTGTTTCTACCCCAGACCAAGATGCAGGGGATTCAGGATCTGATCCGCCTTCTTCTGGCCAATCCTTGCCCCTCTATCCGACAGGGGATGAAACTGGTGGGATTGATGGTGGCCTCCTTCGAGGCGGCGCAGTTTCACATGAGATCTCTTTAACTTCATCTATTGACGCATTGGGACAGGTGTCCGCTGTCATTGGATCAGCCGTTCAGGATGTCTCCCAGGGTTCGGCAGTCCCTTCGGTGGTGGCTGGAGTCGAGCAACCTGTTGAGGGGCAGGTCCTTTCTGGCTCCTCGCTGGAAGACGGTTACCACGGATGCCAGCCTGTCGGGCTAGGGAGGTTTCTGGAAAAGTCATCAGTTCAGCGGGGTGTGGGGTCCTCAGGAGGCTCACAACCCCATCAATGTCTTAGAGCTCAGAGCCATCCGGCTTGTCCTGTCACGGCTGACGTCGCACTTACAGGGTCTTCCAGTTCAGATTCGATCAGACAATCGGACGGCGGTTGCCTACATCAATCACCAAGGAGGGACTCGCAGCAGGAGTGCCCTCAGGGAAGTCTCTCTGATCCTGCATTGGGCGGAGAGCAATGTTCCTTGCATTTCAGCAATCTACATTCCGGGAGTGGAGAACACGGAGGCGAACTCCCTGAGCAGGAGGTCCTCTCGCCAAGGAGAGTGGTCTCTCAACCCCGGGGTTTTTCGGTCTCTTTGTCGCAAGTGGGGGACTCCGGAGGTGGATCTCTTTGCCTCACGGCACAATCACAAACTCTCGGCCTTTGTGTCTCTATCTCAGGATCCTCTAGCTCTGGCAGTGGATGCCTTGTCCCTTGCTTGGAAGGATCTGGGGTTTCTGTACCTGTTTCCTCCCTTCTCCATGCTGGGCAAGGTAGTTTGCAAACTGGCTCTGGAAGGGGCACCAGCAATTCTGGTGGCTCCAAGGTGGCCAAGAAGGGTTTGGTACGCAGACGTTGTAAGGCTGGCGGTGGATCAGTACCGGCTTCCCATGTTTCCGGATCTGTTATCTCAGGGTCAACTACTTTATCCCAATTTACCAACGCTGGCTTTGACGGCTTGGTTGCTGAAACCTTCATTCTGAAGGAGGAAGGTTTGTCTGAGGCTGTGGTTCAGACCTTGATTAGAGCTAGGAAGCGGTCCTCTTCTGGCATTTACTATAGGACTTGGCGGTCCTATATTGACTGGTGTGAGGCTAGGGCCTTGCCTTGCAGGGTGTTTTCGATTCCTAGGATTTTGGAGTTTCTTCAGCACGGTCTGGATCTTGGGTTCCAGCTTAGTACCTTGAAAGGGCAGGTTTCTGCTCTGTCTGTTTTCTTCCAAAGATCTTTTGCCTTACACCCGCTGGTTAAGACTTTTTTTTCCAGGGGGTCACTCATGTTCGACCCCTCGGAAGGCTATGGTTCCTGTTTGGGATTTGAATTTGGTTCTTTCGGCTCTCCAGGGTCCTCCTTTTGAGCCGTTACAGGATATTGCTCTTTCTGTGTTCACTCAGAAGGTTGCCTTCTTGGTGGCTATTACCTCTGGTCGGCATGTCTCTGAGTTGGCGGCTCTGTCGATTCAGGCCCCTTACTTTGAAAGACACCAGGACAAGGTGGTCTTTCGCTTTAAGCCAGATTTCCTTCCTAAGCTGGTTTCTGCTTTCCATCTCAATCAGGATATTGTTCTCCCTTCCCGAAGCCTAGCAATGACAAGGAGAGGGTTTTGCACAATTTGGATGTGGTTCGCTGTGTTAAGTACTATTTGGTGACTACTTCTTCTTTCCGCAAGACGGATGCCTTTTCCTGGTGCCCTGTGGGCCCAGGAAAGGTTTGGCGCTTGCCAAGTCTACCATTAGCAAATGGATTTGTCAGGCCATTGTTGGGGCCTATTCTGCTAAGGGGAGAACTCCCCCTTTTAGGGTCACTGCGCATTCTACTCGTGCTGTTGGTGCGTCCTGGGCTTTTCAGCACCAGGCTTCTGTTGAACAAGTTTGTAAGGCTGCTACTTGTTCTTCCGTTCATACTTTTTCCAAGTTTTACAAGGTTGATATGCGGGCTTCAGCGGATGCCGTTTTTGGCCGGAAGGTTCTGCAAGCTGCGGTGGTTTAAGTTGGTGCATTCTTTACTGTTTATTGTTCCCACCCATGACGGACACTGCTCTTGGATGTCCCAAATGTCATGAAGAGTTGAAGCGGAGTGTATGTCACACTTGGAATAATACCGTTTTGTGAGTACTCACCTTTAAACGGATATTATGAGTGTGACATACACTCCGCTTCACCCACCCTTTTTGGTATTCCGGATTCTTTATATGGTGAACCGTTGTTAGTATTGTTTTATTTGGTTCTTCCTGGTCCCCTTACTGCTATCTTACACTGGGGAATTGGTGGGAGGTCCCAGGTATTTATGGACTGGGAGGAGCTCCTTTTTTGCATTCATCTCTGCAGAAGTTCGCCCTCTACTGGAGAATAACCCAAATGTCATGAAGAGTTGAAGCGGAGTGTATGTCACACTTATAATATCCGTTTTAAAGGTGAGTACTCGCAAAACGGTATTTTTTTTTAATGTGAGCAATCTGTACGTACAGGGTGTGGGAAACATATAAGATATGCTCTTATTCAGGATGAAGGTCCGCTTTCAGTTCCATAGGAATAATTCAAGACCACTTGTAAGCGTAGTATTAGTTTGTTGCATAGTATTGAGTGTGATGTTTACCGAATATCACATGTAACTTAGTCAATAAATAACCAACTTGCAGAACACTTCAGGCAAACCTGAAACACTGTTTATGTCCTGGATCATGGGGTGCTCAACCTTCTGACGAGCCAGACCACAGATAGTGGACCAAAACTGTGATTTTGACTATCCCGGGTTTTAGTTTTTTCCCCAGTCGTACGGCACATGCATGGCCTTACGGGGGTCGGAAGTCATAGGCCTTTTGGACTTGCTTCTGACCTCTGCCCAGTGCTCCCCCCTGAGGCTCCTCGTGAGTAAGATAGCGGTGAGCCCCCGTAATAGTACCTGCATTCAAATCCATGGAAAGGCAGGCTGCGGAGGTTCCTGCTGAAAGCAGGGGCCGAAGCCAAAGATCCTGGTACCTATTCGGGCAACCACCGGGGAAGGGTAGGCCGATGGAGTTGACGCTTGAGTCCACGGAGAAAGTTTCGGCTAGTACCTGAGGACGAAGAGCGGCCGGAGGTTCTCTGGACTGAGGGGTGTTCTAACGACCCAATCCCATCAGGAGGTTGGCCCCCCCGGGGAGAGGGATGGGGTTCCTTTCCTTTGGGAAGGAAGCAGGTTGGGCACCCTGAGTGTTTTCTCACTCTATCCAGTCCAGGTCATCCCAGAAGTGATGACAGTTGGGTAGTCCGCCACCAGGTGGCGCAGTTACTGCAAGATCCAGAGCTGTAACTCCTCCCAGGCCCCTATAAAATGAGGTGTCTCAGTAGAATTCCCAGTTCATCTTGCAGTAAGCTGCTGCTAGGATCGTCTTGGATACTCTCTGGATACTGCAGCTGAGCGGGGTATTTTAAACCGGACCTTCAGCGTGATTTAATGAAAAGCCCAAACTCTTAAAAAACGGTTCCCCAGCATCTAAAATTTATATTTTTAAGTTTTTAGTCACTAACTTATTATTCTTTCCCCCACTGGGCTGCAACTCTGTTCAGGAATTTAGGATACGGGCGCTGCCATCTTGACTCAGAAGCATCACATTTACTGAGGAGAGGAGAGTGGGATAAAGTATAGGGGGGTGGGTTTTAGCTGTGCTTTGCTCAGACAGAGCAGATCTTGCGTCACGGCGCGCGGCCTGCCCCTCGAGGTTCACACGTGCGGGCTTCCCGGCACCATCTTCTGCCTGCGCTCCTTGTTGGCCATGAGGATCGCAATCGTCCTCAGGGCCTTCGTCCGCTGGTCGGCCCGTGCGTCCTCTCTGGTTTTCCGTTATCTCTTATGATGCATATGCTGTGGGATGCTCATGGCCTCTTCCGCTTGTGTCTTCTAGGTGGGCCCCCTTTTGCCAGCTAAGGGTTGTGGTTCCTCCCGGCTTCTGCATTCAGCCCTCAGCGAGGGGGAAGCCAGCAGGGGGTCCCAAGCCAATTTGGCACACCGGGTGGCCAGCCTGGAGAGACAGCTATCTCGCACGGATACTGGGAAGGCCACGAGTAAGAAGCGGCACATCGAGCCGGGTTACTCGGATTTTGCTGATGATTATGATGATGATCTATTCTAAGTATACAGTACGTCCTGCTCCAGATATAATACTTACAATTGGGTTATCCTCCGCCAGAGGGCGCTGTGCACTGCAGACATGCAAAAACAGGCTCCTCCCGGCCCTTCATATACCCAGCGACCTCCCACAAATACCCAGATTTCTCTGCAGTGCTGACTGCGAAGACATGAAGTATCACTCTCTCGCAGGTGAGCGGGGCTATTACAGCCTGCGGCCCTGTTGGACTATTCCCACCCGTCCTCCTTGTGATGTGCCTCCCAGCCTGGGCTGCGCTGGTCGGGTGAAGGTAGGCAGCACCATGTGTGCTTAACGGAGCCATGCTCCACCGCAGTCCCCCACCATAGGGTAGGCGGTTTAGGCTGATGGAGAGCCTCATAGTGGATGTCCCTCCCGCATTCTTGTCCCATTCCCCGTGTAGAGGTGGACCCTGTGTAAAGGGTCGCCGTCCTCCCTCGTTTCCCCCCCGTGTTCGGGGGGAAAAGAAGGGGGGGGGGGTGTCCGTTGGCGGTCTCAGTGTACAGTATTGTCACGCTTATGGCCGTGCTTTTGCCCCTGACCGGCAACTGGGTGTCAGAGCCGCGCTGCCTTTTTAGTTTGGCCCTCTCAATTTAATATGCAATAGTGTACTGCACGTCCTGCGTTATTATACTACATCTTGGGCAGGAAACTAATTTTGTGCACGCCTACGGGCGTCAGAATGGTGGCGGTGTATTTAGACTTCACGAGTATCCACTAGCAGATCCACTAGCAGATGCCCTTACTGGCACACTATGCTTAGCTTGCCGAGCCTTTAAGCGGCTGATTCAGAGCTTCGTGCTCTTTGGGGAAGACGGGGACCCGGCGTGGCGCGCTCCGCGTCACGCCCAGTTTAGACCCGCCCTCCGAGGTTCGGTCGGCGCCATTTTGTTTATCCCGCGTGCGCGTGTTGGCGGTCCTTCTCCTCCCCAGGTCGGTGAGTGCCCTCGCGGGCGTTTTCATTATTAGTATTCTTTCGGTGGCGCATGGCCCGGACACCCCTTATTCCCCTTCTGTCTTTCAGACCTTGAAGATTCCGGCGGCTTCTCCCGGCCTAACATATATTGTAGCGGGCTTACAAATTCTCCCACATTCCTAGCGGGTCTTTGGGACATCCAGGGTTGCCTATTGTGTAAATCCCTACTGGTATATTACATTAACAATCACCATATGGAGGCATCTCAGAATTATTTGACCGGGGTCCCTCCAGGACAAGACCGGCTTTGTACAGCGTGTGGACTGCCCCACGCTGATGCGGACAGAGCTCGGGTCTGCGGACCATGTGCTGAACAAGCACTGGCCCTGCAATCAGGGTTGCCAGTGGCTGCGCCTCGTTTCAATACACCTCTCTCCCCGTGCTTAAATCTCACTCCTGATGAGTCGCACTCGAGCAGGAATGAACAGCAAGTCATGCTGCGCAGACTGCCTACGGCCGAGCAGGTGATTTCGAGGTTGGCTGAACGCTTGGGCCCTGGTAAGAAGCGGTCCCTGACGCCCCCGGTGTCGCCCATTCCTTCTGAATCTGAAGAGTTCACTACTGAGCAGAGTTTTGCTCTTTATGATGAAGGTCGGCTATTCTCTGACTCGGGCTCATCGGACGAGGGGCTGAGGAGTCAGGATGATTCGGGCCCCGGCTCTTGGGGCCTGTGTGACACCGACGAATTACTGATAAAGATCTTCGAGATCTTGTCTATCTCTCTCCCTGGTGAGGCTTCCAGGCCCAGGAGGGAGAGTTTCCATACAGCGCCGCCGCGTTTGGAATTTCTGGAGCAGGATCACTTCCAGGCTCTTGTATTCAAAGAATGGCAATGCCCTAGTAAACTTCCAGGGGACTGGGATTGGAAATACCCCTTTCCCCCTGATGTGGTTAACTGCTGGTCATCACCTCCCGTGGTGGATGCACCGATCATTGGGGTTCTTAACCCCCCCCTTTATTGCGGCCCCTTCTTATCGTACCCTTCGGGATGCTGAGGACCGGCACATTCATAGGCTGGCTTCCCACGCCTTTTCTTGTGCAGGGACGACTCTGCGCCCGGTCTGTGCTGCGGCCATCGCGGCAGTGGCCGCCAGGACCCTCATCAGAAAGCTGATTGATCATCAACCTGAGGATCTCCCCTGGGAGGTGTTTAATGCACTCTCCAGTTGTGATGTACTTGTAAGATTTATCCTTTTGGCGCTGGATGACACCATCAGCATGTGCGCTAGAACTTCCGCCCTTGCTATAGCTATACGCCGCCTGGTCTGGCTGCGACAGTGGGGTGTTGACGATGCTACGAAAAAGTGCTACTGGGATTCCCTTTAGAGGGCGACGCCTATTCTGGACCTGTTTGGAAAAAAGGGCAAAACACCCCTTTACAGAAGGCGGTCTCGGCCTTCTCGAGGCAGGGGCACCCCTCCTCCCCCCTATGTTAGCGTCAAATCCGAACCAGTGGTATCCTTCCAGCTTTTTGGTATAGATCCCTGCCCCAAGAGTGGCAGACAACGCCCTGGTCCCTCCGACAGGACTAAGTCCAAGCCTGTTACCAAAACCCCCCAAGCATGAGGGGATGGCCGCAGCACCTTGCCTCTATCAGGAGGCGGCATGCCTCGTTCTGATGGAGTCAGGAGGAAGTTTCCTCTGGATGCAGGATATGTCTGCTGGGAGGCCCCTTCCCGAGATATTCAGGATGCTTCTGGTTCCCTGCTTCTCTTCTTGTGTTGGCATAGGCCACGCGCGATCTGCGAGGTCTTGGGTCACCTGCCGGTTGCCCTTAACAGCCAGAGGCAGGGGCCTCTACACTAACCTTTCCAATTTCCTCCAAACAGATGAGACACTCTGTCCATTAGGGCCTTCCATAGGTGAGGCAATTTACATTCGCAGGCGGCTTTGCTGCATGGTTTCTCTGAGTTGGGCCGCCAGTGCCCTGTGTCCAGAGACCTCTTGCCGTCGGTAGGGACCTAGGACGCTTATTTCCTTGCCATTGTGCCTTCCGGGCACCAAGGACCTTGCAGGTTAGTGTTGGTGCTCCAACACTGCTGATTGTGGCCTTATTATCTGGCCTTGGTTCTGCTCCCCGACTGATCGCCTAGGCGATGACGGGGGTGATTTCTCTACTGAGACCAAGGAGGCGTCCGCACGAGGAACTGCATGGCCGTCCCTCCTTGCTTCCCAATCCCTGCGTCGTGCCGCGCTTGTTACTCCGTTGGCAGTGTCCTTTGGGAGTCTTTGGATGGGTGTTCCACCACCTCAATTCCTCCTTTTTCCCTTAGTGGTATCTCCCTTCCTAGGGATGAACTTGGATTCGGTTCATACGGGAACCTGCTTCCTTGACTATAAATGGACAATCTGTTTGCAGGGGCTCGGTCCCTCTTCACTGTCTTCACCGTCTCTTCACCAGGCTGGATTGCAGCTGGCGGGCCTGTTGGTGGCTGTTCAAAGGTTGTCCCCTATGTTCAGAGCCACTGGGCTCCCCTGCTACTCATATTGTAAATGCTGGACTGAGGTTCCAGCTTCCCTGGAGCTGAGTCTGTTTACCCTTCCACCTTGGTACGGTGGTTACCCTTGAGACTGAGGTACTTCCTTGCATCTTTCTGCGGTTGGATTCCAAATCTATCAGGTCAATGGAGGGGGGGCTTTTTTCTCCTAAATTCCCCTGTGGTTCTGGGGGACGTGGAGACTTTAGGGGTCCTTCCACCTGTCTATTTTGGAAGAGGTAGGCCTTCAGGTTGGCTCTGTATCGCTGGACTTCTCCCTTGTGGGATTGGTCTATTTGGGGGCCCCTTGATCTGTCTGACGACAGTGGCCTGTATTAATTACCTGCGTGGACTTGGAAGCAGGATGATCCCCCGGGAAGGTATCTGATCCTGATCTGGATGAAGGGCAGAGTTCCCTGCATATCTGCGATGTTCGCTCTGGTGGATGTCCTTCTGCGACAGGATGTGCTAATTCTTGTGTCTCCATGTGATCTGTCTAGTGTGGATCTTTCTGGGCCCGCACCTTCATGGGTCCTGGGCCCTTGTTTCCCTGTCTCAGATTGTTCTGTCCTTGGTCATGAGGCTTCGTGACTTTATGCTGGACATTCTGTTTCTATATGTTTTTATCCTCATTCACCCTGCTGGAAACAGGGTTCTGTGCAAGTTTGCTGCTGGAAGGGGGAACCAGTGATACTGACGGCCCTTGGATGGCCTAGTGGAGTGTGGTTGCAGATGTGGTTATGTGGACAGCGGACCTGTACGTCCTGTCAGGAGTGCTGGCCTGCTCACAAAGGCCCCCCCTTTTTTCTATTTCACCCCTATCTACAGACTCTGTTTGGATGGTCTGACGGTTGGTTTATCCACCTTGATGGAAGTGGGTGCACCTTCATGGGTGTCTGTGACTTCTGGAAGCCTAGGATTTGGCTTATTCTGCCTCTTTTCCGTCTATTGTGGGATATTCTTACCCATATTGATTGGGTTGAGTTTTTGGTCTCTCCCCTGTGGGCGAGCTCTATTCCCAGGGTTATATAGTTATTACAGCATGGGTTGGAGTTGGCTCTCCTACTTGGTGCCCTGGTGGTTCAGGCTCTGTTCCTGTCCGTTTTCTGCAAAGTCGTACTCAGTTCCTTGCCTGGGTTTACTTTCTTTCAGGGATTGCTCAGTGACATTCCCCACGTAGTTCTAGGGTCCCTGTTGGGATTGATTTCTATTCGGTTTGCCTTGCGGGGTGTTCCTCTTTGGCTCTATTCCGGATGCTGTCTGACTGTTCTTATCCATAAGGTTGCCCTTCTGGGGCTGTTACCTCAGTCGGCCGTGCGCCTTAGCGGGCGGATCTGTTTAGCTAGCCCTCGTTTTCTTTACTGTATCTTCACCGAGATGAGGTGGCGTTTCGCCTTACGCCGGTTATTCTGCCTAAGGTGGTGTCTTAGGCTCAGGTATTAAGACATTATCCTTCTGGGATTTATTCCTTGTAATGCTGAGGCACGGGAATCTATTTTCCCTCAATAGGTGCTGGAATTTTTTTCCTGGATTGTCTCCTGTCCCTTAGGGATCTGATGTTCCTCGGGGTTGTGGGCACTTACATCTGGATGTGCCTGATCTCGTCTGCCTCAAGGGGTTAGGCGGCCTTGGGCCTGGCCTTTACCTGTATAAGATGTCCCTTCTGGTCCTGGGGAAGGCTTGGCTTCTTCCTGGGCTACTTGGTTTCTGCTCTTGTTAGGCCTTTACTCAAGCCTATTCCTTAAAGGGGACGAGTTCTTACTCTATTTTGATTACGCTGGTGCCTTGGTATCTTTGGGCCTTTCAGCACCAGGCCTTGTTGAACAGGTTTGCTTGATCGCTACTTGTTTTCTTGTTCTTACCCTTTCAAGGGTTGTTTTGATGTTAAAGTTAGAGCCTTCGCTCGTGTCGGTCTTGGTAGCGAGGTATTGCAGGTGACAGTGCTTCAACTGTCTGCTGTGGCCTTCTTTGTTGGGGATCCCACCCTGTTCTATGGACACTGCTATTGGATGTCCCAATTGTAAGTATTATATCTGGAGCAGGACGTACTGTATACTTAGAATAATACAATTCTGTGGAATAATCACCTGTAGAATTGGTATTATACGTATACAGTACGTCCTGCTCCACCCCACCCTGGTTTGCATTATTCTGGATCCCCTTTTTGGTGATTGTTGTTATTGTTATCATTACCAGTTGTTTTGGTGGTTGGTTTCTCCCGGCTTCTGGTTCACTGCTTTTCAATGCTGGGGATTTGTGGGAGGTCCCTGGGTATATGAAGGGCCGGAAGGAGCCTGTTTTTGCATGTCTGCAGTGCACAGCGCCCTCTGGCGGAGGATAACCCAGTTGTAAGTATTATATCTGGAGCAGGACGTACTGTATACCTATAATACCAATTCTACAGGTGAGTATTTCACAGAATTGTATTTTTTGGAGGTCGGGACTCCATGGAGGAAGGAGAGTTGTTTAAGGATTCTGTTTACTCAGGGGATCAGTCGGTTGGCTATGACAGCGACCCAGGGTCTTCCTCGGTCGAGGATATGTGGCTTCCTGATGATACGGAGAAGTTGCTGTCTTCAGTGTTTGAGACCCTTGCATATTGTCCCTCCTAAAGCGGCTAAGAGGAAGCAGGGTGACTTATTCTGGCCTGAGAGACAGAGGCTTGTCTTCCCTGAGCAGGCCCATTTTTCCAATATGGTTTTAAGGAATGGGAAAGGCCTAATAAATTGCCATTGGTGCCTAGGGGCCTGGACAGCCGGTATTCCTTCCCGGAGGAGCTGGTCCGCCTCTGGTCCCATCCACCTGATGTGGATTCCCCTGTTTCGGGGTTATCCAACACTATGGTTTTGCCGTCTCCCGATAACTGCTTCCTTGCGTGACCCTGCTGACAGGCGTATGGATCGGCTGGCTTGTCATTTGTTTACTTTTGCGGGTGCTGGGCTTCGCCCTGTCTGTGCCCAAGAAGGTGAGACGCCTTGTTGATATTGCCAAGTCTCACAAGTGGGCGGAGGAGTACAAAGACCTCAAAGCCTGCGTGGATTTTATTGCCTTTGTGGTCTCGGCTATGGACGATAGTGTCCGGCTCGGCGCCAGGGTTTCGGCCCTGCTAGTTGCGCTTCATCGCTCACTCTGGCTGCGGCCAAGAAGTCGCTCACTAGTATCCCCTTTTTGGGGCTCAGGTTATTCGGAGAGCATCTGGACCTCCTGGCCAAGAATGGGAGACTTCCTCAGTGACGGAAGCCTGCGCGGCCCTTTCGGGGTTCACCTGCCTATCGCTCCTTTCGAGGAGGAAGAGGCTCTTCATTTTCAGGTGGCCGCAGAGTTTTCTGGGGACGAGGTAGGTCTCGCGGCCGACCCAATCCCTCCTGGTGAGCTAGATCCAAGCCCCCCGCCAAGCCCTCTCAGGCATGAGGGGATGCCCTCACCCATCCGGGTGGGGGGACGGTTTCTGCTATTTGCTCATGTCTGGAGACAGCACGTCTCGGATCGGTCGATTCAGGAGGTGGTTTCCTCTGGTTACAAATTAGAGCTGGCAGTTTGGCCGCCCTCAAGATTTCTTCAGTCACGGATATCCCAGAACTCATTGACGGCACAGGGCCTAAGAATGGCCGTCCAACGCCTTTTGTTGTCAGGTGTGATTTGCCCGGTGCCTCGCCTGGAACGGGGTCGAAGGTTCTACTCCAATCTGTTCGCGGTGCCCAAGAAGGACGGAACACTGAGACCTATCCTGGACCTGAAGGTGGTGAGCTCGCTTCGGCCTGGCGACTTCATGACTAGGGTGGACATCAAGGATGCTTATCTGCACATCCCGATTTTTCAGGGGCATCAGTAGTTCCTGAGGTTCGCGCTGGAGGATCAGCATTACCAGTTTGTGGTGCTGCCGTTCCGGATCTCCTCAGCCCCCCGTGTGTTCACCAAGGTGCTGGCGGGCGTCCTGGCTATCCTGAGGAGCCAGGGCATTCGTGTTCTTCCTTATCTGGACGACTTGCTGATTGCGGCTCAGTCCCTTCAGCAGGCCGAGAGCGACACCCAGACGGTGTTATCCACTCTCGAGGATTTCGGATGGGTAATCAATTACCCCAAGTCTTCTATCACTCCCTCAATGGTGAGGTCCTTCCTGGGCATGACGTTGGACACCTCTCAGGTCAATGTATTCCTGCCCCAGCAGAAGGTGGCGGGCCTCCAGACGCAGGTGCAAGCCTTACTGGCTTGTCAGCGGCCATCGATCCGTCTGCGGATGAAACTGGTGGGCCTAATAGTGTCCTGCTTCGAGACAGTGCCCTTCGCCCAGTTCCACATGAGACCTCTTCAATTGAATCTGTTGACCGGTTGGGACTGGACGCAGGAGTCCCTTGATCAGGAATTTTCACTGTCCCCCATGGTCAGACAGCCCCTTTTGTGGTGGTTGGACTCCGGAAATCTGTCAATGAGCAAGTACTTTCTGACTCCCCGGTGGGAGATGGTTACCCCAGACGCCAGTCTGACCGGCTGGGGAGGGTTCTGGCAAACGCTGAAGTTCCAGGGTCAGTGGGGCCACAGGAGGCCCACTTACCCATCAATCTCCTGGAGCTGACAGCGATCCGGTTGGTGCTTCTTCAATTGACTCCCTATCTAAAAGGTCGTGCGATACAGGTCCGCTCGGACAATCAGACGGCTGTCGCCTACATCAATCACCAGGGCGGGACTCGGAGCAAGCGAGTCCTTCAGGAGGTGACCCAGATCCTGACTTGGGCGGAGGAGAATGTTCCCTGCATCTCAGCGGTTTACATCCCCGGGGTAGAGAACCAGGAGGCAGACTCCCTGAGCAGGGGGACCTCAAGTCTCTCAGCTACAAAATCTTTCACACTCTGTGTCTCCGCTGGGGTCAACCGGATGTGGACCTGTTTACGTCCAGACACAATCCCAACTCCCAAGGTTCGTCTCCCTGTCAAGGGATCCTCTGGCCTTTGCCACAGACGCTTTGCCTTGCACGGAGTTCAGGCTCCTTTATGCATTTCCTCCATTTCCACTCCTGGGCTGAGTGCTGTGCAAGATAGCCCAGGAGGGGGTATCAACCATCCTGATGGCTCCTCGCTGGCCGAGGCGGAGTTGGTTGGCGGACATAGTTCAGATGTCTGTCGATCGCTACGTCATGCCCGACGACCCAGGGCTTCTCACTCAGGGGTTGCTGTGGCACCCCAATTTACAGACGCTAGCTTTGACGGCCTGGCTAATGAAACCGCAATGTGGATGTGGTCAGAGCCATTAAGTACTACCTGGTTGCAACTGAATCCTTCAGGAAATCGGATTCATTCTTCGTCCTCACTGAGGGTTCTAGGAAGGGCTTGCCTCTGGCCAAGTCCACTCTCAGTAAGTGGATCAGACAGGCGGTGGTACAAGCATATTCTGCCAAGGGGAAGGAACCCCCTTTTCGTGTTACAGCTCATTCTACTAGAGCTATTGGTGCTTCCTGAGCTTTTCAGCACCAGGCCTCAGTTGAACAATTTTGTAAGGCCGCTACTTGGTCTTCTGTTCATACCTTTGCAAGGTTTTACAAGGTTGACGTTAGGGCCTCAGCTGATGCG
The DNA here is from genome assembly GCA_027917425.1 of Gastrophryne carolinensis. Classification (NCBI taxonomy): domain Eukaryota; kingdom Metazoa; phylum Chordata; class Amphibia; order Anura; family Microhylidae; genus Gastrophryne; species Gastrophryne carolinensis. Next base: position 30,352,929 of record CM051238.1, on the reverse strand, counting down.
GTCTTGAAATAAACTACATGCTGTTCCGCACTGGGGATCCCGCCCTAGTGGACACTGCTTTTGGATGTCCCACATGTCATCACTGGGATGACCTGGACTGGATATAGGGAAAAATACAATTCTGTGAAACTCACCTGTAGAATTGTTTTTGAATATATCCAGTCCAGGTCGTCCCACTCCGCCCTTGGTTTCATTATCTCTTGTTTGCCTGTTATGGTGATTACCTCTTTATATTGGACCGTTGTCCTTATTTTTTGTTGGAGAGAGTACATGCTGAAGCTATGTGATGTAACATGGTTCTTGGCCTCCCGGCCTGTCTCCTTTTTACTGCTTTTTGACACTGGGAATTCTACTGAGACACCTCATTTTATAGGGGGCCGGGAGGAGTTACAGCTCTGGATCTTGCAGTAACTACCCAACTGTCATCACTTCAGGGACGACCTGGACTGGATATATTCAAAAACAATTCTACAGGTGAGTTTCACAGAATTGCCTTTTTTTTTTAGTGCACCACTACTTAGGGTCTTCTATAATGCCCTGATTGTGGCCTTGGATCAGTTCCTGGTGCCCAACGTGAGATCCTTTGGTCAGTCTGACTCTGATCCTACTATTGTGAGTTTGGGTTGTGACAGGAAGCATCTGCAAACACAGACCTAATCCTATGAAGGTGTTTTATGTTTGAATCTGTTCGCTTATGATTTTTTCTGAATTTATGTCTAATAAATGCACAATCTTTCTGTTTTGGTGGGGTTCAGGGCGGCTGTGACCTTGTACTTGTTTCCCCCTGCTCTCATGCATCGCTAATGTTGTGGGCTGGTAATCGCCACTGGAAGTTCAGTATGTAGTATAGCATGGAGGATGGCGGGAAGTGCTGTGTGCAAGAGCTGGCAAGAAATAGAGCTGCGGTTTCGGATAAGCATATATTCCACTCCTCATCCTGCTGGGCCGGGCGACTGCATTATCATTAACTAGGCAGTGATTTATTAACTAGAGAAAATTAAAACCAGCATTTTGGTGTTCCCGCTGTGTTTCTTTTAGTGGAAAACTGTTATTTCTGAAGTGTTCAGTTCAGCTGTGGAGGGTGCACTATAAATCACTGGGGTCCATGGCAAAATTTTAATTGGGTACCCATCTAAATGAAATAATTAAACACCTATCACAGTTATCAAACTAATGTACACCTGGTACAGTTAGGTTCCTAAATATTTTGACACCGACCCACATTTTTGCTTTTTTTTTTTTACTTGTTTATTGAATTGTATTCAAGTTATAGATATATAATGGACATAAACTCCAGACATTCAGCTTTCATTTTAGGGTATCCACGTTGAAATTGGATGAAGGGTTTAGGAGTTTCAGCTCCTTAACATGTGCCACCCTGTTTTTAAAGTGACCAAAAATAAATGGACAATTGACTCAAAGGCTGTTTAATGGGCAGGTGTTGGCTATTCCATCATTATGTAATTCTCAATCAAGCAGATAAAAGGCCTGGAGTTGAACCGAGGTGAGGTGCTTGCATTTGGAATTATTTGCTTTGAAAAAAACATGAGGTCAAAGGAGCTCTCCATGCAGTTTAAAAACCCAACTGAGTTTGCTACAATATTAGGAGTGGCAAATTCTTCAGTTTGCCACATCCTGAGAAAGGAAATAAAGCACTGGTGAGCTCATCAATCCGAAAAGACCTGGGCACCCATGTAAGACAACAGTGGTGGATTATTGCAGAATTTCAAAGGTGAGGGGGTTTCTCTTCACCAACAGCCAACCAAATGAACAACACTCCAGGATGCGGGCGCATCAATATTCACATCTACCATGAAGAAAAGACTGCATGAAAGTAAATACAGCGGGGGTCACTGCATGGTGCAAGTCACTCATAAGCCTCAAGAATAGGCTTGTTTGTAAGTGACATAGGAGAAGGCTTGGTAGGAAAAGTTTGCCTGTTTGCTGATGATACAGGTGTCTGCAACTGTTTAATGTCTCTAAATGTAAAATCCTGCACTTGGGTAGAAGGAATCCCTGCTCTGAGCACCGTATGGGCAGTACTGGGTTAGCCAGGAACTTAGAGGAAAGAGATTAAGGAGTACTGATTACTGATAGCTGCAAGATGAGAGGACAGTGTAGCCAGGCAGTGGGAAAAGCAAGCAGGATGCTCGGCTGCATAGCTCGGGGCATCACCAGTAGGAAGAGGGAGGTTGTGATGCCGCTGTATAGAGCTCTGGTGAGGCCACAGCTAGAATACTGTGTGCAGTTCTGTAGACCTTACCTGCAAAAAGACATTATTTAAATAGAACGTGTCCAATGGAGGGCAACAAAAATGGTGGAAGGACTTAAACTTATAACTTATCAGGAGAGACTAAAATAACTAAATTTGTACAGTCTGGAGGTAAGAAGAGAGAGAGGGGACATGATGGGGACCTTTAAATATGTGAAAGGATTGAATAAGGTTCAGGAGGGAAGTGTTTTTAAGAAGAAACTTAATGATAGAACAAGGGGGCACAACCTGAAGCTGGTCGGGGGGAAGATCAGGAGCAATGTTAGAAAATATTATTTTACAGAAAGAGTAGTAGATGCTTGGAACAAACTTCCAGCAGAGGTAGTTGAAAAATCAACAGTCACTGAATTTAAACATGCCTGGGATAAGCATACATCTATCCTAAGATAAAGAGAACATACAGTTACATAAGGGCAGATTAGATGGACCATATGGTCTCCTTCTGCCATCAACCTTCTATGTTTCTAAGATGTTCTAGATTGGACTTAAAGAGGACTCCAGGACCTTCCTAGTTCCAGTTCTTGGGGCATCCTGAATTGGTATGCCCCGCTGTTTGAACCCCCTGAAACACTCACCCCTTAGCGGAGTCCTTGCCTCTGCGATGTGACCGCATCCTTGCTTACCTCTTGCCATGCATGTGCACGTGCACTGTCTTTCTGAATGGGAGGCAGGGGCGACGCCGAAGGGAGTTAAGTGAAAGCAAGCACACTGATTGGCTGATCAGGCCGCTCAGCCAGACGGCACACTCGCCATCTCCTCGTGCCTTCATCATGGGATTGCTTGGAAGGTGAGTGAATCGGGTGATCTGGGGGGCGGGTACACATAGCAGGGCATCCCAATTTGAAATGCCCCCACATTGTGGAACAATACCCCAAAAAGCCAAAATAGGGTGTGGTGTTCCTCTTAACCCTCTTGTTGCCAAGCCCGTAACACCTATGTGCTGGCTTGGCTGGGCGTTAAGTGCCAAGCCCGTAGGTGTGCTTGAATTTCCCCGCTGCTAGTTAAAAAAATAAAAATAAAAAATACTCACCTGACCCCTCGTTGCATCTGGCCGGGTCTCCTCTTTAATTTGGTGCCATCCGATCCCCCGTGGGGGCTCGGATGGCTCCAGGAGAGCCCCCCGGAATAGGCCCACCCCGCTGCGGTAGCAGCTGCTAACTGTGGCCGCGCTGCCTCCCGCCGGGTCTTCTCTTCACTGGGGGGCCTCCGATCGCCTCCCCCGTGGCTCTTCAGCTTCAGGGGAGAGCCTGAAAGGGCTCTCCCCCTCCTCTCCCGTCGTGCGCTGCCATCTTGCCGTTAAGCCCCGCCCCCTTTGTGCGGTGCTTATGACGTCACTCACCGGGTGTCGTCCTGGCTCCCTGCTGATGTTCTTTCAGATGTGATCATGCTGGCTACAGGAGCAGAGAAGCAGGTGATCAGATCATCACCTGCCCCTCTGCTACTGCAGCCAGCATGATTGCATCTGTCATCACATCAAGGGACAAAGGAGCGGACGATCGGAGGTAAGTTTTTTAATAAAACGTATTTTTTCTTATGTGTCAGTTTTTTTTTTTTTACTGTTAACCCCTTGTGAACTGGTAAGGGGTCCATGAGACCCCTTATACCAGTTCACAAGGCTGGGGGCTGGCAAGCAGGTGACTTGCCATTAACCCCCGGCACCCCCAATTACCTGCCTCCCCAAAGCCTGGGGGGGGGGGGCAGAAGAGCCGGGGCCACATAGGCTATGTGGGCTCGTAGGCTGCAGGGTGGGGGGACCACAAAATCTGGCCCCCCCACTCTGTGCCTACAAGCCCCCATAGCTGGTCCCGGGCTGGTAATGCTGGGTAAGGGGGACCCCATTTTTTTTCTTTTGGATTTTTAAGGGTTTTTAACCTGGGAGGGGGGACCCTATGTCATTTTTTTTTTAATTAACCCCTTATGTTTATAGTGTGGATAGTAGTAGTATTTTGTTAATGTTATAAAGTGCTATTTTCAGTTTGGGGGGTCACCTGGGCAAGAATGGGGGGGCTACTGGTACATATGTGGTACCGTTGTGATTGGAAGAAATGGGGCTTTCACATGCAATATGGTTTTCTCTAATAAAGTAAATTTTTTATTTAACCCTTTCGCTGCCAGCCTACCTGGAGTTTTTGTCACCCTTGGTGCCAGACCATTTTGCACTATTTTGCGCTCCCCATGTTCAAATGTGATTTTTGAAGGGATTTCCCAGGAAAATTATATATTGTTTTTTTCAGCAGAGTCTGGGCTTTAACATGAAATGTCTTTTGTAATTTTTTAGGTGTATTCTCAATACTTTTGGGTGAAATATGTGCAAAAAATCTATTTTTTGCAATTTGTAGTGTTTTTTGTAATAAAAAATGTAAGTTTGTCAATAAAATCTTATTGCATGTGAAACCCCAATTAATCCCGGTCACAGCGGTACCACATATGTATTGGTAGACACCATTTCCTGCCCAGGAAACACTAGGAGATTTTCAGATAAAATACAACTATGCACCGCGCTAAGCGCACCTTGCTGTCTTTCCAGAAAAAGAACCCTTTAAATTTGAAATACCCCCACAAACTATATATTCTATGGAAGTATACACCTCAGGCTTTCTAGGCGTACCAGGTTTGTTGACATGGGCACAATTTTCTGGAAGTAATCCCTCAATCAATTCTTTGGTTGCACAGAGTTTCCCTAAAAAAGAATAAAAAAGAAGAAACAAAGCCACATTTTCCTAAAAAAAACTATATGCAAACAGAAAAAAACAAGTAAAATCTAAAATCTGAAAAAGCAACATCCCCCGAACAGAACAATACCCAACATGCATAGGTACTGTCAAGGGAAGAGTTGCCAAACACCCCAAAGTAAAGCATGCGCATAACGGTAATTTTACTTAAAAATTTCAGCTCTGCAGACAAAGTGCGCACCTTGCGATTTTTCAACGAAAACAACCCTTTAAATTTAGAATATCCCCATAAACCATATATTCCCTGAAAGTACACATGTTAAGCTTTCTAAGAGTACTGAGCTTGTTGTAGTGGGCTCATCTTTCTGGAAGTAATCCATTGAAGAATTCTTAGGTTGCACAGGGTTTCCCTAAAAACAATTATAAAAAAAGCAGAATAAAGACCATGTTTTCCTAAAATATCAATATGCAAACAAGAAAAAACAAGCTAAATCTGAAAGCGCAAGGTCCCCCGAGCAGAACAATACCCAACATGCATAGTTACTATTAACCCTTTTAATTGTCAGCCTACTTGAAGTTTTGTCACACTCTGTTGATAGGTCATTTTTCCCCATTTTGCGGCATGATTAACCGTGATTTTTGCTGGAATTTCCAGAAAAATTATATACATTACATATACATTTTTTGCAGCAGAGTTTAGGCTTTAACATGAAATGTCTTGTTTGTAATTTTTCTACTGTTTTTTGAATATTTCTGCTTAAAAAAACAAAAAAAAAACAAAAAATATATCTTTTTTAGACAATTGTCTCCTTTATTTTACATAAAACCTTTTTTTTAAATGAAAACCATATTGCATGTGATAGCCCCATTTCTCCCGATTACAACGGTACCACATATGTATCGGTAGCCCCCCCATTCTTGCCCTGGAGACCCCCCAAACTGAAAAGAGCAATTTATTACATTTACAAATAAAATACTATCCACACTATAAACATAAGGGGTTAATTAAAAAAAAATGACATGGGGGGGGGGGGGGCATTTTCTGGGTAATTTTAAGGGCTAACCCTAACCCCCAAAATTCCCCCCAAAAATGACATAGGGTCCTCCCTCCCAAGGGGGGGGGGGGACCCCTTTTTGGGGGGAATTTTAAGGGTTAGGGTTATTCCAAAAAAAATGCCCCCCCCCCAGGAGGGGGACCTTCATCATTTTTAAGGGTTAGGGTTAGCCTAACCCTAACACTTAAAAAAAAAAAAATATATATATATATATATGACGCAGGGTCCCCTGGGGGAACCCATTTTTTTTTGGAATTTTAAGGGTTAGGGTTATTAAAAAAAAAAGTGTCCCCCCCCCCCCCCCCCCCCCCCGGGAGGGGGGACCGCACGTCATTTTTTTTTTTTTAAGGGTTAGGGTTAGCCTAACCCTCACCCTTAAAAAAAAAAATTTTTGCATTTTTTTTTGAATTTTAAGGGTTAAGGTTAGGCTAACCCTAACCCGTAAAAATAAAAAAAAAATACTTTTTTTTTTTTTTTTTTAAGGGTGAGGGAGGGAGGGGGACCTTACGTCATTTTTATTTTATTTTTAAGGGTTAGGGTTAGCTTAACCCTAACCCTTAAAAATAAAAAAATGAAGTAGAGGGGAACCCATTTTTTTTTTTTAATTTTAAGGGTTAGGGTTAAGCTAACCCTAACCCTTAAAAATAAAAATGACGTAAGGTCCCCCTCCCAGGGGGGGGAACCCATTTTTTTTTTAATTTTAAGGGTTAGGGTTAGAGAGGGGTCAGGTGAGTATTTTTTATTTTTATTTTTTTTGCTAGCAGGGGGGAAAGTCAAGCACGTAGATTCTACGTGCTTGGCACTTAAGTGGAGTGGAAGCGAGCACATAGAAACTACGTGCTTGGCACTGAAAGGGTTAAAATAAAGGAGACAATTTTCTAAAAAATAATTTTTAATTTTTTTTTCTTTTTACGCAAAAATATTTAAAAAAACAGTAGAAAAATTACAAACAAAACATTTCATGTTAAAGCCTAAACCCTGCTGCAAAAAATATATCTATAATTCTCCTGGAAATTCCTCCATAATCATGGTTAAACAAAATGGTGAAAAATTACCTGTCAACAGAGGGTGAAACTATTTCAAGTAGGCTGGCAATTAAAAGGGTTAACATAGTACATATGCATGTGGGGTATTGTTCTGCTCGGGGGACCTTGCTCTTTCAGATTTAGCTTGTTTTTTTCTTGTTTGCATATTGATTTTTTAAGAAAATGTATTTTTCATTCTATTTTTTTATAATTTTTTTGAGGGAAACCTCGTGCAACCTAAGAATTCTTCAAGGGATTACTTCTAAAATGATGAGCCCACTACAACAAGCTGGGTACGCTTAGAAAATTTAACATATGTTCTTTCAGGGAATATATGGTTTCTGGGGGGTATTCCAAATGTAAAGGGTTGTTTTGGTAGAAAAAGTACAAGGTGTGCACTTTGTCTGCTGAGCTGAAATTTTCAAGTAAAATTACCCTTACGCACATGCTTTACTTTGAGGTGTTTGACAACTCTTTCCTTGGCAGTAGCTATGTATGTTGGGTATTGTTCTGCATCTTTTTGCTTATGTCTTGCAGGCGGGTCAAACTTTTGTGGTTTCTCCCGGTCCTATCCCCTCTATTTAGTGTTAACTCTTATTGGAGGGCTATTGTATTCCCTTACCTCCCACTTCCCTAGGGGGTTATTGGGGCATCCCGGGTTGCTATTATTAGCGTCAATCCCTATTGGCCTGTTGTGCCGTGATAATCACCATATGGAGGCTTCTCAGGATAATGTGCTCGGGGTTCCTTCGGGACAAGCCCATCTGTGTATTGCGTGTGGGGTATCCCCTGTCAGTGATGACGTCAGGATTTGTGTACCCTGCGCCCAGCAGGTACTTGCGCTGCAGTCTCGGCTGGGCCTGACTCCCAGTGAGGTGCATACCAGTGGAGAGTCTCAACCTGATTTGGCTGCCCGGGTGGCCAGCATTGAAAGGCATATTGCTGGGTCTGGTCCGCGTAAGGCTCCTGCTAAGCGGCGGCATCTGACACCCGGTGTTGCTCTCTTTCCTATGGAAGCTGAGGAGTTTTTTTATATTACTGGCTGTACCCCCCTGGAAGAGGGGGAATTATTTTCTGATTCAGAATCATCTGAGGATCAGCCTAGGGGTTATGCTGAGTCTGGGTCTGACCCATGGGCTTCAGATGATACTGACAGACTTCTGGCTCAAATTTTTGAAGTGCTCTGTATCTCTCCTCCTGCCGTGGCCCCGCGGCAGCAGGGGGAGCTGTTTCATACTGTTAAACCACGCTTGGAGTTTCCTGAACAAACTCATTTTAATAATCTGGTGCTCAAAGAGGAACGGCCTAGCAGGCTTCCCGGGGTACCAAAGAGTTGGGATAAGAGGTATCCCTTTCCCGCTGAGATGGTTAAACATTGGTCATGTCCTCCCGAAGTAGATGCAACGCTGCTAAGAAGGCTCTCACTGGTTTTCCCTTCAAGGGGCTGCGCCTCTTTGGTGAACGTCTGGATTTGTTTGCTAAGGGAGGCAAGTTACCTCAGCGTAAAAGGCAGCCCCGGCCCTTTTGGGGTTCAGGTCTTCCTTCCTTCCTTCCGTGGTTCCAGAGTTGGATGGGGAGCTTCCTTTGCTGGGGCCCGCGGAGATTTTTGCGGCAGGGGCAGAGGACGTGGCTGCCCTGGTCCCTCCTGGGGTCCCAAGCCTAAGTCCTCTCCCAAGCCCCCTCAGGCATGAAGGGGCGCCCTCACCCATCCTGGTGGGGGGACGGCTTCGGCTCTTTGCTCACGTCTGGAGGTGTCATGTCTCAGACCGGTGGATTCAGGAGGTAGTGTCCTCCAGGTACAAGATAGTTTGCAGCCTGGCCGCCCCCAAGATTCATCGGATCCCAGGTAGCTCAAAACCCCTTGTCAGCTCAGGGTCTGTCCTTTTCTGTCCAGAACCTTCTGGAGTTGAAGGTCATCTGCCAAGTGCCCTTAAGGGAAAGGGGCAAGGGCTATTATTCCAATCTTTTCACTGTTCCCAAAAAAGACGGGTCCTTCAGACCTATCCTGGATTTAAAACGCCTCAACAAATTTGTCAGATTCAGACACTTTCACATGGAGACTCTGCGCTCAGCTGTGACTTCTCTGCGTCCAGGGGTCTTCTTGACCTCTGTAAATATCAAGGATGCTTACCTTCACGTACCTATCTTTTCAGGTCATCAGAGATTCCTCAGGTTCGCTCTGGAGGATCAGCACTACCAATTTTTGGCCTTACCCTTTGGTCTCACCTCGGCTCCCAGGGTATTCACCAAGGTGTTGGCAGGTGTTATGGCTCTGCTGAGATCTCAGGGCATTCGCATTCTTCCCTACTTGGACGACATGCTCATCACTTCTCAGTCCTTCCAACAGGCAGAGAGGGATACCCAGTTGGTGCTGTCCACACTGGAGTCATTCGGCTGGGTGATCAACCACCCCAAATCTTCCCTGTCTCCTTCCATGGTGAAGTCCTTTCTGGGCATGACTCTGGATACATCTCAGGTCAAGATTTTTCTTCCTTGGCAGAAGGTGGAGAGTCTTCAAGCGCAGGCTCAGCTCCTTCTGTCTTTTCCTCATCCGTCCATCAGGCAGGGAATGCAGCTGGTGGGCCTGATGGTGGCCTGCTTCGAGGCGGTTCCATATGCTCAGTTTCACATGAGGCCTCTTCAGCTTCATCGCTTGTCAGTTTGGAATCGGGACCCTGCGTCCCTGGATCAGGTATTTGTTCTGTGCCCTCTGACCAGGCGGTCTCTGTTGTGGTGGCTGGACTCAAGGAACCTGCTGTGGGGCAGATCCTTTCTGGCCCCCTGCTGGGAAACTGTCATCACGGATGCCAGTCTGACAGGTTGGGGGGGCTTCTGGATGTCCCTGCAATTCCAGGGTCAGTGGGGCCCTCAGGAGGCCCACACCCCTATCAACATTCTGGAGTTGAGGGCAATCGGGTTGGTTCTCGCCCACCTAAACCCACACCTTCGGGGTCGGGCTGTTCAGGTCCGCTCGGACAACCAGACGGTGGTTGCCTACATCAATCATCAGGGAGGGACCCAGAGCAGAAGGGCCCTCTGAGAAGTGTCTCTGATTCTGTCTTGGGCGGAGGACAATGTTCCTTGCATCTCAGCAGTGTACATTCCGGGGGTGGAGAATCTGGAGGCGGACTCTCTGAGCAGGGGGACCTCTCGTCTGGGAGAATGGTCCCTCAGCAACAGAGTGTTTCGCTCCCTGTGTCACCGTTGGGGTCAGCCAGATGGGGATCTGTTTGCGTCCCGTCACAATCACAAGCTTCCAGTATTTGTCTCTCTGTCCCAGGACCCTCTGGCCTTAGCCATGGATGCCTTAGAAATGTCTTGGAAGAGCTTTCAGCTCCTGTATGTGTTTCCCCCGTTTCCTCTGCTGGGCAGGGTGCTGCGCAAGATAGCTCAGGAAGGGGTGCCAGCCATTCTGGTGGCCCCCTGTTGGAGTACCTTTTTATTAGGGCAGGTCCTCACTATGTGGTTACCTGTCCTAGTTTCCAAGGCGACCCGCCTCTGTGAAAATTTAGATTATATTGACAAAATGTATTGTGGGAGGGGGTTTGGAAATTGCTGGTCCATCAATTTTGGTACATTCAATTTTTTTAGGGGATTTCGGTCCAATCCCACATACAACACGGACCTAGCTTTCCCACCACACCACACCACACCAATATGTTTAAGAAATATGTATCATTTTATTATATCTCATATTTAACCCTTTAAATGCCAGCCACGTAAAATTTACGTGGTTGCCTCTCCGTCACTTAAGTGCCAGCCACGTAAAATTTATGTGCCTGGCATTTACCCCTGCTAGCGGGCAAAAAAAAAAAAAAAAAATACTCACCTGACCCCTCGTTGGATCCGGCCGGGTCTCCTCTTTAATTTGGTGCCATCCGATCCCCCGTGGGGGCTCGGATGGCTCCAGCAGAGCCCCCTGGAATAGGCCGCCCCCCCCCCCCCGCTTCTGCAGCAGCAGCTGCTAACTGTAAAAAAAAAAAAATAAAAATAAAAAAAAAAAAAAATGGCATTCACTTACCTGCGTGTGCGCTGGCTCCCGCTTTCCCTCCTCTTCACCTGGGGGGGCTCCGATCCCCCCCCCAGGACTTACCGATCTTCAGGAGAGAGCCCGGGAGGCTCTCTCCTCTCTCCTTCTCGATGGCGGCCGCCATCTTGCCACTAAGCCCCGACCCCTTGGGGGCGGGGCTAATGACGTCATCCCAGCCCCGATCTCCGGCTTCAGCTCTCTCAGCTGTCAGATCGGTGCCGGGGAAGGAGGTGGCAGGAGATCCTCTGATCTCCTGCCTCCCCCTTCTCTGGATGCCGATCACCGGCATCTGTCAGCAGAGCGGCAAGGGACAAGAGCTTACAATCGGAGGTAAGTACAGTAAAATTTTTTTTTTTTTTTTTTAATAAAATACTTTTATTAACCCTTTCAGTGCCAAGCACGTAGTTTCTACGTGCTCGCTTCCACTCCACTTAAGTGCCAAGCACGTAGAATCTATGTGCTTGACTTTCCCCCCTGCTAGTAAAAAAAATAAAAATCAAAAACACTCACCTGACCCCTCGTTGGATCCGGCCGGGTCTCCTCTTTAATTTGGTGCCATCCGTTCCCCCGTGGGGGGTCGGATGGCTCCAGGAGAGCCCCCGGAATAGGCCGCCCCCCACTTCTGCAGCAGCAGCTGCTAACTGTAAAAAAAAAAAAAAATTACATTCACTTACCTGCGTGTGCGCTGGCTCCCGCTGTCCCTCCTCTTCACCTGGGGGGGCTCCGATCCCCCCCAGGACTTACCGATCTTCAGGAGAGAGCCCGGAAGGCTCTCTCCTCTCTCCTTCTCGATGGCGGCCGCCATCTTGCCGCTAAGCCCCTAATGACGTCATGCCAGCCCCGATCTCCGGCTTCAGCTCTCTCAGCTGTCAGATGCCGGTGATCGGTGCCGGTGAAGGAGGTGGCAGGAGATCCTCTGATCTCCTGCCTCCCCCTTCTCTGGATGCCGATCACCGGCATCTGTCAGCAGAGCGGCGAGGGACAAAGGAGCTTACAATCAAAGGTAAGTACAGTAAAATTTTTTTTTTTTTTTTAATAAAATACTTTTATTAATTGTGTTTCTTTTTTTTCACAGTTAACCCTTGTGAGCTGGTAAGGGGTCCAACCCTTTGTAGTGTGGATGGTAGTTGTATTTTATTTGTAAATGTTAAAAATTACTTGTTTCAGTTAGGGGGGTCTCCTGGGCAGGAACAGGGAGCTACCGATAAATATGTGGTACCGTTCTAATCGGTAGAAATGGGGCTTTCACATGCAATATGGTTTTCCCTAATAAAATACATTTTTTATTTAAAATAAAGGAGGCAATTTTGTAAAAAAAAAATGTTTTTTATTTATTTTTTTTTACTTAATAATAAATAAAATGAATAATAAATAAAATTTACAAACAAGACATTTCATGTTAAAGCCTAAACTCTGCTGCAAAAAACATATATATATAATTTTCCTGAAAATTCCAGCAAAAATGTCGCAAAACATGGTGCAAAATGGGCTGTCAACAGAGGCTGACAAAATCTCAAGTAGGCTGGCAATTAAAAGGGTTAATAGTACCTCTGCATCTTGGGTATTGTTCTGTTTTTAGGAAAAGGTGTTTTTTATTCAGCTTTTTTATACATTTTTTAGGGAAACCCTGCGCAACCAAAGAATTCTTTGAGGGATCAACTCCAGAAAGATGAGCCCACTACAACGAGCTGGGTACGCTTAGAAAGCTTAACATGTGTACTTTCAGGGAATATATGGTTTATGGGGGATATTCCAAATGTAAAGGGTTGTTTTGGTTGAAAAATCGCAAGGTGCGCACTTTGTCTGCAGAGCTGAAATTTTCAAGTAAAATTACCGTTACGCACATGCTTTACTTTGAGGTGTTTGGCAACTCTTCCCTTGACAGAACCTATGCATGTTGGGTATCGTTCTGTTCGGGAAATGTTGCATTTTCAGATTATACTTGTTTTTTCTTGTTTGTATATAGTTTTTTTTAGGAAAATGTGGCTTTGATTCTGCTTTTTTATCCTTTTTTTAGGGAAACTCTTTGCAACCAAAGAATACATTGAGGGATTACTTACAGAAAACTGTGGCCACATCAACAAGCCTGGTACAAATAGAAAGCCTGAGGTGTGTACTTCCAGAGAATATATAGTTTGTGGGGGGTATTTCAAATGTAAAGGGTTGTTTTTCTGGAAAAATTGCAAGGTGCGCATAGCGCATATCACAGTTGTATTTTTTCTGAAAATCCCCTAAAGCTCTGTTTCAGTTTGGGGGAGTCTCCTGGGCTGGAAAGGGTGTCTACCTATACATACAGTATGTGGTACCGCTGTGATCGGGAGAAATTGGGATTTCACACACAATAAGATTTTATTGACAATCTTACATTTTTTATTACAAAAAAACACTACAAATTGTAAAAAATTGATTTTTTTTATTTTTCTGCACATATTTCGCCAAAAAATATTGAGAATACATCTAAAAATGACAAACAAGACATTTTATGTTAAAGCCCAGACTCTGCTGAAAAAAACAATATATAATTTTCCTGGGAAATCCCTGGAAATCCCTTCAAAAATCACATTTGAACATGGGGAGCGCAAAATAGTGCAAAATGGTCTGGTACCAAGGGTGACAAAAACTCCAGGTAGGCTGGCAGCGAAAGGGTTAATTGTGGTTTTTTTTTTCACAGTTAACCCTTTGTGAGCTGGTAAGGGGTCCATGAGACAAGGCTCTGGGTCTGGCAAGTGACCTGCGGCTAGCTATATAGTAAAATTAACTGTGCATTGATTTGGTATCAGTTACATTGGTACTGCCTCAGAGAATAATTATACATTAGTTATACATTAATATTCAATTTAATGCATTAAAAGACCTCTGAGATTAATTATACATTGATTACATATCGATTACAGCATTGTGATTCCATTCTTGTGCCATGGTCCGCATTGGAATTGGGTGTGTTATACTGAGTCAAATTATCCTTTTAGATTCAATGCTTTGTTTTGAAAAAAAGTAACAATTTTAATACCCCACCTGATTTGTACCAGTGAGGGTTCTTTTCTATATGATCCCAGGTGGAGAGGTTCCCCTGCTGGTTTTTCAGATAAGGTTTCCTATAGTCTTATTACCCAGACCTTTGGGAAAGATAGGGTTAATAGTGGTATTATTTGATTAGAATCCTATGGTGATTTTAATTAATAAAGTTTATCCTTGACCTGGTTACTGATTTTTAATATATACATGCAAATAATTACCTTCATATGTGGATGTTCAATTGTGCCGATATATGTGCTGCTTCTTAATAAGCGATTACAGCTGGTTCATTGTCTGGAACCACCTGTATGTGAAATTCTGCTTTTAGTATCTACACCTTGTTTGAAGTCACTAATCATATGTGCTTGTAAATGATGTAAGAAAGTATGAAAGAAACTAGCTTACCCCTGTATGTCCGCAGTGGTGTTTGGAGCGCAGCAGCGCTAGCATTTGTTGTGTAGTTTCAGAGAGAGCCTTCTCTATTTTGAATATTCCTGGCCCATAAGTGGAAAGCTGTACTTGAAAAGGGTAATGATCTTTGATGGTCCAAGGGGGCTCTGATCATCCGAGGCTGCGCTGCAGCGCGCTCTAACACCTGACGCGCGTTCTGCTGTGCTCCTATCTGTGGAACACCGATATCCTCATTCTGGTCTAGGGACCAGAAATTATGTCACGCGCGCCGGCCTTCCCTGATACTCCGTCTGCTGAAGCTGCCATTTTGTTGGAGACTGGCAGTGTTTCCAGCAGCGTTATTGCCTATTAATTAAAATAACATTCTGAAATGCTTTTTCAATTTTTTGTGTCATATGTATGCGGAATGCTTCCCCTGTGCTCAATCCTATTAGATTTATTCCATGATTTGTAGGCATAAGAGGGAAGGCAGCTGCGGAGAGGGCAATCAGCATAATCAATGAAGTGCTGTGATAGGGTTTTACACACTTTGTGATATTTGAGCCTCTATCCAGAGATAATGTGCTGTCTGGCACTTTCTATTTGTTTTCTTATATTATAAGGTGAAAATTCTATCTGTATTATCATGAAACTGCAAGGGAGTTTTTTTTTTTTTTTTTTAGTATATAGCATTATGACATGTTGTATATTAAAGGGGACATGTTATATGTTTTAGGGGAGTTCCTCTAAAGACACCTGAGATCACTATTGTCATGGACCATACATGAGTGGTCTAAATAGGTTTTGTTGTAATGAGTTCTGTTAGTAACCAATATATATTTTGTCATGCCAATGCTTCATATAGGTACAAGCTTGTATAAACAGAATATCATTCAATATATTTCACATATCTTGTCAGCACTTGTTAATTCACCATATATTACATTTTTTTGCTGTGGATATAGTAAAAAATAAATTATTTTATCTGACCATCTTTTTAGTCTTCATCATTTGTGCGAAAATCTGTTTGTGCGTTTAATTATGCATTGAGATCCTAAAGTTGCTGACCCAAATGAATGAAATACTTATGGTTTATAGCCGGCATCAGTCCCTGTTATTATATTCCGACCCTATGTTTATATCCTTTATAATTACCGACCCGTCATGTTATCTATATCTGGCCGTGTCAGTAATTTTTGGCCACATTACATTTTGGCCCTTGGGATTTGTCTTCTAATCAGATAGGCTTGGTACAAGTACCTCCTTCTCTGTGTGGGTGTGATCATAGGAAGGGGGCAAAGCTGATGGTTTCATTAAGACCCGGAAATTTGTGTGCTTGCAAGCGGAAAATCCAGCGTGTTTCTAATTTCAGTGTGGTTTTTTCTATGTTACCCCCTTGGGTTGATGGGTGTACTCTATCCAAACCCTGAATTTTTAGGGTGGATGGGTTGCTCCCATGATGTTGCAGGAAATGACGTCCAATAGGTGTTTTGGTGTTACTTGACCGTATGCTATATTGGTGTTCGTAGACTCTTTATTGACGGACGATTTTTCTTGCCAATATAGCACCTCCCACATCCGCAAGTTAGCAGATAAATGACGTGGCATGTATTACAATTTATGAAGTGTTTAATTTTGTACTTCTCTTTGTAATTCCATGTACTTTCTGTCCCAGGAAGAATATATTTACACATATTGCAGTTACCGCAATTAAAAGTGCCCCATGTTTTACAACACTGTGTCTTTTTTTGATCTACAAAGTGACTGTGTACCAGTCTGACCTTTAGGTTATTGGGGCCTCTAAATATAATCTTGGGTTGAGAAGGTAAAAAACTTTTTAGATGCGGGTCATTTAATAGGATGGGCCAATTAGATTGCAAGATGTTACGTATGGATGCATGTGCATCTGTATAGGTCATCACTAAAGTCGGACCCATATCTTTTTTTGTAGTTTTGGGCTTGTACAGAAGTTTTTGTCTATCTGAACTCCTCGCCTTTTTATAGGCGGCTTTGAATATCAATCGGCTGTAGCCTCTAGCATTTAAGCGTGTCCAAATCCTTCTAGCTTTAAGTTTGAATGATTTTATTGAGGAGCAGTTGCGGCGTGCTCGCAGAAACTCCCCATAGGGGATGCTCCGTAGTAAATGGGTGGGATGAGAACTTGTAGCCCTTAACAACGTATTGGCTGATGTTTCCTTGCGAAATAGGATGGTACTTATCTGTCCCTCTCTGTCCTTCTGTATCTCCAAGTCCAAGAAAGTTACTTGTTCCTGATTAAAATGGCTTGTGAACTTGAGATTAAATTCATTTATGTTGAGGGTACGAACAAAATCCTTCAATTTCTCCCTTGGCCCCTCCCAGATGACCAAAATATCATCTACGTACCTGTGCCATGCCGAGACATGGCACAGGTACTGGGCCATTTCGTCCTCAGCCCACAAGGTCCTCTCCCACCACCCCAGGTACAGGTTTGCAAACGAGGGGGCACATGTAGTCCCCATCACTGTCCCCTGCACCTGGTGGTAAAGATGTCCATTGAAGAGGAACATGTTGTGGGTGAGGACGAAATTTTGGAGCCGAAGGAGAAAGAGGTTGTGATTATGCTCGGACACATCAAGTTAATTCAAAAATGTCTCTACTGCTTTCAGCCCTTTTCCATGGGGAATGCTCGAATATAGGGTCTCCACATCTAGAGTGACCAAGAACGCCTCGGGATCCACCCATAATCCATCAAGGATACGTAGAATGTGACTTGTGTCCTTAACGTAAGAGAGCAGGCCCATGACCAGGGGTTGTAGGTGTTGGTCGACGTACTTGCTGGCATTCTCTGTGAGTGCCCCCACTCCAGAAACAATGGGTCGCCCTGGCGGTGGCACCACTGCTTTGTGCACCTTAGGTCAAACCAAGAAGAGTGTGGTTCGCAAACATCGTGCGGCTGGCATTAGATCAGTATGCTCTGCCCAGGGATCCAGATCTGCTCACTCAGGGGCAGCTGCGCCACCCCAATTTCCAAACACTGGCTTTGATGGCCTGGCTGCTGAAACCTCCATCTTGATGGAGAAAGGGCTGCCTGCCTCGGTTGTTAACACCATGATCAGGGCTAGGAAAAGGTCCTCTTCTTCTATCTACTATAGGGTTTGGCGTACCTACATTGACTGGTGCAAGTCTAAGTCACTCTCCTGTCGTGTGTTTTCTATTCCTAGGATTCTGGAATTTCTGCAACATGGTTTGGATCTGGGTCTTCAACTCAGTAGGTCATGTTTCTGCCCTGGCCATTTTCTTCCATGCTTCTCCATCCTTTGCTCAGCATCCCATGGTCAAGACCTTTTTCCAGGGGGTTACTCACGTGAGTCCCCCACGTAAGCCTATGTTACCTGTCTGGGACTTGAATTTGGTCTTATCTGCCTTGCAGGGGTCCCCTTTTGAACCCTTGCAGGAGGCCCCTTTGTCTATACTTACGCTTAAGGTAGTCTTTTTGGTGGCTATTACCTCTGTTAGGCGTGTCTCTGAGCTGGCGGTGCTTTCCATCAAGTCCCCTTACTTTGAGAGACACCAGGACAAGGCGGTGTTCTGATTTAAGCCAGACTTTCTACCTAAGGTTGTGTCTGCCTTTCATCTCAATCAGGACATTGTTTTGCCTTCTCTGTGTCCTAATCCTAGTAACTCTAAGGAGAGGCTCTTACATTCTCTGGATGTGGTCAGGAACTTGAAGTTCTATTTGGTGGCTACTGATTCCTTCAGGAGGACTGGTGCTCTTTTTGTTCTTCCTTCTGGACCTAAGAAGGGTCTGGCTCCAGCTAAATCTACTATCAGCAAGTGGATTCATCAGGCTGTGATTTTGGCCTATTCTGCTAAGGGGAAGAATCCTATCTTCTGCCTTACTGCTAATTCCACTCGTGCTATTGGTGCCTTTGGGCTTTTCAGCGCCAGGCTTCTGTTGAACAAGTTTGCAAGGCCGCTACTTGGTCTTCTGTTCATACTTTTTCCAAGTTTTACAAAGTTGATGTTAGGGCCTCAGCTGACGTTGCATTTGGCCACAAAGTTCTGCAGGCAGCAGTGGTTTAAACTGCCCGCTGTTGCTTTTTGGGATCCCACCCTACTTTATGGACACTGCTATTGGATGTCCCAAGTGTAAGGAATCTTCTGGAGCAGGATGTGCTGTATACTTAGAATAATACAATTCTGTGATTACTCAACTGTAGAATTGGTATTATGAGTATACAGCACGTCCTGCTCCACCACACCCTTGTTATCATTATTCTCAGTTACCTCTTTATGGTGATTGGTCAGATGTTCATTGATTTTGATTGTTATAGTTCTCCTGGCTTCATTTTAACTGCTTTTCAATACTGGGGAATTTGTGGGAGGTCCCTGGTATATATGGGGCTGGGAGGAGCCACTTTTTTGCTGTCTCTGCAGTCCAGCGCCATCTTGTGGATGTATAACCCAAGTGTAAGGAATCTTCTGGAGCAGGACGTGCTGTATACTCATAATACCAATTCTACAGGTGAGTAATCACAGAATTGTATTTTTTGACTGGAGGTCCACTTCAAATATAACTAGCGTTAAAAACAATGTTCAGGCTACGTGTAAAAACGAATCCTTGCATTCTTACCTGCCATGCTAAGGATTCATCCTAGTGCACATCTGAATAAAGATAATTAAACATTTCCTGTAGTCCAGCACCTGGATTAAACCGGACCTTCAGCATCATTTAATGAAAAGCCCAAACCCTTAAACTATTCCCCAGCATCTAAAATTAATATACAGGCCCTTCTCCAAAAAATAGCATATAGTGCTAAAGTTCATTATTTTCCATAATGAAATGATAAAAATTAAACTTCCATATATTTGAGATTCATTGCACACCAACTGAAAATTTTCAGGTATTTTTTTGTTTTAATACTGATGATTTTGCCATACAGCTCATGAAAACCCCAAAATCCTATCTAAAAAAATTAGCATATCATGAAAAGGTTCTCTAAACGAGCTATTAACCTAATCATCTGAATCAACTAATTAACTCTAAACACCTGCAAAAGATTCCTGAGGCTTTTAAAAAGCCCAGCCTGGTTCATTACTCAAAACCGCCATCATGGGTAAGACTGCCGACCTGACTGCTGTCCAGAAGGCCATCATTGACACCCTCAAGCAAGAGGGTAAGACCCAGAAAGAAATTTCTGAACAAATAGGCTGTTCCCAGAGTGCTGTATCAAGGCACCTCAATGGGAAGTCTGTGGGAAGGAAAAAATGTGGCAGAAAACGCTGCACAACGAGAAGAGGTGACCGGACCCTGAGGAAGATTGTGGAGAAGGACCGATTCCAGACCTTGGGGGACCTGCGGAAGCAATGGACTATGTCTGGAGTAGAAATATCCAGAGCCACCGTGCACAGGCGTGTGCAGGAAATGGGCTACAGGTGCCGCATTCCCCAGGTCAAGCCACTTTTGAACCAGAAACAGCGGCAGAAGCGCCTGACCTGGGCTACAGAGAAGCAGCACTGGACTGTTGCTCAGTACTTTTTTCTGATGAAAGCAAATTTTGCATGTCATTCGGAAATCAAGGTGCTAGAGTCTGGAGGAAGACTGGGGAGAAGGAAATGCCAAAATGCCTGAAGTCCAGTGTCAAGTACCCACAGTCAGTGATGGTCTGGGGTGCCATGTCAGCTGCTGGTGCTGGTCGGCTGTGTTTTATAAAGGGCAGGGTCAATGCAGCTAGCTATCAGGAGATTTTGGAGCACTTCTGTCAGGACTGTACCGAACACCCGTCTGTCTTGAGCTGGTATCCCCCAATCTCCACCGCCTCTTCTGCCTATAGACAAGCCCCCGCTTGTAGGAGACACGGGTAATGCCTCTCCCAGTCGGTTGCCCCCAGGACTTATAGGGCGCAAAGGATACCAGCTTAAGGTGGAGACTGATGAACGGCAGGGAGTCCCGAATGAGGATGCCGGATGGCAGAAGTCCAAGTACAGGCCGAGGTCAAACCGGGAGGTCACAGGGCGAGGTATCCGAAGGAGGTAACAAAGAGTAGTCAAACGAGCCGAGGTCAAAATCCAGGAGGTCACGGTGCGAGGTATCAGAGGGGTCAGGCAGAATCGTAGTCAGGCAAGCGAAGGGTCAGGGCAGGCAGCAAGCAAGGGAAGTCGAGGTCCAAAAGCCGAATTATAACAGGAGATACTTTAACACACATCCAGAACCCAGAGGCTATAACGGGCACTGGGAACCCGGAGCCGAAGGGCTTTATAATAAATGCTGGCCATTGAGGAAAAGGGAAATTGGAGGGAACCTGGGTGATTGGTGCAACACCGGATCATGGGATAGGTCCCAGGAGCTGGACGGCCCAAGCCAGACAGGCCGACCAGTCCCTGGGCTCAATCCCAGGATCCAGCCAGAGACTGGATACTTTGAACTTGCCCCCGGCGGGCGCGCTGGGGAAAGCGCCGCCGGGAGGCATAAAGGAGACGTGCTCGCGCGCGCGAGCACGTTGAGTGTCGGGCGCGCCCCCGCCAGGAGGGGGAAGCGCCGCATCCCCGGACAGAATGGCAGGCCCGCGCAGCCGCGCGGAGCACGCCGCAACACCGGCTCCAGCAGCGTCCCGCGCCGCCAGCCCCCGGACCCCACGACGGCGCTGAGGAGACGGCGGACCCGGGGACAGCCGGACAGCAGCCCGCCGGGAGCCACCTGACAGCGCGCCGCGGGACCAGGAACGGCGATGAGGTAAGTGCCTAACAACTTCATGCTTCCATCGGCTGAAAAGCTTTATGGAGATGAAGTTTGCATTTTTCAGCACGACCTGGCACCTGCTCACAGTGCCAAAACCACTGGTAAATGGTTTACTGACCATGGTATTACTGTGCTCAATTGGCCTGCCAACTCTCCTGACCTGAACCCCATAGAGAATCTGTGGAATATTGTGAAGAGAAAGTTGAGAGACGCAAGACCCAACACTCTGGATGAGCTTAAGGCCGCTATCGAAGCATCATGGGCCTCCATAACACCTCAGCAGTGCCACAGGCTGATTGCCTCCATGCCACGCCGCATTGAAGCAGTCATTTCTGCAAAAGGATTCCCAACCAAGTATTGAGTGCATAGCTGAACATAATTATTTGAAGGTTGACTTTTTTTTATTAAAAACACTTTTCTTTTATTGGTCGGATGAAATATGCTAATTTTTTTAGATAGGATTTTGGGGTTTTCATGAGCTGTATGGCAAAATCATCAGTATTAAAACAAAAAAAGACCTGAAAAATTTCAGTTGGTGTGCAATGAATCTCAAATATATGAACGTTTAATTTTTATCATTTCATTATGGAAAATGAACTTTAGCACTATATGCTAATTTTTTGAGAAGGACCTGTATTTTAAGTTTTAGTCACTTACTTATTCTTTCCCCCACCCGCTGCAACTCTGTTCAGGACTCTAGGATACGGGCGCCGCCATCTTGCTCCAGAAGCATCACATACTGAGGAGGGGGGTGGACCTTCACCCCAAATAAGAGCATATCTTATATGTTTCCCACACCCTGTATATACAGATTGCTCACATTAATCATCCTACCTGCATCTACTGTATGTTATGAGCCTTTAAACAGCCAAAATGGCAGCTCATGGAGCATCAGGCAGCCTGCAAAGAAGAAGTGTCTTCAGAGTGTGTCGCTCTGCATTCTGGGATTGCTGTACGTTGTTCGTACATCTGTAGATTTATGTAACCTAATTCTGGTAATAAAAATGAGCCTCATGCTGACCAGCTTCTACAATCCTCCAATTTATCATCTGCCTCTACTTAGCCGACTTGCCAAGAGCTGGTTACAAGTCGATTCCCAATTGTTCATGTCCAATTCCGTGGCAGAATACAGCCACCGCTGACTTTATAGCCGCTCCTCGTTTTATTTTATTCGGTATATTTTCATTTGATTTTTATTTAAATACCGTATAGGAAGCCAGGTCAGCTCCACTGCCTCCAAAGTCAAGGCTGCAATTATCCTGACAGAAGACCTATTTATATTGGTTTTTTTTTCAGAGAAAATAATTATGGGAGTGTGATAAATATATTATACTCATCAAAATTTAATATCGGTTTTACCATGTTTTTAATTTTGTTTATTCTTTTGAGTTATTGATGTTGTTTTTGGCTCTCCTGAGGGTCTTGGATACACTACCTTTTAGCAGTTATGAAACTCAAGAAGAAATTTAGAATAATAATTTTATATTTAAAGTGCACCAAAACCCAGCGTGATCAGGCCAGGAATCTAAAAGATGTTGGGGGCCCCCTGAATTCCTGTGCCCCAGGGCAGTCGCTCCCACTATAGTTATGCCCCTGGCTGTTTAAATGGGGCTCACTTGTTTAAACACCTGCCTAGCCAGCCACAGAGAGCATTTGCTGCGTAGCTAGGTTCAGCTGGACACTATGGTCAACACATAGAAGCCCTCTTTAATGGCAGGCTGCCCCCAAAGCTATAGGGTTGCTTTAAAGTTGACCTAAACCCACCTCCATCAACCCAGGAATCTATAAGATTCTCGGGCCGATCGATTCCCTCCCCCCGGGGCATCCAAAATCGGGATGCTCCTCTGTGTGAAACCCCCCCAGGTCGCCCCGTTCACTTACCTTGCTTACCGGTCCAGCGGTGCATCCGCGAGCTGCAGACGCATCCCAGCTATCCCTCTAGCAGGGCGCGTGCCCCTGCCAGGCATTTTTGAATGGCCGGCACAGGCACGCTCCCTGTCAGAGGAAAGCGGGGGATGCGGCCGCCAGCGTACTCTGAGCCACTGTCCTTAGACGCTGCCTTAGATGGGGGGGGGCGGCAGAGTGCGCACTGATTGGACGAGTGACATGCACCATAGGACCGGGAAGAGGTGAGTTACCTTCGGCGATCTCGGGATTTACACAGCGGTGCATCCTCGATTGGGGTGCCCCGGAAAATGGACCAAAACCCAGGATAGTCAAAATCCTGCGTTTTGGTCCACTTTAAGGCTAATGCTTTTGTCTACAAAGTATAGGCAGATTCTAGAGCTTGGCATGTCATGGACTAGTCACATAGTAAGAATGGAAGACCATCACCTGTCCTAGGCTGTATTGTATTGATGAGCTGTCCTTTTGCCATCACAACATAGGTGCCCCTCTGATATGCAGAGGCTTCCCTTAAAGTGGGCCAAAACCTAGGATAGTCAAAAACTTTGACTATCCTGGGTTTTGGTCCTTTCCCCGGGGGCACCCCAAGCAGGGGTGCCCTGCTGTGTGAAACCCCCCCATATCGCTCAATCTCACTTACCTCTTCCCGGTCCCACAGCATGTCTAAGAGCAGTGGCTTGTGATGGCCGCATCCCGCGCCGGTCATTCGCAAATGTCTGGCATATGCACTGCTAGAGGGAAGCAGAGGATGCGGCTGCCAGAGCCACTGCTCTTTGATGCACCGTGTCACTGGGAAGAAGTGAGTTGGCTGCGGCAATCTGGGGGGTTAAACACATGTGCTCAACCTGCTGCTAGGGGGCCCTCAGAGCCCTCTTATGTGGTCCCTGACCTGCTGTGGGGAAAGTGGAAGGGGTAAATAGAAGGGAGATATAAAGGTAGTTAACCAGGGGTACAGGATGGGCGATGGTACAGAGCGTGATATTGGAGGAGCGCATTGGCAAATAGAGGTGACAGCGGTGGCCTGGAGTAACAGTGATATTCTTAGTATACAGTACGTCCTGCTCCAGATAAGATTCTTTACTCTTGGGTATTACTCCGCCAGATGGCGCTGGACTGCAGAGACCGCGAAATTTGCTCCTCCCGGCCCCTCAAATACCCGGGACCTCCAATAAATCCCCAGATTTTCTCTGCAGTCTGGACTGCGAAGGACAAGAAGATGGCTCTCCTCGCAGGTGAGCGGGGCTGTTAGCCTGCGGCCCAGTAGGACTATTCCCACCCGTTTCATTATTATGTGCCTCCCAGCCTTGGCTGCGCTGGTCCGGGTGATGGTAGGCAGCACAGCTGTCAGGTGCTTAGGAGCGCTGCTCCACCGCAATCCCCCACCCAAGGGTAGGCGGTATAGGCATATGGCAAGCCTTTATGGGATGCCCCTCCCGCACTATTGCCCCTGCCCGCTGCCCTCCCTCGCTCTCCCTTGTAGTTCTGGGGGGGGGGGGGGTGAGTGCGTTGGTGCTTCACTTGGTTGGTGTGCTTGTTGCTGGTTCAGTCTCCGCGCTGACTTTGGTTGCACTGGTTGTGGTTTGAATATGCCACTGCGTTCCGCGGTTGGCTGCGGCATTACCTCGGGCGCTGCTGCGCCTTCATTGGCTGCTTGTCACGTGTGCTCTTCGGGGGGGCGTTGCCTGCGAATGGCGCGTTTTGCGTCACTGTCTCCGCACCCCGCCCCTCGAGGTGTACTCGGCACCATTTTTTCTGGATTCTGTCTGCTGCGTGGCTGGCGTCTACCTACCGCGGTCCGTGAGTGCCCTTGTGGGTGGTTTATTTACCCTAATGGCATTTTTACATGTCGCTTATGGGGTTCTCTTCGCTTATGTCTTTCAGGCTGGTCGAACTCCATTGGTTTCACCCTGCCCTACCCATCTATTTAGTCTTTAAACTTCTGAGACCAAGTGTGCAAATTACTCCCACTTCCCTAGCGGGCTATTGGGGCATCCCGGGTTGCTTTTATAGCGTGAATCCCTATCGCCTATTGTGCCGCTATAATCACCATATGGAGGCGTCTCAGGACAATGCGCTCGGGGTTCCTTAGGGACAAGCCCGGCTGTGTGTAGCTTGTGGGGTGTCCCCTACTAGTGCTGACAATGTGCGGGTCTGTATAACTTGTGCCCAGCAGGTGCTTGCGCTGCAGCCTGGTTTACCAGCAGCTGGGCCTGCGCCTCGTATGGCTTCTCCAACTCCCCCAAGCTTAAATGTGACTCCCATTGAGCTGCATACCAGTGGAGATACCAGTGGGGATTCTCAACCTTATGTGTCTCCTAGACTGGCTAGTGTTGAGAAGTTGCTTGCTAATACCATGCTAATACCATGCTAATACCATGGCGCGTAAGGCCTCTGCTAAGAAGCGGCATTTGACGCCTAATGTCACTCTCTTTCCTATAGAGGCGGAGGCGGTTATACCCCCTTGAAAGAAGGGGAGTTGTTCTCTGACTCATCTGATGAGTCATCTGATGAGAGGCCCAGGGGCCATGATGATTCTGGCTCTGACCCCTGGGCCTGCTAAGCCACGTTTAGAGTTTCCTGAGCAAGCCCATTTTAATAATCTCGTGCTCAAGGAATGGGAGCGTCCTAGCAGGCTCCCCGGAGTCCCTAAGAGTTGGGATAAGAGGTATCCCTTTCCTGCTGATGTGGTGAAGCGTTGGTCATCCCCTCCAGAGGTGGATTCCCCAGTCCTAGGGTTGTCTAACACCTCTGTCATGCACTCCCCTGACTCTACTACGCTGCGGGATAGTGAGGACCGGCGTATTGATCAGCTGGCGTCCCATGCCTTTGCCTGTGTGGGGACGGTTTGTGCCCTGCTTAGAAGTGTCCTAGATGGTGCTCCTGATGATGTGTCTAGTGAGGAGTTTAATGCACTCTCTCGTTGTGAGGTTTTTGTGACTTATTTCCTCTCTGCCTTGGATGATACCATTAGGATGTGTGGCAGAGCCTCTGCCCTGGTGGTGGCTATATGCCGCTCGGTTTGGCTGCGCCAGTGGGCAGCTGACACCGCTGCCAAAAAGGCTCTCACTGGTTGGCCCTTCAAAGGACTACGCCTGTTTGGACCGCCTGGACCTGTTTGCTAATGGAGGCAGATTACCCCAGCGCAGGAGGCAGTCTCGGCCCTTTCGGGGCCCAGGCTCCTTATTCTAAGTATGTCACACACCCCGCTTCAGATAGTCATTACACTTGGTTATACCGACCTGTAGAGGGCGATCTTGCAGAGATGTCATGAAAAAAAGTGAGCCCCTCCCAGTCCATAAGTACCTGGTACCTCCCACTCATTCCCCAGTCTTTCATCTCTGCAGACGGCGAGCAAGTCAGAAGATGGATCTCTCCTCCTTGCAGGTAGCTGGGGTAACTCCCGGCCCGCTTGTTAGTTTGTTTCTGCCTGGACCCCCTTTCTTAGTATTCACTTTGCCTCCCAGCCTAGGCTGCTGGTCCGGGCAAGGGTAGACGGCACCTAATGGTGCTTAGGAGCTACGCTCCACCGTGAGACCCCATACTAAGGGGTAGGCGGTTTGCCGGGTTGGTGATCCCGGTTAGGGATGCCCCGTCCCTTGCCCTTCCACCTTCCAGCGTGGATTCCCCCTCTCCCGGATTGCCCTTCCTCTTTGGGGGGGGGGGGGGCTTTCTCCTTTAGTGTAATCGTTTTTATTGTGTGTTGGTCACAGCTGTACTTTTTGTTGTGTGTGTGTGATTCACTTGGGGCACTGTTCATGGAGGACTCAGCCGGCGCTGGCTGTGCCGCGGCGCCGGCCATTGTGGCAGCTTCGGCGGGGGAGCTTCTTCACCTCAGGCGCGATCGCCTACGGCCCGCCCCCCGTGCTCCTGGCGCCTGGCCTCTGGCCGGGAGCGGCATTGTCGTCAATGGGGAGGGTCGGGCGCGACGCGCGAACCGCGCCGGCCCGCCCTTCTCCTCCCTCTGCTTCTCGTGTCTGGTTAGGGCTAGAAAGAAGTCTTCCTCTGCCATCTACTATAGGATTTGGAGGTCTTATATTGATTGGTGTGAGGTCCGGGCTTTGCCTTGCAGGGTGTTTTCTATCCCTAGGGTTTTGGAATTTCTGCAGCATGGTCTGGACCTGGGTTTGCAACTTAGTACGCTGAAAGGGCACGTTTCTGCCCTGGCGGTGTTCTTTCAAAGGTCTTTTGCACTTCATCCTCTGGTTCGGACCTTTTTCCAGGGGGTTACGCATGTGCGGCCTCCTAGGAAGCCGTTGCTCCCAGTTTGGGATTTGAATTTGGTTCTTTCTGCTTTTCAGGGTCCTCCTTTTGAACCCTTGCAGGATATTGCTCTTTCTACGCTTACTCAGAAGGTTGCCTTTTTGGTTACCATCACTTCCGTTCGGTGGGTATCGGAGTTGGCGGCTTTGTCCATTAAGGCTCCTTACTTTGAGAGGCATCAGGACAAGGTTGTTTTCCGTTTCAAGCCAGATTTCCTCCATAAGGTGGTCTCTGCCTTTCATCTTAATCAGGACATTGTTCTACCCTCCTTGTGTCCTAAGCCCAGCAATGACAAGGAGAGGGTCTTGCATTCTCTGGATGTGGTTCGCTGTGTGAAGTACTATTTGGTGGCTACTTCTTCTTTTCGTAAGACTGACGTCCTTTTTGTGGTGCCCTCCGGGCCTAGGAAAGGTTTGGCTCCTGCCAAGTCTTCCATTAGTAAATGGATTTGCCAGGTCATTGTTGGGGCCTATTCTGCCAAGGGGAAGATTCCCCCTTTTCGTGTTACTGCTCATTCCACTCGTGCTGTTGGGGCGTCCTGGGCTTTCCAGCATCAGGCCTCTGTTGAGCAAGTTTGTAAGGCTGCTACTTTGTCTTCCGTTCACACTTTTTCCAAGTTTTACAAGGTTGATGTGCGGGCCTCAGCGGATGCTGTTTTTGGCCGCAAAGTTCTGCAAGCTGCAGTGGTTTAAGTTTGTACATTGTTGCCTTGTTTTGGATCCCCGCCCTTTATGGACACTGCTATTGGATGTCCCAAGTGTAATGACTATCTGAAGTGGTGTGTGTGACATACTTAGAATAATACCATTTTGTGAATACTCACCTGTAAAATGGGTATTATAAGTATGTCACACACCCCACTTCACCCTGCCCTTGGGTGTTCTGGATCCTTTCTATGGTGAACCTTTTTTGCTGTTACTGGTTATTTTGGCTCTTCCAGGTCCCTTTACTGCTGTCTTAATACTGGGGAATGAGTGGGAGGTACCAGGTATTTATGGACTGGGAGGGGCTCACTTTTTTTCATGACATCTCTCCAAGATCGCCCTCTACAAGTCGGTATAACCAAGTGTAATGACTGATCTGAAGCGGGGTGTGTGACATACTTATAATACCCATTTTAGAGGTGAGTATTCACAAAATGGTATTTTCTTCCCCCTACCGTGGATCCAGACAGGGGAGGGGGGTCTCCTTTACTGGGGCCCAAGGAAATTTCTGGGGTAGCGGCAGGGGACGTGGACTCCCTGGCTCATCCTGGAGCTCCAAGCCTAAGTCTTCTCCCAAGCCCCCTCAGGCATGAAGGGGCGCCCTCACCCATCCGGGTGGGGGGACGGCTTCAGCATTTTGCTCACGTCTGGAGCCTTCATGTCTCAGACCGGTGGATTCAGGAGGTAGTGTCCTCCGGTTACAAGATAGAGTTTGCTGCCTGGCCACCCCCAAGATTCATCAGATCACGAATGTCTCAGGACCCCTGGTCAGCTCAGGCTATAATTCTGGCGGTGCAAAGCCTTCTGGAGCTGGGCGTCATCTGTCAGGTCCCCTTACGACAAAGGGGCAAGGGGTTCTATTCCAACCTTTTCACCTTGCCCAAAAGAGATGGGTCAGTCAGGCCCATCCTGGACTTGAAGATCCTCAACAAATTTGTCAGGTGCAGGCGCTTTTGCGCTCTGCTATCATTTGCCTGCGTCCAGGGGACTTCATGACCTCTGTGGACATCAAGGATGCTTACCTTCATATTCCTGTTTTTCCAGGTCATCAAAGATTCCTTAGGTTCGCTGTGGAAGATCAGCACTACCAATTTGTGGCATTGCCCTTCGGTCTCACTTCAGCCCCCAGAGTATTCACCAAGGTGCTGGCAGGAGTGATGGCTCTGCTCAGGTCTCAGGGCGTTCGCATGCTGCCCTATTTGGACGACATTCTCATCACTTCTCAGTCCCTCCAACAGGCAGAGCTGGATACTCAGCTAGTAGTGTCCACTCTGGAGTCCTTTGGCTGGGTGATCAACCATCCCAAGTCTTCCCTGTCTCCCACCTTGGTGACACCCTTCCTGGGAATGAATCTGGATACAGTTCAGGCTAGGATTTTTCTTCCTCAGCAGAAGGTGGACAGTCTGCTAGCGCAGGTTCAATTCTTGCTATCTTGCCCTCATCCCTCCATCAGGCAGGGAATGCTGCTGGTGGGCCTGATGGTGTCGTGCTTCGAGGCGGTCCCTTATGCCCAGTTTCACATGAGGCCTCTGCAACTCCACCTCTTGTCAGTATGGGACAAGGATCCTGCGTCCCTGGACCAGGTCCTTGTTCTGTCCCCCCTAGCCAGGAGGTCTCTCTCGTGGTGGCTGGACCCCAGGAACCTGTTGGCGGGCAGATCCTTTCTGGCCCCCTGCTGGAAGACCGTCCCCACGGATGCCAGTCTGACGGGTTGGGGGGGCTTCTGGAAGTCCCTATAGTTCCAAGGGCACTGGGGCCCTCAGGAGGCCCACACGCCCATCAACATTCTGGAATTGAGGGCGATCAGGTTGGTTCTGGCCCACTTGTCCCAACACTTTCGGGGCCGGCCTGTTCAGGTACGCTCGGACAACCAGACGGCGGTTGCCTACATCAATCAGGGAGGGACCCGGAGGAAGGGGGCCCTCAAGGAAGCGTCTCTGATCCTGTCCTGGGCAGAGGACAATGTTCCCTGCATCTCAGCTGTGTACATTCCGGGGGTGGAGAATCTGCAGGCAGACTCTCTGAGCAGGGGGACCTCTCGCCTGGGAGAGTGGTCCCTCTGCAACAGGGCGTTTCAATCTCTGTGTCACTGTTGGGGTTAACCAGATGTGGATCTGTTTGCGTCCCATCACAATCACAAGCTCCCAGCTTTTGTCTCCCTGTCCCAGGATCCTCTGGCCTTGCCCACAGATGCTCTAGCAATGTCATGGCAGGATTTTCAGCTTCTGTATGTCTTTCCCCCATTCCCCCTGTTGGGCAGGGTTCTGCGCAAGATAGCTCAGGAAGGGGTGCCAGCTATCCTGGTGGCTCCCAGGTGGCCAAGAAGAGTGTGGTTCGCAGACGTAGTGCAGCTGGCAGTAGATCAGTACGCTCTGCCCAGGGTTCCAGACCTGCTCACTCAGGGACATCTACGCCATCCCAATTTACAAACTCTGGCTTAGACGGCTTGGCTGCTGAAACCTCCATCTTGATGGAGAAGGGGCTGTCTGCCTCACGGTTGTTGACACCATGATTAAGGCTAGAAAGAAGTCTTCTTCTATTTAGGGTTTGGCGTGCCTACATTGACTGGAGTGAGCCTAGGTCTCTTCCCTGTCGTGTGTTCTCTATTCCCAGGATCCTGGAGTTCCTTCAACATGGTTTGGATCTGGGGCTTCAACTCAGTACTCTGAAGGGTCATGTCTCTGTCCTGGCTGTTTTCTTCCAGAGGTCTTTTGCTCAGCATTCTCTGATCAGGACTTTTTTCCAGGGGGTTACTCATGTGCTTCCCCCTCGTAAGCCTATGTTGCCTGTCTGGGATTTGAACTTGGTCCTGTTTGCCTTGCAGGGTGCTCCCTTTGAACCTGTGCAGGAGGCTGCTTTGGCCATTCTTACTCTCAAGGTTGTCTTTTTGGTGGCTATCACTTCTGTTAGGCGTGTTTCTGAGTTGGCAACGCTTTCCATCCGGCCCCCCTACTTTGAGAGACACCAGGACAAGGTGGTGTTTCGCCTCAAGCCAGATTTTCTGCCTTTCATCTGAATCAGGACATTGTTCTTCCTTCCTTGTGCCCTAATCCTAGTAACGCTAAGGAGAGGGTTTTGCATTCCTTGGATGTGGTTAGGAATCTGACGTACTATCTGGTGGCTACTGCACCTTTCAGAAAAACTGATGCTCTTTTTGTGTTCCCTTCTGGTCCTA
Organism: Gastrophryne carolinensis; assembly: GCA_027917425.1. Lineage (NCBI taxonomy): Eukaryota > Metazoa > Chordata > Amphibia > Anura > Microhylidae > Gastrophryne > Gastrophryne carolinensis. The sequence continues at coordinate 30,321,705 of CM051238.1, read as the reverse complement.
GGAAGGGTTTGGCTCCTGCTAAATCTAATATCAGCAAATGAATCCATCAGGCTGTGATTCAGGCCTACACTGCTAAGGCGAAGAATCCTCCCTTCCGCCTTACTGCCTCGTGCTATTGGGGCCTCTTTGGCTTTTCAGCAACCGGCTTCTGTTGAACAAGTTTGCAAGGTCGCTACTTGGTCTTCTGTTCATACTTTTTCAAAATTTCACAAGGTTGATGTTAGGGCCTCAGCTGATGCTGCTTTTGGCCGCAAGGTTCTGCAGGTGGCAGTGGTTTGACCTGTCTGCTGTTACCTTTTGGGGATCCCACTCTACTTTACGGACACTGCTATTGGATGTCCCAAGAGTAAAGAATCTTATCTGGAGCAGGACGTACTGTATACTAAGAGTAATACAATTCTGTGATTACTCACCTGTAGAATTGTTATTATGAGTATACAGTACGTCCTGCTCCACCCCTCCCTTTGTTCATTATCCTTGGATCCCCTGTATGGTGATTGGTATCATTGTTTGATAGTTGCTAGTTGGTTCTGTTATCATTCTCCCATCTTCTTGTTTAACTACTTTTCAATACTGGGGATTTGTGGGAGGTCGGGAGGAGCCAATTTTGCGGTCTCTGCAGTCCAGTGCCATCTGGCGGAGTAATACCCAAGAGTAAATAATCTTATCTGGAGCAGGATGTATTGTATACTCATAATAACAATTCTACAGGTGAGTAATCACAGAATTGTATTTTTACACCACCACCCCTGGGTGAAATCTTAGGCAGAATTATTTGGTAAAAATAGTTTTTCTATAACAATTTGATGCTTGGCATTGGTGGGAGCTTAGATGGGTTGAATATTGGAAACATGATTAAGAGGTGGGGGAGGGCTATAAATTATGGGCCCATATATTCAGAGAAGTAAACCAATAGTCATGTTTATTACTAGCATGTAGGGATTGTTACATATGAATGTAGGGGAGTTGTGGAAGAACATATATAAAAATCTTCACTATGATATTCCAAAAAAAAAAAAAATATTCTGAACCTATTCATTGTGGCCCGAGGCCAGGTTCCAAATCATGTAAGTGGCCCACACTCATCAAAAGACTGATCACCCCCGCCATAAAGGGAAACTCCCTCTCTGTAAGGTTTTTGATGTTCTGCCTTATTATGGTTAATTCAGAGCCATGTAAGAATTCTCACTCCTTTTTTAGGAGAGAAAACTGTCAATGACTTTCATTGTCAACCTTGGGGCTGATTTTGAGCCAGGTGAAATTTTACACCCGGTCGACAGTGAAAGTCAATGGCAGTTTTTTTCTTGTAAAAAGGAGTGAGAATTCTAACCAGGCTCTGAATCAACCCCATTGTTTTCTCCTTATGGAATGTAAAATGAACATTTGTGTTAGGATTGTGCCCCCAGACCTGTGATTTACTTATTAGTATGCAGTTTCCATGTTTTAAGTATTTGGCACATTTATTATTTTATTATTATATATTATACATTATATATTGATATATATTAAAAACTAAGGGCTACAACTCTCAGCATCCCTCTTCTGTAACAGGACAGCTAATCGGCAGCTTTGGCTAATTCACACAGCAGTTTTTACATCCTCAGCTGTGAACAGTACCACTAACACTTTAGCTACTGGAACACAAGACTGATCCCCTTATTTACAGAGTTTGAATTAGAGCACATGGGAGTTAAACCTTTGGTCTGTGCCTTAGCGATTCATATGATCTCAGTCCAGAGTTAGGAAGTCTGATATGTTCTCCAACAGACCACCTTGATGTATGTGGCTAATATAAACGCATTGTTGCTACAGAAAATGGTTTACAAACCAATACAACAGTAAAATAATAACCAATTCTAGTATCATCAAATTAAATATCACAATAGTTGACAGAACCATTTTGACATCCCTAGTCCTCATAGTGTATAGTAGATTTAAAGTAAAATTTTAATTTGAATTTCAAAATGGCCAAAGGTCCCCAGTTCTATGGCCGGCATCAGAGTGAATGAATCCACTTCTCGGAAGTACAAGTTCTCTCTCTGTCTGTTTTTCCTTTTCTGAACTGAATAATGTTGTGAAAATAAATAACCACAAGCCCACTCATATTGGGATTTAATAGGCAGGTTCAGGGAAAGAATTCCTCACTCGCTTTGGATTTTTCAATTGCAGCTGGGGTGGCTAAGACTGCACACGTAGAATTGTTGTCCATTCCCCGTTTTTAAAAATAGGCATCTTGGGTCACCAAAAAGAATCCTGTGGACAGATAGTTTTCAGTAAACCCCATACCCCCGAGCAAGTTTTTTCTTTTTTTTTCTGCTGCTGCTGCTTCCAGTGATGAGGGATCAGGCTCCCTCATTTAACCCTTTAAATGCCAAGCACGTAGTTTCTACATGGTTGCTTCTCCTACCGTTAAGTGCCAAGCTAGTAGAAACTACGTGCTTGGCATTTCCCCCTGCTAGTTAAAAAATAGAAATAAAAAAACTCACCTCTGGTATGCGTGGAAAGCTGGGGGTCTCCTCTTCCTGGGGGCGGGCATTTGATCCCCACCTCGGAGTCTCCCGTCTTCAGGAAGGGGCCCGAAACTGACCGCCCCCAGTCATCCCGCTCCTCTTAATCTCTCACCCCAGCTCCATCGTCTGACAGATGACGGTAGTTGCGGTGCAGAGTGGGTGCCCTGTTCCGATCACTATCGGCATCTGTCATCAGCTGTCATCGGTGCGGGACAGCGGCGAGGGATACAGGATCGGAGGTGAGTAGGGTAAAAAAAAAAAATAATAAAGGTCATTTTTCTTTATTGCGTGGCACGCCGCTTTGTACTGCGGCTGTGGGCGCTATAACCTGAGGTGATTTTGCTTTGATATGGCGCTGGCCGGGTCACGTGAGCGCAGTTTTTCGCGCTCTTTGGAGGGGGCGGGCCGGGTGATGACGCGTATCGCCTCTCGAGATACCTCTGCCGGCGCCATTTTGGACGAGCTGCGCGTCTGGATTTCTCCCTTCCTGGCTGCAGCGCTGCTTCCTCCGGCGGGTCACCTTATCCAGCGGTCTGTGCCTGTGTGACCCCGCGGTGTCTTTGGTCTGTGAGTCCCCCTTGGGGGGTTTGTTATTGAGTCGGGTTGTATTTGCTGCGGGATGCTCATGTGTGTTTTTTACTTATGTCTTTCAGGTGGGATACCATTGGGTTGTGGTTTCTCCCGGCTCCACTCCTTCCTCCCCTTCATTCCCCCCTTTGTTAACTTGGGGGCTTCCCGTGGGAGGGCATCCCGGGTGACTTCTGTCTTAAGCCTGTACCCACTGCTGGCCTATTGCGCCTGTGCTAATCACCATATGGAGGCTTCTGGGGATAGCGCGCTTGGGGGCCCTTCGGCGCAAGCACGGCTGTGTTCCATGTGTGAGTAACGGTGTCACGCTGTGCGTGCCGTGCGCTGAAAGTGTCCTTGCGCTTCAAGCTGGTTTGCCTGCTTCGCTTCCCAGCTCTGCGCCTCACTCGTCACCTACTCCCCCGCTCCTGCAATTGGGCCCAAGTGAGGGGAATGTTGGCAGGGAGTCGCATTCTGATTTTGATCTGCGGGTGGCTAACATTGAAAAGCAGCTTGCCAGCAATGCGCCTAGGAAGGCCTCTGGCAAGAAGAGACACATGGACCCCAGGCCTGCTCCCCTTACTGAGATGTATGTGGGGATTGATGAGCTTGGTGACCGTCACCCCCTTGAGATGGGGGAGCTCTCCCAGGACTCTTGACTCCTCTGGGAACCAGCAGGAGGGTTGCGATAGTGACCCTGGGTCGGCGTCCGGAGAGGAATTATGGTACCCTGAGGACACTGATAATCTGCTGTCACATATTTTTGAAATTTTGCACGTTGCTGCCCCTGAGGTAGCTAAAAGAAAGCAGGGGGAGCTTTTTCGCCCTGGTAAACAGCGTCTAGAGTTCCCTGAGCAGGAACATTTTACCACCTTTGTAAATAAGGGGCCTTTATGGAAAATCAATATTGTTAATAATGATATATATATATATATTTGAATATACAGCAGGGCATGACATGAAGTGGGAAGGCCTAAGGCAGGTTTTCCAAGCTAGATAATATCTGCATTCCGAAACCAGAAAATAAGAACAAAGATCTGAGAGGGCACTAGATAATATCAACATTCTGTGACCATACCATAAATATGTTGTAAATAGACATATAGACCTGAAATAGCAGATACACCCTCCTAGCAAAACGACTGGACATCAAAAGGTAGACCGGCAACGACTGGACATCAAAAGGTAGACCGGCAACGACTGGACATCAAAGGGTTAGACAGACAGTAGACGCTGGCACCATAAAATATACAAACGGCTTCTGGGAATTTCCGTGATGCACCCTCTTTGGCATAACCGGTAGGACAGGCCCAAGGGGGGAGGACAGCAGGACTGGAGATCAAAGGGCAGGGAAGTATAATTGAGGTGAGTGCAGCCAGATTGGGGGAGACAGAAGGAAGGGGGCAGAAGGAAGGAGACTGCTTGGACCTGAGACTGCTTGCACATGAGAAGGGCCAGGCGAGAGGCAGGAGAGCAACACAGGAGAAAGAGGGAATGAAGGCTACCAGCTGAAAAGGTCTGCTGCTTGTGAGTGCCCGTTTCAGGAGGGTAATGTGTCTTTCCTTGTATATATGTATGCCAGTCTCATAACTGGATTGTATTGTGTTTGATTTGAGATTTGATTGCATTATTGTGTTATTTTGTCAACAATATATCTCTTTATTTACTACTTGTCCCAGTGTCCCTTGCATATACCAGAAGTCAAAAGAACCTACAGTCTTATAGTCTTATGCGTGTATCCATTGTGTGATCATTGGCCAGATATTGATAATATTTGTATAAGTGTTTGCCCATTTTAGTTGAGCCGGGCAGGATAAATATATACATAATATTATTATTTTAGTTATTCATATTAATATTGTTTATGCCAGGAGTTAAATTGTTTATATAATTGGCACGTGCCATTCAGGAGAAGTTGTATTGTTTACACCTTGGTGCTTAAAGAATGGGAACATCCTAACAAGTTGCCTGCGGTGCCCAAGGGTTTGGATAAAAGGTATCCCTTTCCCGTTGATCTTGTTAAGAGGTGGTTATTTCCCCCTGAAGTATATGCTCCCTTGCTAGGCCTGTCCAAAACTTCGATCATGCCTTCCCCTGACACTACCACTCTGAGGGACGGAGAGGACCGGCGCATGGATCAAGTGGCCTGCCATGCTTTTACCTGTGTGGGGGCTGGCTTGCGCCCTGTACGTGCTGCCGCCATTACTGCTATTGCCCTTAAGAAACTGCTTAAGCGTCTCATTGATGGCACAACAGCTGGTAGTGTGGGGGAGGAATATAGGACTCTTACTTTGCACTGATTTTGTGGTCTTTATCCTTACTGCTATGGATGATGCTGTGTGGAAGGACCTCTGCGCTCTTGGTGGCTATGCGCTGCTCTGTCTGGTTGCGCCAGTGGGCAGCTGCAGCTAAGAAAGCTCTCACTGGCCTCCCCTTCGTGGGGCTGCTGCTGTTTGGAGAACGTCTTGATGTTCTAGCCAAGGATGGAAGGCCGCCTCAGCGTAGGAGGCAGTCTCGGCCTTTTCGGGGGTCCTCTGCCCCCCTCCCTTCCTTTTGCATTCCCAGAGGGGGCCGTGGATCCCTCCTCTCCAGTGGCTCCCTCCTCTCCAGTGGCTCCCTCCTCTCCAGAGATTCTTGGGGCTGTGGCAGAGCCCGTGGTCGTCCCGGTCTCTCCTGGAATCCTAAGTCCAAACCCTCTCCCCATCCCTCTCAGGCATGAAGGGGCGCCCTCACCCATCCGGGTGGGGGGACGGCTTCGGCTCTTTGCTCACGTCTGGAGGCTTCATGTCTCAGACCGGTGGATTCAGGAGGTAGTCTCCTCCTGTTACAAGATAGAGTTTGCAGCCTGCCCCCCCCCCACAAGATTCATCAGATCCTGGATGTCTTTAAACCCCCTGTTCGCTCAGGGATTGCTTCTGGCTGTTCATTGCCTGCTAGAGTCCGGAGTCATTTGTTTGGTGCCTCATCAAGAAAGAGGTCAGGGATACTATTCCAATCTTTTCACGGTCCCCAAAAAGGACGGCTCTCTGAGGCTCATTCTGGATCTGAAGGGCCTCAACAAATTTGTCAGATTCAAACTTTTTCGCATGGGGACACTGCGCTCTGCTGTCAGTACCCTTCGCTCAGGCGCTTTCATGACCACTGTAGACATAAGGATGCTTATCTTCATGTGCCTATCTTCCCAGGTCATCAGTTTGTGGCTCTACCCTTCGGTATCACCTCGGGTGTTCACCAAGGTGCTGGCAAGAGTGATGGCTCTGCTAAGGAACCAGGGCATCCGCATCATTCCTTACCTGGACGACATCCTGATTGTGGCTTTGAGTTGTGGATTGAGTCTTTTCCTCAGGCCGAGCGGGACACTCAAATGGTGACATACACTCTGGAGTCTTTCGGCTGGGTGATCAACTATCCCAAGTCTTCTCTGTCCCCGTCATTGGTGAGGACCTTTCTGAGCATGACGCTGGATACCTCTCAGGTCAAGGTGTTCCTTCCTCAGCAGAAGGTGGAAGGTCTTCAGCTGCAGGCTCGGGCTCTGCTGTCGTGTCCTCATCCCTCCATCCGTCAGGGGATGCAGTTGGTGGGCCTGATGGTGTCCTGCTTCGAGGCGGTCCCCTTTGCTCAGTTTCACATGAGACCTCTCCAGTTGCACCTCTTCTCAGTTTGGGATCGGGACCCTGTGTCCCTGGATCAGGAATTTGTTCTGTCTCCCCTGGCCAGGCGGTCTCTCTCTTGGTGGCTGGACTCAAGGAACCTTCTGGGGGGCAGGTCCTTCCTGCCCCCGTGCTGGGAAACGGTCACCATGGACGCCAGTCTGACTGGCTGGGGAGGCTTCTGGAAGTCCCTGAGGTTCTAGGGTCGGCGGGGCCCACAAGGGGCCCATGCTTCCATCAACGTCCTGGAACTGAGGGCGATCAGGTTGGTTTTTTCTCACCTATCCACTCACCTCCGGGGTCGGGCTGTTCAGATTCGCTCAGACAACCAAACGGTGGTTGCCTACATCAACCATCAGGGAGAGATTCGGAGCAAGCGAGCTTTCAAGGAAGTGTCCCTGATTCTGTCTTGGGCGGAACAGCATGTTCCCTGCATATCAGCGGTTTACATTCCAGGGGTGGAGAACCTGGTGGCGGACTCCCTGAGCAGGGGGACGTCTCGTCTGAGAGAGTGGTCTCTCAACAACCAGGTGTTTCTCTCTGTTCTCCTCTGTCACCGCTGGGGTCAGCTGGACGTGGACCTGTTTGCGCCCCGTCACAATCACAAACTTCCCAGATTTGTCCCTCTGTCTCAGGATCCTCTGGCCTTCGCCACGGATGCCTTGGCAATACCGTGGACGGAGTTTCAGCTTCTCTATGTGTTCACTCCGTTTACTCTCCTGGCCAGGGTCATGCGCAAGCTATCCCAGTAGCGGGTACCAGCCATACTAGTGGCCCCTTGTTGGCCAATAAGAGTTTGGTTCACAGATGTCGTGCGGTTGGCAGTAGACCGGCACGTCTTGCCCAAGGATCCAGATCTTCTCACCCAGGGGCAGCTACGCCATCTCAATTTACAAACTCTGGCTTTAACGGCTTAGCTGCTGAAACCTCCATATTGATGGAAAAGGGGTTGCCTGCTTCTGTTGTTGATACCATGATTCGGGCTAGGAAAAAGTCCTTGTCCTTTATTTATTACAGGGTCTGGCATGCTTACATTGCCTGGTGTGAGTCCAAGTCGCTTCCCTGTCGGGTGTTTTCTGTTCCCAGGATTCTGGAATTCTTGCAACACGGTTTGGATCAGGGCCTTCAACTTAGTACCCTAAAAGGCTGTTTCAGCTCTGGCAATTTTTTTCCAAACATCTTTTGCCAATCACTGGTTGATTAAAACCTTTTTTCAGGGTGTTTCTCATATGCGTCCACCCCGTAAGCCTTTGCTACCAGTCTGGGATTTGAATCTGGTGTTGTCTGCCCTGCAAGGGCCTCCCTTTGAGCCTATCTGTGATTCTTCCTTCTATTCTGACCCTTAAGGTAGCCTTTCTGGTGGCTATCACTTCTGTAAGGCGAGTTTCTGAACTGGCGGCACTTTCCATCAAACCTCCTTATTTTGAGAGGCATCAGGATAAGGTGGTGTTTCGGCTCAGGCCGGACTTCCTGCCAAAGGTTGTGTCTGCTTTTCATCTTAATCGGGACATTGTCTTGCCTTCATTGTGTCCTAATCCTGCTAATTCCAAGGAGCGGACTCTGCATTCCCTAGATGTGGTCAGGGCTCTGAAGTTTTATTTGGTCACCACTGAGCCTTTCAGGAAGTCTGATGCTCTTGTTGTTCTCACTTCTGGACCTAGAAAGGGTTTGCCTCCGGCTAAATCCACTATCAGCAAGTGGATCCGTCAGGCGGTAGTTCAAGCCAATTCTGCTAAGGGAAAGGAACCTCCCTTTAGGAATACTGCTCATTCTACTTGTGCTATTGGTGCCTCTTGGGCTTTTCAGTACCAAGCTTCTGTTGAACAAGTTTGCAAGGCCACCACTTGGTCTTCTGTTCATACTTTTTCTAAGTTTTACAAGGTTGATGTTAAGGCCTCAGCGGATGCTGCTTTTGGCAGGTGCTTCAGGCGGTAGTGACTTAAACTACTGACCGTTGCTCTTTGGGGATCCCACCCTACTCTGGACACTGCTTTTGGATGAATACCGAAGCGGGCCGTGCCATGCAATAAAGAAAAAAGCAATTCTGTGAGTACTCACCAGTAGAATTGTTTTTGTTCTTGCATGGCACGGCCCGCTTCGCCCCACCCTTGTTATCGTTGTTCTTGGTTGCCTCTTTATGGTGATTGTTCCAAGTCAATTGGGTTCTTTTATCTTTTTCACATTTTTTACTTATTCTCTCCCGGCTTCTTGTCTCACTGCTTGTGTAAGCTGGGGAACTCTATGGTTAAGCTCGTTTTTATAGGGAGCCGGGACAAGCCACAGCTTTTCTGCAGTACAACTGCGCCACCTTGTGGCGGAATAACCCGACTGTTATGAATACCGAAGCGGGCCGTGCCATGCAAGAACAAAAACAATTCTATAGGTGAGTACTCACAGAATTGCTTTTTTTTTCTATGTGTGTGTCAGTGTCTTTATTTTTACATTTAACCCCTTGTGAACTCCTAAGGGGTCCATGAGACTTTTATACCAGTTCACAAAGCTGGGGGCTGGCAAGTCACCTGCGGCTAGCGGGTGACTTGCCATTAACTCCCGTCACCCCTAACTACCTGCCTCCCCAAAGTCCAGGGGGGCAGAAGAGCCCTGGCCATAGGCTATGTGGGCTTGTAGCCTGCAGGACCAGGGGCCACAAAAAGCTGGCCCCTGCGCCCTGTTCCTACAAGCCCTGCATACCTGGTCCCGGGCTGGTTATTCCGGGTAAGGGGGGACCCCACGTCCTTTTTTTTTATTTTTAACCCTTTTGTTGCCAAGCACGTAACACCTACGTGCTGGCTTGGCTGGGCCTTAAGTGCCAAGCACGTAGGTGTTACGTGCTTGACTTTCCTCGCTTGTAGTTTAAAAAGTAAAAACAACAAATACTCACCTGACCCCTTGTTGGATCCGGCCGGGTCTCCTCTTTAATTTGGTGCCATCCGATCCCCCGTGGGGGGTCGGATGGCTCCAGGAGAGCCCCCGGAATAGGCCGCCCCCCCCCCCGCTTCTGCAGCAGCAGCTTCTAACTGTAAAAAAATAAAAAAATAAAAATGACATTCACTTACCTGTGTGTGCGCTGGCTCCCGCTGTCCCTCCTCTTCACCTGGGGGGCCTCCGATCCCCCCCCAGGACTTACCGATCTTCAGGAGAGAGCCTGGGAGGCTCTCTCCTCTCTTCTGCACGATGGCGGCCGCCATCATGCCTCTAAGCCCCGCCCCCTTGGGGGCGGGGCTTATGAAGTCATCCCGGCCCCGATCTCAGGCTTCAGCCTTCTCAGCTTCTCAGATGCCGGTGATCGGTGCCCTGGAAGGAGGTGGCAGGAGATCCTCTGATCTCCTGCCTTCTCCTTCTCTGGATGCCGATCACCGGCATCTGTCAGCTGAGCGGCGAGGGACAAGAGCTTGCAATCGAAGGTAAGTACAGTAAAAAAAAATTTTTTTTTTTTCTAATAAAATACTTTTTATTATTGTGTGGTGTTTTTTTTTCACATTAACCCTTTGTGAGCTGGTAAGGGGTCCATGAGACCCCTTATACCAGTTCACAAGGCTGGGGGGGTGGCAAGTCACCTGCCCTAGCGGGTGGCTTGCCATTAACCCCCGCACCCCCATTACCTGCCTCCCCAAAGGCCAGGGGGGGGCAGAAGAGCCCGGGCCCACATAGGCTATGTGGGCTCGTAGGCTGCAGGGTGGGGGGGCCACCAAAGCTGGCCCCCCCACTCTGTGCCTACAAGCCCCCATAGCTGGTCCCGGGCTGGTTACTTTGGGTAAGGGGGACCCCACGTCATTTTTTTTTTTGGATTTTGAAGGGTTTTTAACCCTTCAAAATCCAAAAAAAAATGGGGTCCCCCTCCCCGGGAAGGGGGACCCTATGTCATTTTTTTTTTTAATTAACCATTTGTCATCCAGCAGCTATAAAAGGCTTCTGGGCAGGAAAGGGTGTCTACCTATACATATGTGGTATCGCTGTAACCGGGAGAAATTGGGGTTTCTCACGCAATAAGATTTTATTGACAAACTTACATTTTTTATTACAAAAAAACTCTACAAATTGTAAAAAAATGTTTTTTTTTTGTTTTTTTTCACACATTTCACCCAAAAAAATTGAGAATACACCTAAAAAATACAAACAAGACATTTCATGTTAAAGCCCAGACTCTGTTGAAAAAAACAATATATAATTTTCCTGGGAAATCCCTGGAAATCCCTTCAAAAATGACAGTTGAATATGTGTAGCGCAAAATGGTGAAACATCGTCTGGCAACAGGGAGTGGCAAATGCTGCAGGTAGGCTGGCAGCGAAAGGGTTAAGGGTTTTTAACTTAAAAGGGTTAAAAGTAGCTATGCATGTTGGGTATTCTGTTCGCGGGAACTAGCGCTTTCAGATTTAGCTTGTTTTTTCTTGTTTGCATATTGATATTTTAGGAAAAGGTGTTTTTTATTCTTTTTTATACATTTTTTAGGGAGACCCTGCACAACCAAATAATTCTTTGAGGGATTACTTCCAGAAAGGTGAGCCCACTACAACAAGCTGGGTACGCTTAGAAGGCTAACCGTGTGTACTTTCAGGGAATATATGGTTTGTAGGGGGTATTCTAAATGTAAAGGGTTGTTTTGGTTGAAAAATCGCAAGGTGCACACTTTGTCTGTAGAGCTGAAATTTTCAAGTGTTTGGCAACTCTTCCCTTGACAGGACCTATCCATGTTTTTTCTTGTATGTATATATTTTTTTTAGGAAAATGTGGCTTTGATCCTGCTGTTTTTTTCCTTTTTTAGGGAAACTCTTTGCAACCACACCATACACCATACAACCACCATACATTGAGGGATTACTTCCAGAAAACCGTGGCCACATAAACAAGCCTGGTACGCCTAGAAAGCTTGAGGTGTGTACTTCCAGAGAATATATAGTTTGTTGGGGGTATTTCAAATGTAAAGGGTTATTTTTATTGAAAAACTGCAAGGTGCGCCTAGCACATAGCATAGTTGTATTTTATCTGAAAATCCCCTAAAGCGCTGTTTCAGTTTGAGGGAGTCTCCTGGGCAGGAAAGAGTGTCTACCAATACATAAGTGGTATCGTTGTAACCGGGAGAAATTGGAATTTCACATGCAATAAGATTTTATTGATAAACTTCCATTTTTTTATTACAAAAATATACTACAAATTGTAAAAAATAGATTTTCTTTTGCACATATTTCACCCAAAAATATCGAGAATACACCTAAAAAATGACAAACAAGACATTTCATGTTAAAGCCCAGCCTATGCGGAAAAAAAATATATAATTTTCCTGGGAAATTCCTTCAAAAATCACATTTGAACATGCGTAGCGCAAAATAGTGATAAATGGCCTGGCAACAAAGGGTGACAAAAACTCCAGGTAGGCTGGCACTTAAAGGGTTAATGGCATGGGTGGGGGGGTCAACACATGCAGTGTTGTTTAAGTGGACCAATTGCCCCACTCCAGCCCGTGTGGAGTCTAGAAGATTCCAGGTCTTGCCGCTAGCTGGACTCTGGGGCATCATATACCAGATGCCCCACAGTGTATAACCTTTCATGGTGGCAGTAATCTTACCATAAGCTCCCATAGCACTGTCTTCGCCAGCGGGTGCATCCCTAGCTTCCTTGCAGCTGTGCGCACTGCCCGCTACAAGCCATTCAGATCGGCTGGGCTTGTGGAAGAGCACACCCCACAGGGGAGCCGGGGACGCGGTCGTCTAAGCTGACGTGAAGTTCAGATCAGCGGCTTTATGGCGTGCATAAAGCACTTATTGAACAGGAGTGCCCATGCATGCTTCATGGGAACGGCAGAAAGGTGAGTGAAAGTGGATAATCTAGGGTGTCTTACATGGCGGCGGGCACCCTACATTGGGATGCCCCCGGGGCAGGGACCAATGACCAGGATAGTGAAAATCCTGGTGATTGGTCCACTTTTCCCTACATCCACCAGGTCGTCCCATATCCTTACAGATGGGTGTTTGCCCCTAAGGGGCGCTCGACTGCAAGATCAAAGATGTAGCTCCTCCCGGCCCCCTATAAAGGCAGGTGTCCCCCTATCATTCCCCAGTTGTTCATCTTGCAGTCTTGGCTGCAGAAGATCATTGGCACTCTCTCTCAGATAATGGCAGCAGGCGGGGCCACCTAGCCCGTCGGCCGTTGCGGAACCTATTTCCATGGATCCCTCCTGACCCACTCCTGCCTCCCAGCCTCTGGCTTCTACAGGATCTGTGCCGGTAGGGAGAACGCCGGGGTCTGTTGGCGTTCGGCAGAGCTTAGGCACTGGGCTGCAGTACTTATACTAAAAGGTAGCCGGCCACAGGCTTATGGTGAGCCTGAGGGGGAACCACTATATGTATATATGTTGTATGTTTCCCTCCCTGCCCACAAGCTTTATTCTGGATATTCTTAGTATACAGTACGTTCTGCTCCAAATCTAATACTTACAGTTGGGATATACTCCGCCAGATGGCGCTGGACTGCAGAGACATCGAAAATAGGCTCCTCCCGGCCCCTCAAATACCCGGAGACCTCCCACAAATCCCCAGAATTTCTCTGCAGTCTGGCTGCGAAGGACGAGAAATGGCTCTCTACTCGCAGGTGAGCGAGGCTATTAGCCCGCGGCCCTGTAGGACTATTCCCACCCGTTCCACTAGTAATATGCCTCCCAGCCTTGGCTGCGCTGGTCGGGTGAAGGTAGGCAGCACCGCTGTTAGGTGCTTAGGAGCGCTGCTCCACCGCAATCCCCCAGCAAAGGGTAGGCGGTTCAGGCTTATGGTGAGCCTCTATGGGATGCCCCTCCCGGACTAGTGCCCCCTTGCCCGTGCCCATCGGTGGGCCCTGTTTAAGTGGCTGCTGTCCTCCCTCATCCTCCTTGTAGTCTTCGGGGGAAAAGAGGGGGGGGGGGTGTAAATATGTATGCTATGCATTCTGTGTTTTACACCTTTTTTTTTTTTCCATTCTGTTAGTCTTGTGTCAGCCGCCGCGCTGGCTTGTGTTTACTGTCTTTTAAAATTGCCGCCGCGCGCTGACTTTGTTCCCCGCTTAGCGGCGGCATTACCTCAGGTGCTAGTGCGCCATCATTGGCTGCTTGCACGTTCTTGGCTTTGCTCTCTTCGGGGGGGGGCGGGGCCCGTCTGTGGCGCGCTCTGCGTCATCGCTGATACCGGCCTGCCCCTCGAGGTATACCGACGACATCTTTATCCTGCTTGTTGGCCCATGCGCGACGGACCCCTACCTACCGCGGTCCGTAAGTGCCCTCGCGGGCAGCTTTATATCTTTCACTTTTGTTACTGTGTGCTTACAGGTCTTGTCTGCTTATGTCTTTCAGGCGGGACGAAACCCTTTGGCTTCTCCCGGCCCTGTATTAGTATATGACTTGTAGGCTTTGTAAAAATAATACTCCCACTTCCCTAGCGGGTTATTTGGGCATCCGGGGTTGCTATATAGCGCTATTCCCTATCGGAGTATAGCGCCGCTATAATCACCATATGGAGGCATCCCAGGATAATGTGACCGGGGTCCCTTCGGGACAAGACCGGCTGTGTGTAGCGTGTGGGCAGCCACATGCTGACGCTGACAAGGCGCGGGTCTGTGTACCCTGTGCTGAGCAGGTGCTTGCATTGCAATCTGGCCTGCCAGTGGCTGCACCTCGTTTCACTTCACCTACTCCCCCAAGCTTAAACCTCACTCCTGCTGAGTTGCATACTAGTGGGAATTCTCAGCCTGATGTGTCTTCTAGACCGGCTACTGTTGAGCAGTTGATTGCTAAGTCCTTAGCGCGTAAGGCCCCTGCTAAGAAGCGGCACTTGACGCCTAATGTCACTGTCTTCCCTATGGGAACTGAGGAGTTTTGGAATTTTTGTGGCTATACCCCGTCTGATGAAGGGGAACTCTTTTCTGATTTAGGCTCATCTGATGAGAGATCAAGGGCTCATGACGATGTGGGGTGAGGTGGTTAAAAGTTGGTCATCCCCCCCGAGGTGGATGCCCCGATCCTAGGGGTATCTAACACCTCTGTCATGCATTCCCTTGACTACCCTGCGGGATGCTGAGGACCGGTGCATTGTCCAGCTGGCATCCCACGCCTTTGCATGTGCAGGGACGGTGCTGCGCCCAGTCTGTGCCTCTGCCATTACTGCTGTGGCCACTAGAACCCTTATCAGAAATATGCTTGATAGTGCCCCTGATGATTTGCCTTGTGAGGTGTTTAATGCACTTTCCAGTTGTGATGTTTATTGTTTTCATAACAACAAAGCAGACAAATACAGACATTTACGCCCATAATTGGCGAGCCATGGCGTATAACACAATACGATGTAAATCAGCTCACAAAGGCATAATAAGTCATACAATATTATACATCAGACCAAGACAGCTAACCAATTGGCCCGATCAGGGAGAAGGGGTTCCAGGGCCACATCCAATATCCGCCTACCCTGTCCCTCAGCCCGCCATGCAAGCCCATTCATGCTCAGTGCAGCTACCCCCCGATTGAGCACACATGCTTCTGCAAAGACGGCTGCGGTAACAGCTAACCAGTCGCTCTTCCGGGTTCCCTTGCCTCCAAGTACATTTGGCAAGTTGGCTGGCAACCTTTCTCCCTCTTTTAGAGTATTCCCTTTCGCCCCTCCTCCCCCAATTGTGTAAGAAAAAAAAACATACATAAGACACCAGAGACACAAGACATCTATCTATAATAAAAACATACTGGGGAAGAAACAAGAGGGAAACCAGGAAGGGAAGACAAAAGGAGCAAGAAAGAAGGAGAGGATACAGTCAAGGAGGTAGGTCAGAGGCAGAGGCAGGGGGGATGCCACCAGAACCCATAGAGTATGAGTGACGAGTCTCTGACCCTCCCCCATCCACACCCTGACTCATCCAGGACAATTCCATCTTCAAGGAAACAGCCCATCCTTAATCACACATCAACAGTAACTCATGTGTCCCATACCTGTTTGTAGGCGACCGACTCTTTGAACACTACCCAAGTCGTCCAAATCTTGAGATACGCATGCAGCCTACCCTGTCTAGCATAACAAATTTCCTCCATCACCTCCACATGATTGATTTGACTGAACCATTCTTTGATTGTGGGCGACCTCTGTGATCTCCAAAGCCTTGGAATTATTACTCTAGCAGCATTCAGCAGGTGCCGGCCAAGGGGGGCCCCTCCCGCAATTCCCTTGCCATCTGGTGACCATCCCAAAAGGACACTCTCCACACTCCAGTTCAGGGGCTCTCCAAGTATCACACCACATAAACCCCTCACTTTCTCCCAGAAATCCAGGCCCCCAGGACAAGACCACCAGATGTGCAACAGCGGGGCACCCTTCTGTCCACATCTCCAGCACACATCTGGGACCACTGGGAAAAAGGAGTGCAGAACCTCAGGTGTCCGGTACCAGCGTGTGATCAGCTTGTAATTAGCCTCTTGCATTGAACTACTAATCACCCCTTTGTGGGCATTCCTATAGATACCGCTCCACTCTGCTTCCGACAAAGATCTGCCGAGGTCAGTCTCCCATTTCTTCTCCCATGGTTTGATCTCCCTGCTATCTCTGCGTTGCAAAAGGCCATAAGCCCAGGACAAAAGATGTGTGTTGGGGCCCCTCCCCAGGCAAGCCCTCTCAAACTCCGTCAACTCATTCCTCATACCCTTCTTTACTCCCTTAGAGAGAAAAAAATGTCTGATCTGAAGGTAGGTGAAAAATGAGACTTCCCCCTCCAATAACTGTTGCAAGCTTCGTCTATCCCTAAACCCACCCCTGTCCTGTAGATGATATGTGCCCACATTCCTTCAAGAGGGAGAAATCTCTGCCTGGCAGGAACGCAGGGTTCCCCAAGATCGGCGTTAGGTGGCCCGGGAAGGTGGTCAGGGCCTGTTTTCCCCTTGTCAGTCTCCTCGCCTTTCCTGCCCTTTAAGGCATCGTGAGCGTGCCATACCACGGACTGCATGCAGCAGCAGACATGCTCGGCTGCATGGTTTTAACAGAGCAGGCTCTTCTTCTGTCGCATGCTCCACAGTGACACCTGCTGTTCAGCCCATTGGAAGTGCACAAGGCCTAGAGTGTAAGCTCTTGGACTTGATTTCACTTCCTGGTGTCCTGAGTTTGAATGGACAGGAAGTGACTTCACCAGACTTTGGCACATTCCTCCCTGTGCTGATTGATAGCCCTATTTAAGAGGACAGCTGGCCTACAGCCAATGCTGTGTTATCAGCTTACTTCCTGGATTTCCCTGATTCCTGAATACCTGATTGAATACCTGGATTTATACACTGACGGATAACCTGATTTTTGACGCGGATTGCTTATGGACTTTGCCTGTTTTCTGCCTGCCTCTGACCCCGGATTCACCCTTGGACTCTGCTCAGACTTTTTATTTGCTCTTGGAGTTTTTTCTGCTTCACTTCGCCCCATACCTGGAGCTCAGCTCAGCTCTCCCCATGATTGTAGCCAGGAGGCTTGACACCCCTACACAAATCCCCCAGTATAGACAAGGAAGTTCCAATCAACGGATGGGACCTAGCACTCCCACGGATATCGGCTCGCCTAAGATTACACACTATATCCAACCCCCCACCCGTGGCAACCGCTCCCGCTATACGCACCCAATCTTTCTGCGAGCCATTCACTTGCCAATCTACCACTCTGCCTATGTGCACCGCCCTATTATATGACTTCATGCAAGGAATCCCAGTCCCCCCCCCCGTTCAAGTAGCAGGAGTTTCCGCCTAATCCTCGGTGGTCTACCCGCCCAGATGAACCCCCTAAAGGACTTATCAAATCTTTAAAGAAAGCCTCCGGTATTTTAATGGGGATGCACTGTAGCAGGTATAAAATCCGCGGCAGCACATTCATTTTCAACACCGACATACGTCCAAACCAGGAAAGCCGCAGTCGGTTCCATCCCATCAGGTCTCTCTTAACTCTAGCCCCAATGGGAGCAAAGTTAAGTTGGAACAAGCTAGCGAACGAGACAGGCAACTGTACCCCCAGATATTTTAGGCTTTTTTTCTCCCAGTTGAAAGATACCCTGTAGTGCTTCTACTTCCGAATCTGGTAAAGAAATATTCATGGCGCTGGACTTATTAAAATTAATCTTCAGATTTGACAAGCGTCCGAAAATCTCAAATTCCTTTAGCAAATTAGGCACCGACACCCTCGGGGAATGCAAAAAGAAAAGCATATCATCTGCATATGCCGCAACCTTTCTTTCCCTACCCCCTATCATGATGCCGCTAATGCCACCGCACAAATTAACCCTCCGCAAGAATGGCTCCAGCGAGAGGGCGAATATCAAAGGGGGCAACGGGCATCCCTGCTTTGTACCATTACGGATGTGGAATATAGGAGAAGAGCAGTTATTAGTTTTCACCCTCGCCACCGGATTTGAATACAGTGCCATAATCCTATTCTTGGCCGCCTCACCCAACCCAATATGGTCCAAAACCTTCTCTATCCACCTCCAATCCACCCGGTCAAACGCCTTCTCGGCGTCAGTAGAAAGCATGATTGACCGTATATTTTTGGCTTTTGCCCACCACTGAATGTTCAAGGCCTTAATCACATTATCTCGGGATTCTCTGCCTGGAACAAAACCCACCTGATCTTGGCCAATTAAATCTGGTAAGAAAGCAGCCACCCTCCCTGCTAACGCCTTAGCAAAAATCTTTACATCTACATTCAACAGGGAGATTGGCCTGTAATTCCAGCAATCTGTAGCATCTTTCCCCTCCTTTGGGATTACAACAATTTGCGCCTCCAAAGCTGAGGGTGGTAAAGAGCCCGAAGTCGCAGTAGATTCAAGCGCC